>CANXME010000812.1:0-600000 GCA_948144175.1 Closterium sp. NIES-65 | reverse complement strand
ACGCCTCCAGCGGCGAGCGAACCACTCGCGCAGCTCCTGTGGAGAGAGGGGCTCCCGGCAAGACGCAGCAGTAGGAGAAACCCCAGGCTCAGCAGCTCCAGACGCAGCACCCCCAGGCGCAGCAGCTCCCAGCTCAGCACCCCCAGGCTCAGCAGCTCCCGACCCAGCACCCCCAGACCCAGCACCTCCAGGCACAGCACCCCCCGGCTCAGCACCCCCGGGCTCCGCACCCTCCGCAGTAGCACCCTCAGGCCCAGCACCCCCAGCAGTAGCACCCCTAGGCTCAGCACCCCCGCGCACAGCACCCCCAGAGTCAGCACCCCCAGGCTCAGCACCCGCAGCAGCACCAGAGTCACCAGTAACCTCGACCGGGTCAACGGCGTCTACCTGGGACACACCTGAGGGGGCAGGAACCTGAGGGGGGAGGGGGTCTACCGGGGGGGGAACCGGCACAAGGAAGTCCGGGGGAGGGGGGAGGGAAGGAGTGCGGTAGGGGAAGAGACGGTAGAAGGGGACTGACTCGTCGAACGTGACGTCCTGGGAGGACAGAACACGACGAGAGGAGGGGTGGTAAAACTGCCACCCTGGGGCGTCAGTGGGGAAGCCAAGGAAGACACAGGGAGCAGCGCGAGGGGACAGCTTGTCCGCAGACAAGTCGCGGACAAACGCCCGAGATCCCCAGACACGGAACACAGACGCATCGCCAACCTTCCCCGTCCACAGCAAGGCTGGGGACATCGCAGGCCGAGAGACCCGGGGGTGAAGGTTGAGCTGATGCGCCGCGTACCTCACCGCAAACGGCCACAAAAAATGGGGGGCAGCCGCATGCATCATGGACGTACGAGCGACATCCATGACCATGCCAATGCGGCGCTCAGCAATCCCATTTTGCTGTGGTGAGTCCGGAAGCGTGAAGGTCTGGCGGATCCCCCGTGCACGACAGTAGTCTCGCAGAAGGCGAGAAGAGAACTCTCCGCCTCGGTCAGAGTGCAGACGCAGAACAGGAAAGTCCGAGCCGAAGCTCTTCCTGAGCTGGAGACGAGCCTCGCGGATCCAGTCGATCAGCACCTCAGTGACCGCACCCTTGCTGCGCAAGGGGAGGACTGTGGTGTAACGCGAGTAGTCGTCAACCACCAACAGGAAGTAGCGCTCGTAACCCTGCCCACGGACGGGGGCTGGGCCCCACACATCCATGTGAAGCGTCTGCAGGGGAGCCTTTGTCGGGGGGAAGTGGGAGGAGTGAGGAGTAGCCCGGAGGCGACCCTCGACACAGGGGACACAGGAAGGTCCTGGCCCGGAGGGGAGAGGAGGGAGAGACTGGGGAAGACCAGAGACAAGGACACGGGAAGCCATGCTCCGAAGACGGGGCAAGGAGGGGTGGCCAAGACGGTGGTGCCACAGGAGAGTCTCGTGAGACAGGAGGCGACAAGAACAGGGGGCAGACTCAGGACCTGACCGGGACGCAGCAGCAAGTACCTGACCCGACGCAGCCACCTGACCAGACGCAGGGACAGGAGGAGACTCAACGGTCAGGGTGTAGAGACTCGACCCCGGCTGACGCGAGAACGTGGCCAGGTGTCGGCCTGTGCGTGCCTCCGTGCAGTGGGTCACCCGCTGACTCGCAGGAGTGAACTGGTGAACACCCACATCCTGCAGGTCTGCTCCACTCACCAAGTTCGTAGAGAACGAGGGAAGGTACAGACCCGACAGGGTGCCCGAAGGGGCAGCCGGACACGGGAGGACAGTGGAGAAGTGAGACAGGACAGGACCCCCAGAGGGGTCAGCAAGGGAGACCGCAACCGGTCGGCCAAGCGGCGTAAGGGTAGTGCGGTCTCGAAAGAAGGAGCGAGAAGCTCCGGAGTCAAGTGTGAAAGTGAGGGAGGACGAGGACGACTCAGTACCTGAGAGCGCAGTCTCACCAGTACCTGAGAGCGCAGACGCACTGGCACCTAGAGCAGCAGCCTCACAAGCACCTAGCGCAGCAGTACCAATGCCCGGGTCGGGCTGGAAACAGCGGTAACCCTCATTCTCCTCACTATAATCCACAACATACATAGCAGTAAGGATAGCATCAAAATCAAGATCAAAGATCGCTACACCAGCCCTGAGAAGCTCATCCCAGCGAGGGATCTCACTAGCCCCAGGGAACTGCTGACGCCAGGCGTCCGTCAGGCGGCCAAAGCAGCGCTGGGTCGCGTGGGCACCCCCACACTGCTCACCCGCGCGGTCGCCGGAACGAAGAACGTAGGTACAGGGACCAGTACCCCCACCCCTCTGACGCCCAGCGTACCACTCACGAAGCTGCTGAGGCGAAGGGATGTCCCGAGAGCGCTGCTGCTGCTGCCGCTGCGAGCGCTGGCCACCACCACCGCCGCTACGCTGCTGGGTACCACCCCGACCAGATCCACCCCCTCCACCACCACTGCCTCCTCCGTTGCCGCCTCCACCGCCTCCACCTC
This sequence comes from Closterium sp. NIES-65, assembly GCA_948144175.1. Lineage (NCBI taxonomy): Eukaryota > Viridiplantae > Streptophyta > Zygnematophyceae > Desmidiales > Closteriaceae > Closterium > Closterium sp. NIES-65. The sequence continues at coordinate 597,541 of CANXME010000812.1, read as the reverse complement.
CGCCGCCTCCACCTCCGCCGCTGCCTCCACCACCACCGCTGGCACCACCACCACCGTCTCCGCCGCTGCTGCCACCACCACCACCACCCCCGCCACTAGTCCCGCCGCCACCCCCACTCCCTTCGCCGCCACCGCCGCCACCGCCACCGCCCCCTCCAGCTCCACCCGCGCCCTTGCCCCCCTTGCCCTTGCTGGAGCGACGTCTCCCACTAGGGGCAGACGCCGCGCCGACCGACTCTAGACCAAGTAGGTCGGCAGCAGCAGCAGAGGCAACAGAGGGCAGCAAGGGGGAAGGAGAGCACCCCTCAAAGATGGGGGTGCGAGGGTCACCACGAGAAGCACCTACAGCGACGATGCTCTTCTCCGCTGCGAGGAGGGCCTTCTCGAGGAGGTCGACGGAGAGGGTGGTGGGACAGACTGCGAGAAAGTGGTCCCTGACGACTTGAAGGGATTCAGGGAGGCGCGCGACTACGTAGTAGAGAGCGATGTACATGGGGGGGGGGTTCTTAGCGCAGAACTCAGCAGGAAGGGCGGCGCGGTAGCGAGTGTCACTAGTGCGGAGGTGCGTAATGAGGTCAGCGACAGTGGGAAAGGCAGAGAGGTCAGGAAAGAGGTAGGGAAGCATGAGACGGCTCAGTGCAGCAGTGGCAGGGGAGGAGTAGCGCGCAACTACAGCGTCGTACAAGGTCTGAGCACTCTTGTACTGACTGAAGTGCGCACGCTCAGAGGTAGGGAGGTGGCGACGCACAGCAAGACGTGCAGCAGCATCGCGGGTGGCCCACTTAGAGCGGACAGCGGGATCAGCATCAGCAGCAGGAGCAGGAGAGGCGCCAGAGGTGAGATCAAAGAGAGAAAGGTCGTCAGCCCTGTCGCACTGTAAGAACAGCTGCAGGTCGTCTAACCAGACCTCAAAATCAATGGCGCGACCCTCAGCGTCAAAAGCTAAGACACTAGGGGTAGCCATGGCGACGACAGCGACGCAGTGGAAGCAGCAGGGAAAGAGCTCGCAGTGTCAGTGGGACTGTGCTCACCAGGCAGGGCAGGTCGTGTAGGTATGCAGAAAGGCGGCTCGGGTGCTGGGCGGCTCGGCTGCTGGGCGGCTCGGGCGCAGGGCGGCTCGGCTCCCGGGCTGCTCGGCGGCTGGGCGGCTCGAGTGCAGGGCGGCTCGGCTCCCGGGCGGCTCGGCGGCAGGGCGGCTCGGGTCCCGGGCGGCTCGGCGTCGGGCGGCTCGGCTCACGGGCGGTTCGGCTGCTGAGGCGGCTCGGCCAGGAGATGCAGGGGCGGGGCCGTCAGGTGCAGCGGCGGGTTGACCGGTGCAGTGGCGGGCCGGCAGGTGCAGAGGCGGGCCGGCAGGTGCAGTGGCGGGCCGGCAGGTGCAGGCGGCGGGCCGTAGGGTGCAGTGGCGGGCCGTAGGGTGCAGCGGCGGGCCGGCAGGTGCAGCAGCGAGGCCGGCAGGTGCAGCGGCGAGGCCGGCAGGTGCAGTGGCGGGCCGGCAGGTGCAGCGGCGGGCCGTAGGGTGCAGTGGCGGGCCGGCAGGTGCAGCGGCAGGCCGGCAGGTGCAGTGGCGGGCCGGCAGGAGAGGCGGCAGGGCCGCGTCAAGGGAGGCGGCAGGGCCGCGTCAGGGGAGGCGGGGGAGCCGCGTCAGGGGAGGCGGCGGTGCCGCGTCAGGGGAGGCGGGGGAGCCGCGTCAGGGGAGGCGGCAGGGCCGCGTCAGGGGAGGCGGCGGGGCCGCGTCAGACAGGCGGCGGGGCCGCGTCAGGAGAGGCGGCGGAGCCGCGTCAGGGGAGGCGGCGAGGCCGCGTCAGGGGAGGCGGCGGAGCCGCGTCAGGGTAGGCGGCGAGGCCGCGTCAAACAGGCGGCGGGGCCGCGATCAGGAGAGGTGGCGGGGCCGCGTCTGAGGGACAGCGGGGCCGCGAGGGAAAAGGCGACCCGAGGGGGTCGCTAAAAAAAAAGGCGCGCCTCGGGGCGCGCTTCGGTGGGCCCTAAAAAAAACGGTCCTAAGGTAGGACCCGCTCTATACCATGTGAAGTAAAGAAAACAGGAATGGAATGACTAAGGAAAGATTGGGTACAAATACAACCCTAGAAAACCTGTACCCCATATGTGCTACCCCACTATAGCCTACAGCAACTATGTCATATAAATCTGACACAGACGACCTCCCCTCCACATACATTTGACGAGACGCATTAACCTTATTGAGGGATTCAAAACGGGAGCACCATTAGAACGTTGCAGTGTAAACACATAATCAAAAAGTGTTTCCATCAGATTGAAACATGTTAATTTCATTGGTTCATTCTCTAGACCATAAACAACATTTTTTTCTTTACAGGACTGGGTGAGAGCAGCTGCAACGCGGAGAATGTTGGCCGGTCGCTCTCACTACTGTAGCGCGAAAACAGATGCGCATGTCCGTGAACTTGAATAACGAGGTAGTAATCTCCTAACTATCCCTCCTCGGTATTGCGTCACGCTCCGCCACGTCACTACAGGATGTGCCACGCATCACCACGTTACTATGGGTTGCGTCACGCAACGCCACGTCCCTACGGGATGCGCCACGCATCGCCACGTCACCAAGGGATGCGCCATGCATCGCCACGTCACCACGGGCAGTGCCACGCATCGCCACGTCCCAATGGGTCGCGTCACGCAATGCCACATCACTACAGGATGCACCACGCATCGCCACGTCACCACGGGATGCACCACGCATCGCCACGTCATCACGAGCAGCGTGACACATTGCCACGTCACTATGGGTTGCGTCACGCAATGCCACGTCAATATGGGATGCGCCACGCATCCCCACTCCACCGCAGGCAGTGCGACGCATCCAAACGTCACTATTGTTATGTGATGCTATCATTTGCATTCACGTCTGTCTGCCTCCCATCATGTGTTCGTGCGTTGCATGTGTGAAATGAGCGTGCGCAAGAATTTGTGTTTTTCTGTGGTTTGGTTTTTCTGAGTGTGTGTGAATGTTATTTGGCTTGAGCAGATATTTGAAGTGACTCCACTGCTCAAGAGCTTTCCGACGAACCAAGAATCACTTCAATCGGAGCACGAACAAGAAAGTTACGAACGTTGGAGTTCGTATGCTTTTGATATTTGGTTGTGGTGACCATGGAGAGTTGTGGGGTTGACTCAATATAGGGTACAGACTTTTGGGGGTTGGGTGAAACCAAACCAGGTTGGCAAGTGTGGCCAAGTTGGGTTAAGGTGGATGGCATGGGTTGGGAAAGTGACAAAAGTGAAAGTGGGGTTGCCTATGGAGAGGGGAATTGTGTGGCATGGGGTTTCCTTGGTTGGGGACTCTCTTGGGACCTTCCTTCTTGTCCTCCTCATCCCATCCCACCTGGTTTAGTGCTACTCCAACTCTCTTGTGTAGTTAATTGTGAGCTTGTGAGACAATTGTGATGAGTTAATATTCTATGGCAGCATACCCCCTAGTGCGCCGAAAATCATAACTCAAGAAATACTTCACCTTATCGTACGATTCAAATTGGGAATTGTAGCCACAGACTAGAGCTACAACATATCTAAGTTTGGTGAAGTTTTAACAGTGCACCTTTCATCGACGGCGTTTCTTGTGAAGTCGACGTTTTCTGTCCAGAATTCTAAGCCAACGATTTTGAGAATTTTTGGCACATAATCTTCGTAGACTCCGTCCTTAGTCTCTAACAAGTGGTATCAGAGCTGATTAAGGACTTTGTGGAGAGTCTACTGAAGTGTGAAGACCCTCCTAGACCCACCATGGCCTGTGGGCGTGCCTAAGTGGAGTTCTGGTGGTTGAATGTGACTTCCGCTAAGGGGAAACTCTGCCGAAATTTCGTTGGCGCCGACAGTTGTGAAGATTGTGTGGATCTACATATTGACCAGCAAAAGGGGGAGCTGAAACCTCTGATTGGGAGAAGAGGAGATGAGTCAAGGGAGTGGAGAAGCAGCTGAGAAGAAGAGTGAGCCGCCACCATCCAAGATTGAGGCATTGGATGGCTCCAACTATGAGGAATGGAGTGGGCGGATGAGGAGCGCCTTCAAGCGCTACAAGCTGCTAAAATTGGCTATGGGAGAAGAGAAGATGCCGGAGGAAGGAGATGCCCGCGATCGGTGGATTGAGCGGAGCGCGGTGCTGTACGACTTGATTCTACAGTCGGTCAACAACGACATGTTCCAGCATATCAAGGATCTGGTGGAGCTCGATGACTCGGGACCGAAGGCGTGGAAGCTGCTACGCGACGTGGTTCAACCCAACACGCTGCCGATGGTGATCGTATTGGAGAAGGAGTTGGCTGCCCTCTCCATGCGGCCGGGAGATGATGTGAAGCCGGTCCTTGACAAGATCAAGGACACCTATGCGAGGATGGCAGCGGCGGGCAGCGAAGTGTCGCAGATGCAACAATGCATCAAGATCATCTCGGTGCTCGACAACTCGTGGGACAACCTCATCCCCACCCTCAACGTTCAGCAGGACAAATGGACGCCTGAGTGGCTACGGCAGCAGATCCTGCAGGAGGACTTCCGCAGGCGCCACACTGGAGGTGGTGCTGCCAACAAAACTGCTGAGGGGTATGGAGCTGCAGGAGGCAGCAGAGGAAGAGGGGGAGGGAGAGGCCGAGGCCGTGGGAGAGGCTTTGGCAGAGGGAGAGGCCGAGGTGACTACAATGAGGGGCATGGGAGCTCTGGTGGCAGGGGGAGTACCCGAATGGAGGGTGCGTGCTGGTACTGCAAGAAGGCTGGACACCCGTGGTTCAAGTGTTTCAGCCGGCCTGAGGGATGGGCCCCTCCAGGCATGAAGCCTCCAAGTGGTGAACGTGCACGCGGTGGCGCTGTGCAAGGATCAGGTGCACAAGGTGATGGTGCACAAGGTAAAGCCGACCCTGGGATGTTCCTCATGGTTGAGGATGTGCAAGGGAGTGAGGGTGATGTGGGTTCAGTTGGGAAGGTTGTGATGCACCCCCTCACTCACTGGGTGATCGATTCAGGTTGCACGAGTCACATGACTCCACGGGCAGATTTGCTTGATGAGGTGAAGCCCCCTGGGAAGATAAAGTTTGTGGCTGCCGCTTCAGGTGCCTTGCTCCCTGTGATTGGTGTTGGGAATGCCAAGGTTATGGGAGCCAATGGAGAGCTTGTGGGGCTTGGGAAATGTGCTGTTGGCTGAAGGTTTATCCGCTAACCTCCTCTCTGTGCGCCGGCTGCAGAAAAGCAAGGCCAAAGTTACGTTCGGCCCAACCTGCTGCCGTGCAAAGCTTGGGAAGATGCTGCTGTGGAACTTGGAGGAGAAGTGTCAGAATTATATTGTTATAACTGCATGTAGTTCTAGCTGTAGTGTAGTTATCCTAATCATCCTGTTTGGTGGTGCACCTTCTTGTCATGCTTCTTGCCTATTTGTACCTTTGAGTCTATAGTGAAACTCTCTTTTGGCATTCTCTCTCGACTCTTGTTCCAAACTCTCATCATGCTAGGGTTCCTACTTTCATGCCTCTACCTACTATGTTAACATGGTATCAGAGCGGTTACGACCTTAATGGGCCCACCGCATTTTAATCCTAGCATGGCGTCCGCCTTGCTGGCCCCGTCGCGTCCTGCTCGCCACGTCACGACGGTCGCGGCCTGCTTCGCAACGGTCACGGCGACCAGCGCGGCGAGCTTAGTGCTCGTCGTCGGCGGCCCTGCTCGTCGCGCCGCACTTTCACCGGCCCGTCGAGTGCGCGATCGCTTGCCATTCGCGGCGTCGCCTGCTTCTGCCCGACGTGCTGCACCCGCGACCCCAGTCGAGCCTCAAGTTTCGTCCCCCCTCCCGGCCCATCGTGCTCCAGCAACCTTCCTCACCCGCCATCCCGTCGGCCGCTCTGCAACTGCCGTGAGTGCTCCTGCTGTGGGGGGATGTGGGATTGGCGGGCAGTGGAGGCACGAGGGAGGCGGTGGCGGACAGTGGGGGAGGTGGCGTGATGGGGTGACCGCTGTGAGACGCCAGCAGCGCCTGCCATCGCCTTTTCTCGCCCCATACGCGACTGTCGCTATGGGGGGGAGGGTGAAGGAGTGGCGGGAGTGTACCCGTAGGAACCAGCCGCTGCTCTCCTCTCTCCTCTCTCTTCCTGCAGTGCCATTCGCTGTGGGGGAAGGGGGGGAGTGTGAGGGGGTGGCGAGAGAGATTCTGCCGAGCCAGCAGCCGTCCCTCCTCCTCTCTCTCTCACTGCCGCGTATGCCGCTGTGGGGGGGAGGGTGAGGAGGAGGCGGAATTCAGCCGGGCATTTGCTGCTGCCGCCAGCTGCTATTGTGGCACCTCCAGCTGTCGCCCCTGTCGCCACCTGCCCTGTCTTCTGCTGCCTGCTGCTTGGGCCTGTAGGTGCTGCCGTCGAGCCGCTGCTGTCCTGCTGCACGTTGCAGCCACAGAGCCTGCTCCTCAGGCGACCTGCCGCCCCTACACTTGCTTCTGCTGCTTCTATCTTGGCTGAGGGGTTGGTGCAGCTGAATTTGCCACCACTGCACTGGTTGCAACTGCTCTTGCTTGCTATTGCTGTTTTCTCTGTCTGTGATGTACCGTTGCAGGTTGTGTCTTGCACTTGGCTATTCCTGCATGCAGTTATGGGGGGATGTCAGAATTATATTGTTATAACTGCATGTAGTTCTAGCTGTAGTGTAGTTATCCTAATCATCCTGTTTGGTGGTGCACCTTCTTGTCATGCTTCTTGCCTATTTGTACCTTTGAGTCTATAGTGAAACTCTCTTTTGGCATTCTCTCTCGACTCTTGTTCCAAACTCTCATCATGCTAGGGTTCCTACTTTCATGCCTCTACCTACTATGTTAACAAGAAGAGCAGCTGCATCAAGGACTTGTGGCAGCTGCCCATCATCCCTTGGAAGGGGAAACCACCAGCAACGGCAAAGGCAGCGGCAGCGGCTAAAGCAACTGCGGGAGGAGAGGAGACTGCACCAACTGATGGGGCCCTGGATGCAGTCAAGAAGGTGCAGCAGCCACAACAGCCACATGGTGAGGTGCTTGCTGGTGTGGATGCGACAGCTGCATGGGCAAAGGCTTCATCTGGGAGTGGTGAGGCTGATTGGGAGACGTGGCATGAGAGGCTGTGCCATGTGAACATTCCTATGCTGCAGAAGTTGGTTAAGGATGGGTGCTTGAAGGGGCTGGAGGTGAAGGGGGGAGCAAAGGAGATTGGGAGCTGCCCTACCTGCCTTGAGACCAAATTCACGAAGTTTCCCTTCAGCAGTAGCACAGGACCAGCAAAGGCACCACTTGCACTAGTGCACATGGATGTGGTGGGCCCCACGAGGGCCCTTTCTCTCTCGGGCAGCCGCTACTTACAATTGTGGACGACCACACACGTGCGGTGTGGGTGTACCCTCTCAAGACTAAGGGGGAGGTGGCAGCGGCTGTTCTTAAGGAGTGGATGCCGAGAGCACAAAGGGAGAGCGGACACAAGGTGAAGGTGATCCGCACTGACAACGGAGGAGAGTTCATCGGCGCTGATTTTGAGAAGGAGCTGAAGCGGAAGGGGATCCAGCATCAGCTCACAGTGCCTTACAACCCTCAGCAGAATGGCGTGGCTGAGCGGTTCAACCAGACCCTGCAGGAAGGTGCTCGCACTCTCCTTGGGCGTGCAGGGCTGCCGGATCCGTTTTGGGTGACAGCACTGCGGCAGGTCGTTGTTGTGAAGAACCGGGTGCTGGCGACTGTGGGGGACAAGCAATGGGTCCCCTACACCAAGTGGTATGGGAGTGCGCCTGCAGTCAACATGCTGAGAACTTATGGCTGTATGGTGGTGTTTCATGTGCCTAAGGAGAAGAGGGGAAAACTGGAAGCTTCTGGGAGATGGGATGTGCACTTGGGGCTTGCTAAGGATCACAAGGGCTGGCTGATTTGGGACTTGACCAGCCAGCAGCTGACTGTGTCAAGGGATGTGAAGTTCCTTGAGTCCTTGTACTACAAAGAGTGGAAGCAGCAGCAGCAGCAGAAGCTTCCCACTACACCGCTGATCATTGAGGCTGATGAGGTGCAGCGGCCTTCGAGGCAAGTGCAGGTCACTGTCTCAGAGGAGGAGATTTCTGGGGTGACTGAGGATGGGGGAGAACCTGAGGTGGAGGAGCAGCAGCAGCAGCAGCCGCAGCAGCAGCAGCAAGATGCTCCACAAGGTGCCGCACGTCCGGCTGACCGTCCTAGGAGGTGTCAGAATGAGAAACGAGAATGAGGAGTGACTAGCAGGAACAACAGTACAAATATGTCAAACCCTAATCTGGTGTACCCCCTATGGTGTGACCCACTACAGCCTAGAACCACACAAACATATAAATGTTTGACACACCCCCATAGGCAAAGTGGGGGAGACCTAGGGGTCACAAGACCAGTCAAGGCAAAACAAGGCAAACAAGCTCAGGGTGGATCTCGAGGATTCCACACAAATTCCGAGCACAAGCAAGCGGTCACAAGACCAGTTCACATGCAGTTTTATAAGAGAGCAAGAGGTACAATGATCACAACCTAACAAGGCAAACATGCAGGTATATATATAATGATCACAGTACAGGTAAAGTCAAGAAGTAAGTAAGTGAGAAACAGTCGGCACAAGGCCTAGAAGAGTACAAAAACGCTGATGGTCAACAGGCGGAAGCGCCTTGGTGAACACATCAGCAGTGTTGGCCTCAGTGGCCACGTAACGCAGAAGAAGCTGACCACGCTGCAGTAGCTCTCGAGCTAGAAAGTAACGCAGAGCAATGTGCTTCGTCCTGTGCTCCAGTCTGTGCTCCTGGCACAAGGCAATGGTTGCCTTGTTGTCGACGTACAGCACTGGAGAAGAACGAGGCTGCTCTCCAAGGTCAGTCAGCAGGTAGGTGAGCCAGCGAAGCTCCTGGGCAGCCATGGCCGTGGCGTAGATCTCAGCCTCACAGCTGGAGCTGAGAACAGAAGAAGAACGAGTAGAACGCCAAGAGACAGAGCCAGAGCCAAGACTGAAGGTGTAACCCTGAGACGACCGCTGAGTAGCCTGGTCGTCTGCCCAAGAAGCGTCTGAGTGCCCAGTGAGAACAGGCCGGTCTCGCCCTCCAAGCACTAGCCCCATGCCCGACGTACTGCACAAGTAGCGCAACACCCTCTTAGCTGCATCCATGTGCTCCTTCCGGTGACGGCCGGGAGCAACATAGCGTGCTAAGATGCTGAGAGGGTATGCTAGGTCAGGTCGAGTGCAGGTCATCAGGTACATGAGGCAGCCCACAAGCTCTGGATACGGACCACTCGACTCTACGGACTCATCCGAAGGCAGAGCTGTGAGCGAGTGACCCGTAGGCAGAGGAGTGGACTGAGGCGAGGAGTACGTGAAGCCGAAGCGCTGAAGGACTTGCTGCACCATGTGTGACTGAGTCAGGGTAATGGTGCGGCGTGCTCTGTCCCGGGTGATCCGCAAGCCAAGATAGCTTGTCAGTTCACCCAGGTCTGTGCACGTGTGTCTCTTTTGCAGCTCGGACTTCACGTGGGCGAGTGCGGCAGTGTCCGCAGTGGCAAAGACCAAGTCGTCGACGTACACGAGGATGTAGAACGGCGGCAGCGAGGTGTCGGTGCGCAGAAACAGCGACGGGTCAGCAGTAGAAGGAGCAAACCCAAGAGCCGCAAGTGTAGTCCTCAGTGTGTCGTGCCACTCACGCGGCGCCTGGCGGAGACCGTAGACTGGCCGCCGGAGGCTCCACTGGGTGCCAGGAGGGAACGACCCAGTGAAGCCAGGTGGGCGGCGCAGCCAGATCTCCTCGTGCAGGCTGCCCTGCAAGAAAGCTGTGCTGAAGTCAAGAGAGTGGAGCTCGTAGTCACGCTGAGCGGCGACGTGTAGCAGAACCCGAAGAGTGGTCATCTTCGGGGTCGGGGAGAAGGTCTGGAAGAAGTCAACTCCCTCTCGCTGACTGAAGCCTCGTGCAACGTAACGCGCCTTGAAGACAGGCGGAGAGCCTGGCGGCCGCTTCACCCTGAAAATCCACATGCCACTGACGATGTTCGCCCCAGGTGGGGGAACGTCGTCGACGTAGGTGCCTGTGGACTTCCAGGAAGCCATCTCTGTGTCCATGGCTGACTGCCACTGAGAGGAGTAGGGACCGGCCATCGCCTCTGCGTAAGAGCGTGGGGTCGGGATGTCTGGTGCATCCGGGTCTCCCTCAGGGGCAACAAGCATGGACACGAGATGGGGCAAAGCAGCGGCAAGGCAACCAAACTCCTCCTGCCTGTCCTCAAGGACGTCCGTGCCAAGAGCACACTCACCCCCGACGGACGGAGGACAGGCAGACTCAGACTCAGCAACAAGACTCGCTGCGTAGTCTAGACGACACGCAGCTGCAAAGTCGACAAGCTCAGTGACTAGGGCAGACGCAGCAGCAGACTCAAAGGAAGGGTCAGTGACAACCGTAGCCAGGAGACGTGTGACAGTAGGACTGGCAGCGCGAAGGGAGTCTGACTCCGGGTCAGCAAGAGCAGGAAGAGAGGACGCAGGAGGCGACGGGAGAGCAACACGCTGCGGAGCAGTGGACTTACGAAGCGCCATCCGGTGCGTGCCTGGGACAGCAGGAGGACGCTCACGCGGGACACGACTACCAGTGGTAGCAGCTCGAACAGGCGACGCTCGACGAGACGCAGGTGACACAGGACGTGACGCAGGCTCACGTCTCTCAGCAAGACCGTCAGTCGGACCAGTGTAAGGAGCAGGCACAGGGAGTGGTGAGGCAGGCGGTAACTGTGGCTGTGACTGGACAGACGGCGGACACTCTAAGGCGAGAGGAGAACAAGGAGGAGGAGGCTGACCAAGAACCTGCTGAAGGAGCGGAACGAAGTACGGTCGTGGCCGTGCAGCAGCTCTCGAACCAGCAGAGACACCAGCGGCAGCAGCAGCACCTCCAGAAGCAGCAGCACCTCCAGCACCAGGGTCTGCAGCACCTCCAGCAGCACGTCCAGCAGTACCGCCAGCAGCAGCAGTACCTCCAGCAGCACCGCCAGTAGCAGCTGCACCTCCAGCACCAGGGTCCGTAGCACCCACAGCAGCTCCAACGCCCGGGTCCTCAGTACTAGCAGCACCTCCAGCAGCACCGCCAGCAGCAGCAGCACCTCCAGCAGCACCGCCAGCAGCAGCAGCACCTCCAGCACCAGGGTCCGTAGTACTCGCAGCAGCGTCAACTCCGGGGACCCCAGCACCAGCAGCTCCACTACGGAGACTGATGTGCCGAGCGTACCACTCTCGAAGTTGAGGGGAAGAGGGCGGCTCCCGCCGTGGTGGGGAAGCACGAGTACCAACTCCAGCAGTACCACGAGCCCGAGACTCGCCCCGCCGGAGGCTGCAGTACCGTGAGTACCACTCACGCAGCTGCTGCGAAGAGGGAGGTCCTCCAGGCGCCTCACAGTCAACTGCAACACCACCAGGCTCAGCACTCCCAGGCTCAGCAACTCCAGGCGCAGTACCCCTAGACTCAGCAACGCCAGGCTCAGTACCCCCAAACCCAGCACCCCCAGGCTCAGCACCCCCAGGATCAGCACCCCCAGACTCAGCACCCCCAGGCTCCGCCCGCTCAGGCTCCGCACGCTCAGGCTCCGCACGCTCAGGCTCAGCACCTCCAGCAGGACGCGAGTCGACAGCTACCTCGGCAGGCTCAACCGGGTCTACCTGAGAGACACCTGAGGGAGCGGCACCCTGAGGGGGAAGGGGGTCTACCACTGCAGCACCTGGCGCGAGGAAGAGAGGCGGGGGAGGGAGCGGGGCAGTGCGGTAGGGGAAGAGGCGGTAGAAGGGCACGGACTCGTCAAAAGTGACGTCCTGAGAGGGGAAGACTCGGTGCGAGGCGGGGTGGTAAAACTGCCAGCCAGACGCATCCGGGACAAAGCCAAGAAAGACACAGGGAGCAGTGCGGGAGGAGAGCTTGTCCGCAGACGTGTCGCGAACAAAAGCTCGGGATCCCCAGACACGGAAGCGTGACGCATCGCCAACCTCCCCCGTCCACAGCAGTGTGGGCGAGGTCTCCGGAGCGGAGACACGGGGCCAGAGGTTGAGCTGATGCGCAGCGTACCGGACCGCAAACGGCCACAGAAAGTGGGGGGCAGCCGCGTGGACTAAGGAGGTACGAGCGACCTCCATGACCAAGCCAATGCGGCGCTCAGCAACCCCATTCTGCTGTGGAGAGGCTGGGAGCGTGAACGACTGGCGAATGCCATGCTCGGCACAGTAGGCTGCCAAGAGGTCGGAGGAGAACTCGCCACCTCTGTCAGAGTGCAAGCGCAGAACAGGAAACTCCGAGCGAAAACGCTCTCGCAGCTGAAGACGTGCTCTGCTGATCCAGGGGATCAGAACATCAGGGACTTCACCCTTGGTGCGCAAGGGGAAGACCGTGGTGTAGCGCGAGTAGTCGTCAACGACGATCAAGAAGTACCTCTCCTGGCCCTGACCACGGACGCGGGCTGGGCCCCACACGTCCATGTGGAGCGTCTGCAAAGGAGCAGTCGTCGGGGGGAACGAGGAGGAGTGAGGGGCAGCGCGCTGCCGCCCCTCGACACAGGGAAGACAAGGAGGAGCAAGGGAGGGTGGGAGGGGAGGGAGTACCCGAGGAAGACCAGAGACAAGGTACCGGGCGTGCATGCCCCGAAGGCGCTGCACTGACGGGTGACCAAGTCGGTGGTGCCAGAGGACAGTCTTGTGCGCTAGAGAGCGACACGAGCAGGGGGCAGAGAGCTGACCTGACGCAGACGCAGACGCAGACGCCGCTACCTGAGGGGACTCAGTGGTCAGTGTGTACAGGTCCGACCCCGGCTGCCGAGTGAAGGTAGCCAGGTGACGGCCCGTCCGAGCACACGTGCAGTGTGTCACACGCTCGTAGGCAGGGGTGAACTGGTGAACACCCCCATCCTGAAGCGCACAACCCGCCACCAAGTTCGTAGAGAACGAGGGGAGGTGGAGACCTGACAGTGTGCCCGACGGGACAGCAGGACAAGGAAGGAGGGTGGAGGAGGTCGCAATGACCGGACCTCCAGAGGGGTCAGCGAGCGAGACAGCGACTGGTCGAGCAAGGGGCTCAAGAGCAGTGCGGTCACGAAAGAAACAGCGCGAAGCGCCTGAGTCTAGAGTGAAGGTGTGCAGTGCCTCAGTGGACTCAGTAGCACCTGGGGTGGCGGACACACACGCACCTAGAGCAGTAGCCTCACCAGTACCTGGGGCAGCAGACACGCAAGCACCTAGGGCGGTAGCCTCACTCGTGCGGATGCCTGGGTCAGGCGGAACACTCAGGTACTGGTCCTCCTCTCCACTAATAGTCAATGCATACATTGCTTTGAGAATAACATCAAAATCAAGAGCATAGATATCAATATTCTTCTTGAGGAGATCAGCCCACTGAGGGAGCTCAGGAGCGTCAGGAAACTGAGCACGCCAAGCGTCATCTAGGCGAGAGAAGCAGCGCTGCGAAGTGTGCGCCCTCCCGCACGTCTGTCCCTTGCGGCGACCAGTGCGGATGACGTACGTGCAGCTAAGGCTACCCCCCCCACCCCCGTGCTGTAAGTACCACTCACGAAGCTCCTGGGAGGACTGAGGGTGCTGCGCGCTCTGGCCAGTGCCAGAGCCTCCACGACCACCACCGCCGCCTCCACCACGACCACCACCGCCCCTGCCGCCGCCACGTCCACTGCCGCCACCACCACCGCCCCCACCGCGGCCACCGCCGCCGCCGCTGCCTCCACCACCCCCACCGCTGCCACTAGCCCCTCCAGCCCCGCCACCGCCCCCGCCGCTGCCACCACCCCCACCACCACCTCCCCCGCCGTCACCCCCACCGCCCTTGCCTCCCCTGCCCTTGCCGCTGCGGCGCCCGCTGGGAGCGGACGCAGAGCCGACCTGCTCAGCACCAAGAAGGTCGACAGCAGCAGCAGAGGCGACAGAGGGGAGGAGGGGGGAGGGGGAACACCCCTCGAAGAAAGGGGTGCGGGGGTCGCCACGAGAGGCACCTACAGCTACAATACTCTTCTCAGCTGCAAGTAGTGCCTTCTCTAGGGCGGCAATGGTGAGCTCAGTGGGACAGCGAGCTAGGAAGTGGTCCCTGACTGTACGCAGAGTGTCAGGGAGGCGGGTGACTAGGTGGTAGAGAGTGAGCCAGAGCGGCGGAGGGTTGGATGCAAGAAACTCAGCGGGCATGGCTGCACGGAAGCGGGCATCACTAGTACGGAGGTGAGTGATGAGGTCAGCGACTGTCTGGAAAGCGGACAGGTCGGGGAACAGGTAGGGAAGGGAGAGACGGCCTAGTGCAGCTGAGGCCGGGGAGGAGTAGCGCGCAACTACAGCAGTGTACAGGGCCTGCGCAGTCTGATGCTGGCCGAAGTGCTCACGCTCATCGACTGGCAGGGAGTTGCGAATGGCAAAGCGGGCGTGGGCATCGCGAGTCTGCCACTGCGAGCGAGCAGTAGCGGTAGCAGTAGTAGCAGGAGCAGGGACTGTGCCTAGTGCGTGATCGTACAGCGAGATATCCTCTCTGGCAGTGAGCTGGAGGAACAGGTGCAGATCATCGAGCCAGGTATCAAACTTAATCGGGCGGCCCTCAGAATCGAACGAGAGAACTGTAGGGCTAGCCATAGCTGAAATAGCAGTAGCAGCAGTGGTAGTAGTAGCAGTAGAAGTAGCAGTAGCAGCGTTGTGCACAGGTAAGTAGGGCGCGGCTCGGCTAGGGCGGCGCGACTCGGCTAGGGCGGCGCGACTCGGCGAGGGCGGCGCGGCTCGGCTGGGGCGGCGCGGCTCGGCTGGGTCGCGCGGTTCGGTTCGGGTCGCGCCGTGCGGCTCGATCGTAGAGGGGCGAGCGCGGGAGGGCCGGTCGGGGCTAGCGCGGGGCCAAAGGGGGGGCCGTGAGAGGCTAGCGCGGGGCCTGCAGGGGACGTGGGAGGCTAGCGTGGGGCCTTAAGGGGCCGTGAGAGGCTAGCGCGGGGCCTGCAGGGGCCGTGGGAGGCTAGCGCGGGGCCGACGGGGGCCTTAGGAGGCTAGCGCGGGGCCGATTGGGGGCCTTAGGAGGCTAGCGCGGGGCCGACAGGGGCTTAGGAGGCTAGCGCGGGGCCGACGGGGGCCTTAGGAGGCTAGCGCGGGGCCGATCGGGGGCCTTAGGAGGCTAGCGCGGGGCCATACGGGGCCTTGAGAAGGAGGCGCTCGAGGCGCAGGAAAAAGAACGGCGGCGCACGAGGGCGCGGCTAGCGGAAACGGTGGGCCCTATCGTTTCGGTCCTAGGTGGAACCTAGGCTCGTAATACCATGTCAGAATGAGAAACGAGAATGAGGAGTGACTAGCAGGAACAACAGTACAAATATGTCAAACCCTAATCTGGTGTACCCCTTATGGTGTGACCCACTACAGCCTAGAACCACACAAACATATAAATGTTTGACAGGAGGGATGTGCGCCCTCCTAACCGGCTGACCTATGCGAGCCGTGGCACGCCAAGTGTGGTACCGGCTGGAAGTGTGGCTGAACAGATGGATGAGGATGAGATAGCGTATTGCTATGGAGCTGCAATGAGATGGTTTGGTGGATAGTGTTTTGAAACAGACGCTGCAGAGGGTGCTACAGATTTGAGCAAAGAGGAGTGTTGGAAGTGAATGAAGCTTGCGGGAATGAGTGTGCATTGAGGGTGCATGCTTCAGTTATGGCATGTGGGATGATGGTTGGCAGCCAGAGGGGGAGTTTGTTATGTGATGCTATCATTTGCATTCACGTCTGTCTGCCTCCCATCATGTGTTCGTGCGTTGCATGTGTGAAATGGGCGTGCGCAAGAATTTGTGTTTTTCTGTGGTTTGGATTTTCTGAGTGTGTGTGAATGTTATTTGGCTTGAGCAGATATCTGAAGTGACTCCACTGCTCAAGAGCTTTCCGACGAACCAAGAATCACTTCAATCGGAGCACGAACAAGAAAGTTACGAACGTTGGAGTTCGTATGCTTTTGATATTTGGTTGTGGTGACCATGGAGAGTTGTGGGGTTGATTCAATATAGGGTAGAGACTTTTGGGGGTTGGGAAACTCGTCACTACTACTGTAGTTGCTGCCAAGTGGTTGGGTGAAACCAAACCAGGTTGGCAAGTGTGGCCAAGTTGGGTTAAGGTGGATGGCATGGGTTGGGAAAGTGACAAAAGTGAAAGTGGGGTTGCCTATGGAGAGGGGAATTGTGTGGCATGGGGTTTCCTTGGTTGGGGACTCTCTTGGGACCTTCCTTCTTGTCCTCCTCATCCCATCCCACCTGGTTTAGTGCTACTCCAACTCTCTTGTGTAGTTAATTGTGAGCTTGTGAGACAATTGTGATGAGTTAATATTCTATGGCAGCATACCCCCTAGTGCGCCGAAAATCATAACTCAAGAAATACTTCACCTTATCGTACGATTCAAATTGGGAATTGTAGCCACAGACTAGAGCTACAACATATCTAAGTTTGGTGAAGTTTAAACAGTGCACCTTTCATCGACGGCGTTTCTTGTGAAGTCGACGTTTTCTGTCCAGAATTCTAAGCCAACGATTTTGAGAATTTTTGGCACATAATCTTCGTAGACTCCGTCCTTAGTCTCTAACAACTATAGGTTGCGTCACACAACGCCACGTCACTACGGGATGCCCCACGCATCGCCGCGTCACCACGGGCAGCGCTACGCACCGCCACGTCACTATGCGTTGCGTCACACAATGCCACATCACCACGGGATGCGCCACGCATCGCCACGTCGCCACGGGATGCGCCATGCATCGCCACATCACCACGGGCTGCGCCACGTATCGCCACGTCACAATGGGTTGCGTCACGCAATGCCACATCACTACAGGATGCGCCACGCATAGCCACGTCACCACGGGATGCACCACGCATCCCCACGTCATCACGAGCAGCGTGACACATTGCCACGTCACTATGGGTTGCGTCACGCAATGCCACGTCGCTATGGGATGCGCCACACGTCGCCACGTCACCGCAGGCAGCGCGACGCATCGCGACGTCACTATGGGTTGCGTCGCGCAACGCCACGTCACTACGGGATGCGCCACGGATCGCCACATCACCTCGGGCAGCGCTACGCACCGCCACGTCACTATGGGTCGCGTCACGCAATGCCACGTCACCACGGGATGCGCCATGCATCGCCACATCGCCACGGGATGCGCCATGCATCGCCACGTCACCACGGGCAATGCCACGCATCGTCACGTCACTATGGGTTGCGTCATGCAACGCCACGTCACTACAGGATGTGCCACGCATCGCCACGTCACTATGGGTTGCGTCACGCAACGCCACGTCGCTACAAGATGCGCCACGCATCGCCACGTCACCACGGGATGCACCATGCATCGCCACGTCACCGCGGGCAGCGCTACGCACCGCCACGTCACTATGGGTTGCGTCACGCCTTGCCACGTCACCACGGGATGCGCCACGCATCGCTACGTCACCACGGGCAATGCCACGCATCGCCACGTCACAATGGGTTGCAACACGCAACGCCACATCACTACAGGATGTGCCACGCATCGCCACGTCACTATGGGTTGCATCACACATCCCCACAGGATGCGCCATGCATTGCCACGTCACCACGGGCTGCGCCACGCATCGCCACATCACTATGGGTTGCGTCACGCAACGCCTCGTCACTAAAGGATGCGCCACGCATCGCCACGTCACCACGGGATGCGCCATGCATCGCCACGACACCACGGGCAGCGCTACGCATCACCACGTCACTATGGGTTGAGTCACGCAACGCCAAGTCACTACGGAATGCGCTATAGATCGCCACGTCACCACGGGAAGCGCCATGCATCGCCACGTCACCACGGGCAGTGCCACGCATTGCCACATCACAATGGGTTGCGTCACACAATGCCACGTCACTACAGGATGCGCCACGCATAGCCACGTCACCACGGGATGCACCACGCATCGCCACGTCATCACGAGCAGCGTGACACATGGCCACGTCATTATGGGTTGCGTCACGCAATGCCACGTCACTATGGGATGCGCCACGCAACGTCACGTCACCGCAGGCAGCGCTACGCATTGCCACGTTACTATGGGTTGGGTCATGCAATGCCACGTCACTACGGGATGCGCCACGCATCGCCACGTCGCCACGGGATGCGCCATGCATCGCCACGTCACCACGGGCTGCGCCACGCATCGCCACATCACTATGGGTTGCTTCACGCTACGCCACGTAAGTAAAGGATGCGCCACGCAACGCCATGTCACCACGGGATGCGCTATGCATCGCCACGTCACCATGGGCAGCGCTACGCATCACCACGTCACTACGGGTTGCGTCACGCAATGCCACGTCACCACGGGATGCGTCACGCATCGCCACGTCACCACGGGCAATGCCACGCATCGCCACGTCACAATGGGTTGCGTCACGCAACGCCACGTCACTACAGGATGTGCCACGCATCGCCACGTCACTATGGGTTGCATCACGCAACGCCACGTCCCTACGGGATGCGCCACGTCACCACAGGATGCACCATGCATCGCCACGTCACCACGCTGTCAGAACTTATATTTGTAACTGCTTGTACCTGTAGTTAGTGTAGTTATTATAAACTTTGTTTGGTGGTGCACCTTATTTGTTTCCTTTGCTATATGTTCTTTGAAACCTATAGTGAAACCATCCTTTTCAACATTCTCGACTCTCACCCTAGGCACAACCTACTCGACATCCTAGTTGGGCCTAGGCTCCTAAGCCTAGGCCCGAGTTAAACTTGATCATCCTTGTTCCAATTTCGATATGCTATCAGAGCGAGTTACGTCCTGGCCTGTGGGCCCGCCTCATGCTTTCGCTGCTACGTTTTTTCGGTCGCGCGCCTAGGGCGCGTGGCGATTTTCTATTGTCCCGCCCCCGGTTGGCGAGTGACTCCTTCTCTGCCCGTCGCGCGCCTCGTGGCACGCGACGGTGCCCTAAACCTGCCCGTCGTGCGCCCCGTGGCACGCGACGGTGCCCTGCTCGTCGTGCGCCCCGTGGCACACGACGGTGCCCTAAAACTTAAACTTACCCGTCGTGCGCCCCGTAGCACGCGACGGGCCTCTCCGCACCTGCTCTCCGTGCAGCCGCCCCTGACCTACCTGCGCCGACACATGTAGCCGCTCTGTGGCTTTCTTCCCGCCCACCCCCTCCTCCTTTGTCTCCCTGCAGCTGTGGGGGGGAGGGTATGGGGGTGGCGGGTGTTGGAGTGTGGGGTCGTATACTTCCCTTCCCCTCCTCCTCCTTTCGTTCCCACTGTTGCAGCTGCCGCTGGGGGGGAGGGTGTGAGGGTGTGGGGGAGCAAGGGGAGTGGCACCGGGGTGGCGGGTGTGAGGCAACCAGCAGCCTTCCCTCCACCTCTCCTCTCTTCCCCCCCTCTCTGCTGCTCCTACAGCAGTGTGGGGGAAGGGAAGGAGGAGGGTGAGGAGATGGAGGGGGTGACCAGCTAGTGTTAGCCCGCCTGCAGTACTTGCTGTTGCTTGTTTATTATTTTGCATGTGTACCCCTGCAGGTTGTATTCTGCACAAACTCCTGCTGCAGGCAGTTATGGGGGAGTGTCAGAACTTATATTTGTAACTGCCTGTAGCTGTAGTTAGTGTAGTTATTATAAACTTTGTTTGGTGGTGCACCTTATTTGTTTCCTTTGCTATATGTTCTTTGAAACCTATAGTGAAACCATCCTTTTCAACATTCTCGACTCTCACCCTAGGCACAACCTACTCGACATCCTAGTTGGGCCTAGGCTCCTAAGCCTAGGCCCTAGTTAAACTTGATCATCCTTGTTCCAGTTTCGACGGGGGAGAGAGCAGGTCGAGATTGAGATGATTAGAAGCAGGTGGTCCGGTGCGGGAGAGTTGGTTGGGTGGGGGTGGAGAGAGTGGTGGGGAGGAGAGTGTGCCTTGATGACCCGAGCCTAGCTGCCCCGAGCCTTGACGCCCCGAGCCTTGGCGCCCCGAGCCCAGCTGCCCCGAGCTGGCTGGAGGGGAATGGGAGGCAAGGAGCAAAGGCGGGTGGAACAACGGGGGAGGGCGGAGGGGGTAGAGAGAGAAGGGAGGAGGGGGGGGCGAGAAGGGGGCTGGGGATGGGATGGGGGATTCAATCTCCCTGGCATGGGGAAAAGGCATGAGCAAAGGGGGAAAGGCATGGGGAGGGCGGAAAGGCATGGGGAGGGCGGAAAGGCATTGGCATGGCGGAAAGGCATTGGCATGGCGGAAAGGCATTGGCATGGCGGAAAGGCATTGGCATGGCGGAAATGCATTGGCATGGCGGAAAGGCATTGGCATTGCCTCTTACCTCATGGCGCCCCGTGTGGCTTCGTGCCGTGCTCCCTAGCTGCCCCAAACCTAGCTGTACTGAGGCGCCTGGAGGGGAGTGAGAGGCATGGGAAGGACGGACGCAGAACAAGGGGGCCGGAACGAGGGGGCGGGAGATTGCATGGAAGGTGGGAGAACAAGGCTGGCGGGAAGGTCAAGAGGATGGAACGCGGAGCGGGGAGGGGGTGTAACGAAGAGACGCGGTGCAGTCAAGTGAGGAGCCCGCCACTCACGCCACGCTGCTGTCCGCGGAGCCAGCAGCGCGCGCGGCGCTTCTAAGTCGTGCGCGCGCCTGGCTGCTCATTCCACTAGCCCCTGGTGCTCGCGCCAACGCCAAGTGCTCGCGCCAACGCCTGGTGCTCGCGCCAACGCCTGGTGCTCGCGCCAACGCCTGGTGCTCGCGCCAACGCCTGGTGCTCGCGCCAACGCCTGGTGCTCGCGCCAACGCCTGGTGCTCGCGCCAACGCCTGGTGCTCGCGCCAACGCCTGGTGCTCGCGCCAACGCCTGGTGCTCGCGCCAACGCCTAGTGCTCGCGCCAACGCCTGGTGCTCGTGCCAACGCCTGGTGCTGGCGCCAAAAAGCCTGGTGCTCGCGCCGGAAAGCCTGGCGGGGAATAGGAACAGAGGAGGTGAGATGGGAAACGACAAGGCTAAACGAGGTTAAGCTCAGGTGTGAGAAAGGTTAAGCTGACTGAGGTTGAGCTGAGGTTAAGCTGAGACTAAGCTAGTCTAAACTAGAATAGACTAGATCACGAACGATGGGCGTATGAAAGTGAGGAGAGAGCAGGTCGAGATTGAGATGATTAGAAGCAGGTGGTCCGGTGCGGGAGAGTTGGTTGGGTGGGGGTGGAGGTCGAGGCGGGATGACAGCACAGCACAGCACGGTACCGGGTGGGCGAAATGAAAGCGTGCAGTGCGGGATCGAGTGCACCGCGCTTCGCAAGGGACGGCGCACGCGTGGCGAAGAGGGGGAGTGACTAAGATGGGTGGAGGTGGAGGTCGAGGCGGGATGACAGTACAGAGCGGTACGGGGTGGGCGAAATGAAAGCGTGCAGTGCAGTGGGCAGAAACGAGAAGACCACGGCTCGTACAGTAGCTAGGCAAAGCGCAAGCGCGAAACGACGACCAAACGGCAAACAACGAAGAAAAGGCATGGCGCGCGTCGCGAAAAGAGCACTGACCGACGAGCGCACGTGCATCTGCTGCCGATCGTTCTCTATTCGCCGCGCCCTGTGCATTTCAGTCCAATCCGTTCTAAAAGGCGCCGCGCCATGTGCATTTCAGTCCACGAAGCTCATGCAAGGTCAGCGGGGAAAATGCAGGATATCAGGTCAAGAGCGGCACGAGACGCCCATACCGGGTCGCGCATGGCTTCTAGAAGCGAGTCGCGACCTGCTAGCTAGAGTGTTTATCGAGCGAGACACGAGAGAGAGGAGGAGCAAAAACGTGAGCAAGAGATTGCGAGATGGGAGGCAAGGAAATTCGAATTGGTGCAGCCGCGGGCGAGGGGGTGGGTGGCGAAAGGACAGGGGAGAGAGGCAAAAGTGCAGGGGAGGTAAAGGAAAAAGAGAATAAAGGGAAAAAAGGAACCCAAAACCGAGTGGAGTGGGCAAAAAACGATAACGAGAACTAAACGTGGGTGGGAAAAACATGACGAGGGGAAATCTGCCATTTCAGTCCCAACCTCACACAATCAAACCCTAAAAACAGGGTCAAATGTCAGAATATTATGCTATAGCCTGTAGTGGGGTGCTCTATAGCGAGTACAACCCTTCCTAGGGTTTGCTATTTGTATCCTCATTCTTGCTAGTGCAACCCTCTTCTTTCTTCTAAACTTTTCACATCAAATACCTACTCAACTCTGCAACCTCAAAGCGCGTGCGGAGAATCTTGGGTCGTCCAGTAATGCAGTAAGTGGCACCGCGGGTCTTGAATCCGTGACACAAACGACCTCCCTTCCACATACATTTGACGAGACGCATTCACCTTATTGAGGGCTTCAAAACGGGAGCACCATTAGAACGTTGCAGTGTAAACACATAATCAAAAAGTGTTTCCATCATATTGAAACATGTTAATTTCATTGGTTCATTCTCTATACCATAAACAAAATTTTTTTCTTTACATGACTGGGTGAGAGCAGCTGCAGCGCGGAGAATGTTGGCCGCTCGCTCTCACTACTGTAGCGCGAAAACAGATGCGCATCTCCGTGAACTTGAATAACGAGATAGTAATCTCGTAACTGTCCCTCCTCGGTATTGCGTCACGCAACGCCACGTCACTACAGGATGTGCCACGCATCGCCACGTTACTATGGGTTGCGTCACGCAACGCCACGTCCCTACGGGATGCGCCACGCATTGCCACGTCACCACGGGATGCACCATGCATCGCCACGTCACCACGCGCAGCGCAACGGATTGCCACGTCACTATGGGTTGCGTCGCGCAATGCCACATCCCTAGGGGATGCGCCGCGCATCACCATGTCACCACGGGATGCACCATGCATCGCCACGTCACCACACGCAGCACAACCCATTGCCACATCACTATGGGTCGCATCACGCAACGCCAAGTCACTACGGGATGCGCCACGCATTGCCACGTCACCAAGGGATGCGCCATGCATCGCCACGTCACCACGGGCAGTGCCACGCATCGCCACGTCACAATGGGTTGCGTCACGCAATGCCACATCACTACAGGATGCACCACGCAACGCCACGTCACCACGGGATGCACCACGCATCGCCACGTCATCACGAGCAGCGTGACACATTGCCACGTCACTATGGGTTGCGTCACGCAATGCCACGTCAAAATGGGATGCGCCACGCATCGCCACTCCACCGCAGGCAGCCCAACGCATCCAGACGTCACTATAGGTTGCGTCACGCAACGCCACGTCACTACGGGACGCCCCACGCATCGCCGCGTCACCACGGGCAGCGCTACGCACCGCCACGTCACTATGCGTTGCGTCACACAATGCCACATCACCACGGGATGCGCCACGCATCGCCACGTCGCCACGGGATGCGCCATGCATCGCCACATCACCACGGGCTGCGCCACGCATCGCCACGTCACAATGGGTTGCGTCACGCAATGCCACATCACTACAGGATGCGCCACGCATAGCCACGTCACCACGGGATGCACCACGCATCCCCACGTCATCACGAGCAGCGTGACACATTGCCACGTCACTATGGGTTGCGTCACGCAATGCCACGTCGCTATGGGATGCGCCACACGTCGCCACGTCACCGCAGGCAGCGCGACGCATCGCGACGTCACTATGGGTTGCGTCGCGCAACGCCACGTCACTACGGGATGCGCCACGGATCGCCACATCACCTCAGGCAGCGCTACGCACCGCCACGTCACTATGGGTTGCGTCACGCAATGCCACGTCACCACGGGATGCGCCATGCATCGCCACATCGCCACGGGATGCGCCATGCATCGCCACGTCACCACGAGCAATGCCACGCATCGTCACGTCACTATGGGTTGCGTCACGCAACGCCACGTCACTACAGGATGTGCCACGCATCGCCACGTCACTATGGGTTGCGTCACGCAACGCCACGTCCCTACGAGATGCGCCACGCATCGCCACGTCACCACGAGATGCACCATGCATCGCCACGACACCACGGGCAGCGCTACGCACCGCCACGTCACTATGGGTTGCGTCACGCCTTGCCACGTCACCACGGGATGCGCCACGCATCGCTACGTCACCACGGGCAATGCCACGCATTGCCACATCACAATGGGTTGCAACACGCAACGCCACGTCACAATGGGTTGCAACACGCAACGCCACGTCACTACAGGATGTGCCACGCATCGCCACGTCACTATGGGTTGCATCACACATCCCCACGGGATGCGCCATGCATTGCCACGTCACCACAGGCTGCGCCACGCATCGCCACATCACTATGGGTTGCGTCACGCAACGCCTCGTCACTAAAGGATGCGCCACGCATCGCCACGTCACCACGGGATGCGCCATGCATCGCCACGACACCACGGGCAGCGCTACGCATCACCACGTCACTATGGGTTGAGTCACGCAACGCCAAGTCACTACGGAATGCGCCACGGATCGCCACGTCACCACGGGAAGCGCCATGCATCGCCACGTCACCACGGGCAGTGCCACGCATTGCCACATCACAATGGGTTGCGTCACACAATGCCACATCACTACAGGATGCGCCACGCATAGCCACGTCACCACGGGATGCACCACGCATCGCCACGTCATCACGAGCAGCGTGACACATTGCCACGTCACTATGGGTTGCGTCACGCAATGCCACGTCACTATGGGATGCGCCACGCAACATCACGTCACCGCAGGCAGCGCTACGCACTGCCACGTTACTATGGGTTGCGTCACGCAATGCCACGTCACTACGGAATGCGCCACGCATCGCCACGTCGCCACGGGATGCGCCATGCATCGCCACGTCACCACGGGCTGCGCCACGCATCGCCACATCACTATGGGTTGCTTCACGCTACGCCACGTAAGTAAAGGATGCGCCACGCAACGCCACGTCACCACGGGATGCGCTATGCATCGCCACGTCACCACGGGCAGCGCTACGCATCACCACGTCACTACGGGTTGCGTCACGCAATGCCACGTCACCACGGGATGCGTCACGCATCGCCACGTCACCATGGGCAATGCCACGCATCGCCACGTCACAATGGGTTGCGTCACGCAACGCCACGTCAATACAGGATGTGCCACGCATCGCCACGTCACTATGGGTCGCATCACGCAACGCCACGTCCCTACGGGATGCGCCACGTCACCACTGGATGCACCATGCATCGCCACGTCACCACGCGCAGCGCAACGGATTGCCACGTCACTATGGGTTGCGTCACGCAACGCCACGTCCCTACAGGATGCGCCGCGCATCGCCATGTCACCACGGGATGCACCGTGCATCGCCACGTGACCACGCGCAGCGCAATGCATTACCACGTCACTCTGGGTTGCGTCACGCAACGCCAAGTCACTACGGAATGCGCCACGCATCGCCACGTCACCACGGGATGCGCCATGCATCGCCACGTCATCGCGGGCAATGCCACGCATCGCCACGTCACAATGGGTTGCGTCACGCAATACCACGTCACTACAGGATGCGTTACGCATCGCCACGTCACCACGGGATGCACCACGCATCGCCACGTCATCACGAGCAGCGTGACATATTGCCACGTCACTATGGGTTGCATCACGCAATGCCACGTCACTATGGGATGCGCCACGAATCGCCACGTCACCGCAGGCAGCGCGACGCATCGCGACGTCACTATGGGTTGCGTCATGCAACGCCACGTCACTACGGGATGCGCCACACATCACCACGTCACCACGGGCAGCGCTTCGCACAACCACGTCACTATGGGTTGCGTCACGCAATGCCACGTCACCACGGGATGCGCCACGCATCGCCACGTCGCCACGGGATGTGCCATGCATCGCCACGTCACCACGGGCAATGCCACGCATCGTCACGTCACTATGGGTTGCGTCACGCAACGCCACGTCACTACAGGATGTGCCTCGCATCGCCACGTCACTATGGGTTGTGTCACGCAACGCCATGTCCCTACGAGATGCGCCACGCATCGCCACATCACCACGGGATGCACCATGCATCGCCACGTCACCACGCGCAGCGCAACGCATTGCCACGTCACTATGGGTTCCGTCGCGCAACGCCACGTCCCTACGGGATGCGCCGCGCATCGCCATGTCACCACAAGATGCACCATGCATCGCCACGTCACCACGCGCAGCGCAAAGCATTGCCACGTCACTATGGGTTGCGTCACGCAACACGAAACCCCTACGGGATGCGCCACCAATGCCACGTCACCACGGGATGCGCCATGCATCGCCACGTCACCACGGCCAGTGCCACGCATCGCCACGTCACAATGGGTTGCGTCACGCAATGCCACGTCACTACAGGATGCGCCACGCATCGCCACGTCACCACGGGATGCACCACGCATTGCCACGTCATCACGAGCAGCGTGACACATTGCCACGTCACTATGGGTTGCATCACGCAATGCCACGTCACCATGGGATGCGCCACGCATCGCCACGTCACCGCTGCAAGCGCGACGCATCGCGACGTCACTATGGGTTGCGTCACGCAACGCCACGTCACTACGGGATGCGCCACGCATTGCCACGTCACCACGGGCAGCGCTACGCACAACCACGTCACTATGGGTTGCGTCACGCAATGCCGCGTCACCACGGGATGCGCCACGCATCGCCACGTCGCCACGGGATGCGCCATGCATCGCCACGTCACCACGGGCTGCGCCACGCATCGCCACTTCACTATGGGTTGCGTCACGCAATGCCACGTCGCTACGGGATGCGCCACGCATCGCCACGTCACCACGGGATGCACCATGCATCCCCGCGTCACCACGCACAGCGCAACGGATTGCCACGTCACTATGGGTTGCGTCATGCAACGCCAAGTCACTACGGGATGCGCCACGCATCGCCGCGTCACCACAGGATGCGCCACGCATCGCCACGTCACTACGGGCAGTGCCACGCATCGCCACGTCATAATGGGTTGCGTCACGCAATTCCACATCACTACAGGATGCGCCACGCATTGCCACGTCACCACGGGATGCACCACGCATGGCCACGTCACCACAAGCAGCGTGACACATTGCCACCCCACTATGGGTTGCGTCAAGCAATGCCACGTCACTACGGGATGCGCAACGCATCGCCACGTCACCACAGGCAGCGCGACGCATCACGACGTCACTATGGGTTGCGTCACGCAACGCCATGTCAC
The DNA here is from genome assembly GCA_948144175.1 of Closterium sp. NIES-65. Lineage (NCBI taxonomy): Eukaryota > Viridiplantae > Streptophyta > Zygnematophyceae > Desmidiales > Closteriaceae > Closterium > Closterium sp. NIES-65. The sequence continues at coordinate 570,334 of CANXME010000812.1, read as the reverse complement.
TACGGGATGTGCCACGCATTGCCACATCACCACTGGCAGCGCTACGCACCACCACGTCACTATGGGTTGCGTCACGCAATGCCACGTCAACACGGGATGCGCCACGCATCGCCACGTCGCCATGGAATGCGCCATGCATCGCCACGTCACCACGGGTTGCGCCATGCATCACCACGTCACTATGGGTTGCGTCAAGCAATGCCTCGTCACTACAGGATGCGCCACGCATCTCCACGTCACTACGGCATGCGCCACACATCGCCACGTCACCACAAGATGCGCCATGCATCGCCACAGGTTGCGCCATACATGGCCACGTCACTATGGGTTGCGTCACGCAACGCCACGTCATTACGGGATGCGCCATGCATCGCCACGTCACCATTGGATGCGCCATGCATCGCCACGTCACCATGGGCAGCCCTACACATCGCCATATGTTAACAAACCGTCAACCTCGCGAGTCTCTCACAGCAACTCTACAAACCCAGATGGTAACTGACGAAGTCACACGCGGGAAACGGAAACTGTTGCGTCCCAGGTCGGCTACTAATTCAGGCTTTGCATAGGGTCGCCTGCTGTGTCTGATGAGTACAGTACAGTAAAAGGTTGTCTCTCGACTCCAGGTGAAGCCGCCAGAGAACATCCTGTGCGGGCAGTGGTCACGAAAAACTGCTTGTGTCTGCCCGAGACAAGCCTCCTGAAGGTGGTTGTTTGTCATACAGATCCTTTGAGTTTGAGATCAGGTTCAGGGTATTTCATCATCAGAAAAAGCGGTAAAGAGCTGAGAGTGTTTACGGACTATTAACTGGAAGCTGTGAAAGTTCCAGCTAAATGTGAAATACTAGCAGTTATTCACCATAAAGCCATCCATTCCTTCTGCAAATTGCATAAAGGATTTAAGGAAAATAACAAAAATGGTGGCGCACGCTCATAGCCACCGCAGCATAATGTTGGTGCAATAGAAATCTGTCATGTCGTGCGGCGGAGAATGTTTCGAATCACTCGCCCCACCTCCTCTCCATAATCTTCCTGTGCATGATGCCCCACCTGCTCGGAAAGGAATTCATGCAAGGAAAGAAGAAGAAAACAACAGCGAAGAAAAATTAAGATGCGGCGGGATCAAGAAAAAAGGGGCACAAAGAGCAGGATATAGTTGGCACAACACATGTGGGGACAGCTCAATGAAAGTTAAGGGATGCTTTTGCAACCTTACAAAACATCTTGTCCTCATTTTCTCAACACTCACCTCGTCTAGAGTCACAAAAACAGCCCCTGCTAAGCCTCCCAACCAATCCCCATCAAAGGACAGCCAGCGGTCCTTCATGCCCCACATGACCGTGGCTGCAGAGGAGGGCTGGCGTGACAGTTGCCTCACCCATGCATCATTCCGTCTGCACTCATCTCGACTAGAGTCCTTGTGAGCGATTTTTTAGAGTTCTCAAAAATCACTCTGGAGGGCTGGCGTGACAGTGGCCTCACCCATGCATCAATCCCTCTGCACTCATCTCGAGTAGAGTCACAAGCGCCGCCCCTGCTGCTCAACACACTTCACGAACTCCTTGGAAGGACAGCCAGCGGACATTCATGCCGCAGATGACAGAGGATGAGGAGGAAGGTTGGCTTGACCCCAAGAACGTGCACTATGGGTGAGGCGACTTTTGAGTCGACTCAAAAGTCACCTAGATGACAGTGGATGAGGAGGAAGGCTGGCTTGAACCCACGCTTCTCGAACGCCGTCAAAAGACTGCCAGCGGTCCTCCTTCATGCCCCACATGAGGAGGAGGGTTGGCGTGACACTGACTCTTGTTTCCTCTATCTGCTCTCACCTCGTCCAGAGTCACTAGAACAGGATCCCCGTCAAAAGACTGCCCTACAAGTGTCAGGATCCCCGTCAAAAGGCTGCCCTACAAGCGTCAGGATCCCCGTCAAAAGACTGCCAGCGGTCCTCCTTCATCCCCCACATGAGGAGGGTTGGCGTTACACTGAGTCGTTTTCATAACTTACTACCAATTGAGGGTCCTCCTTCCTCTGTCTGTATGTACTGACACGTGGCATGTGCTCATCATGTGGGGCATGTACGAGCCACTCACTCACCTCGTCCAGAGTCACTAGAACGGCCCCGGCTGCCCTGCACGCTTCCCTGACCCCGTCAAACGTCTGCCAGCGGTCCTTCATGCCCCACATGACTTTAGAGAGACCTCACTACCAATTCCTCTCTCAATACTCACCTCGTCCAGAGTCACTAGAACGGCCCCGGCTGCCCTGCACGCTTCCCTGACCCCGTCAAATGCCTGCCAGTGGTCCTTCATGCCCCACATGACTTTAGAGAGACCTCACTACCAATTCCTCTCTCTATACTCACCTCCTCCAGAGTCACTAGAACGGCCCCGGCTGCCCTGCACGCTTCCCTGACCCCGTCAAACGTCTGCCAGCGGTCCTTCATGCCCCACATGACTTTAGAGAGACCTCACTACCAATTCCTCTCTCAATACTCACCTCGTCCAGAGTCACTAGAACGGCCCCGGCTGCCCTGCACGCTTCCCTGACCCCGTCAAATGCCTGCCAGTGGTCCTTCATGCCCCACATGACTTTAGAGAGACCTCACTACCAATTCCTCTCTCTATACTCACCTCGTCCAGAGTCACTAGAATGGCCCCGGATGCCCTGCACGTCTCCCTGACCCCATCAAACGACTGCCAGCGGTCCTTCATGCCCCAAATAACGGTGGAAGAGGAGGAGGGCTGGGCAGACACAGCAGCGAGGGCCTTGGAGACCAGAGGGAGTGACGCCTGGTAAGGGGGGGGGATAAAGAGAGAGGAAGGGCACAAGCAGGCATTATCAAGCCAAAGCCCAGTGGCAGCAGCAGCGAGGACTGAGAGGGGAGGGCAGAGACAGCTGAGAGGGCCTTGGAGACCAGAGGGAGGGACGCCTGTGCGGAGGGAGGGCACAAGCAGGCATTATCAAGCCAAAGTCGAGTGGCAGCAGCAGCGGTCCTTCATGCCCCAGACGACTGTGGCTGAGGAGGAAAGTGGCAGCAGCAGCATTATCAAGCCAAAGTCGAGTGGCAGCAGCATCATTATCAAGCCAAAGTTGAGTGGCAGCAGCAGCATTATCAAGCCAAAGTTGAGTGGCAGCAGCAGCATTATCAAGCCAAAGTCGAGTGGCAGCAGCAGCATTATCAAGCCAAAGTCGTGTGGCAGCAGCAGCATTATCAAGCCAAAGTCGAGTGGCAGCAGCAGCATTATCAAGCCAAAGTCGAGTGACAGCAGCAGCATTATCAAGCCAAATTCGAGTGGCGGCAGCAGCGGTGGTTGATGCCCCCAGATGATAGGAGGAGAGCTGGCTTGAGGAGGAGGGACAGAGAGGGCCTTGGCGACCACCAGGGGGAGTGACAGCTGGGAGGGAAGAGGGAGGGAGAGAGGGGGGGAGAGAGGGGGGGAACAAGGGGGGGCATGAAATGACTGCCAGCGGTCCTTCATGCCCCAGATGACAGTGGGTGAGGAGGAGAGCTGGCATTAAGCGGCCGAGAGGCCCTTGGCGACCACCAGGGGGAGTGACGGCTGGGAGGGGCAGAGTGGGGAGGGGGGAAGAATAAAGCCAAAGCTCTGAGCGGCGGCAGCAGCAGCAGCAGCAGCAGCAGCGGTGGTTGATGCCCCCAGATGACAGGAGGAGAGCTGGCATTAAGACAGCAGGAGGGCTGGCTTGAGAGGAGGGCTGGCTTGAGGAGGAGGGCTGGCTTGAGGAGGAGGGCTGGCTTGAGGAGGAGGGCTGGCTTGAGGAGGAGGGCTGGCTTGAGAGGAGGCCTGGCTTGAGACTGCAGTTCTGGCCTTGGCGACCACCAGGGGGAGTGACGGCTTGGAGGGGGATCGAAGCAAAGCCCGATGCGCCACTGGCCCGGGTGATGGCTGTGAGGTGAGAGCACAGCCCCATGCGCCACTGGCAACGTAGGGCCGGCAGTAAGGGAAAAAGCTCTACCCTCCTTGTGCGGGACAGCCCACCTTGCTCACCTTGAGCTCCTTTTGTTGTCACTCATGGTTGGAATGGCAGCAGTACTAGTGAAATGCTTTAGAGCAGCAGTACTAGCAAGTAAAGAAAAAGAGTGAAAAATACCCTAGCTAAGACAACAGCCCACCTTGCTCACCTTGAGCTCCTTTTGAAAGGCCCTCGTTATGGCTGTGAGGGCACAGCCCCATGCGCCATGGGATAGGTGCAGTTGCTGTGAGCTCAAAACCCATCCCAACCGCTCTGCGTACCTTGAGATCCTTCTGAAACGCTCGGGTGATGGATGTGAGTGCAAACCCCGAGGCACCACTGGCGAGGTAGGGCCGGCGGTACACCATTGCATCCTCCTCGTCTATCAGGTAGCAGCCGGCCTCCTCCAGCACTCGATCGCTCGCACGTAGCGGGTCCTGCCAGCAGTTGGAGAACGAGGAGCAAGGGGAGAGCCGACTTTTGAGGCGCCTCAAAAGCGGGTCCTGCCAGCAGTTGGAGAACGAGGAGCAAGGGGAGAGCCCAGACGGTGAATGGGTGGCGAGGTGAAAAAAGGAGTGTTTTGAGACGTCTCAAAACAAGGGGAGAGCCCAGAAGGTGAATGGGTGGCGAGGTAGGGTCGGCGGTACACCACTGCATCCTCCTCGTCGATTAGATAGCACCCCCCTTCCTCCAGCACTCGATCACTGGCTCTTAGTGGATCCTGGCATGTGGTGAAGGGTGGACGTGAGGGGAGAGAGAGATTGACGGGATGGTAAAGGGGTGAGGCACTAGCGAGGTAGGGCCGGCGGCACACCATGGCATCCTCCTCGTCTATTAGGTAGCACCCCGCTTCCTCCAGCACCCTGTCACTGGCTCTCAGAGGGTCCTGCATTTGGGGAAATGGGAGGCGTAAGGAGGGCAAGGGAGGTGGGACACTGCCAAGGTAGGGCCGGCGGCACACCATGGCATCCTCCTCGTCTATTAGGTAGCACCCTGCTTCCTCCAGCACCCTGTCACTGGCTCTCAGAGGGTCCTGTCATCAGAAAAAAATGAAGGTAGATTAAGGGGGGAGTGAGGACGCTACACCGTTGCATCCTCCTCAACGATCAGGTAACACCCTGCTCCCTCCAGCAATCAATCGCTGGCTCTCAGAGGGTCCTGCATGATCTTGTGACGAGGGAGAGTGCAGCAGAGGGGAGCGGACAGAGGGAGGTGGGACAGTGCCAAGGTAGGGTGGGCGATACACAATTGCATCCTCCTCACTGATTAGATAACAGCCGTGCTTCCTCCAGCACCCAATCACTGGCTCTCAGTGGGTCCTGCCACGAGCTGGAGGGGGAGCGGGAGGACAATGAGGGGAGTAAGGGGAGAGGGGTGGGCGGTACACCAGGGCATCCTCCTCATTGATTACAGCCGGAACACCATGGCATCCTCCTCATTGATTACAGCCGGAACACCATGGCATCCTCCTCATTGATTACAGCCGGAACACCATGGCATCCTCCTCATTGATTACAGCCGGAACACCATGGCATCCTCCTCATTGATTACAGCCGGAACACCATGGCATCCTCCTCATTGATTACAGCCGGAACACCATGGCATCCTCCTCATTGATTACAGCCGGAACACCATGGCATCCTCCTCATTGATTACAGCCGGAACACCATGGCATCCTCCTCATTGATTACAGCCGGAACACCATGGCATCCTCCTCATTGATTACAGCCGGAACACCATGGCATCCTCCTCATTGATTACAGCCGGAACACCATGGCATCCTCCTCATTGATTACAGCCGGAACACCATGGCATCCTCCTCATTGATTACAGCCGGAACACCATGGCATCCTCCTCATTGATTACAGCCGGAACACCATGGCATCCTCCTCATTGATTACAGCCGGAACACCATGGCATCCTCCTCATTGATTACAGCCGGAACACCATGGCATCCTCCTCATTGATTACAGCCGGAACACCATGGCATCCTCCTCATTGATTACAGCCGGAACACCATGGCATCCTCCTCATTGATTACAGCCGGAACACCATGGCATCCTCCTCATTGATTACAGCCGGAACACCATGGCATCCTCCTCATTGATTACAGCCGGAACACCATGGCATCCTCCTCATTGATTACAGCCGGAACACCATGGCATCCTCCTCATTGATTACAGCCGGAACACCATGGCATCCTCCTCATTGATTACAGCCGGAACACCAGGGCATCCTCCTCATTGATTACAGCCAGAACACCAGGGCATCCTCCTCATTGATTACAGCCGGAATACCAGGGCATCCTCCTCATTGATTACAGCCGGTACACCAGGGCATCCTCCTCATTGATTACAGCCGGAACACCAGGGCATCCTCCTCATTGATTACAGCCGGAACACCAGGGCATCCTCCTCATTGATTACAGCCAGAACACCAGGGCATCCTCCTCATTGATTACAGCCGGAACAGCCGACCGGGTGCTATGTAACTTTCGTGCATAACAGCCGATCGGGCACTGAAGTTATGTACATAACACCCTGCTTCCTCCAGTGCCCGATCGCTAGCACGTAGCGGGTCCTGCCACTAGGTGACGCGGGGGAGGAAGGGAAAAGAGGGGCAGCGGATTTTTCCTACCGTACCAATGGATGAAGGTAGGGTCGGCGGGTCCCTACCAATGGATGAAGGTAGGGTCGGCGGGTCCCTACCACTACTTTTGAGTCGACTCAAAAGTCACCTCGTAGGGTGGGCGGGTCCCTCCCTACCACCACTTCAAGCGGGTCCCTCCCTACCACCACTGGATTTTTGCTCTCCAAGCAGCAAGTTGGAGGAGGCTTTTGAGGCGCCTCAAAAGTTTTCCTCTCCAAGCAGCAAGTTGGAGGAGGCTTTTGAGGCGCCTCAAAAGTTTTCCTCTCCAAGCAGGAAGTTGGAGGAGGCCGGCAGGCATGAGGGCAGCTTGGGGTGCTCTCAGGGAACAAAGAGCAAGAAGCAGCAGGCAGCAAGCAGCAAGCAGCAAGCAGGTAACCCTACCACGTGCAGGCAGGTATACACATCAATCCCTACCTGGGCAAAGATCTCTCCGAGCAGGAAGTTGGAGAAGGCCGAGAGGCACGAGGGCAGCTTGGCGTGCTCTCAGGGAAAACCGACCTACCAGGTAGTATGAAGCAGGTGCAGCACGCAGGCCGCAGCAGGCAGCACATGCAGCAAGGAGGCCATACCTGGGCAAAGATCTCTCCCAGCAGGAAGTTGGAGAAGGCCGACAGGCACGAGGGCAGCTTGGCGTGCTCTCAGGGAAAACTGACCTACCAGGTAGTATGCAGCAGGTGCAGCACGCAGGCCGCAGCAGGCAGCACATGCAGCAAGGAGGCCATACCTGGGCAAAGATCTCTCCCAGCAGGAAGTTGGAGAAGGCCGACAGGCACGAGGGCAGCTTGGCGTGCTTGTCTGTGATCTGAAATGGGTGGGTAGGGGGAGGGTGGGTGGAGGGTGGGTGGAAGGAGGGAGGAGAGAGGGGTTGACACGACAGCTGGGAGCAAACGCAGCCAAGCACGCATTTTGAGTCGACTATAAAATTTTCTGTGATCGGATTGGTTGGGAGGAGGGAGGGATGGGGGAGAGAGAGGAGGAGGAAGCAGCGAGGGTAGGAGGGGTGGGAATGGGGGAATATGACTTTTGAGTCTTCTCAAGGCGTGGGAGAAGGTTTTTGAGAATTCTCAAAAACTAGGAGGGGTGGGAATGGGGGAATATGACTTTTGAGTCTTCTCAAGGCGCGGGAGAAGGTTTTTGAGAATTCTCAAAAACTAGGAGGAGGGGTGGGAATGGGGGAATATGACTTTTGATTCTTCTCAAGGCGTGGGAGAAGGTTTTTGAGAATTCTCAAAAACTAGGAGGGGTGGGAATGGGGGAATATGACTTTTGATTCTTCTCAAGGCGTGGGAGAAGAGGCATGAAACGTGAAGAGTAGCCTCATCAGTAACTTTTGAGAATGTCCAACGATCAATCGAAAAAACATTGTGTGAACGAGTTAACAGAAAGAAAGAGAAAGAAAGAAGGAACGAAAGAAAGAAAGAAAGTAAGGAAGGAAGGAAGGAAGGAAGGAAGGAAGGAAGGAAGGAAGGAAGGAAGGAAGGAAGGAAGGAAGGAAGGAAGGAAGGAAGGAAGGAAGGAAGGAAGGAAGAAAGAAAGAGAGAAAGAGAGAAAGAGAGAAAGAGAGAAAGAAAGAAAGAAAGAAAGAAAGAAAGAAAGAAAGAAAGAAAGAAAGAAAGAAAGAAAGAAAGAAAGAAAGAAAGAAAGAAAGAAAGAAAGAAAGAAAGAAAGAAAGAAAGAGAAAAACACTCGGAGTGTGTCGCGACCCCGAAACATCTTGCCCATAACGTGAACACGAATTTGTGCCACTTAGTTGCTGTAGTATTTTAGGCTAGCAGTTGTGACACTCACATGTGACACTCACATGTGACACTCACATGTGACACTCACATGTGACACTCACATGTGACACTCACATGCAACACTCACATGTGACACTCACATGCGACACTCACATGCGACACTCACATGCGACACTCACATGCGACACTCACATGCGACACTCACATGCGACACTCACATGCGACACTCACATGCGACACTCACATGCGACACTCACATGCGACACTCACATGCGACACTCACATGCGACACTCACATGCGACACTCACATGCGACACTCACATGCGACACTCACATGCGACACTCACATGTGACACTCACATGCGACACTCACATGCGACACTCACATGCGACACTCACATGTGACACTCACATGCGACACTCACATGCGACACTCACATGCGACACTCACATGCGACACTCACATGTGACACTTAGCTGTGTCACTTACAGGTGGGTTGATAAATATGAGGTGGCGAATCCGGGCAGGGTTGGAAAGGACAAATTCAGCAGCGGGCAGACAGAAATAGCCCTGCGTGGGATAAAGTCGGGCAGAGAGAAAGAAAACGGGAAGGCATTGGGAAGAGGTAATATCTGAGCGGAAAACGAAAGGATTTGCCACCCTCACACCTTGAAATCTTTTCCCCATTCCCTCTCCTGAGCCACAACAGAAACAGCCACAAGAGAAACATCCTCCACTCCCATCATTGCCACCAGCCTCCCCAGCTTCCCACCCACAAGGACCCCACTCTCCCTTCACTGCAACCCTCACTCCCTCACTCCCTCACTCCCTTCCCTCACTCCCTCACTCCCTCATTCCCTCACTCCCTCACTCCCTTCTCACCTGAGCTACAATGGAAACATACTCCACTCCCATCGTTGCCACCCGAACCCCCTGCAGGTCAAGAGCACAGTCCCTCGGGGAAAACCCGAACCTCTTCTGGTCTGGATTGCTAGAACCTTCCTCTTTCCCTCACTCCCTCCTTACCTGAGCCACAATGGAAACATCGCCCACCCCCGTTGTTGCCAGCCACCGGCTTTCCCAGCTCTCGACTGTAGTCGCTCGAGGAAACATTTGAGTCGACTCAGAAGTCACCTCGCTCGGGGAATACGCAAAACTCTTCTGACCCGCTAGTACATTAACCTCTTTCCTTTACTTGCTCACTCCCTCACTCCCTCACTCCCTCACTCCCTCACTCCCTCACTCCCTCACTCCCTCACTCCCTTCTCACCTGGGCTACAACAGAAACATCCTCCACTCCCATCGTTGCCACCAGATTTCCAAGTTCCCGAGCGTAGTCACTCGGGGAATACCCGAACCTCTTCTGGTCTGCCTGGGGCTTATCCGAGCCTCCGAACCCGAGCCAATCCGGCGCCACGCACCGCACGCCGATCGCCTCCTCCGAACCTAGCCCTCCTGCTTCGGCCGAACCTCCTCCTCCTGCTGCCGCTGCTGCACTGCTGGTGAGGGCGAAGGTCCCAGGGTTGATGGTGTTGATAACTTGGCGGAAAGAGTAGCTGTGAGAGGGGAGGCCGTGGAGGAGGAGGAGAGGCGGAGAGGAGGAGGGGGAAGGAGGCGCGGGTTCATCTCCTTGTGTGTCGATGACAAACCACCTGCAGTGGGTGGGAGCAAGGTGGGGAAGCAAGCAGCAAGGGGAAACTAGTTTTCTTGCCTTACCCTCCCTCCTTCGCCCCTGCACTCCCTGCCCAAGAATTCAGCCTTCCCCCGTCTTGTGCAGCGGCCACCACCCCCATCCGCGCGTAGCAAGTGCATCTTGAGACGTCTCACAACTGCACTTTCTTTCTACACGTCGCCCCCCCTGCACTCCCCGCCCAAGGATTCAGCCTTCCCCCGTCTTGTGCAGCGGCCGCCATCCCCATCCCTCCATCTCACCTGAAAAACCACCTGAGAACTCACCTGAGCCCCTCAAAGGAAGCCTGAAATCCCTCCCCCATTCTCAGCCCGAACACAGGATCCCGCACCTCCTGCACTCCGCCTGCGTCCCTACCCCCCCGCTCGTTCCCCCCACCTCTCCTGCACTCCCCCTGCTGCCTGAAACGAGACGAGTTCTGAGGCGCCGCAAAGCTCATCTGAGCCGTTCCCTCACCTGAGCCGTTCCCTCATCTGAGCCGTTCCCTCATCTGAGCCGTTCCCTCATCTGAGCCGTTCCCTCATCTGAGCCGTTCCCTCATCTGAGCCGTTCCCTCATCTGAGCCGTTCCCTCATCTGAGCCGTTCCCTCATCTGAGCCCCCTGAAAAGGCTTGAAAGCCCTCCCCCATTCTCAGCCAGCCCACAGGGTCCCGCACCTCCTGCACCCCGCCTGCTGCCCTCCAACTCCGGCCCACCAACTCCGGCCCACCAACTCCGGCTCACCAACTCCGGCCCACCAACTCCTTCACCCGCCTTTCGTGCAACCCCCCTGCTAACCCCTCACCTGAGCTCCTCAGAGAAAGCCTGAAAGCCCTCCCCCATCCTCAGCCAGCCCACAGGGTCCCGCACCTCCTGCACTCTCCCTACTGCCCTTTCACCTCTTGCCCTTCATGCACTCTGTTTGCTTCCCTCACCTAAGCCCCTCTGAGGAAGCCTGAAAGCCCTCCCCCATCCTCAGCCAGCCCACAGGGTCCCACACCTCCTGCATTCTCCCTACTGCCGCTTCACCCGCCGCCCTCCCCCTCGCACCACCTGCACCCCGCCTGCTTTCCCCTTTCCCCTCACCTGAGCCCCTCTGAAGGGGCCTGGAAGCCCTCCCCCACCCTCAGCGCGAACACAGGATCCCGCACCTCCTGCATCCCCCCTGCCTCACCTGAAAAACCACCTGAGAACTCACCTGAGCCCCTCAGAGGAAGCCTGAAAGCCTTACCCCATCCTCAGCCCAAACACAGGATCCCACCTCCTGCACTCCCCTTGCTTTTTCCCTCACCTGAGCCCCTCGGAAGAGGCCTGAAAGCCCTCCCCCATCCGCAGCCCGAACACAGGATCCCGCACCTCCTGCACCCCGCCTGCTGCCCCTTCCCCCCCCGCCACCGCCACCACTCTCCCCCTCTCCTCCCACTCCTCCGCCCTGCCACCTCCTTCGGCGTATTTCCCTGTGGAATGGGGGGGGAGGGGGGGAGGAGGATACAGGATTCAGATTTCCCCCCTGCTGCCCCTCCTGCCCCTCCCCCCCTGAAGGGGAGGAAGGTAGAGAATTCAGATTTCCCCCCTGCTGCCCCTTCTCCTTTACCAGCCACCACCACCACCCTCCTCCGCTCCTCCCACTCCTCTGCCCTGCCGCCCCCTTGGGCGTATTTCCCTGTGGGAAAAGGCGGGAATGGGAGAAAGAAGGTACAGCTCTCCTGTTGCTGCTCTCCTGTTGCTGCTTCTCTGTTGCTGCTTCTCTGTTGCTGCTTCTCTGTTGCTGCTTCTCTGTTGCTGCTTCTCTGTTGCTGCTTCTCTGTTGCTGCTTCCCTGTTGCTGCTTCTCTGTTGCTGCTTCTCTGTTGCTGCTTCTCTGTTGCTGCTTCTCTGTTGCTGCTTCCCTGTTGCTGCTTCTCTGTTGCTGCTTCTCTGTTGCTGCTTCCCTGTTGCTGCTTCTCTGTTGCTGCTTCTCTGTTGCTGCTTCTCTGTTGCCTTTCCCTTCCCCCCCTTGCCCACTCTCGCCCTGCCCACTCTCGCCTTGCCCACTCTCGCCTTGCCCACTCTCGCCCTGCCCACTCTCGCCTTGCCCACTCTCGCCTTGCCCACTCTCGCCCTGCCCACTCTCGCCTTGCCCACTCTCGCCTTGCCCACTCTCGCCTTGCCCACTCTCGCCTTGCCCACTCTCGCCCTGCCCACTCTCGCCCTGCCTGCCCACTCTCGCCTTGCCCACTCTCGCCTTGCCCACTCTCGCCTTGCCCACTCTCGCCTTGCCCACTCTCGCCTTGCCCACTCTCGCCTTGCCCACTCTCGCCTTGCCCACTCTCGCCTTGCCCACTCTCGCCTTGCCCACTCTCGCCTTGCCCACTCTCGCCTTGCCCACTCTCGCCTTGCCCACTCTCGCCTTGCCCACTCTCGCCTTGCCCACTCTCGCCTTGCCCACTCTCGCCTTGCCCACTCTCGCCTTGCCCACTCTCGCCTTGCCCACTCTCGCCTTGCCCACTCTCGCCTTGCCCACTCTCGCCTTGCCCACTCTCGCCTTGCCCACTCTCGCCTTGCCCACTCTCGCCTTGCCCACTCTCGCCTTGCCCACTCTCGCCTTGCCCACTCTCGCCTTGCCCACTCTCGCCTTGCCCACTCTCGCCTTGCCCACTCTCGCCTTGCCCACTCTCGCCTTGCCCACTCTCGCCTTGCCCACTCTCGCCTTGCCCACTCTCGCCTTGCCCACTCTCGCCTTGCCCACTCTCGCCTTGCCCACTCTCGCCTTGCCCACTCTCGCCTTGCCCACTCTCGCCTTGCCCACTCTCGCCTTGCCCACTCTCGCCCTGCCCACTCTCGCCTTGCCCACTCTCGCCTTGCCCACTCTCGCCTTGCCCACTCTCGCCTTGCCCACTCTCGCCTTGCCCACTCTCGCCTTGCCCACTCTCGCCTTGCCCACTCTCGCCTTGCCCACTCTCACCTTGCCCACTCTCGCCTTGCCCACTCTCGCCTTGCCCACTCTCGCCTTGCCCACTCTCGCCTTGCCCACTCTCGCCCTGCCCACTCTCGCCTTGCCCACTCTCGCCTTGCCCACTCTCGCCTTGCCCACTCTCGCCTTGCCCACTCTCGCCGTGCCCACTCTCGCCCTGCCCACTCTCGCCCTGCCCTGCCACCACCTGCATTGCGAGCGCCAGCAACCTATGCGAGGAGAGGAAGAGGAGAAATAGGGGTAGATAATCAAATTCCCCCTTGTTTTTGTTCCTATATCCCTTTTCAAGCCCTGCCCACTCTCGCCCTGCCCTGCCACCACCTGCATTGCGAGCGCCAGCAACCTACGCGAGGAGGGGAGGAGGAGAAATAGGAGCAAAGAATCGAATTCCCCCTTGTTATCGGTTCTTGGTCCCGTTTTCACCCTATGTCCAACTCTCGCCCTGCCACCACCTGCTTGACTAGTGTCAGCCAATGGAAGAGGCCCAAATCCATTCGTTAGCAGCATTCGCGATAGTAGTGCTAGAATTTAATCAAAGTCGTGTAAGAAACAGTAGAGTTAGCTACATTTGTATCAGGAACACTCGAATTGGCAACATTCGAATCAGTAACCCTTGAATTAGCAACAGTGCCAGCAGCAGCATTCGCAGCAGCATTCAACCTAGTTTCGATATTAGAGCATGCGTACCGCCAACAAACGAGAAGCCGTCGCCGATTGATACGGGCGCGTCGATTAATCCACTGCCGTCGTCGTCATCCTCGATATAGAAATTCCCGTTATCGTCCTCGTCGACATACAGCGATCTCACGAAGCGTACAGGTCCGCGACTAGCAGAAAAACGACTGCCTTGAGCGTCCGAGCTACTAACGCGGATAATGTTTCGCAACTTGATCCCGTGAAATGCGGAATGCGGCAAGAGATTCGAGCCACGTGAGGGAATAATGCGGCCAGTGTGGCTCAGAACTGGGTGACGTGCTCGTGACTGCCACGTGGCATCTGGGAGTTGAGATTGCCGGGTGGCCGGAAGAACTGACGCCAAGCCGGTTACCGGGTTACGCGCCGCAATCGACGACGCGAGAGGCGCCATGTCACCTTGAAATGTCACGGTTTGGGAGAAATCACCAGACAAGTTGATAAACGGTAGCACATTCTCGCTAAGGACAAACGCGTTTGTGAGTAATTTCTACAAACATGCGGAAACGAATTTGTTGATTACATGCTTTCCTATTTGAGTATCGGGTTAACCTCTGTAATGGATTCAATGGGTTCTATCAGTGTTGAGTGTACTCGTTCCATATCAAAAGCGAATGTGGATGAGATGGAGCCGCGAAAAACTATTCGCTGTTTGGGGCGAAGCGAAAGCGCACGATTTTGAATAGGGGTGGCGTTTCGCAAAATATCGACTGCGGGATTTATGGACGTTTGAGGTGCGCAGTTCCGTCAACGAATCTGACAAACAAGCGAAATGCGCCGTCGAAGTGTCCAAACGTGGTCAGTCCTTGAGCAAATTTCGCAGCCGTCGTCGCGCGTAGCTTTGACGAGCGCCACGGTTTGCGCACCGCAACTATCACCAGCACGGGAACGGTAACCAGGGCAGCCCGTAGCTCCCTAAATTCTTCCCAAAGAAAGGTTTTAGGGTGCGAATTGCGCAAGCAGTAAGCGGAAATCGTCAATGTGATAGGAATGATACCAAAAAAGTGGATGAAATTGAACGGAACAGAAACATTCCTCACCTCTTCGCCACATCCAGATCCGAATCGCCCATGACGAGGCGCGACGGTCCAATGTGAAGCATCTGATCAAACCAATTTCATCGACTGTGCGGAATGGAAATCTGATGGGGGGCATAGCAGAACTCCATAAAGCTTCCACGCAATTTTGTTCCTCCCGAAACCCTCGTAATCTAACCCAGTATATCCAGAAACGTTTTTAACCCAATTAAAACTCTTTCTTTACCTCCACCTAACAAATTGGCGCAAAACCATTCGCTGATCGCAGTCGACAGTTTGAAGGAGCACCTTCCAAGCTCCTTCAGTCAGACACAGCACAATTGCACGTTCCACTCAAGCCAACAGTGCATATTCAGCCTACGCGCCACAAACTGGCCTCGTTTGCGCTGTCATCCTCCCTCCCCTCGCACCCTCCACAAACACCCACGTGGATTTCCGATCGCTTGCGCGACACGCGGTGGGACTAGCGCTTGTCCGTGCGACCAATGGGAAAAGAAGCCAGGGCGAGGCGATGCGACCTGCGGGAGCCATCAATCAATCCCCTCGTATAGGAATCGCAACGAACGAAACTCTTCGAGGGGAATACGGCCAGAGCCTAAGTCTAGCTGATTTAGCCGCAGCACGCAACTTGCCACTACCACCTGAGTCAGGTCAGGTAGGTTCGAGCCTAGGTTCCTTTGATCCGACAAGCCGTCCCAGATCCAAGCTCCTCATTCCCAGTCTCTATGGGTCCACGTGTCCTCCCGACCCGACCCGAGTAGCAGGCATTCAAGCCTACACAGGCTGTACTAGGAGAAAAGCCTCCCCTGTTACCAGATGAGCGACGTGCTTGAATGACAAGCGTTTCATCCCCCTGTTCGGTCTTTGAGACATCGCTACCTGAGGTGCCTCAATAAGCATAGCCCCTCTCTAGAGGCTGCTCGTTCGTTCGTTGTCGTGAAACGTGCTTAGAGTAACACCCTTGTGGTCCTTGATGCCTCGCTCCCGACTTTCCAGGTGAAAGCTCTCTCCGCAGCTTTCATTCTCGACGGATAAGCCGGACTCGTCTGTCGTGGCCTGGTCGTGCAGCTCCCCTGGCTCTCTGTAGTTCTCCTCGTCCCTCTCATCTCCTCGTGCCTCTCATCTCCTCGTGCCTCTCATTGCCTGGGCCCTCACTCCTGGCTCGTTATTCCCCTCGCACCTCCCTTACTACCGCTCTCTCCTGGCCTTCCCGCTGCGGCTGCTCTCTTGCAGAGTGGTTCCATCTTGGGGGCATTATACACACCATTCTCACACAACGACCGTCATTACAATCGTCACCCACCGCAGTAAAAGCGTCGGCCTCTGCCTCAGCCGCACCCGGTCGCAGCGAAACCTCTCGCATCCAGTGCGTAAGCCCCTCGCCGCACGTGCGTAACCACTTACATGCTCTTCGTAGGAGTACGTCGCGCATTGCGTCGAAAGATGCAGCGAGTTTCTCCTAGTTGTTGTTAGCCCTAGAGTAGGAACTGTCCCTGGACTCTCTGATTCCCAAAGTGAGGGCGACGTCCCCATACCCGTTTTAAGAAGCCGCAGTACACGACACAGACAAACTTTCTCTATACTTTCATATTGTAGCCAAGCAGCACCGCGAACGAAACATCGGCGGACCAAAGCGCAACACTTTCCGCCATAACTTCCCACGCGCCATGGGTCCCCCTCGGCGCATATGTTCTCCGCTATCGCATCCGCCCCCCGCCTCTCGCCTCCGCCCCCCCCTCCGCCTGCTCTCTCCCAGCACTCTCCTGCTATGCGTGCTCGCGACGTTCGTCCTCTCCGCATCACGCGCCGCAGCGTACGGCGCTCCGGGAGGCGCAATGGCCACGTTTTACGGCGGACCCGACGCGTCGGGCACTTGGGGTGCGTTTTACGGTTGCAAGAGGTTGAGAGGGGTTGGATCGTGGGGCTAAATCGAGCGAATGCTGTTGAGGGCCAGTATGTAGTAGAGCACAACTTGACGTTACCAGAGTCAGCTCTTCGCCAGGTTGCCTGTCCCTTTTCGCCTAGCAAGTGGTAACTGCGAACGATGAAGTCGTATGTCTAACGCTTTATTGAACGGCATTCGCTGCAGGTGGTAACTGCGGTTACGGGAATCTCGTGCAAGCCGGTTACGGCATCCTCGTCGCGGCGGGGAGTCCCCCTCTTTACAAGGGCGGGAAGGGATGCGGCGCTTGCTACCGGTACGTGTTCGCTCCTTTTTGTCACAACATCCAGTCTATCACGACCTCACGCATCGCCAGCTTTCTTGGTGTTGTTACAATCCCCAATTTCAAGTAGAAGAGCCCTGAGGTCGTATGTCTAACTCTGTGACTCGTTAGGTCTATCATTTGTGGTGTTGTTACGGTCCCCAATTTCAAGTTGAAGAGCCCTCCCCTCTTGTCTCCTCCTATTCTTCCCGTCCCGGGCTTTTTCCCTCTGTGCTCTCCTCTCCAACGCTTCCCCGCATTATTCCTTTTCTCCCCTTCCCCCGATCGTTTCTTTCCTCGAACGGGCCGTTCTATCTTATCACAGGATATCGTGTACCAACAGCACGTATTGCAACAAGGGCGTATCCATCGTGGTCGCTATAACGGATCTCTGTCCTGGCGGGGGTTGGTGTTGCCCCACCTGTCGCCACTTCGACCTAAGCGAACCTGCTTTTATCGCGCTTGCGAACCGCGCCGCCGGTTTCGTTCCCCTCGCCTACGAACAGTAAGTCTCCGATATGAGGGAACTCGCTACTGAAACTTCCACGTTCCATTTGTTACTCTCATTTAGACACACCGTTGAAGTTCGTTTTGTCGATTGGCCTTCATGTTATTTGTCCCCACCCCCTTGATATCGGGTAGTGCCCTCAATCAACACTCGTTGCCTCATTTTCTTGTTTTCCAATCACAGAGTGCCATGTGTCTTCTCCAACAACATTCGCCTCACCGCTACCGGGTCGCCTTTTTGGCTGAACCTTCTGATTCGCCAAGTCGCGGGTCCCGGCGACCTTTCGCTTGTCGAGGTGATGGACTCAAATTCGCCTACGTGGAGACCGATGCGACACGACTGGGGTGCGAATTGGGTGTACGAATCATTCCTTCAGGCGCCGCTCAAGTTTCGCCTAACTTCGCTTACGGACAAACAGCAAGTGGTTACCACACCCAACTGCCTCCCGGCTGGTTGGGTTCCGGCGAAGGACTACGACTGCAACATTCAGTTTTCGTTCGCTGGCGACGGGATGGATGGTAACCACGGAGGGCCACATGGCGACGGTAGTGGTTTATCAGATGCCGCTCCCAGGAATCGAACCAAGGTCACTCGCCCCAACAAGAATAAAAAGTCTCCAGCCAAGAGTCCGGGTACCCCCCAGAGTCCGGGCAGCCCCAAAACTCCGGGCAATCCGAAGTCCCCCGGCACCCCCAAGTCCCCGGGTAAATCACCCAGCAAGCCTCCTGCGACCAATTCACCTGGCAAATCGCCCGCCAAACCTCCTTCCAAATCGCCACCGACTAAGAACGGCAACAACGGAAGCAAGGACAACAAGAGCGGGAACAACAACGGGAACAACAACGGCAACAAGAATGGCGGAAGCAAGAACACCAATAACGGCAACAAAAACGGAAGCAACACAATCAATGGCGGTGGCAGCAGCAGAAGTGGTGGGGACAATAAGGAAGGGGGGCATCCGCCTTACGTTGGGCACCATCCCGAGGGAGTGGGCCACAGACCTGCAGGTGTGGGTCACCACAAGCCTCGGAAAGGAGGCTCGGCATCAGCTTCGGCGGCGGTTCCAGACGTTGGGCACCATCCCGAGGGAGTGGGCCACAGACCTGCAGGTGTGGGCCACCACAAGCCTCGGAAAGGAGGCTCTTCAGCGGTGGTGGCACCAGCGGCGCCGAGTGCGTCTGTGGGTGTTGGAGTGAATTCAGTGGATGTAGCTACAACTGCAGCAGCACCTGCAGCACCACAACACTAGAGTGTCATTGGCAGCAACAGCGGCAGTGGAGGTGGCCCTGGCAGTGGCGACAATTGCAGCAGCACTTGCACCACTGACAAATATATGAGGTAGGTAAGGTATACCACGAGTGTAACCACCAGGTGGAGGTGGACAAATGGATGAGGTGAGGACATGAAGGGATTTATGTGGGTTGGTGAGGTGCTTACTTGGTGATACATGGTTCATTAAGGTGCAACACTGTTTCTAACAGGTGGGGGCTGGATTACATTTTGCGTAGCACGAGTAGGTTTCTATGTTTATGGACAGTAACCTTTTTCATTAGTCCAAGTAGGGGCATCTTTCGGGCTTGATTTATTTATCCCACTAAACTAGATTCGGGCTGCCTCTTTGCATCTGGATGCATGAGCAGCTTTTGCTGCTGTATGGCGTTTGGTAATTTCTTCATGCGCATGCTTCGTGCGATGAAGGCAGCTGTAGCTAACTTGTAGGGGCTGTAGTTCTACTAATACCGTGTACTTGGTTTCAGTTTCGGCTTCCTTGCCTTCCATGTTCATGCACACATTCTTGCCAGGCTGGAAAGCAAATACTGTCATACCCCGGATAAACCCCCATGGGGGGCACTAATAAAACATGTTTTTTTTTAGGGGGTGGGCTTATACTATAGTAAAATTATAAGCGCCGGCGTTTATGTTATGTCAAAAATGAAATTTGTTTCTAAATATACCAAATCGAAGCATTCTCAAAGGCGAATTCACCTGAGTCGAGAACGTTCGAAATTGTGCATGCTTTGCGCGTGAAGCGGCCAACAAGGCGTGGCATGACTCCTTCCACGCCTTATTGGTCAGGCCAGGTTCATCGAACGTGAACCTGGCCCATGCCAGCGCACACGTACTTCGCATCACAGCGGCCCAATCATGGTTGCATGCGATCGTGGGCACGTCGTGGTTCAGCCACGACGTGCCCATCAACATCAAGATTCCCTGCCACAGAGGCAAAGAGCTTCCCATCTCAGCTCCTCTGCGGGGAATCTTGACTGTGGCTGGACTTTCCTCGCAGAGGAAGCCGGGCCGCAAAACTGAAGGGGTCTCGGGCGAGGGCTTCATACGGCCCTGATTCAGTTTTCTTTGTTCGTTTGGCCTGCCGTGGCCATGGCGGGCCTCCCAGGCACGCATTTCTTGTTCCGCCGCCAACCTGCTGCTAGAGAAAGTACCTGCAGAGACACCCGTGACTACTCTCAATGGCAGTCGCGCCCTGCGCCCGTCCCTCCATCACAACCAGTAGTGCCTCCCGTTCCTCCCACTCCTCCTACGCCTCCTACCCCTCCCGCTCCCCCGGCGCCTCCTATTCCTCCCGTTCCCCCGGCCCCTCCTGTCCCGCCTGCTGTTTGTGTTCCGGGACAGGGGGTTCTGCAACTTCTCCTCCCGCCTGGATACTCGGCGTTCGACGCCTTCCTGTCCGACCCTGAACGCAGCGGCGGCGAAGGATCTTCCTCCGCACCGGAGCAACGGTGGGGAGTGCCGGCTGATTGCCCGTTGGACGAATCCGCAACCGGTGTAGACGACGACGTGGAGTTCTAGGCTGCTGACGGTCTCCCCGAGCACCTTCCAATTGTCAGAACATTATAGCTTACTTATTTGTGTAGGCTATAGTGGGGTATCCCATAGGGGGTACAACACAATTAGGGTTTCCTATTTGTACTCACTTCGTTCATAGTCATTTCATTCTCGTTCTAGTTTTCTCATGGTATCGAGCAGGTTCCCTCGTGGGAACTGTTCCTAGGGCCCACCGTTCTTTTTTTCCTGCCCGGAGCGCCCTCTGCCTCTGCCCGAGTCGCGCTCCCCTCTCTCTCGGCCCCGAGTGGCCCCTTTAGCCGCCCGCTGCGGCCCCTTAGACGCCGGCGCGCCGCTCGTCCCCGGCCCCTAGACGCCCGTGCGCCCGCCCGTCCCGGCCCCTAGACGCCCACGCGCCGCCGTCGCGGCCCCTAGACGCCCACGCGCCCGCCTGTCCCGGCCCCTAGACGCCCGCGCGCCGCCGTCGCGGCCCCTAGACGCCCACGCGCCCGCCCGTCCCGGCCCCTAGACGCCAGCGCGCCGCCGTCGCGGCCCCTAGACGCCCACGCTCCCGCCCGTCCCGGCCCCTAGCCGCCCGCGCGCCCGCCCGTCCCGGCCCCTAGACGCCCGCACGCCGCCGTCGCGGCCCCTAGACGCCCTCGCGCCCGCCCGTCTCGGCCCCTAAACGCCTGCGCGCCCGCCGTTAGGCCCCTAGGCGCCCGTGGGGCCGCCCGTCCCGGCCCCTAGCCGCCCACGCGCCGCCCGTCCCGGCCCCCCTTGGCCGCCCGTCTCGGCCCTTAGCCACCCACGAGCCGCCAGTGCGTCGCCCTCAGCAGCCCGACGTGCCGCCCGTGTAGCCGCCCGTGCAACCGCCCGTGCTGCCGCCCGTGCAGCCGCCCGTGCAGCCGCCCGTGCAGCCGCCCGCGCAGCCGCCCAACGTACCGCCCGTGAGCCGCCCGTGCAGCCGCCCGTGAGCCGCCCGCGAGCCGCCCGTGAGCCGCCCGCCACGACGCCCGCGCAGCCCGTGAGCCCCCGCGTCACCCGAGCCGCACGAGCCGCCCGAGCAGCAGAGCCGCCCGAGCCGCCCGAGCCGCCCGAGCCGCCCGAGTCGCCCGAGCCGCCCGAGCCGCCCGAGTCGCCCGAGTCGCCCGAGCCGCCTGAGGTGCCGAGCTCCTGCTCCTGTGGGGCTGCTTCTGCTCCTCGCCCGGCGGAGTTGCTGTGCTGCCGTGTTGCTGTGCTGCTGAGCGGCCCGACCCTTCCTGTCCGGTGAGACTGTCGGCTTCTATCATGGCCACCCCTAGTGTCCTGGCTTTTGACGCTGAGGGTCGCGCCATTGACTTTGCGGTCTGGGTCGACGACCTGCAGCTGTACTTATTGTGCGATACGGTAGATGAAGTTTCTCTCTTTGACTTTGTCTCTGGCGCTGTCCCTGCCCCTCCTGCTGATGCTGACCCCACTGTTCGCTCCAAGTGGGCCTCACGCGATGCTGCTGCACGTCTTGCTGTGCGTCGCCACCTCCCTTCCTCCGAGCGTGCACACTTTAGTCAGTGCAAGACCGCTCAGGCCTTGTACGACGCTGTAGTTGCGCGCTACTCCTCCCCTTCCTCTGCTACACTGAGCCGCCTCATGCTACCGTACCTCTTCCCTGACCTTGCTGCCTTTCCCACAGTCGCTTACCTCTTTACCCACCTCCGCGCTAGTGACACTCGCTACCGAGCTGCGCTTCCTGCTGACTTCTGCGCCGCAAACCCCCCTCCCATGTACATCACCCTCTACTTTCTCGTCACCCGTCTCCCTGAGTCCCTTCGTGTAGTTAGGGACCAGTTTCTCTCTGTCTGTCCCACCACCCTCACTGTCGACCTCCTCGAGAAGTCCCTGCTAGCGGCCGAGAAGAGCATAGTCGCTGTAGGGGCCTCTCGTGGTGACCCTCGCACCCCCATCTTTGAGGGGTGTTCTCCTTCCCCCCTGTTACCCTCTCTCGCCTCTGCTGCTGTGGCCGACCTCATTGGTTTAGAGTCGGTCGGTGCGGCGTCTGCCCCCAGCGGTAGGCGCCGCTCTGGCAGGGGCAAGGGGGGCAAGGGAGCGGGTGGAGCTAGCGGGGGCGGTGGCGGAGGAGGTGGGGGCAGCGGGGGGAGTGGGGGTGGCGGTGGGGGTGGTGGCGGGAGTGGAGGTACTAGTGGCGGCAGTGGAGACGGAGGCGGCGGCGGAGGTGGTGGCGGAGGTGGCAGTGGGAGCGGCGGGGGTGAGGGTGGCGGTGGCGGCGGTGGCGGCGGAGGCGGGGGTGGCGGTGGTGGAGGTGGTCGGAGTGGCTCGTCCCAGCGGAGCAGCACTGGGGGTGGTCAGCGCCAGCAGCACCAGCAGCAGCAGCAGCAGCAGCGCTCTCGCGACGTCCCCGCCCCTCAGCAGCTCCGTGAGTGGTACTCGCAGCGTCAGCGTGTGGGGCGTTTGGTCCCTGCACCTACGTCCTTCGCACCGGCGACCGCGCGCGTGAGCAGTGTGGGGGCGCCCACACCGCCCGCCGCTGCTTTAGCCGCCTGACAGACGCTTGGCGCCAGCAGTTTCCGGAGGCCTCTGAGATCCCCCGCTGGGGAGAGCTGTCTAGGGCTGGTGTAGCTATTTTTGATCTTGACTTTGATGTTATCCTTGCTGCCATGTATGCTGTGACTGTTAGTGATGAGGGTGACTGTTACCGGTGTTTCCCGCCCGACCCGGCCATTGGTACTGCTGCTCTAGGTGCCAGTGAGGCTGCTGCTCTAGGTGCCAGTCCGTCTGTACTCTCAGGTACTGGTGAGTCTGCACTCTCAGGTACTGTGTCGGCTTCGGCCTCTCACACCTTCACCATGGACTCTGGGGCGTCTCGCTCCTTCTTTCGGGACCGCACCACTCTCACGCCACTTAGTCGGCCGGTTGCGGTGACCCTGGCTGACCCCTCTGGGGGTCCTGTCCTATCTCGTTTCTCCACAGTCCTCCCGTGTCCGGCGCCTCCCTCTGGCACCCTGTCTGGTCTCTACCTCCCCTCGTTCTCTACGAACCTGGTGAGTGGTGCTGACCTACAGGATGCGGGTGTCCACCAGTTCACTCCTGCTCGTCAGCGGGTGACACACTGCACTAAGGCTAGCACAGGTCGCCACCTGGCTACGTTTACACGTCAGCCAGGGTCGAGCGTGTACACACTGACCACTGCTTCTCCTCCAGGTGCTGAGTCTGGTAGGGTCCCTTCGTCTGGTCAGGTGTTTGCTGCGGCGTCCAGGTCTGGTCCTGAGTCTGCCCCCTGTTCGTGTCGCCGTCTGTCTCACGAGACCCTCCTCTGGCACCACCGCCTTGGCCACCCCTCTTTGCTTCGGCTCAGAGGCATGGCCTCCCGTCTTCTTGTGTCTGGTCTCCCCCGGTCCCTCCCTCCCCTTCCTCAGGGCCCTGGCCCTGCCTGTGTCCCCTGTGTCGAGGGGCGCCAGCGTGCTGCCCCTCACTCCTCCCAATTTCCTCCGACAGAGGCTCCGTTGCAGACGCTTCACATGGACGTGTGGGGCTCTGCCCGCGTCCGTGGACTTGGTCACGAGCGCTACTTCCTGTTGGTGGTTGACGACTACTCGCGTTACACCACAGTCTTCCCCTTGCGCAGCAAGGGTGATGTCACTGAGGTGCTGATCGACTGGATCCGCGCAGCTCGTCTCCAGCTCAGGCAGAGCTTTGGCTCGGACTTTCCTGTGTTGCGTCTGCACTCGGACAGAGGCGGAGAGTTCTCCTCTGGCCTTCTGCGTGCCTACTGTCGTGCGCGAGGCATCCGTCAGACCTTCACGCTTCCGGACTCACCGCAGCAAAATGGGATTGCAGAGCGCCGCATTGGCATGGTCATGGACGTCGCTCGTACGTCTATAATGCATGCGGCTGCCCCCCATTTTCTGTGGCCGTTTGCGGTCAGGTACGCGGCGCATCAGATCAACCTCCACCCCAGGGTCTCCAGGCCGGAGACCTCCCCAGCCCTGCTGTGGACAGGGAAGGTTGGTGATGCGTCTGCGTTCCGGGTCTGGGAATCTCGGCCGTTTGTCCGCGACTTGTCTGCGGACAAGCTGTCCCCTCGCGCTGCTCCCTGCGTCTTCCTGGGGTTCCCCCCCGACGCCCCTGGGTGGCAGTTCTACCACCCCACCTCTCGCCGTGTTCTATCCTCCCAGGATGTCACGTTCGACGAGTCGGTACCCTACTACCGCCTCTTCCCCTACCGCACTCCGTCCCTCCCCCCACCCCCGCTCTTCTTGCTACCAGGTCCCCCCCCGGTAGACCCCCTCCCCCCTCAGGGTCCTGCCCCTTCAGGTGTGTCCCAGGTAGACGCGGTCGAGCCTGTCGAGGTCACTGGTGACTCTGGTGCTGCTGTGGGTGCTGAGCCTCGGGGTGCTGTGACTGGGGGTGCTGTGCCTGGGGGTGTTGAGTCTGGGGGTGTTGAGCCTGGGGGTGCTGAGCCTGGGGGTGCTGAGTCTGGGGGTGCTGAGCTTGGGGGTGCTGAGCCTGGGATTGCTGAGCCTGGGGGTGCTGAGATTGGAGGAGCTCCGCCTGGAGGTGCTTTGCCTGAGGGTCCTGAGCCTGGAGGTTCTTCGCCTGGAGGTTATCCGCCTGGAGGTGCTTCGTCTCGCCGAGAGCCACTCTCCCCACAGGAGCTGCGTGAGTGGTTTGCCCGGCGCTGGAGGCGTACTGCTGGTGCTGGAGGTTCTTCGGCTGCTGAGGGTGCTGCTGCCGCGCGTCCCGGAGGTGCTCGTACTGTGGGTACTGGAGCTGTTGGACCTGAGGGTTCTCCTGGAGCTGGTGCTACTGAGGGTGTTGGCGCTGAGACTACCGCTGGCGGTCCGGCTGGTAGTGCTCCTGGTGCTGCTGGGGGTTCTGGAGCTACTGGAGGTGCTGCTGGAGGTGTTGCTGGAGGTGCTGCTGGAGCGGGTACTCCTGCTGGGGGTACTGGTGCTGTCCCTGCTGTTTCTGGCGTCGCCACGCGGCCCCGACCGTACTTCGTTCCGCTCCTGCAGCAGGTTCTTGGTCTTACACCTTCTCCTGGTCCTCCTCCTCCTCCCTTAGAGGGTGCACAGCCTGTCCCGTCACAGTCACAGCTACAGCCTGCCTCCCCTTTGCCTGCTCCTTCTCCTTACGCTGGTCCGACTGGAGGTCTTACTGAGCGTCGTGAGCCTGCGTCTCGTCCTGCGTCGCCTGTTCGTGCTGCGCGCACTAGTGGTCGCGGTTCGTGTCAGCGTCCTCCTCCTTTCCCTGGCACGCACCGGATGTCTCTGCGTCCGTCTACTGCTCCTCTGCGTGCCCCTTTGCCTTCTCCTCGTGCTTCCTCTCTTCCTGCTCTTGCCGACCCGGAGTCGGACTCTCTTCGTGCTGCCTGTCCTACTGTCACGCGTCTCCTTGCTACTGCCGTCACTGACCCTTCTTTAGAGTCTTCTGCTGCGTCTGCCCTTGTTACTGAGCTCGTCGACTTTGCTGCGCGCTGTCGTCTAGACTACGCTGCTAGTCTTGTCGCTGAGTCCAAGTCTGCCTGTTCTCCGTCCGTCGGGGGTGAGTGTGCCCTTGGCACGGACGTCTTTGAGGACAGGCAGGAGGAGTTCCAGTGGTCCTCACTAGGCACGCGGACGCTTCTTGCGCTGACGACCAGGCTACGCAGCGGTCGTCACAGGGTTACACCTTCAGTCTTGGTTCCGGCTCTGTTTCGTGGCGGGCTACCCGTTCGTCTTCTGTTCTCGGCTCCAGTTGTGAGGCTGCGATCTACGCAGGGGCCATGGCTGCACAGGAGTTACGTTGGCTCACCTACCTGATGACCGACCATGTAGAGCCGCCTCGTTCTCCTCCAGTCCTGTACGTAGACAACAAGGCCATGCTGGCCTTGTGTCGAGAGCAGCGACTGGAGCACAGGACAAAGCACATTGCTCTCCGCTACTTTCTTGCTCGTGAGCTACAGCAGCGTGGACAGTTGCGACTTGCGTACGTGGCCTCTGAGGCTAACACTGCTGATGTCTTCACCAAGGCACTTGCGCCTTGTGATCATCAGCGCTGCTGCACGCAGCTGGGTCTTGTGTCTGTCTTGTCTCACTTGCTCACTTCTTGACCTTGCTTGTACCTTCACCTATATATACTCTTGCTCTTGCTTGCTTGACTCTTGTATATCTCTATATATGATCTTGCATGTGAACTGGCCTTCTGGCCTTTGAACTTGTGCTCGGAATGTGTGGTGACTTTGTGATCCACCCTGAGCTTTGCTTTGCTTTGCTTGACTGGTCTTGTGACCCCTTGTTCTCCCCCACTTTGCCTATGGGGGTGTGTCAGAACATTATAGCTTACTTATTTGTGTAGGCTATAGTGGGGTATCCCATAGGGGGTACAACACAATTATGGTTTCCTATTTGTACTCACTTCGTTCATAGTCATTTCATTCTCGTTCTAGTTTTCTCACCAATTCCCTCCTTCCCCCCTCCGAATAAAAAAAGGCCCCACCCATCTCGCGATAATCGTGATGCCCGTCCTCCCTCCCCCAGGCACAAGCCAACAAAGCACAGGCGCAATTCCTACACCTCGCATGAGAAGCTGCAATGGATTCTGAAGCTCCAAAACGGAGAGATGAGTGTGCGGCGCATGTCTCGCGAATCCGGCATCTCCCGAAGGTGTCTCACGGAGTGTAAGAACCGCAAGGCTGAGCTTGAGGGCGCGCACGGTGCACGTTGTCGCCTGCACAGTCGCGGAAGGAGCGCGTGGTATCGCGACATGGAAGCGGGGGTGTACCGGAGGTTTCTCGCCCACCGCAAGAAGTGCCTCGCTGTCTCGATCGCACGACTGCAGAAGTGGTCGCACGAGGTGATGAAAGAGTTACACCCAGGTGAAAAGTGGGCCGGCTATCAGCGGTGGACTCAGCGCTTTCGCCGCCGCTGGAACCTGACGACCAGAGCGAAGGCCCGGGTCGGCCAGAAGCTCACGTCAAGTGAGTTATTTGGTGGTGTTGTTGTTTGTATGAACCGTCTATTCACGGCTCTCACTCTGTGTTTGTGCTTTCTGTTCCTCCCATCCCGTGTCCCAGACTGCGAGAGTGATGTTAAGAGCTTCTGGACGTACGTGCGTCACTCTCGCCGCCAGTACAAGATCGACCTGCCGTGGATCTTAAACGCGGACCAGACGCCCCTCTGGCTTGAGATGCCATCCGAACGCACCGTTGAAGAGGTTGGCTCGCGCTCCGTGCCCGTCCGCAGCGGCGGCTACCAGAAAGAGCGGGTTACCGTGATGCTCGCCTGCACCGCCAGCGGGGAGAAGTTGAAGCCGTGGGTCTTCTTCAAAAGGAATACCGTCCCCAAAGGAGATTTTCTTTCAGGTATGAAGCACACGTCGATTACGCGGTGGCATGTTCATGTCAGGTGATAGACGTACATTAACTAACATCGTGGTTTTTATGTTGTGCAGATATCCACGTCCGCGTCCATCCCAACGGTTGGATGGACGCGAACGGAGTCATCGAGTGGCTGGACGGGGCGGTGAAGCCGTACATCAACCCCAAGTTCGGAGTCCGTCCCCGCAAGGCTCTGCTCGTCCTCGATTCGTATCGCGGGCACCTGACCCCGGAGGTGAAGAAGAAGTTTGGCGAGCTCAACCTGGTCCCTGCGGTTATCCCTGCTGGCTGCACCTCGGAGATTCAACCCCGCGATGTCGCGGTTAACCGCTCCTTCAAGGCCGCCGTTCGCCAGCTCTACCAGGAGTGGTTTGAGCGTAAGGGGGTCGACACCTTGACGAAGAAAGGTGAGAGGCGCAGCACTGATTACGTTTTTATTTCTTTAACCCGTGCTGACCCGGTTTGTGGATTTGCGTGGCAGGCAACATCAAGAAGCCTCCTGTCGAGCTGACGTTCAAGTGGATCTCGGCGGCCTGGAAGTCCGTGCCCAAGGAGCTCAATCAACGGGCGTTCCTCACCTGCGGCATCAGCAACGCCCTGGATGGGTCCCAGGACAAGCTCTGCCTGCAACACAGGCGAGACGAGCTCGAGGGCGAGGAGGTTGACATGGATGATGAAATTGCAGCAGACGGTTTCTTCTGCAACAACGTAGAGGAACCTGAGTCGGACTCTGAGGCCGACCCAGATGACCCCACTGTAGCTGATGATTAGAGTAGGGTAGATTTTTAGAAAATTGTGAAGCCTGTGTGAGGCTCGTAGGTAGAACTAGATTAACTAGAAGTATATAAACTAGTTGTAGATTAAATAACATGATATGCTAGTGGATTAAATGTATAAAATGTCTTCAAATTAAAAAAACAACAAAAAAACCAGGTTGGCGGTTATAATGTGTTCGGTATAGGTATGCGGTTATAATCTGTAAGCCTTTTAGGTATGCGCTTATAATCGAGCACCGGATATAAGCGCCACACGCCAATTGAAAGCGCCAGGCGCTTATCCGCGGGTGGCGCTTATATCCGGGGTATGACGGTATATCTCAATCTATCGGTGAAAATAAGCCAGAATGGAATCCTGGACTAGAAGAAATCAACCCTCACCTAGAACCAAACATGTGGTTGATAATGCAGCTTTGAGGCAAGAACAAAGGCCAGAATGGGGCTGACAATGCAGTCCCGCTGCTGCACATAGCACCTACAGTAACAGAAGTCTGAGTGGGGTTTCTCACACCGTAATTTAGAATAGAGTGGTTGCTAGGTTGGTTGAAGAATTTTGCCGCAACCAGTCTGTCTGGTCACATCCGTGGTGTTTTGCGTTGTAAAATGCGTTTTTACCTCCAGAAAAAAAAAAATACAAAAGGGCTGTATTGACTGCCTATCACCTAACCACACCATGAGGGTTTTGAGTTAGTCCCGTCTTTTGTGCTCGCGACGCCTTGTGCAATAACGAGTTTGCTCACGAAATTGTTGCGTGGTGGTATTGGTTTGGGATTGAATGTTTGGCGGGAAACTATTCTCCCTGCACGAGGAACTGCTCGGAAGCCTTGATTTGGCTTGCCAAAAAAAATGTTAATCTGCCTGTCTGAATCTCTAGCCGCAGATGGTTTACATCGAGCGGTCAAAACAGGAGCTCCAACCGTCAAATAGATTTCAGTCTGCTGCCCGCGTTATTCAGTAGACGACAACGGTCGAGTGGCACAAAAGTTTACGATATTCCTTCACAGACGTAACCGACCACAGCTTGCTGCTGGCTGCAGCAAAGCAGAAGCGCCAGACGCACACGCAAATTGGGATGCAGGGATGAAATAGCTGCATTGGCCTAGTGGGGCTGTGTTGTAAAGCCATTGTCTTTGGAAGGCGTTTCAAATAGAGCGGAACAAGTCACAATTTACAGCTCCCTGGTATAAGCCATCCACAGCGATAGTCCATCTTGATCATTTTCCATAACGTAACTTCCATTCTCCACTTTTATTCCTGGGTCAGTTACAGGGACAGTTCTTTTCAGCAAGCCGAGCGAGGGAGATAGTATTTACTTGCGCTGATTCACTAGCCTTCAATAGGATTGACGCACCGCTTTCAGTTTCCGCCATGGCGACGAAAGTTTACGTAATGTAAGTATCGACTAGTACCACGTCATCTATCGCCATTGTCACCGCACTTACTCTTGGGCCACCAACAAAGTAGACAATTCCATGCACCCAAAACTTGAGGACAGAGTTCACCTCGCCTGATGTAGCACCCGCTTCCCTTGCACCACTTCCATCCGCTTGTCGATTCAAAATGACCCGGAGCAAAGTCATAAGAACTCTGCCTCTTCTTTCCTGCAGATTCTATTCCATGTACGGCCACGTGGCTGCATTAGCCGAGGAGATCAAGAAGGGAGCAGAGTCCGTGGAAGGGGTCGAAGTCTCCATCTTTCAGGTCAGCTCGCAACTATAAGACTATTCCATGTTAACCCATGTTTCAACATGGACAGTTGGGTAACACAACAGAACGGTAGCGGAAGATAAACAGGCGTATAGACTTCGGGTGGAATAATCGAGGAGTTCCAGAATAGAAACGCGTAGCATAGTTTCCTCCGAGAGGTTTGCTCTATGGTCGGCATTTTTGTTTAACGCTTCTGCATCTTCCATAGCAAAAGATGCAGCTTCCTAGCAGCTTCCTACTCGTTCTTTCTACTGTCTTGTGACGGAGGAATGGTGGCCGATGTGGCCATACTTCCATAATCTCAGGCACATCGAACTTTTCAGATACAATTACTTTTCTTGCAGACAATAATTCGCAATCCCATCTTGCAATGTGTTTCTGCCAACTCTCAAACACACCACACGATTCCTTTACCTGTCGTTCCCTTGTGCTCTGTCTACAGGTTCCCGAGACTCTATCTGACGACGTTCTCGCAAAGATGCACGCTCCGCCGAAGCCGGACATTCCTTCAATTGACGTGCACAACCTCCCGGAAGCCGACTGCTTCCTCTTCGGCTTCCCCACCCGCTACGGCATGATGTCTGCTCAAATGAAGGCCTTTTTTGACGCGACCGGCAGCTTGTGGAGAACGCAAGCGCTGGCCGGCAAGCCTGCCGGTTTCTTCTTCAGCACGGGCTCGCAAGGGGGCGGCCAGGAGACCACTGCGTGAGTTTGAAATTACGAACATACATGCACCTGAATGATCTAGCGTCTTGTGATTCTTTGGTGGATTGACAGAATGAGTAGCACAGCACAAAGCCTCAAGGTGCCGTACCAGGTGCAACGACCTACCCCACCCCACCCCCCTTCTCCCCCATCCCTATCCCTCTCACTCCTTCCGCCCGCATGGAAGATGAGTGTCTGTGAAAATGGAGCAAAATTAGCTGCAGAGCATCCCACGTAGCATTTCTCTATGTGGTCTATGGCATAGTTCCCTCTGCAAGTACGCAAGAGTATATATCCATTCTCTCCTGCTCTTTCCCTTCACGTTCCCTCGCAGGCTGACTGCTGTGACGCAGCTGACGCATCATGGTATGCTATTCGTTCCCATTGGCTACACCTATGGCGCCAACATGTTTGTTCTGGATGAGGTGAAGGGAGGGTCACCCTATGGAGCAGGCACTCTGGCCGGGGATGGAACTCGCCAGCCGACACAGATTGAGCTGGAGCAGGCATTTTATCAAGGCCAGTACACTACCAAAATTGCTAAGAAGCTGAAGAAAGGTTCTGAATAAAGTAGGGCAAGCTTGCAATTCTTGTTTCCCTAGCTTGTGTGTGCGTTGGTGTTTCTTTCCCCTTCTGCCAGCAGTATACCTTCCCCAGTATATTCAGCATCTGGAAACTAAGGCTGTAAATCTGAATCTAATATTCTCACAATAGCGCTCTTTTTTTACTTACCATACCAGAAAAACTAGGAATAGTTTTTCAAGCCATAAGGAGCATCAAATGTACCAGGTTCAACATCCTCCAACCCACATGCTGACTGTTATTCCACAATCCCCCGTGTCCAGTTTCCCGCCAATATTCGTGGTCAGAGGGGACAGAAGCACAGAAAATTGAAATGGAACTGGATGACGTATGCGAAGCTATCAGTTGGCGGAGCGACAATTTCCAGCAGCAAATGTGATTGGCGAAGATGTATTTTCGCTCAGATCACCCGCCAACAAAGCGTCGAGAATGCCGTGCATCTGGGGTTCAAACAGACTCCGGAAAGATGTCCGCAGTTCCGCCTTCGCACTTCGCTCTCTCCCCGCGCGCATGCCATTTTCCTCCCCCAACTTCTG
This sequence comes from Closterium sp. NIES-65, assembly GCA_948144175.1. Lineage (NCBI taxonomy): Eukaryota > Viridiplantae > Streptophyta > Zygnematophyceae > Desmidiales > Closteriaceae > Closterium > Closterium sp. NIES-65. The sequence goes on along the minus strand of CANXME010000812.1, from coordinate 538,468 downwards.
TTGACAAGTGTCGCACGACCGTGACGACGGTCTGCGCGGTCGCTGCGACATTGGGATTCAAGTCTGCGACTGCGACTCTTGACGGGAAAATCACCCTTTTCTCCACTCCCGCTTTGGAAGGTTAGCTGTTCGGTTAAACACAATCATACCGCATTACCGCTTCTGGAAACAGTGCACCAATCAGAACCGTAGTGAATGCACTCGAATGGACCAGGAATGCTCTCCGCTATTTCTGAGATTTTTAGGTTGTTTTTGTACTATACAGCAGCTTCCACTGACCAGAGGGTGTCAGAAGCGGCCCTTGATGGAAGTCACATTCTGAAACCTCCAATGCTGCTTTTGTTCCATAATAACTCTCTCAGTTGCTAGCTTCGACCATAGGCCTCTGCGCGTCAGCTCGAGCCAGCCCCCTCGTTTGGCTCTCGCCGTCAAGTCCGTTACGTCAAGCGCACTCCTTGGTGCGTCGTGCACTTCTTCAGATTAGGATTCGAAGGAAGAAGCAACGAGATTCGACATCTGAAGCGACGAAACTCGCCACGCATTCACCATTTCCCGAAATTCAGGCTCTGCTTGAGCCTTTCGTGCAATTTTAGTTTCGCGTAATCAGCTTATTCTTATCACCCGCTTTGTCATCCTCCATCCACAGTTGTGGTGGCCACTCGTTGTTCTTATCGGATCATCCTCTGCTTACACTGGCCTTTCCGCATCATCCTTAAACACTGAGTAGTCGCTTTCGCGAAAGTCGCAGCTGAGCTTGCTTCACTAGCAGCGCGATCGGAAGGCCTTCCCATCTCGGGACGCGATTCCAAATTAGGTCGAAAGTTCTCCTGGAAGACAAGTCCAGCTGAAAGGAAGCACCAGCGAAGAAAGTCTTGAATTGAGGAGTCGGTTTCTTCGGACACAGCTGATTCGAGCTCGGGACGATGTGGGGGGCGGCAGGCCGTACGAATGCGCAGAAGATCCAGGTGCGATCAAGGAGACTGTTACGTTGTCGCGTTTCGATCTAGAGGTGACTTACGAGTCGACTCGAAAGCCACCGCGAATGCGCAAGTGATTCCACTGAATGCGGAACGGCATATCGCAGCATTCATATTGAATGGATGAGTTAACTCACCTCCAGGATGGATATTGAAGCTGGATGCATTGAATCTGTTTTTTCAGAATTCTAAAAAAAGCAGAGTGAATTCCCTCCAGGATGGATATTGAAGGGGGATTCGTTGTTGGTTTCCAGTTACGCTTCAATCCGTTTGTGCTCGCAGCCTTGGGTGTTTGCCTGCACTCAGAGGGAAGTTGTTCCGTCAGGAATCAATGGCTGCCTAGGCCTCTGCTTGATACATAATTAGAACGTCCTTGGATCGCTAAATTTTGAAATTAGTCATTAGAAGCCCAGCTCTGTCCCCTCTTTTCCCCCACCCTCCCCTCCTCGCTTTTCCTTATCCTTCGCCTTCTCGCCCTCGGTCTCCTTCCGTGCACATTCCACCGCACCCTCCCCTCACCCGCCCCCGCCAGACCATCTTCTACAAGTTCGTGGGGGGCTCGGCGCGCAGCGATGGCGCGGTGGTGGACGAGACAGAGCTGTAACGGCCTGCTTATATCTGGATTTCCTTCCCCTTTCCCCCGTTTCCCTCTCCCCCCCTCCACCTCTCCCCCCTCTCCACCAGACCATATTCAACAAGTTCGTGGGCGGCTCGGCGCGCAGCGATGGCGTGGTGGTGGACGAGACAGAGCTGTAACGGCCTGCTTATATCTGGATTTCCTTCCCCTTTCCCCCGTTTCCCTCTCCCCCCCTCCACCTCTCCCCCCTCTCCACCAGACCATATTCAACAAGTTCGTGGGCGGCTCAGCGCGCAGCGATGGCGTGGTGGTGGACGAGACAGAGCTGTAACGGCCTGCTTATATCTGGATTTCCTTCCCCTTTCCCCCGTTTCCCTCTCCCCCCCTCCACCTCCCCCCCCCCACCAGACCAAATTTAAACAAGTTCGTGGGCGGCTCGGCGCGCAGCGATGGCGTGGTGGTGGACGAGACAGAGCTGTAACGGCCTGCTTATATCTGGATTTCCTTCCCCTTTCCCCCGTTTCCCTCTCCCCCCCTCCACCTCTCCCCCCTCTCCACCAGACCATATTCAACAAGTTCGTGGGCGACTCGGCGCGCAGCGATGGCGTGGTGGTGGACGAGACAGAGCTGTAACGGCCTGCTTATATCTTCCTTCCCCTTTCCCCCGTTTCCCTCTCCCCTTCTCCACCTCCCCCCCCCACCAGACCATATTTAACAAGTTCGTGGGCGGCTCGGCGCGCAGCGATGGCGTGGTGGTGGACGAGGCGGAGCTGCAGCGGCACCAGCAGCTGGAGCGGCTCTACAACACGACCAAGTCCGCTAAGGTACGGATGGGTGGGTGCAGGTGAGTGGGACGAGTGGGTGGGTGCAGAGGAGTGGGACGGTGTCGTCGAGTGGGAAAGAGCAGTTCAGGTGAAGGCGGAGCTGCAGCGGCAGCAGCGGCTGGAGCGGCTTTACAAAACGACCAAGTCCGCCAAGGTATGGATGGGTGCAGAGGAGTGGGACGGTGGCGACGGAAGGAAAGAGCAGTTCAGGTGGAGGCGGAGCTGTAGCAGCATCAGCAGCTGGAGGGGCTACACAAAACGACCAAGTCCGCCACTTGTTCCGAACTTGCCTTATCTGCAGCAGCGAGGGATGGTGGAGGGCATCGAGGGCTGAAGGCTCTTCTCCTATTCCCTCCCTTACCCCGCCTTCCCTGGCCTTCTCCTGTATGTTACCTGGCCTTGCCCCCCGATACCGCCTGCCCATCGCAGCACTTCCAGCACGAGATGGTGAAGGGCATCAAGGGCATCATCAATGCATACCCTAAGGCTCCACTCCTTCCCGCCTCCTCCTTGGCCTTTCCCTGTGTATCGCCTGCCCATCGCAGCACTTCCAAGATGGTGAAGGGCATTGAGGGCATCGTGAGTGCAAGGCTGAAGGCCCCATTACTGACCCCCCACCCCCCTCTCCCCCCCACCACTCATCGCAGATTCCCAGCACTTCCAGCTCGAGATGGTGAAGGGCATTGAGGGCATCGTGAATTCGAGCCTGAAGGCCCCATTCCTACCCTTCTGCTTCTGCCCCACTTGTTCTCCACTCGTCTTCTCTGCAGCGCTTTCTCCGTGACATGACTTGATGAAGGGCATCAACAATGCGAAGCGAACTTGAAGGCCCCGCTCATCACTGCCCTCGTCCTTTGCCTGCCTTCTCGTCTTATGCTACCGGGCTGTGTCCCGTGTATCTTATGCTCATTGCAGCACTTCCAGCGTGAAATGGTGAAGGGCATTGAGGGCATTATCAACGCAAGTCTGATGACCCCACTCATTTCTGCGCTCGTCCTTTCCCTGCCTTCTCGTCTTATGCTACCGGGCTGTGTCCCGTGTATCTTATGCTCATTGCAGCACTTCCAGCGTGAAATGGTCAAGGGCATTGAGGGCATTATCAACGCAAGTCTGATGACCCCACTCATTACTGCCCTCGTCCTTTGCCTGCCTTCTCGTCTTAGGTTATCTGGCTGTGTCCCGTGTATCTTATGCTCATTGCAGCACTTCCAGCGCGAAATGGTGAAATGTATAGAGGGCATTATCAATGCGAATCTGAATGCCCCACTCCTGTGCTCCCCCTTCTGCCCCGATTGTTCCCCACTTGTTCCCCACTTATTCCTCACTCGTCTCCCGCCCAACACAGCACTTCCAACGCGAAATGGTGAAGGGCATAGAGGGCATTATCAACGCAAATCTGAAGCACATCGAATCCAGTAAGACTCTGACACACTTCTGGTTGGCATGGGCATGGTTATGAGCATGGCATGGGCATGGGCATCAGTATGGGCATGGCATTGAGGGCATGGGAATAGGGCACGTCATACTTTTTTTCTTGTCTGAACTATTTCATTCCTGCCCGTTACTGTTTGACCTTCCTGTTGCAGCTGCTGAGCTGTCAAAGAGCATGCAACAAGTATCTTGCAAGTATTGACTCATTCATACCCGTTATTGTCCAACCCTTTTCTGCTACAACTCTCTCTTCAGTTGCAAAGCTATCAGAAGAGTGCCGCAAGTATGGCGCGCCGGAGAGTCCGGGCGGCAGCACTGTTCTGGGCCGGGCGGCGCTGCATTTCGGGGCAGCACACTCGGCAATCGAGAAAGAGAGAGACAATATGGACAGGACTCTTGGAACACAGGTGCGTTTATAGTAACCATGATTATAATGAGAAATGGCTGTGCTTGGTCTTGCAATGGGTGGGCGGCACAGTCAGCAGTGATAAAGAAAAAGATAGCATGGAGACACAGGCGTGCATTGAGTGAAGAGGCGGGGCAGTGTGTGTGCATTCCTGTTGTGTGTGCATTCCTGTTGTGTGTGCATTCCTGTTGTGTGTGTATCCGTTAGTGCTTGCACCCAGTGTGCCTGTACCTAGTGTGCTTGTATCATGGAGAAATCGCAGGTGGGCAACCCCCTAAAGGCCAATGCGATGACATATTACAGGTGGGCATGGTCACGGGCCGCGCGATAAAAGTGTTATTTTGAGATGTCTCAAAATAACACTTTTATCACGTGATATGTCACAGGTGGGCATGGTCACGGGCCGCGCGATAAAAGTGTTATTTTGAGATGTCTCAAAATAACACTTTTATCACGTGATATGTCACAGATGGGCATGGTCGCGGGCCGCGCCTCTAGGATTCGTTGGGCTGAGCTGATAGCTATCTATTGGTATGCTGTCAGAGCGCCTGCATTTACTATGCCTCCATTGATTGATATCAGGTGGGCGATCCCATCAAGGCCATGGTCACGTGCGCGCCTCTGGAGGATGCTTGGCTGGATGAGCTGAGATTCACCCATTGTGTGTGTGTCTATTGTGCTTGCATTGATTGTTGAATGCACAGGCGGGCAACCCCCTCAAGGCCATGGTCACGTGCGCGCCTCTGGAGGATGCTTGGCTGAGCTGGGCTGATATTAATTGTGCCTGTGTCCACTGTGCTTATACCCAATGTGCTTGTATCTATGGATAAACCGCAGATGGGCGACCCTCTCAAGGCCATGGTCATGGGCGCGCCTCTGGAGGATGCTCGGCTGGATTGAACTGGTATTCAGTGTGCCTGTAACGACTGTGCCTGTCTGTACTATGCCTTTTCACAACTGCGCCTGTATTGAATGACATCAGGTGGGAGACCCCCTCAAGGCCATGGTCACGGGCGCCCCTCTGGAGGATGCTTGGGCGGGGCTGGGCTGATATTCATTGTGCCTGTGCCTGCTATGCTTATACCCTATGTGCTTGTATTGATGGATGGATCGCAGGTGGGAGACCCCCTTAAAGCCATGGTGACGGGCGCGCCTTTGGAGGATGCTCGCAGCCTCACCCACCGATACGACAAGCTGCGGCAGGAGGCGGAGGGGCTGGTGAGTGGTGTGGGTGAGGGGTACTTTTGGTGGGGCAGGTGGGCAGATGGGCAGAAGGGCAGATGGGCAGGTGGGCAGATGGGCAGGTGGGCAGATGGGCAGATGGGCAGGTGGGCAGGTGGGCAGGTGGGCAGATGGGCAGATGGGCAGATGGGCAGGTGGGCAGATGGGCAGATGGGCAGGTGGGCAGATGGGCAGGTGGGCAGATGGGCAGGTGGGCAGGTGGGCAGGTGGGCAGGTGGGCAGATGGGCAGATGGGCAGGTGGGCAGGTGGGCAGATGGGCAGATGGGCAGATGGGCAGATGGGCAGATGGGCAGATGGGCAGATGGGCAGATGGGCAGATGGGCAGATGGGCAGATGGGCAGGTGGGCAGGTGGGCAGGTGGGCAGGTGGGCAGGTGGGCAGGTGGGCAGGTGGGCAGATGGGCAGATGGGCAGATGGGCAGATGGGCAGGTGGGCAGGTGGGCAGGTGGGCAGATGGGCAGATGGGCAGATGGGCAGATGGCGGATGGGCAAGCCGGGGAGAGTGGGATGCTCGCAGCCTCACCCACCGATACGACAAGCTGCGGCAGGAGGCGGAGGGGCTGGTGAGTGGGCGTTGAGCGGCGTATAGAAGGGGAGGTGTTGGGCATTGGGCGGCGTTTAGAAGTTAATCCAAAGGCACGGGGCATCTCATTGCTTGTATCCCTCCCTCTCCTCCTAGTTTAGTCGACTCAACAGTCATTTTCCTTTCTCCTTTTCTCTCTCCTTCCCCTTCACCATGTGGTGGCAATTCTGAAGCGCAACCAGAAGGCACGGGGCGGCATCTCTTGGAGTCTTTGATGGTGCTCTGTTCTTTTGTTCCTCTCATGTTGCTACCCCCTTTCATGTTCGTTTGTTCGTCTCATGATGCTCCCTCCTTTCATGTTCTTTTGTTCCTCTCATGATGCTCCCCCTTCTTTCCTGCCTCACCTCTCTCTCTCCCACTATCAGGCAGTGGAGATTCTTGCACTCTGTTTCTCTGCTCATCCCACTCCTCCCGCTACTTTTGAGGCGCCTCAAAAAAATTTGAGTTTTGAGGCGCCTTAGAAGTTCTTGCACTCTGTTTCTCTGCTCATTCCACTCCTCCCGCTCCTCCCCCTTACCCCTCTCCTTTGCCCTTTACGGGTGGTGAAGATTTAGAAGCGCAACCAGAAGGCACGGGACTGCCTCGACTGGATTCCCTACTCCGTTCCTCCTTCCTCTGCTCATCCCTCTCCTCCTCTCCCTTTCTCCCCGCTCTCTCCTTCCCCCCCTCACAGGTGGTGGAGATTCAGAAGCGCAACCAGAAGGCACGGGATGGCCTCACTTCATTACGGTCTGCTCTCTCCTCTCACTCCGTCATCCCCTCCCTCTCCTCCCTCTCCTCCCTCTTCCCCTTCCCACCCTTCAGGTGGTGGAGATTCAGAAGCGCAACCAGAAGGCACGGGATGGCCTGAGCAACCCTGAGAACGCGGCTAAGCTGCAGGTGAGGGGTGGATGGTGGTGGTAACCCTGTTATTGTAACGGGGCTGTATGTAGACACCCTATGCAAGTGGGGGTTTACAAGGCACACAACGGCCTGAGCAATCCTGAGAATGCTGCCAAGCTGCAGGTGAGGATTGATGGCGGTAACCCTGTTATTGTAATGGGGCTATGATAACCATATGCAGGTGAGGTGGGGGTTTACAAGGCACGGGACGGCCTGAGCAACCCTGAGAATGCTGCCAAGCTGCAGGTGAGGGGGGGATGCATGGTGGGGAGTGCATGATGAGGGGGGTTTGCATGGTGAGGAGTGCATGATGAGGAGTGCATGGTGGTAACCCTATTACGGCGGTTTTTGAGTCGACTCAAAATATAATCCACGTGTGATGAGTCGGTTTTTGAGTCGACTCAAAAACCGATGCATGGTGAGGAGTGCATGGTGAGGAGTGCATGGTGAGGAGTGCATGGTGAGGAGTGCATGGTGAGGAGTGCATGGTGAGGAGTGCATGGTGAGGAGTGCATGATGAGGAGTGCATGGTGAGTTGTGCATGGTGAGGAGTGCATGATGAGGAGTGCATGGTGAGGAGTGCATGGTGAGGAGTGCATGATGAGGAGTGCATGATGAGGAGTGCATGATGAGGAGTGCATGATGAGGAGTGCATGATGAGGAGTGCATGATGAGGAGTGCATGGTGGTAACCCTATTACGGCGGTTTTTGAGTCGACTCGAAGTATAATCCACGTGTGATGAGTCGGCTTTTGAGTCGACTCAAAAACTGATGCATGGTGAGGAGTGCATGGTGAGGAGTGCATGGTGAGGAGTGCATGGTGAGGAGTGCATGATCAGGAGTGCATGATGAGGAGTGCATGGTGGTAACCCTATTACGGCGGTTTTTGAGTCGACTCAAAAACCGATGCATGGTGAGGAGTGCATGGTGAGGAGTGCATGGTGGTAACCCTATTACGGCCGCTAAGGGTGGCCCAAGAGTCCATGAGAACGCTGCTAAGCCGTAGTACTTGTCTCATTGCTTTCGATGCGCATGTGTCCCCCCGTGATGGACCAACAGCAAGCAGAGCAGACAATGGGGGATTTGGCAGCCACCATGACACTGAGTGATGGTGGGGGAGGGATGGAGAGGCACTGAGTGCTGATCACTACCATTCGTTTTCTGTGCTCCTTTGCTCTGCAACCTTCTCCCCCTTGCTGCCTGTACCAGCAAGCGGAGCAGAAGATGGGGGAGCTGGCAGCGACCATGACAGTGCTGGGGAGGGTGGCAGGGTTGGCAGCTGGGCTCACTTCTCCTTCCCTTTCCCTGCTCTTTCCTTTCGCCTTTCCTGATGAATCAACAGCAAGCAGAACAGAAGATGGGTGAGCTAGCAGCGACCATGACAGTGCTGGGGAGGGAGGCAGCAACGGCAATGATGGCCGTGGAGGCACAGCAGCAGAGGCAGACGCTGCAGCGACTGATTGGCATGGTGAGTGGTGCAGTGTTGAAGAGAGTATGTGGAACATACTCCTGCTCTGTGCGTTAAGTATGCACCGGAAGACGCTGCAGCGACTCCACAGCGATGATGGCAGTGGAGGCACAGCAGCAGAGGCAGACGCTGCAGCGACTCATTGGAATGGTGAGAGAATCAAAGGGGTGCTCTGTTGCTGCACTGGTGCTGGACTGTGGGTGAGTCGGGGTGAGAACATGCACCTAGAGCAGAGTCGGGGTGAGAACATGCACCTAGAGCAGAGTCGGGGTGAGAACATGCACCTAGAGCAGAGTCGGGGTGAGAACATGCACCTAGAGCAGAGTCGGGGTGAGAACATGCACCTAGAGCAGAGTCGGGGTGAGAACATGCACCTAGAGCAGAGTCGGGGTGAGAACATGCACCTAGAGCAGAGTCGGGGTGAGAACATGCACCTAGAGCAGAGTCGGGGTGAGAACATGCACCTAGAGTTGACTTTTGAGTCGACTCGTGAGTCGGGGTGAGAACATGCACCTAGAGCAGAGCAATGATGGCAGTGGAGGCGCAGCAGCAGAGGCAGACGCTGCAGCGACTCATTGGCATGGTGAGTGGGTTTCACTCCCCACTCCCCCCCTCCCCCCCTCCCCCCACCCACCTTTCCCTTCACCTCCCCCGCAATAACCAGGTGGAGGCAGAGAGGGCGTTTCACCGCGGCTGATTGAAATTCTGAGCCACCTGCACGCACAGATGGTGGGGGAGAGGCAGAAGAACGACCACAGCAATAACAGCAGCGCCTCTGCTCCTACTCCCCCCTCCCCACCCTCGCTCTCCCCTATCAGGTGGAGGCAGAGAGGGCGTTTCACCAACGGTCGGTGGAAATTCTGAGCCACCTGCACGCACAGATGGTGGGGAAGAGGCTAAAGGACGACCACAGTGGGAACAGCAGCGCCTCTGCTGCACACCTCTCCCACACCTTCCCCTGCACCTCTCCCACACCTTCCCCTGCACCTCTCCCACACCTTCCCCTGCACCTCTCCCCCTTCCTCTGCCTCTCCTTCAGGTGGAGGCAGAGAGGGCGTTTCACCAACTGTCAGCGGAAATCTTAAACCACCTGCACGCACAGATGGTGGGGGAGAGGCAGAAGAACGATCACAGTGGCAGTAACAGCAGCGCTGCTGGCGCTACCCCTGCTTCTCATACCTCCTCACCACTTCGCTTCCCCTTCTCCCCAACCAGGTGGAGGCAGAGAGGGCGTTTCACCAACGGTCGGTGGAAATTTTAAACCACCTGCACGCACAGATGATGGGGGAGAGGCAGAAGAACGACCACAGCGGCAGTAACAGCAGCGCTGCTGGTGCCACCCCTGCTGGTGCGGGCAGTACCAACCCGTTTGCAGGCTCGGCCGACCCTCCGCCGCCAAGCTACGAGGAGGTTCGGGGAGGGGGAGGGTCGACCGGCGGCGGGTCGAACCGAGCAGGGTACTTCCTTGCAGAGGTGGGTGATGGGGAGGTACAATTGGGGGAGGTGGATGTGGGGGAAGGTGAATGTGGGGAGAGGTGGATGTGGGGGGAGGTGGATGTGGGGAGAGGTGGATGTGGGGGGGAGGTGGATGTGGGGGGAGGTGGATGTGGGGGGAGGTGGATGTGGGGGGAGGTGGATGTGGGGGGAGGTGGATGTGGGGGGAGGTGGATGTGTGAGGTGCTACTGGGGAAGGTTTTGGGAGGGGGAGGACCGACTGGCGGCGGGTCTAACCGAGCGGAGTACTTCCTTGCAGAGGTGGGTGGGGGGGAGGGGAGGTGGGTGGGAAGGGGGGGAGGTGGGTGGGGTGGATGGGAGGTGGGTGGTGAGTAGGTGACTTCTGAGTGAACTCAAAGATCATCTCAGACCGAGCGGGATAATTCCTTGCAGTGGTGGGTGGGGGGGAGGGGAGGTGGATGTGGAGGAGGGTGGAGGGTGCGGGGGAGGGTGGAGGGTGCGGGGGAGGGTGGAGGGTGCAGGGGAGGGTGGTGGGTGTGGGGGAGGGTGGTGGGTGTGGATTAGGAGGCTGGAGGAGGTAGGGTGGGTGGAAGTGGGTGCGAGGAAGGTGCAACTGGGGAAGGTGGTGTATGCATGCATGACAGGCGGAGGGTTGCAGGAATAGCAGCCTTTGCATCGAGAGACACTTGATTCCTGTTCTCCCTCCGCCTATACGTGTTTTTGAGAATTCTCAAAAAACACTCGGTGCAGGAATAGCAGCCTTTGCATCGAGAGGCACTTGATTCCTCCGATGAGAAAGAGAGTCACTATGTTGGTGCCACTTTCTCAGGTGCCACTCTTCTCCCTGCTCTCCCTCCCTGTTGGGATAGGAAGGTTGAGGGAACGTATGGGATCGTCTAACTGACGACCGCTTGATTGTGAATCACTGCGTGTGCTCCTTGCCCCTCCCTGCCCCTCCCTGCCCCTCCCTGCCCCTCCCTGCCCCTCCCTGCCCCTCCCTGTCCCATTCGAGGCAAAGGGTCCCAGGGAGATATTCCTCAGTGTGTTGACAGCCCTTCCCTCTCTGCGCTGCCTTTCCTTATACCATGCACCACCCACCCACACACCATCATTCAGGTGGTGCATGCATTTGATTCGACGCAGAGGGTCCCGGGGAGATGTCTCTCAATGTGCTGATTAACCTTCCCTCTCTGCCCTGCCTTCCCATGATCACCACCATCAACCTGCCTTCCCCCTGCCTTCCCCCTGCCTTTCCCCTGCCTTTCCCCTGCCTTCCCCCTGCCTTTCCCCTGCCTTTCCCCTGCCTTTCCCCTGCCTTTTCCCGACCTTTTGCCTGTATTTGATCATTCAGGTGGTGCATGCATTTGACGCAAAAGGGTCCCGGGGAGATCTTCCTCAGTGTGTTGACAGCCCTTCCTCTCTGCGCTGCTGTCCCTTGCCCCATGTACCACCCACCCACACACCATCATTCAGGTGGTGCATGCAGCTGATTTGACGCAGAGGGTCCCAATGAGATCTCTCTCAGTGGTGCATACATTTGACGCAGAGGGTCCAGGGGAGATGTCTCTCAATTTGTTGACAGCCCTGCCCTTACTTCCAATACATTCCCTGCCCCTCTGTCATTCAGGTGGTGCATGCATTCGATGCAGAGGGTCCAGGGGAGATGTCTCTCAATTTGTTGACAGCCCTGCCCTTACTTCCAATACATTCCCTGCCCCTCTGTCATTCAGGTGGTGCATGCATTCGATGCAGAGGGTCCCGGGGAGATGTCCCTCAATGTTGGCGACTATGTGGTCGTCAGACAGGTGGGCGGCTGAGAGTTTTAGGGCAGGCAGGCGGGCGGCTGAGAGTTTTAGGGCAGGCAGGTGGACGGCTGAGAGATTCAGGGCAGACAGGTGGGCGGCTGAGAGCTTCAAGGCAGACAGGTGGGCGGCTGAGAATTTTAGGGCAGACAGGTGGACGGCTGAGAGTTTCAGGGCCGAAAAGTGTTTGAGTGTTGAGCATCAACTCTCATGAATACTCAAAAAAAGGGTTGAGTGTTTCCACTCTGCATGCTGCCTCAGCCCCCACACATGCCCCACTATCACATGTGCTTGTCAATCTGTCATCTATTTCCTTCCTGCTTTTCATTTGGCTTTTAAGGTTCCCCTTAACCCCCTTCCCCCCTCCTCCCCCCTCCTCCAAATCCTAAGTGCATGTGCCTCACGCACTCCCTTTTTTTTGGATGATTCAAGGCATGCATACCCTTTTATCCGCTCCTATTCTATGCTTTAAAATTCACTCATCTCATTGGAACTTTCATGTGCGTACACCCCACCCGCCCTTCTTCCTGACAGGTGTCACCCAACGGTTGGTCGGAGGGCGAGGCGAAAGGAAAGGCTGGGTGGTTTCCTTCGGCCTTTGTGGAACGCAGGCAGAGAGCCCCAGCAAGCAAGATTCTAGAAGCTTCTGGAGGCCTTTAGATCCGCGGGTGAAGCCGTTGAATATGTAACCAGAACTGTCAAACTCCGTTTCGTACGCAATGATATGATACATACACATACAGAAGACATCTTAAGGCGGTACTACAGTAGATTCTGTGAAGGAAATATTGCAGTGTTGTGACCTCGCTCATTAAGTTGGCCAGCTTGACCAGCGTTACAGTTTCTCTGCACGGCATCAATACTGTACCGTACCTGTCTACGAGGTGTATTCTGCACTTTTAGCAGGACTATGGAACAAGACCTGGAAACTCTAGCCTTCCTGCCACCCCCCCTTAGGCCACAGCCTCGCAAGCATTGTCATCACCCGGATATACCCCCAGGCCTATGTTACACCCATGCGGTTATAATCGTACTAGTGGGCTTATAGCCGGTTGCCGATTATAAGCCCACCCCAAGTTGTGTCAATCTTCGTATAAGCGCACCCAATGAATTCTGGTTTTTTTTGTAGCGAAATCACCACTAACGCGCCTAAACGAATCGTCACAGACGTGCCTGACGAAATCCCCCCTGGCTCGCTTGGCAAAATTGCCACAGGAGGTGCACGTGCGCGAAATCTGCAACATTTGAGCAGGTGCTGACTCGGATTCTTGACTGTACGACACATTCTCTGTTAGGCCCGACGGCCTATGTCCGCTAAAGAATTAGCGGGGTCGACTAAGTCGAGGATGAAACGCGGCGGAAGACTTTGGCGAAAGAACTATTGGCGAAATAGGCGAAGAAGTTACTGAGTAATTGAAGAAGAGTTGAATGAGAATTGATTGATAATGGCAAGTACAAGCAAGGTTTATATAGCATGCAAGAAACAAGGTTGGAAAGTGGAATGTGGGACCAAGAATTGGAGTGCAAGAAAAGTAGAGTGCCACGTGGCACTAGAGAATCTGAGAAGATAAGGATAATGGTGACTAGGAATGTACTGTTCGGAATGAACAGTAAACACTGTCAGATTTATATGACATAGTTTCTGTAGGCTTTAGTGGGGTAGCACATATGGGGTACAGGGTTTCTAGGGTTGTATTTGTACCCAATCTTCCATAGTCATTTCATTCCTGTTTTCCTTATTTCACATGGTATAGAGCGGGTCCTACCTTAGGACCGTTTTTTTTAGGGCCCACCGAAGCGCGCCCCGAGGCGCGCCTTTTTTTTAGCGACCCCTCGGGTCGCCTTTTCCCTCGCGGCCCCGCTGTCCCTCAGACGCGGCCCCGCCACCTCTCCTGATCGCGGCCCCGCCGCCTGTTTGACGCGGCCCCGCCGCCTCCCCTGACGCGGCCCCGCCGCCTCCCCTGACGCGGCTCCGCCGCCTCCCCTGACGCGGCCCCGCCGCCTGTTTGACGCGGCCCCGCCGCCTTCCCTGACGCGGCCCCGCCGCCTCCCCTGACGCGGCTCCGCCGCCTCCCCTGACGCGGCACCGCCGCCTCCCCTGACGCGGCTCCGCCGCCTCCCCTGACGCGGCCCTGCCGCCTCCCCTGACTCGGCTCCGCCGCCTCCCCTGCCGGCCCGCCGCTGCTCCTGTCGGCCCGCCACTGCACCTGCCGGCCTGCCGCTGCACCCAGCGGCCCGCCGCCTCTAACGGCCTCGCCGCTGCACCTGCCGGCCCGCCGCCTCTGACGGCCTCGCCGCTGCACCTGCCGGCCCGCCACTGCACCCTACGGCCCGCCACCTGCACCTGCCGGCCCGCCACTGCACCTGCCGGCCCGCCGCTGCACCTGCCGGCCCGCCGCTGCACCTGCCGGCCCGCCACTGCACCGGTCAACCCGCCGCTGCACCTGACGGCCCCGCCCCTGGATCTCCTGGCCGAGCCGCCCCAGCAGCCGAACCGCCCGTGAGCCGAGCTGCCCGACGCCGAGCCGCCCGGGACCCGAGCCGCCCAACCGCCGAGCCGCCCAGGAGCCGAGCCGCTCTGCACCCGAGCCGCCCAACCGCCGAGCCGCCCGGAAGCCGTGCCGCCCGGGAGCCGAGCCGCCCTGCGCCCGAGCCGCCCAGCACCCGAGCCGCCAGGTCGCTGAGCCGCCTTTCTGCATACCTACTCGACCTGCCCTGCCTGGTGAGCACAGTCCCACTGCCACTGCGAGCTCTTTCCCTGCTGCTTGCACTGCGTCGCTGTTGTCGCCATGGCTACCCCTAGTGTCCTAGCTTTTGACGCTGAGGGTCGCGCCATTGATTTTGAGGTCTGGTTAGACGACCTGCAGCTGTTCTTACAGTGCGACAGGGCTGACGACCTTTCTCTCTTTGATCTCACCTCTGGCGCCTCTCCTGCTCCTGCTGCTGATGCTGATCCCGCTGTCCGCTCTAAGTGGGCCACCCGCGATGCTGCTGCACGTCTTGCTGTGCGTCGCCACCTCCCTACCTCTGAGCGTGCGCACTTTAGTCAGTACAAGAGTGCTCAGACCTTGTACGACGCTGTAGTTGCGCGCTACTCCTCCCCTGCCACTGCTGCACTGAGCCGTCTCATGCTTCCCTACCTCTTTCCTGACCTCTCTGCCTTTCCCACTGTCGCTGACCTCATTACGCACCTCCGCACTAGTGACACTCGCTACCGCGCCGCCCTTCCTGCTGAGTTCTGCGCTAAGAACCCCCCCCCCATGTACATCGCTCTCTACTACGTAGTCGCGCGCCTCCCTGACTCCCTTCGCGTCGTCAGGGACCACTTTCTCGCAGTCTGTCCCACCACCCTCACCGTCGACCTCCTCGAGAAGGCCCTCCTTGCAGCGGAGAAGAGCATAGTCGCTGTAGGTGCTTCTCGTGGTGACCCTCGCACCCCCATCTTTGAGGGGTGCTCTCCTTCCCCCTTGCTGCCCTCTGTTGCCTCTGCTGCTGCTGCCGACCTGCTTGGTCTTGAGTCGGTCGGCGCGGCGTCTGCCCCTAGTGGGAGACGTCGCTCCAGCAAGGGCAAGGGGGGCAAGGGCGCGGGTGGAGCTGGAGGGGGCGGTGGCGGTGGCGGCGGTGGCGGCGGAGGGAGTGGGGGTGGCGGCGGGACTAGTGGCGGGGGTGGTGGTGGTGGTGGTGGCAGCAGCGGCGGAGACGGTGGTGGTGGTGCCAGCGGTGGTGGTGGAGGCAGCGGCGGAGGTGGAGGCGGCGGAGGTGGAGGCGGTGGAGGCGGCAGCGGAGGAGGCAGTAGTGGTGGAGGAGGTGGAGCTGGTCGGGGTGGTACCCAGCAGCGTAGCGGCGGTGGTGGTGGCCAGCGCTCGCACCGGCAGCAGCAGCAGCGCTCGCGGGACATCCCTTCGCCTCAGCAGCTTCGTGAGTGGTACGCTGGGCGTCAGAGGGGTGGGGGTACTGGTCCCTGCACCTACGTTCTTCGTTCCGGCGACCGCGCGGGTGAGCAGTGTGGGGGTGCCCACGCCACCCAGCGCTGCTTTGGCCGCCTGACGGACGCCTGGCGTCAGCAGTTCCCTGGGACTAGTGAGATCCCTCGCTGGGATGAGCTTCTCAGGGCTGGTGTAGCGATCTTTGATCTTGATTTTGATGCTATCCTTACTGCTATGTATGTTGTGGATTATAGTGAGGAGAATGAGGGTTACCGTTGTTTCCAGCCCGACCCGGGCATTGGTACTGCTGCGCTAGGTGCTTGTGAGGCTGCTGATCTAGGTGCCAGTGCGTCTGCGCTCTCAGGTACTGGTGAGACTGCGCTCTCAGGTACTGCGTCGTCCTCGTCCTCCCTCACTTTCACACTTGACTCCGGAGCTTCTCGCTCCTTCTTTCGAGACCGCACTACTCTTACGCCGCTCGGCCGGCCGGTTGCAGTCTCCCTTGCTGACCCCTCTGGAGGTCCTGTCCTGTCTCACTTCTCCACTGTCCTCCCGTGTCCGGCTGCCCCTTCGGGCACCCTGTCGGGTCTGTACCTTCCCTCGTTCTCCACGAACTTGGTGAGTGGAGCGGACCTGCAGGATGGGGGTGTTCACCAGTTCACTCCTGCGAGCCAGCGGGTGACCCACTGCACGGAGGCACGCACAGGCCGACACCTGGCCACGTTCTAGCGCCGGCCGGGGTCGAGTCTCTACACCCTGACCGTTGAGTCTCCTCCTGTCCCTGCGTCTGGTCAGGTGGCTGCGTCGGGTCAGATACTTGCTGCTGCGTCCCGGTCAGGTCCTGAGTCTGCCCCCTGTTCTTGTCGCCTCCTGTCTCACGAGACTCTCCTGTGGCACCACCGTCTTGGCCACCCCTCCTTGCCCCGTCTTCGGAGCATGGCTTCCCGTGTCCTTGTCTCTGGTCTTCCCCAGTCTCTCCCTCCTCTCCCCTCCGGGCCAGGACCTTCCTGTGTCCCCTGTGTCGAGGGTCGCCTCCGGGCTACTCCTCACTCCTCCCACTTCCCCCCGACAGAGGCTCCCCTGCAGACGCTTCACATGGATGTGTGGGGCCCAGCCCCCGTCCGTGGGCAGGGTTACGAGCGCTACTTCCTGTTGGTGGTTGACGACTACTCGCGTTACACCACAGTCCTCCCCTTGGGCAGCAAGGGTGAGGTCACTGAGGTGCTGATCGACTGGATCCGCGAGGCTCGTCTCCAGCTCAGGAAGAGCTTCGGCTCGGACTTTCCTGTTCTGCGTCTGCACTCTGACAGAGGCGGAGAGTTCTCTTCTCGCCTTCTGCGAGACTACTGTCGCGCACGGGGGATCCGCCAGACCTTCACGCTTCCGGACTCACCACAGCAAAATGGGATTGCTGAGCGCCGCATTGGCATGGTCATGGATGTCGCTCGTACGTCCATGATGCATGCGGCTGCCCCCCATTTTCTGTGGCCGTTTGCGGTGAGGTACGCGGCGCATCAGCTCAACCTTCACCCCCGGGTCTCTCGGCCTGCGATGTCCCCAGCCTTGCTGTGGACGGGGAAGGTTGGCGATGCGTCTGTGTTCCGTGTCTGGGGATCTCGGGCGTTTGTCCGCGACTTGTCTGCGGACAAGCTGTCCCCTCGTGCTGCTCCCTGTGTCTTCCTTGGCTTCCCCACTGACGCCCCAGGGTGGCAGTTTTACCACCCCTCCTCTCGTCGTGTTCTGTCCTCCCAGGACGTCACGTTCGACGAGTCAGTCCCCTTCTACCGTCTCTTCCCCTACCGCACTCCTTCCCTCCCCCCTCCCCCGGACTTCCTTGTGCCGGTTCCCCCCCCGGTAGACCCCCTCCCCCCTCAGGTTCCTGCCCCCTCAGGTGTGTCCCAGGTAGACGCCGTTGACCCGGTCGAGGTTACTGGTGACTCTGGTGCTGCTGCGGGTGCTGAGCCTGGGGGTGCTGACTCTGGGGGTGCTGTGCGCGGGGGTGCTGAGCCTGGGGGTGCTACTGCTGGGGGTGCTGAGCCTGAGGGTGCTACTGCGGAGGGTGCGGAGCCTGGGGGTGCTGAGCCGGGGGGTGCTGTGCCTGGAGGTGCTGGGTCTGGGGGTGCTGGGTCGGGAGCTGCTGAGCCTGGGGGTGCTGAGCTGAGGGCTGCTGAGCCTGGGGGTGCTGCGTCTGGAGCTGCTGAGCCTGGGGTTTCTCCTGCTGCTGCGTCTCGCCGGGAGCCCCTCTCTCCACAGGAGCTGCGCGAGTGGTTCGCTCGCCGCTGGAGGCGTGCTGCTGAGTCTGGAGGTGCTGCTGGAGCTGGAGCTGGAGCTTCTTCGACCGTCGAGGGTGCGGGTGCTGCCGGTCCCGGAGCTGCTGGACCTACTGGTCCTCCTGGAGCTGGAGCTGCTGAGGGCGTTGGTGCTGAGCCTACTGCTGTTGGACCTGCCGCTGGAGGTGTGGGTGGCGCTGGTGCTGTCGCTGAGGGTGCTGGTGCTGTCCCTGCTGAGTCTGGAGCTGCCGCGCGGCCTCGGCCGTACTTCGTTCCGCTCCTGCAGCAGGTTCTTGGTCTTTCTCCTCCAGTAGAGGGTCCACCGCCTGTCCAGTCGCAGTCCCTGCTGGAGCCTTCCTCTCCACTGCCTGCTCCCTCTCCTTACACTGGTCCTACTGGGGGTCTTGCTGAGCGTCGTGAGCCTGCGTCTCGTCCCGCGTCGCCTGTTCGTGCTGCTCGCGCTAGTGGTCGCAGTTCGCGTCAGCGTCCTCCTCCTGTCCCTGGCACGCACCGGATGTCTTTGCGTCCGTCCACTGCTCCTCTGCGTGCCCCTTTGCCTTCTCCTCCTGAGTCCTCTCTTCCTGCGCTTGCCGACCCTGAGTCGGACTCTCTTCGTGCTGCCAGTCCTACTGTCACGCGTCTGCTTGCTACTGTCGTCACTGACCCCTCTTTTGAGTCCACTGCCGCGTCTGCTCTAGTCGCTGAGCTCGTCGACTTTGCTGCTCGCTGTCGTCTCGACTACGCTGCTAGTCTTGTTGCTGAGTCTGCGTCTGTCTGTCCTCCGTCCGTCGGGGGTGAGTGTGCTCTTGGCACGGACGTCCTAGAGGACAGGCAGGAGGAGTTACAGTGTCTAGCGGGTGCTTCACCTCATCTCGCGTCTGTACTGCTTGCCCCTGAGGGAGACCCGGATGCACTAGACATCCCGACTCCGCGTTCTTACGCGGAGGCCGTAGAGGGTCCCTACTCCTCTCAGTGGCAGGCAGCTATGGATGCAGAGATGGCTTCCTGGAAGTCCACAGGCACCTACGTTGACGCGGTTCCCCCTCCTGGGGCGAACATCGTCAGTGGCATGTGGATCTTCAGGGTGAAGCGGCCGCCGGGCTCTCCACCTGTCTTCAAGGCACGGTACGTTGCTCGTGGCTTCAGTCAGCGGCAGGGAGTTGACTACTTTCAGACCTTCTCTCCCACCCCGAAGATGACTACTCTTCGGGTGCTGCTGCACATAGCCGCTCAGCGCGACTACGAGCTTCAACTCTCTCGACTTCAGCACTGCGTTCTTGCAGGGTAGCCTGCACAAGGAGATCTGGCTGCGCCGTCCACCTGGCTTCACTGGGACTTTCCCTCCTGGCACCCAGTGGAGCCTCCGACGGCCAGTCTACGGTCTCCGTCAGGCACCGCGTGAGTGGCACGACACACTGAGGACTACGCTTGCGGCTCTTGGGTTTGCTCCTTCTACTGCTGACCCGTCGCTGTTTCTTCGCACCGACACTTCCCTGCCGCCGTTCTACATCCTCGTGTACGTCGACGACTTGGTCTTTGCCACAGCGGACACTGCAGGACTCGCCTACGTGAAGTCCGAGCTGCTGAAGAGACACACGTGCACAGACCTGGGTGAACTGCGCAGCTACCTTGGCTTGCAGATCACTCGGGACAGAGCACGCCGCACCATTACCTTGACTCAGTCACACATGGTGCAGCAGGTCCTTCAGCGCTTCGGCTTCACGTACTCCTCGCCTCAGGCCACTCCTCTGCCTACTCGCCACTCACTCTCAGCTCTGCCTTCGGATGAGTCCGTAGAGTCGAGTGGCCCGTATGCAGAGCTTGTTGGCTGCCTCATGTACCTGATGACCTGCACACGACCTGACCTTGCATACCCTCTGAGCATTCTTGCTCGCTATGTTGCTCCTGGGAGACACAGACCAGAGCACATGGCTGCAGCGAAGAGGGTATTGCGCTACCTGTGCAGCACGTCGGGCATGGGGCTAGTGCTTGGAGGGCGGAGTCCAGTGGTCCTTACCGGCCACGCGGACGCTTCTTGGGCTGACGACCAGGCTACGCAGCGGTCGTCACAGGGTTACACCTTCAGCCTTGGTTCCGGCTCTGTCTCGTGGCGGTCTACTCGCTCGTCTTCGGTTCTCGGCTCCAGTTGTGAGGCTGAGATCTACGCCGGGGCCATGGCTGCACAGGAGCTTCGCTGGCTCACCTACCTGCTGACTGACCTTGGAGAGCCGCCTCGTTCTCCTCCAGTGCTGTACGTAGACAACAAGGCCATGCTGGCCTTGTGTCGAGAGCAGCGCTTGGAGCACAGAACGAAGCACATTGCTCTCCGCTACTTCCTTGCTCGTGAGCTGCAGCAGCGTGGTCAGTTGCGACTTGCGTACGTGGCGTCTGAGGCCAACACTGCTGATCTGTTCACCAAGGCACTCGCGCCTTGTGACCATCAGCGCTTTTGCACCCAGCTGGGTCTTGTGCCTGTCTTGCCTCACTTGCTCTCCTCTTGACTTCACTTGTACTGTTACATATATTTATACCTGCTCTTGCTTGTTTAGTTCTATATATATATGTGTCTGTACTCCTGCATGTGAACTGGCCTCTGGCCCTGCTCTTGTGCTCGGACTGTGTGGTGACGTTGTGATCCACCCTGAGCTTGCTCTGCTTTCCTTTACCTGACTGGTCTTGTGACCCCTTGTTCTCCCCCACTTTGCCTATGGGGGTGTGTCAGATTTATATGACATAGTTTCTGTAGGCCCTAGTGGGGTAGCACATATGGGGTACAGGGTTTCTAGGGTTGTATTTGTACCCAATCTTCCATAGTCATTTCATTCCTGTTTTCCTTATTTCACAAACACCCCTCTAACACTACCCCCCGCCCAAGGAGGCGACGTCCGCGGCGCCTGCAGACTGAAGGTACGCTTGGAGGCAAGCGTTGTCAGGAGACCGCGAGGACGAAGGAACCCAGCTGTCGTCTGCTGCGTCGTAACCACGCCAACGAACCAAGAAGTCGATGAAAGTGACACCCCCTTGGAGACGGCGACGGTGCCTGAGGATGCGCTGGATCTGGTAGTCGGGCTCGTCGGTGTCAACAGCTACCGGCAGTGGAGTGCGATCACGGCCCGAGAAGGTGGCATTGGGATCGGTGTATGGGCGAAGGAGAGACACGTGGAATGACGGGTGCATGCGGAAATGTGCGGGAAGGCGAAGGCGGTATGCGACTGGACCTAGTGCGCGCTCAATGACGAATGGACCAATGAAACGTGGACGAAGCTTGCTGTCCTGTGGCAGTCGGAGGTTGCGGCTATCCAAGAGAACACGGTCGTCGACTGCGAACGACACCTCACGACGACTGCGGTTGGTGGTGCGTGCCATGCGTGCATTTGCGAGCTCAAGGTGCTTCCTCACGTGATCATGAATGAAGGTGAGATGCTGGTGGAAGTTGTCCGCACGAGGGACTGTGGGTGTGAGATCGACACGAGTGGGGACATTGGGGTGCTGACCGTAAAGTGCAAAGAATGGTGACATGCCTGTGGCGGAGTGGTGCGTGTTGTTGTAGGCGAACTCTGCCATGCTCAGCTTCTTGTCCCATGCGGCTGCGTCGTGCATCGTGATGCTGCGAAGGATCTGCTCCAAGGTCTGGTTCACACGCTCGGTCTGTCCGTCTGTCTCTGGGTGGTACGCAGACGACATGGCTAAGCGAGTCCCAAATTGTGCGAAAAGCTGCTTCCAGAACTTCGAAGTGAAACGAGGGTCGCGGTCTGAGATGATGGAATCTGGAACCCCGTGCAGTCGGACTACGTTCTCTACGAACAGCGTCGCGGCTTCCTCTGTTGTGACCTTGCCGTGCGTGGGGATGAAATGCGCTGCTCGAGAAAACTTATCCACTACTACGAAGATGGCGTCGTGACCCCTAACTGTGCGCGGTAAAGCCATGATGAAGTCCATGGTGACTACCTGCCAAGGGCGGTCGGGTGGTGGAATCGGCTGCAAGAGTCCTGCTTTGCGCTGGCGAGAGGACTTCGTACGCTGACACGTGTCGCACGAGCGAATGTAATCCTCTACGTCTGCTGCAAGCCCGGGCCAGTAGTACGTGCGACTAAGCGTCTTAGCCGTCTTATCTGCTCCAAAGTGCCCTGCACTAACTACGTCGTGCGCCTCTGAGAGAAGGAGCTGTCGAAGAGGGCGGTAGGCTGGAACCCAAATCCGTGTGGTACCCTTCCGTATGTAGACACTACCCTGCACCTCTGCTCCTGCGGGCGGCTGCGGTGTGAAGTCGGGATCTACTGTGTAACCGTGCTCGAAGAGTGCTGTGAGAAGTGGGTGGCCAGCAGTGACTGTGAGACTGGCGAGCTGACAACTAGGGCGAGTGAGCGGATCTGCTGGGTTGCGCACGCCTGGCTTGTACTCTATCCTGTAGTGAAAGCTCCCTTCCATGAACTCCATCCACCTAGCCTGGCGACGACTCAGCTGCGGCTGCGACTTGAGGAAACGAAGCGAACAGTGGTCCGTGCGTATAACACTATCTGCCCCCTCTAGGTAGCACCTCCACACCTTATACGCATGGATGATCGCGAGCGCCTCCTTGTCGTGTATGGGATAGTTCAACTCCGCTCCCCTAAGCTTACGCGACTCGTACGCGATCGGCTGCAACCCGCGTCCCTGGTCCTGAAGAAGCACTGCTCCTATGGCCTGATCGGAAGCGTCGGTCACTACAACGTATGCGCGAGTGGGATCAGGGTACGACAGTGTCGGTGAAGACGTGAGCGACTGCTTCATCTGCTCGAACGCCTGCTGCTGCGCTGGACCCCAAACGTACTCTACGCCCTTCCGAAGTAGGTCGGTGAGTGGACTAGCGATCGATGCGTAACCCTGAACGAAACGACGGTAGTAGTTCGCGAAACCGAGGAAGCTCTGCAACTCCTTGACTGAGGTCGGTGCTACCCAATCCTGTACTGCTGCGATCTTCTTCGGGTCAGTCCTAATGCCACTAGCGGATACGACGTGTCCTAGGAATTCGACCTCTGGAAGGAAGAACTCGCACTTCGACTGCTTAGCGTATAACAGCTCCCTCCGTAAGACCTCGAAGACCTTCTGCAAGTGCTGCACGTGCTCATCTTTCGTCTTAGAGAACACTAGGATGTCGTCTAGGTAAACGACAACGAACGACCCTAGGAACTCGGAGAGGACTGTGTTCATGAGCGTCTGAAACGTCGCTGGGGCGTTGGTCAATCCGAACGGTAGAACCCTAAACTCGTACAACCCCTGCTTCGTACGAAACGCCGTCTTGTGCTGGTCCTCTGGAACTACTCGAATCTGATGGTAACCCGAACGAAGGTCGATCTTTGAGAAGACTCTAGCGCCCTGCACTGCATCGAGAAGATCCTCTACTCTCGGCACCGGGAATCTATTCTTGACGGTGGCGGCGTTCAGTGCGCGGTAATCTATGCACATCCGTAACCCTCCGTCTTCCTTGGGTGCGAAAAGTATCGGTGCGGCCCAAGGCGATCTAGATGGCTGTATGAAACCCTGTGCGAGAAAGTGCCTAACTTGCTGCGTCATCTCCTCTGTCTCCGCTGGACTCAACCTCCACTGCGGCTTCGCTACTGGCCTGCTCCCCGGCTCCAATTCTATTCGATGGTCTACTGCTCGGCTGGGAGGCAACCCTGGGGGCAACTCGTCGGGGAAGACGTCTGCGAACTCTGCTAACAGTGCACTCACCTCAGCAGGAAGAGTCGCCTTCTCACTAACTGCTGCACTCCCTCCTTTCCCCTCCTCAGCTTCCACCTCCTCAAGAAAAACCGCGAAGATCCGTGCCGCACGCTTCACTAACTGTCGCACACGAACAGCATTAATGATAGCTGTGGATGATGTGGCCCCATCGCTCCACTGTGGCAGCTCCCGGAACTCCCCGTCTACCTTGACGCTGCAGCTTCCCTGAGCCCAATCGAACTGAGTACTAACCGTCCGTAGCCAATCTCTCCCGAAGATAAAATCGTATCCGTCCAGCGTCGCAGAGTCGAAATCACGCCTGACTGTGATCGGTCCTAGCACTACGCGCAACTTGCGGATGATCGGTCCTATGTGAAGTGGCGTCCCATCTACCATGCGAGCGTCCTTGAAGTTGACTGCTGAATCTGCTTCGAGATGGAGACGAGAAACTAACGATGAAGAGACGAACGAGTGGCTAGCTCCGCTATCTACGAGAATCTTAACAGGAACTCCGCGAAGCATCCCTAGAAGCACGACTGGACGATCAACAGTGTCTACCTCGTTCTCCGTAAATGACTGCTGCAAAGCCGTCTCCTCTACGTTGGTAGACGTGGCGGGTACGGGAACCTCCACACCAGCTAGCGACCCGCTATCTACTGGCGGTTTCCGTTTCCCTGCTGCCGCTCCTTAAGCTGTGGGCAGTCTCGCTTCATGTGTCCCGGCTTTTTGCAGTAGTGACAGTTCCCCCTAAATCCCATTTTCTGTGAGCCGTCACTGTTAACTGCACCAATCTCCATGGGCGATGGTCCGTCCCTCGATCGAGCGTCGTTGATCGGTCTGTTGTATCCCCTATCGCGATCGTCACGACCCCGTCGGCTTCGTACTGCGTCGACGCGTTCTGCTGCTGCGACTACCGACTCGAAGGTGGACAACCCGTGAATCGCAATGACTTCCGCTATGTCCGGCTTCAACCCTTCGAGGTAGCGATCGCGCATCTCTGCTTCCGTGATATCGTCTATCTCGTTGCAGATGCTCAAGAACCGTCGTGTGTACTCCTGGACGTTGCCTATCTGTCGGAAATGACGCAGACGCTTCCTAGCAGCTTCGGAGGCGTTCACCAAATCGAACCTACTTTTCAGCGCCGCTTCAAATCCTTCCCATGTGGTCGGAACCGTGGTAACACCCAAAGCTAAACTCCCTAAGCTCGAAGTTGCAGCTGCATGCCCCACGCCCTGTTGATGCCCGTCCGTCTGAGCCCTTCTTACAGCAGTTTGAGTGAGTTGGCGCCACCACTCCAAGGCCGGGCCCCTTAGCAGTGTAACAGCGTACTCGATCCGCTGCTGCGCGTCCGCCTCTTGCACCCCGCTCGCGGCGAAGTAGTTGTTCAGCATGAAGAGCCACGTCCGCACGTTCGCGTCGCGTTGACTTGGGTCGAACGACTCAGGTTTCTGCGGCTTGAGTGCGCTTCGACGTTCCGGCAGCGCTTCCGCGCCAGTCGACGTGTTGGGCGCAAGAGTTGGTGTGGCATGACCATGGGGGTTAGAATCCAATTCACGAAGCTGTTGCATTTCAGCTCGTACCTGTCGATTTTCCAGCGTCAACTCTTGAAGTTGGCGCATGAGTTCGGCAAGCGTGTTGCCCATGTCGTGGGGGACTGCGTGCATGGTTTCGTCCATGTTCGCTCAACGACTCCAAGTCTGCAAGGCGGCACCGCGGGACGATGACGTCGTAGTCTCGTCGTCGACGGTCGCTCGTTGGAAGTCGCTCCCCGCGAAGGCTCTTGATACCAAGTGTTAGGCACGACGGCCTATGTCCGCTAAAGAATTAGCGGGGTCGACTAAGTCGAGGATGAATCGCGGCGGAAGACTTTGGCGAAAGAACTATTGGCGAAATAGGCGAAGAAGGTACTGAGTAATTGAAGAAGAGTTGAATGAGAATTGATTGATAATGGCAAGTACAAGCAAGGTTTATATAGCATGCAAGAAACAAGGTTGGAAAGTGGAATGTGGGACCAAGAATTGGAGTGCAAGAAAAGTAGAGTGCCACGTGGCACTAGAGAATCTGAGAAGATAAGGATAATGGTGACTAGGAATGTACTGTTCGGAATGAACAGTAAACACCCCTCTAACATTCTCGGAACTTTTCAGCAGCGATCCTCTTTGTGTAAGCATCGATTTAAATCGCCAGGGTGAAATCTACATTCCAGTGTTATAAAATCAAAATTCCATAAGTGTCATTTATTTAGCCCATGGGATTATAAAATTTACCACATAATAAGCCCACCCACCATTTTTCCAGGTTTTTTTACACCCCCACCTGGGGGTATATCCGGGTGATGTCGGTACCGTACCGCTTAACCAAAATTAAGAGAACTAACAGACAGGACTTAACATGCAAGGTTGCAGTTTGCAGGATGATTATCAGAGGGCCTCAGAAGTCAGCGAAAAAAGGCTGATTTAGGTAAAAAAAAAAAGGCTGAGATTTCATACCTTTTTCAGAATTGAGGCTGAATTTTCAGCATTTTTTTGGGAAGAAACAGGATTTTTTACTATATTTGTAGTGTAAAATGGCATAAAATGGGCTGATTTCTCTGTTTTTCAGCATGGAATTTTGTACCAACTCTGATCTTTCAACCTAGCCCGAAACCAATCTGAGGCCCTCAGATCAACTTTCCAACAAATCAGCCGACATCTTACTACCATAGACTACATTTAGAAAGCTTGCTTTCTTTCATGTAGCAATGGCATCATCTCATTTCAAATGGGTCTTGGGCTCCTGGCTTGCTTTCTTTCATGGAAACCTTGCCTTGCGTCTCGGGCTCCTGGCTTAGTGGGAACAAAAAACTCCCTCCCTTCGTAGTTTTCTCTCTCGCTTGTTTCCCTCTTTCTCTCTCTTGTTGTTATTCTCTGGATTTTTTATTTTTTTGTTTTCAGAGGCTTGTGGCCGCTCCCGTTGCAGCTTCTTATACACGTTGAAACCAAGGGCCTTAGTAAGTCACACAAAAATCACCATTTTCACAAACATAGCCCATTATGCATTCCGAGCTAGGCCCTACAAAGTCAAACTTTTTTCTCTGATTTGCAAAAAAAACTCTGATATTTCAGATTTTTTTTCCAGTGTACTCTGTTAAAATCAGACTTTTTTGGGCCCAAACTCTGTAATTTTCAGACTTTTTTTAAGGCTAACTCTTAGAGTTCAGAGTTTTCTGAGAGTGTACTCTGATCATTCAGAGTACAAACGCGTCCTTGACTGGTGATTCGGACTTACGGGTCACAACAGATTCGCAATGTCAACGCAAAATAGCCTTGACACAGCAAATCCGAGCCTTACAGCACAAGATTTTCGCCCAATCATAGCAAAATCGCCCTGACACAACAGATTTGCGCTGTCAGAGCACAACAATTTTCGGCCAATCACAGAAAACTCGCCCTGACATTGCAGATTCGCTCTTTCGCACCACAAGATTCGCCCTGACACATATATTCGCCCTGTCAGAGCATGTTTTATTGGAAATCCCCTTAGTGTTGTGTGTTTCGGTAGCAGATGAATGAAACATTTATTACATTCCGATGAAACATTGAATACATTTTTTTTGAATGATCAGACTTTTTTTTTAGGACACTCTGAAATTTCAGCCTTTTTTTTATACCAACTCTGAGATTTTCGGACTAAAATTGTGTACTAGTCTGACGGATCAGACAGGCCAAAAACGAATCTGAGGGCCTGTTCCGAGCCCTCAATAATGCACACAAGAAATCCACCATTTCATTAAATGCTTTAGGGTACATTCCGCTGTAGAATATGTCCCAATCGATGTGTCCCAATCGATTGGGACATGTACGTACAGCATATGCTGCCAGGTGTAGGAATGCCGTGCCGCCCGTGGTTGTCGCCGACTGTATTTATCATTGGGTGGCGTGTATCACGGAACAATCGCCAGCTAATTAAAACACACCCAACCAGTCGCACGCGGCCCCAGATGTCATCTCATGCAGCATGTATCTAGACGACATTTTTGGGCCCACTTTATCCCCATCAACGCGTTCACAGCGTGCCGATTGGTCGAAACGACCTTTCCAGAGTTATTGACAGGGACGCGCACCCCCCCCGACATTGCGCCTCCCGCCAGTTTCAGTGCACCTCCCCCACAACTCCAATTTCATCCCCATCCCTTACGAGGTCATTTTTGTGCAACAGCTGCAAAATACCAATCTGTGATTCTCTCACAGCCTCCGCTCCCTCTAGTTCTAGATCCAGACACCTTCCACCCACCAGCATGGCTCGTAAGCGTAAGGGGCAGGCCCTTAACGACTGCCCCAAGGATCTAAACGACATTCCGTACATCCGCTAGATGAACCACCAGATCGCCAACGGTCGCCATCCTAGGGGATTATCCGCGCCGCCCGTGCTTGACGGCCAGGGTTCCACTGCACAGTCGCCCACAGCGGCCCCGTCACGTGTGCGCCGTCAGCCTGCAAGGACGGCAGCAACGGACCGGCCAATCGTGGAGCAATACGATGACGATACTGACGACGACGACCGCGGAGAAGGGGAGGAATCCGATGACGAGGAGGAGGAGCCCGAAGACCAGGGAATGTCGCCCAGCTACGATGACGACGACGACGACGACAACGATGAGGATGCCGAGGAGGACTCCCCGGAGGAAGCACAGCCTGTCGCTCCGCCGCCGAAACGGCGCGCCGCACGCAAACACGGGTCTGACAAGGGCAAAGGCAAGGATGCGCAACATGCAGCGCGCCCGGAGCCGCGGAAGAAACGTGCGGCAACACCTGTCGAGCGCGGCTTATGGTCTGACAAGGAGAGCACCATTTTCGCCGCGGCGAAATGGTTCTTGAAAGATGAGCTCGAGCCCCTCAAGGGGAAGCAGGGGACGCAATACTGGGCCCGGCTGCTTGCACACATCAAGGGGTCGAACCCCGGATGGTGCAGGGGAGTCAACGCACTGCAGAAGGAGTGGCGTAACTTGACGCTCCTTTGGCGGGAGTACAAGCGTGCCGACGGGGGTTCAGGCAACGGCTCGGTGGAGAAACCACCATGGTATCCGTACATGGAGCTGCACAACCAAGACACCGCCGCAGCCGCGCCGCATGCGGTGGACGGTGGAGGCGCGACCAACGTCAACGTGCCGGCCGGCATGGAGGTTCCAACTTCATCCCAGCCAGGCACGTCAACGCCATGTTTTACGGGTGAGACATGATCCCGGTTCCATGTTGTTTGGTTCGCATGCTTGCCATACAAGTTTTAGTTTCAAACTGCTTTTTAGACTATCGTCTGACATGCACGATACATCGTCATTGTGTGCACCTACCAATCTAGACTACTATCTTCCCGTCTTCTCTTGTTTCTCAGCTCCGCCGCCGACGAACACTGCCACACCCAAGCGCGACCGGGTGCATGAAACGGCTACCATGCAAGCGGCGATGTTGGTGTCCGCCACCATCAAGGAGTGCCACGGTGATGCGATGAGAGTCGTTGAAGGCCTCGTCCGAGAATGGATGGCGCAAGACCTGCGACTTGCCCGCGAGCGCATGACTGAATCGGCTCCCCCGGATGTGCACCGTGCGCCGCCAGATTTCTCCCCTCCACGGCCACGCGGGGAGTCTGCGCCACCCTCCGAAGCCGCACAGCCGCGGGAAGATATGGGCGACGTCAACACCGTCACTCCGGCTGATGAGGATGTGGAGATATGGGTGCGCGGCGCCGCCGATTAGAGTAAGAGTCCTGGAGTGCCTTGTCAAACATCATATATGTTATACTTGTGTAGGCTACAGTGGGTTAGCCTATAGGGGGTACACAATTCTAGGGTTTACTACTTGTACTCTTTTCACTTCTAGTTGATCCATTCCTGTTCGCTTATTCTCACATGGTATAGAGCGGGTCCTTCTACGGACCGTTTTTTTTGGGCCCACCGAAGCGCCCCCCGAGGCGCGATCTTTTTTTTTAGCGACCCCTCGGGTCGCCATTTCCCCTGCGGCCCCGCCGCCTTCACTGACGCGGCCCCGCCGCCCTCTCTGTCGCGGCCCCGCCGCCTGCTCTCACGCGGCCCCGCCCCGGCTCCTTCGCGGCCCCGCCGCCTGCTCTCGCGCGGCCCCGCCCCGGCTTCTACGCGGCCCCGCCCCGGCTTTCACGCGGCCCCGCCGACGGCTTTGTCGCGGCCCCGCCCAGGCCCTTACGCGGCTCCGCCGCCTGCTCTCACGCGGCCCCGCCCCGGCTCCTTCGCGGCCCCGCCGCCTGCTCTCACGCGGCCCCGCCCCGGCTTTCACGCGGCCCCGCCGACGGCTTTGTCGCGGCCCCGCCCAGGCCCTTACGCGGCTACGCCGTCTGCTCTCACGCGGCCCCGCCCCGGCTCCTTCGCGGCCCCGCCGCCTGCTCTCGCGCGGCCCCGCCCCGGCTTCTACGCGGCCCCGCCCCGGCTTTCACGCGGCCCCGCCGACGGCTCTGTCGCGGCCCCGCCCAGGCCCTTACGCGGCCCCGCCGCCTGCCCCCGTCGCGGCCCGGTCACCTCCTGACGGCCCCGCCGTCCCTTCGTGACGGCCCCGCCGTCCCTTCCTGACGGCCCCGCAACTGCACCTGCTGGCCCCGCCGCTGCACCTACCGGCCCCCCACCACCCACCCCCCCTTTTCCCGTCGCCTGTCGAGGCGACCTGAGGGGGCCGCTTGCGGGGCAGCAGGTGGGGTGGCAGGTGTGTGGCCTCCCCTGCTTCTCCTCCTCCTTCCTCTCCCACTGCAGCAGCCGAGCCGCTCACCTGCAGCAGCCGAGCCGCCCCACAGCCGAGCCGCCCTGCCGCCGAGCCGCCGGGTCGCTGAGCTGCTGAACTGCAGTTGCTGCCGAGCCGCCCTGCCGCCGAGCCGCCGAGCCGCCGAGCTGCCGAGCCGCTGAGTCGCCGAGCCTACTCTTCCCACCACTGGTGAGCTCTTGCCCTGCTAGCACGCTGCGCGTCGCCTGCTTGCCTGCCTGCCTGCCTTTTGGCTTGCCTGGCTGCCTGCCTCCCTGCTGCTAGTCCTGCTCCTGCTTCTACTTGCGGAGCCAAATGCAGCCCCAGCGACGCCGGCGTGAGTCCCTCACGCCCCAGCAGCTGCGTGAGTGGTACGCTGGTTGGGGCTGTAGGGGTGGCGACGCTACTCCTACTACCACTCCTGCTGCTTCTACTCGTGGTGGCGGCCAGATGCAGCTCCCGCGACCCTCTCGCGTGTCTCTCACGCCTCGCCAGCTTCGTGAGTGGTACGCTCAGAGTGGAGGGTCTCTCAGTGCTGTTCGCTGCTCTTACGTGATTCGCACTGGTACTCGGACTGGTCAGCCTTGTGGGACACGTAGTCATACACCGTCCCGCTGCTTCGCCCGTCTGAGCGACGCCTGGCGTACCGTGTTTGGCGACGAGGCTGAGCTTCCCGACTGGGTGGAGTTGCTTAGGCAGAGGGTAGATATATATGCTCTTGACTATGATGCTATTCTCACTGCCATGTATGCATTGCCTACTAGTGCTGACCGTGCCGGTCACCTGTGCGTCCCGCCTGGCCCAGGTATAGGACCTGCTGCTCTAGCTACTGGTGAGGCTGCTGCTCTGGGTGCTAGTGAGTCTCCTGCTCCAGGTACAGGTGCGGCTGCTGCTCTAGGTGCTAGTGAGTCTGCTTCCTCAGGTGCGGGTGAGGCTGCGCTCTCAGGTACCGCGTTGGCTTCGGCCTCCCTCACCTTTACACTTGACTCTGGGGCTTCTCGCTCCTTCTTTCGGGACCGCACCACACTCACGCCGCTTGGTCGGCCGGTTGCAGTCTCCCTGGCTGACCCCTCTGGGGGTCCTGTCCTCGCTCACTTCTCCACTGTCCTCTCGTGTCCGGCTGCCCCCTCGGGCACCCTGTCTGGCCTGTACCTCCCCTCGTTCTCGACGAACTTGGTGAGTGGTGCAGACCTACAGGATGCGGGGGTTCACCAGTTCACTCCTGCGAGTCAGCGGGTGACCCACTGCACGGACGCACGCACAGGCCGGCACCTGGCCACGTTCTCGCGTCGGCCGGGGTCGAGCCTCTACACCCTGACCACTGAGTCTCCTCCTGTCCCAGCGTCGGGTCAGGTGTTTGCTGCTGCGTCCAGGTCTGGTCTTGAGTCTGCCCCCTGTACTTGTCGCCTCCTGTCTCACGAGACTCTCCTGTGGCACCACCGTCTTGGCCACCCCTCCTTGCCCCGTCTTCGGAGCATGGCTTCCCGTGTCCTTGTCTCTGGTCTTCCCCAGTCTCTCCCTCCTCTCCCCTCCGGGCCAGGACCTTCCTGTGTCCCCTGTGTCGAGGGTCGCCTCCGGGCTACTCCTCACTCCTCCCACTTCCCCCCGACAGAGGCTCCCCTGCAGACGCTTCACATGGATGTGTGGGGCCCAGCCCCCGTCCGTGGGCAGGATTACGAGCGCTACTTCCTGTTGGTGGTTGACGACTACTCGCGTTACACCACAGTCCTCCCCTTGCGCAGCAAGGGTGAGGTCACTGAGGTGCTGATCGACTGGATCCGCGAGGCTCGTCTCCGGCTCAGGAAGAGCTTCGGCTCGGACTTTCCTGTTCTGCGTCTGCACTCGGACAGAGGCGGAGAGTTCTCCTCTGGCCTTCTGCGTGCCTACTGTCGTGCGCGAGGCATCCGCGAGTCCTTCACGCTTCCGGACTCACCACAGCAAAATGGGATTGCTGAGCGCCGCATTGGCATGGTCATGGATGTCGCTCGTACGTCCATGATGCATGCGGCTGCCCCCCATTTTCTGTGGCCGTTTGCGGTGAGGTACGCGGCGCATCAGCTCAACCTTCACCCCCGGGTCTCTCGGCCTGCGATGTCCCCAGCCTTGCTGTGGACAGGGAAGGTTGGCGATGCGTCTGCGTTCCGTGTGTGGGGATCTCGGGCGTTTGTCCGCGACTTGTCTGCGGACAAGCTGTCCCCTCGTGCTGCTCCCTGTGTCTTCCTTGGCTTCCCCACTGACGCCCCAGGGTGGCAGTTTTACCACCCCTCCTCTCGTCGTGTTCTGTCCTCCCAGGACGTCACGTTCGACGAGTCAGTCCCCTTCTACCGTCTCTTCCCCTACCGCACTCCTTCCCTCCCCCCTCCCCCGGACTTCCTTGTACCGGTTCCCCCCCCGGTAGACCCCCTCCCCCCTCAGGTTCCTGCCCCCTCAGGTGTGTCCCAGGTAGACGCCGTTGACCCGGTCGAGGTTACAGGTGACTCTGGTGCTGCTGCGGGTGCTGAGCCTGGGGGTGCTGACTCTGGGGGTGCTGTGCGCGGGGGTGCTGAGCCTGGGGGTGCTACTGCTGGGGGTACTGGGCCTGCGGGTACTACTGCGGAGGGTGCGGAGCCTGGGGGTGCTGAGCCGGGGGGTGCTGTGCCTGGAGGTGATGGGTCTGGGGGTGCTGGGTCGGGAGCTGCTGAGCCTGGGGGTGCTGCGTCTGGAGCTGGTGAGCCTGGGGTTTCTCCTGCTGCTGCGTCTCACCGGGAGCCCCTCTCTCCACAGGAGCTGCGCGAGTGGTTCGCTCGCCGCTGGAGGCGTGCTGCTGAGTCTGGAGGTGCTGCTGGAGCTAGAGCTGGAGCTTCTTCGACCGTCGAGGGTGCGGGTGCTGCCGGTCCCGGAGCTACTGGACCTGCGGGTCCTCCTGGAGCTGGAGCTGCTGAGGGCGTTGGTGCTGAGCCTACTGCTGTTGGTCCTGCCGCTGGAGGTGTGGGTGGCGCTGGTGCTGTAGCTGAGGGTGCTGGTGCTGTCCCTGCTGCGTCTGGAGCTGCTGAGCCTGGGGTTTCTCCTGCTGCTGCGTCTCGCCGGGAGCCCCTCTCTCCACAGGAGCTGCGCGAGTGGTACGCTCGCCGCTGGAGGCGTGCTGCTGAGTCTGGAGGTGCTGCTGGAGCTGGAGCTGGAGCTTCTTCGACCGTCGAGGGTGCGGGTGCTGCCGGTCCCGGAGCTGCTGGACCTGCGGGTCCTCCTGGAGCTGGAGGTGCTGAGGGCGTTGGTGCTGAGCCTACTGCTGTTGGTCCTGCCGCTGGAGGTGTGGGTGGCACTGGTGCTGTCGCTGAGGGTGCTGGTGCTGTCCCTGCTGAGTCTGGAGCTGCCGCGCAGCCTCGGCCGTACTTCGTTCCGCTTCTACAGCAGGTTCTTGGTCTTTCTCCTTCGGTAGAGTGTCCACAGCCTGTCCAGTCGCAGTCACTGTTGGAGCCTTCCTCTCCTCTGCCTGCTCCCTCTCCTTACACTGGTCCTACTGGAGGTCTTGCTGAGCGTCGTGAGCCTGCGTCTCGTCCCGCGTCGCCTGTTCGTGCTGCTCGCGCTAGTGGTCGCGGTTCGCGTCAGCGTCCTCCTCCTGTCCCTGGCACGCACCGGATGTCTCTGCGTCCGTCCACTGCTCCTCTGCGTGCCCCTTTGCCTTCTCCTCCTGAGTCCTCTCTTCCTGCGCTTGCCGACCCTCAGTCGGACTCTCTTCGCACTGCCAGTCCTACTGTCACGCGTCTGCTTGCTACTGTCGTCACTGACCCCTCTTTTGAGTCCACTGCTGCGTCTGCTCTAGTCGCTGAGCTCGTTGACTTTGCTGCTCGCTGTCGTCTCGACTACGCTGCTGGTCTTGTTGCTGAGTCTGCGTCTGTCTGTCCTCCGTCCGTCGGGGGTGAGTGTGCTCTTGGCACGGACGTCCTAGAGGACAGACAGGAGGAGTTACAGTGTCTAGCGGCTGCTTCACCTCATCTCGCGTCTGTACTGCTTGCCCCTGAGGGAGACCCGGATGCACTAGACATCCCGACTCCGCGTTCTTACGCGGAGGCCGTAGAGGGTCCCTACTCCTCTCAGTGGCAGGCAGCTATGGATGCAGAGATGGCTTCCTGGAAGTCCACAGGCACCTACGTTGACGCAGTTCCCCCTCCTGGGGCGAACATCGTCAGTGGCATGTGGATCTTCCGGGTGAAGCGGCCGCCGGGCTCTTCACCTGTCTTCAAGGCGCGGTACGTTGCTCGTGGCTTCAGTCAGCGGCAGGGAGTTGACTACTTTCAGACCTTCTCTCCCACCCCGAAGATGACCACTCTTCGGGTGCTGCTGCACATAGCCGCTCAGCGCGACTACGAGCTTCACTCTCTCGACTTCAGCACTGCGTTCCTGCAGGGTAGCCTGCACGGGGAGATCAAGCTGCGCCGTCCACCTGGCTTCACTGGGACTTTCCCTCCTGCCACCCAGTGGAGCCTGCGACGGCCAGTCTACGATCTCCGCCAGGCACCGCGTGAGTGGCACGACACACTGAGGACTACGCTTGCGGCACTTGGGTTTGCTCCTTCTACTGCTGACCCGTCGCTGTTTCTGCGCACCGACACTTCACTGCCGCCGTTCTACATCCTCGTGTACGTCGACGACTTGGTCTTTGCCACAGCGGACACTGCTGGACTCGCCTACGTGAAGTCCGAACTGCTGAAGAGACACACGTGCACAGACCTGGGTGAACTGCGCAGCTACCTTGGCTTGCAGATCACTCGGGACAGAGCACGCCGCACCATTACCTTGACTCAGTCACACATGGTGCAGCAGGTCCTTCAGCGCTTCGGCTTCACGTACTCCTCGCCTCAGGCCACTCCTCTGCCTACTCGCCACTCACTCTCAGCTCTGCCTTCGGATGAGTCCGTAGAGTCGAGTGGTCCGTATGCAGAGCTTGTTGGCTGCCTCATGTACCTGATGACCTGCACACGACCTGACCTTGCATATCCTCTGAGCATTCTTGCACGCTATGTTGCTCCTGGGAGACACAGACCAGAGCACATGGCTGCAGCGAAGAGGGTATTGCGCTACCTGTGCAGTACGTCGGGCATGGGGCTTGTGCTTGGAGGGCGGAGTCCAGTGGTCCTTACCGGCCACGCGGACGCTTCTTGGGCTGACGACCAGGCTACGCAGCGGTCGTCACAGGGTTACACCTTCAGCCTTGGTTCCGGCTCTGTCTCGTGGCGGTCTACTCGCTCGTCTTCGGTTCTCGGCTCCAGTTGTGAGGCTGAGATCTACGCCGGGGCCATGGCTGCACAGGAGCTTCGCTGGCTCACCTACCTGCTGACTGACCTTGGAGAGCCGCCTCGTTCTCCTCCAGTGCTGTACGTAGACAACAAGGCCATGCTGGCCTTGTGTCGAGAGCAGCGCTTGGAGCACAGAACGAAGCACATTGCTCTCCGCTACTTCCTTGCTCGTGAGCTGCAGCAGCGTGGTCAGTTGCGACTTGCGTACGTGGCCTCTGAGGCCAACACTGCTGATGTGTTCACCAAGGCACTCGCGCCTTGTGATCATCAGCGCTTTTGCACCCAGCTGGGTCTTGTGTCTGTCTTGCCTCACTTGCTCTCCTCTTGACTTTACTTGTACTGTGACATATATATATACCTGCTCTTGCTTGTCTAGTTTTATATATATGTCTGTACTCCTGCATGTGAACTGGCCTCTGGCCCTGCTCTTGTGCTCGGACTGTGTGGTGACTTTGTGATCCACCCTGAGCTTGCTTTGCTTTGCTTGACTGGTCTTGTGACCCCTTGTTCTCCCCCACTTTGCCTATGGGGGTGTGTCAAACATCATATATGTTATACTTGTGTAGGCTACAGTGGGTTAGCCTATAGGGGGTACACAATTCTAGGGTTTACTACTTGTACTCTTTTCACTTCTAGTTGATCCATTCCTGTTCGCTTATTCTCACATGCCTCTCCCAGCCGTTTCCGCCTCTCCCTCAGTGCCTGTTGTGTTGGTGGGACACACGGTTCCCACTTGTGTGTCGCAATAGCTCCCCGCGTCCACCATGGATCGCGGTTGCGGGGAAGGTTCTCCCATGCCATGTTGTTGCGCCTTACCTCCTACATCTCTACACACATGTTGTGCAGGATCACACAACACGCGGCCCCAGCGAGAATGCGCCACAACCTGCAGTCGTTGCGCTGGCCGAAGATACGCCATCTCCCTTTGAAGGCGCCGATGCACCTCTCCACCGCCATGCGTGTGGCGCTCTGACAGTAGTTGAAACATTGCGCCCCGTCGTCCATGAGGTCCTCTCCTCGAGGGGCATGCAAGGGTGTTAGGCAGTACTCTCGTAGAGGGTAGGCCGCGTCCCCGACAATTTGGTATGGGGCTATGTCTCCGTTGTGTAACCTCTCAAGAAGTGCAGACTCTTTGAAAACCCGCATGTCGTGCGCGCTACCGGGATAACCGATCAGGTAGTCCCATATCCGGCCTCGTGCATCACACGTGAGCTGGAGTTGTACGGCATAGGCCGACTTCCTTGTCCAGTACTCCGCTCTGTGCCCTTCCATCCCTTTCATGTGGATATGAGTCCCGTCCACAGCCCCCACCACAGCAGGTACACCTTTGATGGCAGCAAATTCCCGTGCCATCTCGGGAAGCTCTTCGCGTGTGGGGAAGCGCACCCAGGCGGCCTTGAAGATTGAGGGGAACTCAGTGAGGAACACGTCGACAACCTCGTGGCAAAGTGTCTTGGAGACGCCGAACAGGTACGACATGTCGACGTAGGAGATTCCTGACGCCAGGTACTTGATAGGGATGAGCACCGCGGTGTCCATTGTGAGTATTGACCGGTGCACTATTGGTTCCAGATAGAGTTGCATCCCGGTTTTGATATGATCAAGTATGGCACGGTTTATCCTGAAAAGGTCTTGGAAATCGTTCTCCCGCATGTGCTGCAGGTCTTCAACCAACAATGCATGACGTCGCCGCCGTACTCTAGCCCTGTGACGGCGGTTCTCCCCGTAATCGTCCCCGAGCGATGAGGACTGCTCGTCAGCGTCCTCGAACACTCCCGACTCTATCATGCCTACGAAGGACTTCGCGACGTTTTCGTAGAAATCAGTGTAGTAGTAGGTGACCCATGCGACGAGGAGGCGTAGGATGAAGGGGATGGTGTTAGGCTCTGCCATGGTGTGTGGATTATGAAAGCGTAGTTATGTAGTACGTGCATACTTCGATTAAACGTACTGTCTGCTTAGTATAGGAGTAGGGAACGTACTTGCATGGTTGGCAATTATTGGTAGCGTTGACATGTACTATAGTGTCCGCGCCCTCCCCGTACATAACCAAGTCCTTTCCCCGGATCTGGATCGCCGGTGTTTGTGCTGTTGGTGTAGGTACGTGCCAGATTGGAAGTTGACCAATCACAGTGGGTCGCATATAATTGTCGCGATGATGCCCAAAGTCGCAATACATCAATCGATTGGGACATGCAGGATCGAGAAATTTGAGCGCGACTCAGCAAAAGTGGGATTGGGACACATCGATTGGGACATGTGTCCACAGCGGAATGTACCCTTACTCTAGGACTCCTAGTCCTATCCCCTTGCCTTGGGGTTGGCCCACGGCCATTCTACTATCCCCTACGAAAAAACGGACAGCGGCCTTGCACTCCCTAGTGCTACCTTGA
The DNA here is from genome assembly GCA_948144175.1 of Closterium sp. NIES-65. Classification (NCBI taxonomy): domain Eukaryota; kingdom Viridiplantae; phylum Streptophyta; class Zygnematophyceae; order Desmidiales; family Closteriaceae; genus Closterium; species Closterium sp. NIES-65. The sequence continues at coordinate 500,518 of CANXME010000812.1, read as the reverse complement.
TCATGCCCCTCGACACCGGGTGATTGCCCTTTCGGGAGTTCACACCACCGGTGCGGGCCCTTGGGCTCCCGCCCCATTTTCAGGGCAAGCGTTGGCCATGTGGCCCGGCTGCCCGCAGCGGTAGCAAGAGCCTCGAAAGCTCCTGCCGTTGCCATCACTTGGCGGGCCACGCTTGTTCCCAAAGGCCATGGGCCCACGCCCTCCGCCGCGTGGGGCGCGATTGAAATTTCCTTGGGCGCACTCCATGGCCGCTACGTCCGCGACGGCCTGCTTGAACGGGCGAGAAGTGAAGACGCTCTTGTCTTCATAGAGCTTAAACCTGTTTGCGGTGCGGAAGTTGGTGTAGTCGGCAACGTGAAGTAACTTGAAGCGGTTCGTGATGAGCGTGAAGGCTTCGCCAAGGAATTCGAGGGCGCTTGCCGGCTCGTTGTGCCGCACCTTGTGCTCTGCATGCTTCAAGTACGCCCGCAGGTGTTCCAGGATCTCGGCTTGCTCGCGCACGGCGGCGTTCTTGAACGAGGCGGCGGCGAGGGTGGGGTTGGGAGAAGGGAGCGAAGGGAGTTGCTCATCGGATGCAAAAGCGACATTTATAGCATGAGCCTCACCGTCTTCGTCTTCTTCATTGTCGCTGTCGGTAGGGTTGTTCATGACTGGGGTCGCAACGGCGCGTCTGTCTTCGCCCCTTCCGATTTTTGTCGTGCGAGCGCGCTTTACGGACTCCGTTTTCGCCTTTTCGCTTTTAGCAGAAACCGAAGTTGCGTTTGGTGTAGCGATTTCTTCAGTAACAGCAGGGGTCTGCTACTGTAACAGGGCCAGCAGGTGCTGTAGTTGGGCTGCAGTGAATGATGGCGCCACTTGCGCGTGAGGCCTCACAGGCGCGTCAGGGCCCATAGGCGCGTCAGGGCCCACAGGCTTGCGTCGCTGGCGCGGACGCGGGGTGCCAGCCGCGCTGGTTGGTGCCGATTTGGCGCCTCCTGTCATGGCCGGCGCGTCAGGGGCCACAGGGGCTCGAGGCACACCAGGGGCGTGTGCCTCGACACCAGCAGCGTGTGCCTCGGTCGCGCCCAGCAGGACGTCGACGCCAGTCGGGGAAATTTCCTTGTCTTCTGCCCGGCGCTTGTTTGGGCGATCGCCCGCGATTTCGCGCGCGTTTCTTGCGGACTTGGGTCGAGCGGGGGCCGTAGCGGTATTAGACTCACCGCCGTTAAGTGCCATAGTTGTTGCGCTGTGCGCGAAAATGTCAGAGAGTAAAGTCGACGGGGATTGAAAGCGAGGAAGAGACTTGGTCCTCGCCAGCTTGAGTGTGGGAGACGAAAAATTGGCTAAACCGTTTGAAAATGAGAGACGTGGGTGGAGGGAAATGACCTCCATGTCAAATATTATAGCCTATAGTGGGTTGGGCTATATGGGGTACAACTAGTTAGGGTTAGGTGATGTACCCCAATTCTGTCAACACAACGCATTCCGCTGTAGTTCTCATCCTGACATGGTATCAGCAGTAGGTTAGCGCTCCTAGTCCTAGGCCCGCCCTTCCCTACCACTAGGGTTACCATTGCACCCTGCCAGCCCGCCAGCGCCCTACCCCACGCCCCAGCCGGCGCGCCCCTCCCCTCCCCGCCCTTAGCCAGCGCGCCCTCCAGCCAGCCAGCGCGCCAGCCAGCCACAGCGCCAGCAGCCTGCGCGCCAGCCAGCCAGCCAGCGCGCCAGCCAGCCAGCGCGCCAGCAGCCTGCGCGCCAGCCTGCCAACGCGCCAGCCCGCCAGCGCGCCAGCCAGCCAGCGCGCCAGCCAGCCTGCGCGCCAGCCCGCTTGCACGCCAGCCCGCCAGCGCGCCCGCCAGCGGGCGCACCAGCGAGCCCGCCGGCTCGCCTGCCAGCGCGCCCGCCAGCGAGCTCGCCAGCGCGCCCGCCAGCACGCACGCCAGCGCGCCCGCTAGCGCGCCCGCCAGCGCGCCACGCCAGCGGGCCCCGCCAGCGCGCACGCCAGCGCGCCGCGCCCGCCAGCGCGCGCCCTGCTTAGCCGCCCGCCAGCGCGCCGCGCCCGCGCGCCACGCCTGCCAGCGCGCCGCGCCGGAGCGCGCCCCGCCGCCCCGCGCCCAGCCAGTGCGGGCCCCGCCTGCACGCACCCGCCTAACACTCACCTCCCTCTCCTCCTCCTCTCGCGACTGGCGGCCGCTATCACTTGTCCTCGCCCCTCATGGCGACGTCTCGCGTGCTCCGTTTCGACCCTGAGGGGCGTGCGATCGACTTTAGTACCTGGCTGACGCAGGCCCAGCGCCACCTTAGGAGCCAGCGCCAGGATGGCGTGCACCTGTTTGCGCATGCGTCCGGTGCTCTGCCCGCCCCGCCGCAGCCTTCACCGCTGCCCACTACCCCACCGCCTACTTCCGAGTAGGAGGCTGAGTACCAGCGCCAGTTCCTCGCTCGTGACGTGTGGGAGTCTCGTGACGCTGCTGCCTGCCTCGCCCTGACCGACCTTCTCCCGCCGACTGAGGCTGTCCACTTCACTCAGGTCGAGTCTGCTGCAGACCTTTACACTGCTATTGTTGCTCGCTACTCCACTCCCTCCTCTGCCTCCCTCAGCCGCCTCCTCGTCCCCTTTATCTACCCTGACCTCGCCTCCTTTCAGACTGTCGCTGACCTCGCTACCCACCTGCGCTCCCTTGAAGCTCGCTTCAAGGCCGCTTGCACTGAGGAACAGCTTGCCCTTGCACCCCCCCCCCATGTGGCTCACTATTCACTGGTTAGTCACTCGCCTCCCTAACCGTCTAGCCACAGCCCGCGACGCGCTTCTCCTGAAGCACCCCACTGAGCTTACTATCGATCTTCTTGAGACCGCTCTCTCGAAGATCGAGAGTAACCTCCTCGCTGTTGCCTCCGCCTCTTCCGCGCCTCCTCCTCGTCTTTTTGAGGGGTGTGCGGTACCACAGCTTCCCACCTTCACTGCCTCGCTTGCCACTGCCGCATCTTTTGCCTCTGAGGAGACGGCGGCCGTTTCTGTCTCTGGCGGACAGAAACGTGGCAAGTCCGGCAAGAAGGGAGGGAAGGGCGGCGGGGGTTCTGGGGGTGTTGCGGGTGGCGGCGGTGGCGGTAGTACTAGTGGCGGGGGTGGCGGCGGGGGTGACTCGGGACCTGACGGCTCTCCTCTAGACGGTGGTGAGGGGTTTTCGCAGCAGCAGCAGCAGACTCCTCCGCAGCTGCCACCGCCTGGACAGCAGCAGCGGCAGGGACAGCAGCAGCAGCGCCAGGGCCAACAGCAGCGTCCGCCTCAGCAGCAGCTCCAGCAGTGGGGCACTCAGCAGCAGTGGGGCCCTTCGCAGCAGTGGGCCCCCCCGCAGCAGTGGAGACCTACGGGCCCCCCGAGCACTGGGCGCAGTGGTGCCCCTTCTAGTCGGGGACCCCGCTCGGCCGGCCGCGACGTTGGTCTCTGTGAGTACTGGATCCTGACGGGTCCGCGCAGGGGCACGTACTGCGGCCGCCCTGACCACTCTGCTGCACGCTGCTTCAGCCGTCTTGACGACCTGTACGTCCTGCACCACGGTCCCTCCGCTCCCCCGCCACCGCGCTGGGGACCACTCCTTGCTCGTGGTGTTGCTGTGTTTGATATGTCTATGGATGATGCTAGGTCTTATGCCATGTATGCTGATGTTGACTATAGTGCTGTCGGATCTGTTTACTTGCCTGTACCTAGCGTAGGATCTTTGCCTGTTGCTAGAGTAGGTGCTGGTGTAGGATCCTGTCTAGCTTCTAGTACAGGTGCTCCCTCGGCGGACGCGTCGCTCTCCTTCACACTGGACTCCGGAGTGACGCAGTGCTTCTTCCGCGACAGCACGACTCTTACTCCACTCTCGGCGCCGGTTTCTGTAGCACTAGCCGATCCCTCTTCGGGACCGGTCATTGCGACTCACGCCACTACCCTCCCGTGCCCAGCTGCCCCTTTCGGTTCTCTGACTGGCCTCCACGTTCCTACTTTCTCTAGGAACCTGGTTGGTGTGGCTCCTTTGGCGAGACAGCACTTCGGGGTCTGGTTTGAGCCTTTGGGTGACACTGCAGTCTGTGTGGACGGTGACACGTACGCCCCTTTGGCCACTTTTCGTCAGGAGCCGGGCTCTGGTCTGTACACCCTCCACACCGACACCCGTCCGGTTCCCCCGTCCCACCAGGTAGCCAGGTCCAGTCAGGTAGCTGTGCCAGGTCTAGTGGCTGCGTCGTGCTCGTGTCGGTCGCTGTCCCACCCTGCCCTCCTCTGGCACCACCGCCTTGGTCACCCGTCCCTCCCTCGTCTCCGCGCTATGTCTAGTCAGCGTCTTGTCTTAGGCCTCCCCCGCGACCTCCCGCCGCTCCCGCCGTCCCCTGCTCCTCCGTGCGGTCCTTGTGTCCAGGGTCGGCTGCGCGCCACTCCTCACTCCTCCTCCCTTCGTCCAGCCTCCGAGCCCTTTGAGACACTCCGCTTAGACGTCTCGGGCCCCGCTCCCCGGCTTGGACCTGAGCGAGAGAGCTTCTTCCTAGTTGTCGTTGACGACTACTCTCGGTACACCACCGTGTTCCCTTTGGCGAAGAAGTCCGACGTGACTTCTACGCTGATCCGGTGGCTGCTCACCACCGAGAGTACTCGTCGTCGTCGTGTCAGTTGTCTCCACTCCGACCGTGGGGGTGAGTTTTGCTCCGGCATTCTCGCCAGATTCTGTGCTGAGCAAGGCATCACCCAGTCCTGGACTCTTCCAGACTCTCCACAGCAGAATGGGGTTGCTGAGCGCCGGCTAGGCCTGGTCATGGAGATTGCTCGCACCTCCATGATCCACGCCCGCGCGCCCCATTTTCTGTGGCCCTACGCGGCTCGGTACGCCGCTCACCAGCTGAACCTCTGGCCTCGCGTCTCTCGGCCAGGGGCTTCACCGACCAGTCTTTGGACAGGGTCCCCTGGTGTTGCGTCGAGGTTTAGTGTCTGGGGCTGCTTGGCGCTTGTCCGCGACACCTCTGCGGACAAGCTCTCACCTCGCGGCGTCCCATGTGTCTTCCTTGGTTTCCCTGAGGCCTCCTCTGACTTCACCTTTTACCACCCTCCCTCCCACCGGTTCTTTGACTCTCGTGACGTCAGTTTCGACGAGTCCGTCCCCTACTACGTCCGGTACCCCTGTCGAGGTCTCCCGGTTCCCCCCCCTCCCCTCTTCCTCGCCCCAGCTCCTCCTCCTCCCGCTCCCTCTCCTCCGGTACCCCCCCCGGTTCCCGCTCCGTCAGGTGTGTCGCAGGCTACCCCCCCTCCCTTGGTCCCCCCCCAGGTCTCTCCTCCTTCCCCACAGTCGTCCTCACAGCCTCCGCAGCAGCCGTCGGCGCTTCCTCTCCCGGCCACTGCGGACTCTGAGGGTGTTGGTGCTCGAGGTGAGGGCTCTGGCGGTGCTGGTTCTGGGGGTGTTGGAGTTGGAGCTGAGCGTGCACCTGCCGCAGCTGCACGTCCCGAGCGTGTTGGAGTCGGTGGTGGTGCTGGAGCTGGTGGTGTTTCTGGAGCTGGAGAGTCTGGGGCTGGTGCCGGTGCCACTGGCGGCGCCACGACTGGGGGTGCGGGTACACCTCCTACAGGTACTGGTCGTGCTGCCGCAGGGGGTCCTCGCTCTGGGGGTGCTCAGCCGGGTCCTGTCGAGGGTGGAGCCGGTTCTTCTTCGTCGTCTCCTGACACCACTCCTCCTCCTCACCCCTACCCGACTCGTTACCAGGCCCTTCGTCGTCTAGAGCGTGAGGAGCAGCAGCGTTTGGAGCGTGAGAGGTCGGAGGTTCAGCAGCGGGTGGAGCGTGAGCGGTTGGAGTTTCAGCAGCAGCAGCAGCAGCAGCCGCAGCCACAGCCACAGCAGCAGCAGCAGCAGCCGCCGCAGCAGCCGCCGCAGCTGCCGGAGCAGCCTCCGGCCCCTGTTTCTGGCCTTCGGGCCCTTGGTCTCCCCTCCTCTCCTCCTGTGTTCGGTCCCACGTTTCCTGCTCCGGAATCCACTCCGGCTGTCTTCCCTCGCTCTCAGTCTCCTCCGCCCCCCCCTCCTCTCGCCCACACTTGGGCCTCTCGCCCTCCTCGTGCTCGTCCCTCGTCCCCTGTCACTGACCTCCGTACCGTGTTGTTTCGTCCTCGTCCTCCTCGTTCTCCTCCGTCTGTCCTTCCTCGTCCTCCTGAGTCTTCCCTCACTGCCTCCCTGTCCACTCCGGTCACTGACTACTACCGCACGTGCCGCCCCACTCTCTCTCTCGTGTTCTCGCCTCTCTTGTTACAGACCCTCGTGCCTCTCCTTTCTCCGTCGCGGTCCTCACTGCCGCTGTCACTGACTTTACTGCTACGCGTCGCCTTGACTACGCCACTCGAGTTGTGGCAGCTCCTCCTGTCCGTCCTCTGTCCGCCGGAGGTGTGTGTGCCCTTGGCTGTGACGTCCTAGAGGACAGACAGTTTGAGCTAGAGTTCCTAGCAGCTGCTTCGCCTCATCTCTGTGCCATGCTGCTCACTCATGAGGGAGACCCCGACGCTCCTGACATACCTACTCCTCGCACTTACGCTGAGGCAGTGTCAGGGCCTTGGGCCTCTCAGTGGAGAGCTGCCATGGACGCAGAGATGGCCTCCTACAGGTCCACAGGCACTTACGTTGATGAGGTTCCCCCCCCAGGGGCGAACATTGTTGACGGCATGTGGATCTTCAAGGTGAAGCGGCCGCCGGGATCTCCCCCAGTCTTGGTGATGTACCCCAATTCTGTCAACACAACGCATTCCGCTGTAGTTCTCATCCTGACACTCCAGCCCACGTTTTGTACTCCAAAACGGGCGTTTAGCGCGGTTCGTCGCTGCCGATTCCTACATTACTGACTTCTTCGCTTTCAAAAAACGAAATTTTGATAAGCGTTTCACTTCTAAAAATATTCATATTTCATATTCAACACCTGGAAACAGGCCCTAACCAGCCTTCTATTCAGTCCTAGCCTTGTTTTAGGGAACTGGGGTTTTTTCTGCCTGAATTTCAGCTTCATAATATATACAACTGATTTCTCAGCCTGATCAGATTTCCACCTGGGAAACTGTCTACAGGCATTAAAACAGCGGTCTACATTCTACAGTAAAAGGTATTTTCGGAGGGTAATCTAAGTGCACACCCTTTGGTCTACAAACTGATTTGGAGTGGCTCAAGTGATAACCTGAACCCCGTGAATCACCCAACCCTTCCACCTCGATTGTTGGTTTCTCCGCAGGGGTTCCCGCAGCCACAAATATACCCTGTCTTCAAGCGATAAACTTTGCCTCCACACTACCGTACAAGTATGTAGTCAGCAGCTTTGACACATCTCGCTGACTGCGTCTTTTTCTCAATTAAAAGGGAGTGCCACTTGATTTGGTACATATAGCTTTGCAGATGCCTCAACCACCTAATTAGCTTTGCAGATGCATCAAGCCTTGGGAATCGAGAAGCACAGCCAAGACACTGAGCGGTGACAGGAAAAATGTCAGCCTTCATATCAGTTTGCATGAAGACGACGAAAACCAGCAGAAGGTACACATTTTTCGGACGGCTAACGCACGCACAACGGAAGGGGGCATACAAGTGCAGTGACTCTGTTCCATCCAGCGAACATATTAGGCATTGCTGCACCAACGTCGCTAGCACATTGATCGAGAGGCATGGCTGTGTCTGGGTCCGTCAGCGGAAAAGAGGAACATATTAGATAAGAGATCGAAAAAAGAAAAATGGTTTTCAATATATGAAGAGCTTTTCATTTATAATGAACATCGGAACAGCCATTTAAGCCTCCTCCTCCTCGAGCCAGGCCTCCACACGGAGCAGCACGAAGCCCAGAGCAATGCCGGTGAAGATCATGCCTCCGATGATGGGCACCACTCGCAAGATCTCGGAGCCGACGTCGCACCTGGAGGAGAGAGCACCGCCGCGAGCACCAGTCTGCCTGGTAGCAGCAGCGATCTGAGCAAAGCTCTCGTCAACAGTCTTCCTCTCAGCGACAGCCGACACGCACGAGGAGGCCTTCAGGCCCGAGAACTGGCCGAAGGAGACAATGCGGGCCTGACGCTTAGGAGCAGCGACCTTGGCCACAGCAGCGGTGGGGGCAACAGCCAGTTGGCAGGAAGAAGCGATGGCAGCCATGGCTGATGATGTGGTTGTGTCGGCAAATAGAGATGAAGCTACTGAAGCTAGAGGAGGCTGTCGTTGGCTGGGAGTTAAAAATCCAAGCGAAGTAACAAAAGCCTTCTGATCGGAAATGAGAGCATCAGTGTAGTCAGAGAGAGAGGACCAACGGGAAACCCTAGAGAATATCTTGCAGTCAGGCTAGCGACGATTGCGAATCTGACGAACTCAAGCGACAGGAAGGGATGAATGAGAATGGTGGAGTATTGGCCTCTGAGGATAAGCTGTTACCTTGTCAAGTTCTTCGCGAGCGACGATTGTGGCAGAGCCAGCGAGAACAAGCGTTGATGTGTACGAGCGGAGAGGTCTCTTCCACCAGAAAGTGATGTGCTGGCAGTTTCCGCCAATCGTCCTTATCTGAACGATCCCATCGGCAAGGGGTTAGGCCACAGATGAATCCACGTGGCGCAGTACCCACCTGCCGTCATGGCGAACCAAGCCACGACATGAACAAAGCTGATGAATGATAAACCAGCTGGCTGAAACTGCGGTACAGTTCGGTAAATTCACGTGATCGGAAACGAAGGACCGGAAACACCATCTATAAGTATTATGAGTATGAAAAATGAGCAAATGAAGAGAAGGAAAATGCCAAAAAAATGGAGGACAAGAATGTTTGAAATTGTACTCAAAAACACGTTTTATCACGAACAAGCCATTAACTCGTCCCACTAACCTTTTCCACTCAATTTGACCTCAAAATCTCTATGCTTACGTACTTGCATGCATGAATGTTTGCATACCGGTACCGGTAGTATGTGTGTGTGTGTGCGTGCATGCGTGTGGGTGCATGTGTTTATGGCTTGTCAGTAGATCTGCACTGTGGATGCCCGATTAATCTTGGAGAGGGTTACAAGCGCGTTCGCCTGGGGGGTTATAGGCGCAATGGTCCGCTATTGAAACAAGCCTTTATATCCCAATGGTCTAGTGGTTGGGATTTTGACATGGTATCAGAGCAGTCTCGGGTTCGATTCCCGATGTATGCACATGTAGGTCGTTGCCGCTGTGCTTAGTCCTGGGCCTCCTAGTGTGGGGGAGTGCCGGTAGATCTGCACTGTAGATGCCCGATTGATCCTGGAGAGGGTTACAAGCGCGTTCGCCTGTAGGGTTATGGACGCACTGACCCACTACTGAAACAAGCCCTTATATCCCAATGGTCTAGTTGTTGGGATTCTGACACGGCTTTGGGGGTTGGGGAAGCTGTGGGTGTGGTGTGTGCATGATCATGAAGTACGCGTATGCATTAGCATGTCGTATAATGTTTGTGCATAGACGCATATGCGTATATCTTGCATCCAGTGCCGCCGAGAAACATGCTTGATAAGACTGTGAGAAAAGTAGAACGAGAATAAATTGACTATGGATTGGAAGTGATACAAATATGCAACCCTAGAATTGTGTACCTCATATGGGCTACCCCAATATAGCCTACAGAACATTATAATTTGACACACCCCCATAGGCAAAGTGGGGGAGAACAAGGGGTCACAAGACCAGTCAAGCAAAGCAAAGCAAGCTCAGGGTGGATCACAACGTCACCACACAGTCCGAGCACAAGAGCAAGGCCACAAGGCCAGTTCACATGAAGGAGTGCACATATATATAAGACTAAACAAGCAAGAGTAGGTATATATATATATGTAAGAGTACAAGCAAGATCAAGAGGTGAGCAAATGAGGCAAGACAGGCACAAGACCCAGCTGAGTGCAGAAGCGCTGATGATCACAAGGCGAAAGGGCCTTGGTGAAAACATCAGCAGTGTTGGCCTTAGAGGCCACGTATGCAAGTCGCAACTGACCACGCTGCTGCAGCTCACGAGCAAGAAAGTAGCGGAGAGCAATGTGCTTTGTTCTATGCTCCAGGCGCTGCTCCCGACACAAGGCTAGCATGGCCTTGTTGTCTACGTACAGCACCAGAGGAGAACGAGGCGGCTCTCCGAGGTCAGTCAGCAGGTAGGTAAGCCAGCGAAGCTCGTGTGCAGCCATGGCCCCGGCGTAGATCTCAGCCTCACAACTGGAGCCGAGAACAGAAGACGAGCGAGTAGCCCGCCACGAAACAGAGCCGGAACCAAGGCTGAAGGTGTAACCCTGTGACGACCGCTGCGTAGCCTGGTCGTCTGCCTAAGAAGCGTCCGCGTGCCCAATGAGGACCACTGGACTCCGCCCTCCAAGCACTAGCCCCATGCCCGACGTACTGCACAAGTAGCGCAACACCCTCTTCGCTGCAGCCATGTGCTCTGGTTTGTGTCTCCCAGGAGCAACATAGCGTGCAAGAATGCTAAGAGGGTATGCAAGGTCAGGTCGTGTGCAGGTCATCAGGTACATGAGGCAGCCAACAAGCTCTGGGTACGGGCCACTCGGCTCTACGGACTCATCCGAAGGCAGAGCTGAGAGCGAGTGGCGAGTAGACAGAGGAGTGGCCTGAGGCGAGGAGTACGTGAAGCCGAAGCGCTGAAGGACCTGCTGCACCATGTATGACTGAGTCAGGGTAATGGTGCGGCGTGCTCTGTCCCGGGTGATCTGCAAGCCAAGGTAGCTGCGCAGTTCACCCAGGTCTGTGCACGTGTGTCTCTTCTGCAGCTCGGACTTCACGTGGGCGAGTCCAGCAGTGTCAGCTGTGGCAAAGACCAAGTCGTCGACGTACACGAGGATGTAGAACGGCGGCTGAGAGGTGTCGGTGCGTAGAAACAACGACGGGTCAGCAGTAGAGGGAGCAAACCCAAGAGCCGCAAGTGTAGTCCTCAGTGTGTCGTGCCACTCGCGCGGTGCCTGACGGAGACCGTAGACTGGCCGTCGGAGGCTCCACTGGGTGCCAGGAGGGAAAGTCCCAGTGAAGCAAGGTGGACGGCGCAACCAGATCTCCTCGTGCAGGCTACCCTGCAGGAAAGCAGTGCTGAAGTCAAGGGAGTGAAGCTCGTAGTCACGCTGAGCGGCTATGTGTAGCAGCACCCGAAGAGTGGTCATCTTCGGGGTGGGAGAGAAGGTCTGAAACTAGTCAACTCCCTGTTGCTGACTGAAGCCACGAGCCACGTACCGCTCCTTGAAGACAGGTGGAGAGCCCGGCGGCCGCTTCACCCTGAAGATCCACATGCCACTGATGATGTTCGCCCCAGAAGGGGGAACCGTGTCAACGTAGGTGCTTGTGGACTTCCAGGAAGCCATCTCTGCATCCATAGCTGCCTGCCACTAAGAGGAGTAGGGACCCTCTACGGCCTCCGCGTAAGAGCGCGGAGTCGGGATGTCTAGTGCATCCGGGTCTCCCTCGGGGGTAAGTAGTACGGACGCGAGATGAGGTGAAGTAGTAGCCAGACACTGGAACTCCTCCTGCCTGTCCTGAAGGACGTCCGTGCCAAGAGCACACTCACCCTTGACGGACGGAGGACAGACAGACGCAGACTCAGCAACAAGACTAGCAGCGTAGTCTAGACGACAGCGAGCAGCAAAGTCGACGAGCTCAGCAACAAGAGCAGACGTAGCAGTGGACTCAAAGGAGGGGTCAGTGACGACAGTAGCAAGGAGACGCGTGACAGTAGGACTGGCAGCACGAAGAGAGTCCGACTCACGGTCGGCAAGCGCAGGAAGAGAGGACTCAGGAGGAGAGGGCAAAGGGGCACGTTGAGGAGCAGTGGACGGAGGCAGAGACATCCGGTGCGTGCCAACACCCTCAGCAGCTCCGACTTCAGTAGCACTCGCAGGACTAGTACCTCCGAGACCCGCGGCACCAGCACCCTCAGCAGCCGAAGAAGGACCAGCTCCAGTAGTACGCCTCCAGCGCCGGGCAAACCACTCGCGCAGCTCCTGTGGAGAGAGTGGCTCCCGCCGAGACGAAGAACCCGGAGAACCACCAGGCCCAGCACTGCCAGACGCCACACGAGCAGGTCCAGCGGCCGCGGGCTCCGCACCCCCAGGCTCAGTAGCTCCAGACTTAGCACCCCCAGGCTCAGCAGCTCCAGACGCAGCACCCCCAGGCGAAGCACCCCCAGGCTCAGCACCCCCAGGCTCAGCTCGCCCAGTCGCAGCACCCCCAGACTCAGCACCCTCATGCTTAGCACCCACGCGCGCAGTACCCCAAGGGTCAGCACCCCCAAGCTCAGCACCCGCAGCAGTACCAGAGTCACCAGCAACCTTGACCGGCTCGACTGCATCTACGTGGGACACACCTGAAGGGGCAGGACCCTGAGGGGGGAGGGGGTCTACCGGGGGGGGACCTGGCACAAGGAAGTGCGGTGGCGGGGGGAGGGAAGGAGTGCGGTAGGGGAAGAGGCGGTAGTAGGAGACAGACTCGTCGAACGTGACGTCCTGGGAGGACAAAACACGACGAGAGGTGGGGTGGTAGAACTGCCACCCAGGGGCGTCAGGGGGGAAGCCAAGGAAGACACAGGGAGCAGCACGAGGGGACAGCTTGTCCGCAGACAAGTCACGGACAAACGCCCGAGATCCCCTGACACGGAACGCAGACGCATCGCCGACCTTCCCCGTCCACAGCAAGGCCTGGCAGGGTCTCCGGCCTGGAGACCCTGGGGTGAAGGTTGATCTGATGCGCCGCGTACCGAACCGCAAACGGCCACAGAAAACGGGGGGCAGCCGCATGCATCATGGACGTACGAGCGACGTCCATGACCATGCCAATGCGGCGCTCAGCAATCCCATTTTGCTGTGGAGAGTCCGGTAGCGTAAAGGTCTGGCGGATGCCTCGCGCTCGACAGTAGGCTCGCAGAAGGCCAGAGGAGAACTCTCCGCCTCGGTCAGAGTGCAGACGCAGAACAGGAAAGTCCGAGCCGAAGCTCCTCGTCAGCTGAAGACGAGCTGGGCGAATCCAGTCGATCAACACCTTAGCGACATCACCCTTGCTGCGCAAGGGGAAGACTGAGGTGTAACGCGAGTAGTCGTCAACCACCAACAGGAAGTAGCGCTCGTGACCCTGTCCATAGACGCGGGCTGGGCCCCACACGTCCATGTGAAGCGTCTGTAGCGGGGCCTCTGTCGAGGGAAACTGAGAGGAGTGAGGGGCAGCCCTGAGCCGCCCCTCGACACAGGGGACACAGGAAGGACCAGGCCCCGGAGGAAGGGGAGGGAGGGACCGGGGAAGACCAGAGACAAGGACACGGGAAGCCATGCCTCGGAGACGAGGCAGGGAGGGGTGACCAAGACGGTGGTGCCAGAGGAGAGTCTCGTGAGACAGGAGGTGACACGAGCAGGGGGCAGACTCAGGACCAGACCCGGACGCTGCAGCAAACACCTGACCCGACGCAGCTACCTGACCAGACGAAGTGACTGGAAGAGACGCAGTGGTCAGTGTGTACAGGCTCGACCCCGGTCGACGTGTAAACGTGGCCAGGTGTCGGCCTGTCCGAGCGTCCGTGCAGTGGGTCACCCGCTGACTCGCAGGAGTGAACTGGTGAACCCCCGTATCCTGCAGGTCAGCACCACTCACCAAGTTGATGGTGGGCCCTAGGCACAATTCCCAAGGGGGAACCTGCTCGATACCATGAGAAAAGTAGAACGAGAATGAATTGACTATGGAATGGAAGTGATACAAATATGCAACCCTAGAAGTGTGTACCCCATATGGGCTACCCCACTATAGCCTACAGAACATTATAATTTTACAGACTGTTCAAAAGGTAGGTAGGAATGATGAAACTATCGAGAGAGTTTGGTACAACAGAAAACCCTAAGGGGTTGTACCCTACATTGGCTACCCCACTATAGCCTAAATAATCAAGTATAACATATACAGTTTGAGAAAGACAACCGTACAAACAGGTATCATAGTTGTTGGAAACAATTAATTAAACACTTCTTGTGTGTCGTAACACCGAACCACAAACGAGGCGAACAACAGAGGAACAACGGCAAGTCAACCATCGGAGGTTGACCAGAATAGCAATTACAGGAGATTATGCGAAGGTCAAAGGTTAGTGACCTTTGACTTGACAAGTACAGCGCGACAGCAAGGACAAACAACTGACTCGTTATTGCGCAATTGTCAAACTCATATGCTATAGTCTGTGTAGGCTGTAGTGGGGTAGACAATATGTGGTACAACACTTCTAAGTTTTCCTACTTGTACCCACCTGCTTGCAAGTTCATTCATTCCTCATTTCTTTACATGGTATAGAGCAGGTTCCCTAGTGGGAACGCTTCCTTGACCCCACCACTAATTCTTTTTTTTCTGACCGGAGCGACAGTCGCTCCTGCCCGAGGCGCGCCTTGTGGGCTGCCCTTCTGTCGACCTCTCTTAGAGGCCCCTCTCACGGCCCCTCGCGCCACCCTCAGCGGCCCCGTCGCCGCCCCTAGCGGCCCCGTAGCCGCCCTTCCAGGCCCCTCGCGGCCCCTAGCGGCCCCGTCACCGCCCCTACGCGGCCCCGTCGCCGCCCCTAGCGGCCCTGTCGCCGCCCCTAGCGGCCCCGTTGTCGCCTCCCTACCTACGCGGCCCCGTTGCCGCCCCTACGCGGCCCCGTAGCCGCCCCTTGCGGCCCCGTAGCCGCCCCTACACGGCCCCGTCGCCGCCCCTAGCGGCCACGTAGCCGCTCCCCTCCCTACGCGGCCCCGTAGCCGCCCCTACGCGGCCCCGTCGCCGCCCCTAGCGGCCCCGTCGCCGCTAACCTCCCTACGCGGCCCCGTTGCCGCCCCTACGCGGCCCCGTCGCCGCCCCTACGCGGCCCCGTCGCCGCCCCTAGCGGCCCCGTAGCCGCTCCCCTCCCTACGCGGCCCCGTCGCCGCCCCTAGCGGCCCCGTCGCCGCCCCTAGCGGCCCCGTCGCCGCCCCTAGAGTCCCGCTGCTTCGCGCGTCTGAGCGACACTTGGCGTACAGAGTTTGGCGACGACGCTGAGCTCCCCGACTGGGTGGAGATGCTTAGGCAGAGGGTAGATATCTTTGCTCTTAACTATGATGCTATTCTCACTGGAATGCATGCATTGTCTACTAGTGCCGAGGGAGTCTGTCACCTGTGTGTGCCGCCTGACTCCGGTATCCAGTCTGCTGCTCTAGGTGCTGGTGAGGCTGCTGCTCTAGGTGCTAGTGCGTCTGCTGCCCCAGGTGCTGGTGAGTCTGCTCTCTCAGGTACCACGTCGGCTCAAGCCTTACATACCTTCACCCTTGACTCGTGTGCTTCCCGCTCCTTCTTTCGAGACCACACAGCGCTAACGCCGCTTAGTCGGCTGGTTGCGGTCTCCTTGGCGAACCCCTCTAGGGGTCCTGTCCTTGCCCACTTCTCCACTGTCTTACCGTGCCCGGCAGCCCCCTCTGGCACCCTGTCAGATCTCTACCTCCCCTCGTTCTCTACGAACTTGGTGAGTGGAGCTGATCTACAGGATAGGGGGGTTGACCAGTTCACTCCTACGAGTCAGCGGGTGACCCACTGCACGTGTGCTCGGACAGGTCGACACTTGGCCACGTTCACCCGTCGGCCGTGGTCGAGCCTGTACACACTTACTACTAAGTCTCTTCTGACTGCTGAGTCTGGTCGGGTAGCTGCGTCGAGTCAGGTGTTTGCTGCAGCGTCCACGTCTGGTCCTGAGTCTGCTCCCTGCTCGTGTCGTCTCCTGTCCCACCAGACTCTCCTTGAGCACCACCGCCTTGGTCACCCCTCCCTGCCTCGTCTCCAAGCCATGGCCTCCCGTGTCCTTGTCTCTGGTCTTCCGCGGTCTCTCCCTCCCCTACCTCCGGGGCCTGCCCCTACCTGCGTCCCCTGCGTCGAGGGGCGACAGCGCGCCGCCCCTCACTCCTCCGAGTTTCCTCCGACAGAGGCTCTGCTACAGACTCTTCACATGGACGTGTGGGGCCCCGCCCGCGTCCGTGGACACGGGTACGAGTGTTACTTCCTGTTGGTGGTTGACGACTACTCGCGTTACACCACAGTCTTCCCCTTGCGCAGCAAGGGTGACGTCACTGAGGTGTTGATCGACTGGATCCGCGCAGCTCGTCTCCAGCGTAGAGAGAGTTTCGGCTCGGACTTTCCTGTTCTGCGTGTGCACTCTGACAGAGGGGGGGAGTTTTCCTCTGCCCGTCTAGGAGCCTTCTGTCGTGCACAGGGCATCCGTCAGACCTTCAAGCTTCCGGCCTCTCCAGAGCAAAATAGGATTGCTGAGCGCCGCATTCGCATGGTCATGGACGTCGCTCGTACGTCCATGATCCATGCGGCTGCCCCCCATTTTCTGTGGCCTTTTGCGGTTCAGTACGCAGCGCATCAGCTCAACCTTCAGCCCTGGGTCTCCTTGCCAGAGACCTCCCCCACCTTGCGGTGGACGGGGAAGGTTGGCGATGCGTCTACGTTTCGGGTCTGGGGATCTCGGGCGTTTATCCGCGACTTGTCTGCGGACAAGCTGTCCCCCCGTGCTGTTCCCTGCGTCTTCCTTGGCTTCCCCCCTGACGCGCCTGGGTGGTAGTTTTACCACCCCACCTCGCGCCGTGTTCTGTCCTCCCAGGACGTCACCTTTGACGAGTCGGTGCCTTACTACCGTCTCTTCCCCTACCGCACTGCGCCCCTCCCCCCGCCGCCACTCTTCCTTGCGCGAGGTCCTCCCCCGGTAGACCCCCTCCCCCCTCAGGGTCCTGCCTCGTCAGGTGTGTCCCAGGTAGACGCAGTCAAGCCTGTCGAGGTAGCTGTTGACTCTGGTGCTGCTCGAGGTGCTGTGCCTGCGGGTGCCGGGTCTGGGGGTGCGGAGCCTGGGGGTGTTGAGTCCAGGGGTGCGGAGCCTGGGGGTGCTGAGTCTGGGGGTGCTGTGCCTGGGGGTGCTGGGTCTGCTCGTGTGACCTCTCGCGGTGCTTCGTCGAGGCGGGAGCCGCTCTCTCCGTAGGAGCTGCGCGAGTGGTTTGCCCGGCGCTGGAGCCGTGCTGCTAGAGCTGGAGGTACTACTGTTGCTGCTGGTCCCGTAGGTGCACGTACTGGCGGTACTGGATCTGCTGGGACTGGGGGTGCTGCTGGAGGTACTGCTCGAGCTGCTGGCGGTACTGCTCGAGCTGCTGGCGGTACTAGAGCTGTCGGTCCTACTGGAGTTGGTGCTGCTGGAGCTGCTGGAGTTACTGGAGCTGGAGCTGCTGGGGGTGTCGGCGCTAGTGGTTCTGCTGGCGCTGGTGTGTCTGCTGGCGCAGGTGCGTCTGAGGGTGCTAGAGTTGGCGCTGTTGGCGCTGGCGGTGCTGCCGCTTGGGGTACTGGTGCTGTCCTTGCTGGTTCTGGAGGCGCTGCGCGGCCGCGGCCGTACTTCGTTCCGCTACTTGAGCAGGTTCTTGGTCTCCCGCCCTCTACTCGTCCTGCTCCTCACTTAGAGTGCCCACAGCCTGTCCAGTCGCAGTCACAGTTACAGCCCGCCTCCCCCCTGCCTGCTCTTTCTCCCTACACTGGTCCTACTGGAGGTCTTGCTGAGCGTTGTGAGCCTGCGTCTCGTCCTGCGTCGCCTGCTCGTGCTACTCGCACTAGTCGTCGTGCTCCGCGTCCGCGTCCTTCTGCGGTCCCAAGCACCCACCAGATGGCACTGCGTCCGTCCACTGCTCCTCTGCGTGTCCCGTTGCCGTCTCCTCCAGAGTCCTCTTTTTCTGTCCTTGCTGACCTGGAGTCTGACTCTCTCCGTGCTGCCAGTCCTACTGTCAGGTGTCTCCTGGCTACTGTTGTCACTGAACCTTCCTTTGAGTCCACTGCTGCGTCTGCCATAGTTGCTGAGCTTGTCGACTTTGCTGCTCGCTGTCGTCTAGACTACGCAACTAGTCTCGTTGCTGAGTCTGCGTCTGTCTTTCCTCCGTCTGTCGGGGGTGAGTGTGCTCTTAGCAGGGACGTCCTTGAGGACAGGCAGGAGGAGTTCCAGTGTTTTGCTGCTGCTTTGCCTCATCTCGTGTCCACGCTGATTGCCCCTGAGGGAGACCCGGATGCACCAGACATCCCGACTCCTCGATCATACGCTGAGGCGATCGAGGGTCCCTACTCCTCACCGTGACAGTCAGCCATGGATGCAGAGATGGCTTCCTGGAAGTCCACAGGCACCTACGTCGACGAGGTTCCCCCACCTGGGGCAAACATAGTCAGTGGCATGTGGATTTTTAGGGTGAAGCGGCCGCCTGGTTCTCCGCCTGTTTTTAAGGCGCGTTACTTGGCTCGAGGCTTCAGTCAGCGGCAGGGAGTTGACTACTTTCAGACCTTCTCTCCCACCCCGAAGATGACCACTCTTCGGGTGCTGCTGCACATAGCCGCTCAGCGCGACTACGAGCTTCGCTCTCTTGACTTCAGCACAGCTTTCCTGCAGGGCAGCCTGCACGAGGAGATCTTGTTGCGCCGCCCTCCTGGCTTCACTGGGTCGTTTCCTCCTGGTACCCAGTGGAGCCTCCGGCGGCCAGTCTACGGTCTCCGCCAGGCGCCCCGTGAGTGGTACGACACACTGAGGACGACTCTTGCGGCTCTTGGGTTTGCTCTTACTGCCGACTCGTCGCTGTTTCTACGCACCGACACCTCTTTGCCGTCGTTCTACATCCTCGTCTACGTCGACGACTTGGTCTTTGCTACTGCTCACACTGCTCGACTCGCCCACGTGAAGTCCGAGCTGCAGAAGAGACACACGTGCACAGACCTGGGTGAACTGCGCAGCTACCTTGGCTTGCAGATCACCCAGGATAGAGCACAACGCACCATTACCATGACTAAGTCACACATGGTGCAGCGGGTCCTTCAGCGCTTCGACTTCACGTACTCCTTGCCTCAAGCCACTCCTCTGTCTACTCGCCACTCGCTCTCAGCTCTGCCTTCGGATGAGTCCGTAGAGCCGAGTGGCCCGTACCCAGAGCTTGTTGGCTGCCTCATGTAGGTGATGACCTGCACACGACCTGACCTTGCATACCCTCTTAGCATCTTGGCACGTTATGTTGCTCCTGGGAGACACCGACCAGAGCACATGGCTGCAGCGAAGAGGGTGTTGCGTTACTTGTGCAGTACGTCGGGCATGGGGCTAGTGCTTGGAGGGCGACGTCGAGTGGTCCTCAGAGGTCACGCAGACGCTTCTTGGGCTGATGACCAGGCTACGCAGCGGTTGTCAAAGGGTTACACCTTCAGCCTTGGTTCCGGCTCTGTTTCGTGGCGGTCTACCCGCTCGTCTTCTGTTCTCGGCTCCAGCTGTGAGGCCGAGATCTACGCGGGGGCCATGGCTGCACAGGAGTTACGCTGGCTCACCTACCTGCTGACTGATCTAGGAGAGGCGCCTCGTTCTCCTCCAGTTCTGTACGTAGACAACAAGGCCATGCTGGCCTTGTGTCGGGAGCACAGACTGGAGCACAGAACGAAGCACATTGCTCTTCGCTACTTCCTTGCTCGTGAGCTGTAGCAGCGTGGTCAGCTGCGCCTTGCTTACGTGGCCTTTGAGGCCAACACTGCTGATATCTTTACCAAGGCACTTCCGCCTGGTGATCATCAGCGTTTCTGTACGATGCTAGGTCTTGTGCCTGCTTGGCCTCACTTGCTCACTTCTTGACCTTGCTTGTACTGTGATCTGTCTATACCTGCACTTGCTTGTTTACCTTTATATATGATCTTGCATGTGAACTGGCCTTTTGTCCTTGCTCTTGTGCTAGGATTGTGTGGTGACGTTGTGATCCACCCTGAGCTTGCTTTGCTTTGCTTCACTGGTCTTGTGACCTCTTGTTCTCCCCCACTTTGCCTATGGGGGTGTGTCAAACTCATATGGTATAGTCTGTGTAGGCTGTAGTGGGGTAGACAATATGGGGTACAACACTTTTAGGTTTTCCTACTTGTACCCACCTGCTTGCTAGTTCATTCATTGCTCATTTCTTCACAGCAGTTGCTCGAGTCGTCACTGTAGCGAACCGCAACAGCAACAGTAAAACGGTTATTTTCCGTATCTTTTGATATTTCTTGTACTCTTATAAAAACCTTGTATCTTCTTGCTTTAAACAATCTATCTTGTCCTCACATACTAGCGCAAGGTGGTTCAACACTTGTCCCTTAACGCGTCCGCAAATACAACACCTCTTTTTAGAGTTTAGCCTTGAAAAGATTCTAAGGGCTTTTCTCAGCCCAACATGGTATGAGAGCAGACAAGGCAAAACTTCATTTCGTCCAAACTCCTACAACATCAGAAGACATAGAAAGTCAGAAGGAGAGAATCTCCTCTAACGGCTCTCGCGGCACTACTCCTACTCCACCTCCAGCCTCTGGCCTACAGACAGAGGGAGGCACGGCAACTAGACCAGCTACTGAGTCCACTTAAACTCCTGCGAACCAAACGATTGGCTTGAACCAAAACATGATGGAGAAGTTCTTCTCCTTCATGTCCTTCTACGAACAGCACCAGCAAACAGCACCTGCGCAGTCAAACAACAGCGACAACAACAACGGTGTCACACCCATTAGTCTCGATGGCTCATCCTACGCGCGCGGAAATCAGCAACAACTTACCTTCGCTCTGTACGAGCCTCAACGCGGCTCCATCAACTTCATGCCGCATCAGCAACCTTCACCTGGACAAGAAAAGGCATTGGACGCGCTTCAGGTTCAATCGCAGTTCGCACACGTCTTAAAGCTGCACACTATCAGAATCCCAACCACTAGACCATTGGGATAAAAGGGCTTGTTTCAGTAGCGGGTTAGTGCGCCCATAACCCCCCAGCGAACGCGCCTGTAACCCTCTCCAGGATCAATCGGGCATCCACAGTGCAGATCTACTGACACCCCCCCAGACTGGGAAGCCCAGGACTAAGCACAGCGGCACCGGCCTACATGTTGATACACCGGGAATCGAACCCGAGACCGCTCTGATACCATGTCAGAATCCCAACCACTAGACCATTGGGATAAAGGGGCTTGTTTTAGTAGCGGGTCAGTGCGCCCATAACCCCCCAGGCGAACGCGCCTGTAACCCTCTCCAGGATCAATCGGGCATCCACAGTGCAGATCTACTGACACAGACATCAAGACCATTCGACAGGAAAGACTTCTATACCTGGTCATTCGAGTTCGAGTTGATGATGGAAGGCGCGCAAATCTTCAAATTCTTTGATGGTTCCATGCCATATCCAACGCACGGAACGCAGTATGACAAGCAGCAATATACGTATCAGTCGCTGATGGCGTACACAATTCTGCTTCGCAACATAACGCCAAACGAGCAGCAGAACATCTGGTCTTATCGTGGATACGGCAACTCCGCCGAGCTCGCGAACAACTACTTGAAGAACCTATATCAAGCAACAGACAGCGTCAACCAGAGCTGGTTAATGGCACAGCTGGCAACAATGGAAATGAAACCCGGCGAAAAGGGGATGGCGTATATCAGCCGTTCTCGCGGACTGCGCGACAGACTCCTTCAATGCAAAGGAGCGATATCTGAAGAAGCCTTCGTCACTGCCATCATCGCTGGACTTGGTCCCCATTGGCGTTCCACCCGAGCCCTTCTGCGAGCTCACGGGAAGATCTCCGAAGCAGCACTCTGCGCCAAAATTCACGCCGAGCAGCAAGACATGGACCTACACGAAGAACGTCACAAGAGAAAAACGTCAGTACCTAAGTTCGTTTTTCACACTCAACGACGGTACAACAACAACAACCGACAGAATAAGCATCAACAAGAACGACACGTACCACCGTTCTGCCACCTCTACAAGATGTCAGGACATCCTCGTACACACTGCCCAAATCAGCAGCAGTCAACGCCGCCGCAACGTTGACTTCGGCCCTCAAGCAGTCGATTGGACTCCACACATGCGCACCCCACCAGTCAAACGCAGTCTTTAACGACTACGACGACGCAATCTGCACAAGGAACAAGAAACATCGTGAGCTGTATGGCGAGATTGACAGATTCCTGCATCACCGAGTCACCGCCCCACAACTCACCGCAAGAACAACTCGACGAAAGGACCCATCGCCGCGAGTCTTTGGAACCGAAACCGACCTACGCAGCTATCGCCCAGAGCAAGCCATCTGGGAAAGACACCTGGTTCTTAGACAGCTGTTGCGGACAACACATGTGCTCCTCGGGTCGCTTCGTTCAACGAGAACACCAGCTCCAGCGCGAGGTCGTCATCACCGTCCCCAACAATCCGAACCTGCGCACACGACGACAAGGGATAGTTCAACTTCAGTCACGAGAGACAAACGTCACTTTACAAATGTAAAAAAGTTTTAATCGCGGAGGGACTCGGCTACAACTTACTCAGGGTCAGTTAACTAATGGCGAAAGGATTTCATCTCGAAGCAGATAGCAGCACTGAAAAAATAAAACTGTACCACGAGAGGGGCGAACTCTACATCGGCAAGGCAGTGTTGAAGAACAACGTCTTGTCAAACTTATATGCTATATTCTGTGTAGGCTGTAGTGGGGTAGATAATATGGGGTACAACACTTTTAGGTTTTACCACTTGTACCCACCTGTTTCCTAGTGCATTCATTCGTCGTTCTTTCACATGGTATAGAGCAGGTTCCCTAGTGGGAACGTTTCCTAGGGCCCACCGATTATCGATTTTTTTTTCCTGCCCAGAGCGAGCTTTGCCCCTGCCCGAGTCGCGCCCCGTGTGCCTACCCTCCCGTCGCGTCCTCTACCCTTAGCGGCCCGTCGCGCTTTCTTACGGCCCTGTAGCGGCCCCTCTCACGGCCCCTCGCGGCCCCCCTCACGGCCCCTCTCACTGCCCCTCGCGGCCCCTTCCGGCCCCTCGCGGCCCCTTCGTGGCCCCTCGCGGCCCCTTCGCGGCCCCGTCGCCGCCCTTCGCGGCCCCGTCGCCGCCCTTATCGGCCCCGTCGCCGCCCTTCGCGGCCCCTTTTCGGCCCCGTCGCCGCCCTTCGCGGCCCCCCTCACGGCCCCTTCTCGGCCCCGTCGCCGCCCTTCGCGGCCCCTCACGGCCCCTTCTCGACCCCGTCGCCGCCCTTTGCGGCCCCTCACGGTCCCGTCTCGGCCCCGTCGCCGCCCTTCGCGGCCCCTCCACGGCCCTTCGTGGCCCCTTCGCCGCCCTTAGCAGCCCCTTCTCGGCTCCTCCGCGAACAGCAGCAGCCGCAGCCGCCGCCGCCGACAGCAGCAGGCGCCGCCGCCGCCGCCGCTGCAATGACAGCCGCCGCCGCCGCTGCCGGGGCCGCAGCCGCCGGTGCCGCCGACAGCAGGAGCCGGTCGATGATCTACAGCTTTTCCTACAGTGCGATAGGAAAGACGGTCTCTCAGTGTTCGATCTCACGTATGGCGCCTCTCCTGCCCCTATTGCCGCTGCTGACAGCAGTGTTCGCTCCCAGTGGGACACACGCGATTCTGCTGCCCGTCTTGCTGTGCGTAGTCACTTGCCGTCCACTGAGCGCGCGCACTTTAGTCAGTACAAGAGTGCTAAGACCTTGTATGACGCTGTAGTTGCACGCTACTCTTCCCCTGCCACTGCTGCCCTTAGCCGCCTCATGCTGCCGTACCTGTTCCCTGACCTCGCCGCCTTTCCCACTGTCGCTGACCTCATCACGCACCTTCGCACTAGTGACACCCGCGACCGCGCCGCGCTTCCTGCTGAGTTCTGCGCCAAGAAAGCCCCCCCCCCCATGTACATCACCCTCTACTACATAGTCACCCGGCTCCCTGACTCCCTTCGCTCGGTCAGGGGCCACTTCCTTTCTGTTTGCCCCACAACACTCACCGTTGACGTCCTCGAGGAGCGCCTCCTGGCAGTTGAGAAGAGTATAGTCGCTGTAGGAGCCTCTTGTGGTGACCCTCGTACCCCCTTCTTTGAGGGATGCTCCCCCTCCCCCCTTTTGTCCTCAATTGCCTTTGCTGCTGCCGTCGACTTCGTTGGCACCGAGTCGGTCGGCGCTGCGTCTGCCCTTAGCGGGAGACGCCGCACCCGCAAGGGCAAGGGGGACAAGGGCGCTGGAGGAGCTGGCGAGGGCACTGGAGGTGGCGGTAGAGGCGGCGAAGGGAGAGGGGGTGGCAGTGGGAGTGGTGGCGGGGGTGGGGGCTTCGGTGGCGGCGGTGGAGGCGGAGGCGGCGGCGGCGGTGGCGGTGGGAGCGGGGGAGGAGGCGGTGGCGGCGGTGGCGGAGGTGGCGGCGGCGGCGGTGGAGCTGGTCGGGGTGGCTCCGTGCAGCGGGGCGGCTTCGGTGGTGGTCACCGCCAGCAGCAGCAGCGCTCTCGTGAGACCCCGCCCCCCCAGCAGCTTCTTGAGTGGTACGCTGCGCGTCAGCGGGGTGGGGGTGCTGGTCCTTGTGCCTAGGTCCTGCGCACACCACCCAGCGCTGCTTCGGCCGCCTGACGGGCGCTTAACGTCTCTAGTTCCCTGACGCCATTGAGATCCTTCGCTAGGGCGAACTACTTAGGTCGGGGGTTGCTATCTTTGATCTGGATTATGATGCTATTCTTGCTGCCATGTATGTTGTGTCTACTAGTGATGAGGGTGACTCTTACCTGTGTGTTCCGCCTGACCCGTGCATTAAGGCTGCTGCTCTAGGTGCTGGTGAGGCTGCTGCTCTAGGTGCTAGCGCGTCTGCTACCCCAGGTGCTGGTGAGTCTGCTCTCTCAGGTACCACGTCGGCTCAGGCCTTGCACACCTTCACCCTTGACTCGGGTGCTTCCCGCTCCTTCTTTCGAGACCGAACCTGTTGTAGTAGTTGGCGAAGCCTAGGAACTGCTGCAACTCCTTCACGGTACTTTCCACTTTTTTACGGTTTCGATCTACCGTGGGTCCACGTGTATGCCCTCGGCACTCACCTTGTGCCTGAGAAACTGCACCTTCTTCAGAGCGAAGTCGCTCTTCGACAGCTTCACGTAGAACTTGTTTTTCCGCAGGGTCTCGAACACCTTCCGCAGATGCTCCACGTGCTCCTTCATGTTCTTGGAGTAGATGAGAATGTCGTCCAGGTACACCACCACGCACTCGTCCAGCAAGGGTCGTAAGATGTGATTCATCTCCGCCTGAAACGTTGCTGGTGCGTTGCAGAGTCCGAACGGCATCACCAAGTATTCGTAGGAGCCGTATCTGGTACGGAACACCGTCTTGTGGACCGAGTTGTCCGCCATCTTGATCTGCTAGTAACCCGATCGTAGGTCCAGCTTCGAAAATACTGTTGCTCCACGCAGTTGATCGAGTAGGTCGTCTATGCGTGGTATGGGATATTTGTTTTTGACTGTCTGTTTGTTCAGTGCGCGGTAGTCGATGCACATCCGTAAACTGCCGTCTGGTTTTGGAGTGAAGAGAACTGGTGCACCGTAGGGAGAGGTGGATGGGCGGATCAGTTGTCTGTCCAGTAGATACTCTATCTGTTTCTTCATGTCTGTCAGCTCTGTCGGACTCAGTCGGTATGGTGCACGTGAGACGGGTTTCGCACCTGGTTCCTCCACGATCTCGTGCTCGTGGGTGCGTGTTGGAGGTACGCCTGCAGGTAGGTCGTCGGGCATTATATCCTTGTATTGCTCCAAGAACTCCTTTACTACTGCAGGGAGCTCGAAACTTGGCTTCTCCTCCTCTGCTGCTGCCATGACCAGTGCTAGGTAACCCGTGTTACTCTCGTTCACTGTCTATTCGAACCGTGCCAGTGTCGTTTCAGGTACGTCCCCTGTATCCGTCCAGCTTCGCAGTGCTATCCGCTTCCCGTTGTTGTAGATGCACACCTTGCTGTTGACCCAATCGATCTCGGGGTTGAACCGCTTCAGAAAATCTCGCCCCAAGATAAAATCTAACCCTTTGATGTTGGTGACTGGTAGCTTCGGCTTCCACCTCAACCCACCTATATGCAGCTGTAGTGATGCTTCGCCGTGGATAGGAAGCTTCGTACCGTCCACCATGGTTGCTGAAAACTGGGTCTCTTCCGCCTTCTCTCCAATTTTCACCAATGCTCCGCGGTCACACACCGAGTGAGATGCACCGCTGTCCACCAATGCCTGGAGGCGTCGCCCATTGCATAACACCTCGAGGAGTAGTGGTTTCTGCTGCGCTGAGTAGCCAAAGAGGGTCTCGTTAATAGGATCATAGGGTACATCAAACTTAATACCTTCCCTTTTTCCTATACCTGACTCAGCGCTTTCCAACTTCACCTGGGGGGTAGGAGGATTTTTCCGAGGCTTGTATAATTTCTCCTGAGCCTGGATGTCTCCTCTAAGCCTTGGCAGCTGTGTAGGCTTCACCTGTGGGCAACGGGGAGCCTTAACACTGTGCTGCGGGGAGAGAATATTAACTCCACGGAACGCACGACCCTTTTCTACGCTCCGTAGTACTTTGCCCAACTTCTCGGGTACCTGAATCATTTCTAAAGGCTTTTTCTTGGCCTCCAAATCTCCCCTGATTTTTTTAAAGGCTTGAAAACCACGAGAAGCAATATTCTTCGTTAGAGTATCTTTATAGGATACTTTTAACGAATTCTTACTTTCGTGGGTGTTCGGCTGGAGTTTCCCGGTCGGTGCAGAGTCTTTTTTCGCGGAGCCTCCATTCGCCTCGGCGATTTCCCCTGATGCCGGCCGGTCGTAACGTTTTAGATTCGCGCCATCATTTTCTCCTTTTTTCACCCGCTCCGAAGTCGCCACGTTGTCGCCTTTTCCTGCTTTTCGGATCTTTACGCGATCGCCAGGTCGATCCGCGGCTACTGGCGATTCCCGTTTTTTTACTTCGGGGTGCTCCACTGTTTCCGTCCCGGAGTGCCGCACGTGCTTTCTTCATTTTGTAGCACGACAAAAATTGATGCCCTGCTGCGCCGCAAAATTCGCATTTTGTCGGCTGCTGCTTCGCGTCGTATTTGTCGATATCCATCGGTTCGGCGAACGTGGGGGGTGCCGATCGGTCCGTGCCGAATGTACGGTTCGGCGTGAAGCGTCGTGTTTCGGGTTGACCTCGAGTCAGCGCGTCGTATCGCTCGGCAACACGCACGATGTCTCTGTAGCTGCTGTAATTCGACGCAATCACCTGCCGCCGAATCTCCATTTTTAGCCCTTCGGTGTACGCCTGGATTTTTTCGCCTTCGGTCAGGTCGGTGATGCAGTTGAACAGTAAATCCATCTGCTGCGTGTACTGTGTTACACTACTGTATTGCTTGTGTCGGTGTATCTTCTGCCGCACCATGTAGGTTAAATTAATTGGTTCGAAACGCCCGATTAAATCTGCGCGAAACTGCTGCCACGTTTTCTCCCCGCGGGCTACGTCGGTGTAGTAAATCCATTTGAGAGCCGGTCCACGTAACAGTGTCGCTGCGAGCCGAATCCTTGCTGCGTCGTGTTGCGGGGTCGAACAGCCAATGGCCTCGAAGTAAATTTCGAGGGTGGCCACGAATCGCCGGACGTCGGATCCCTTCGCGCTTGGATCAAACGCCTCCGGGAGCCTCGGTTGTGCTGCTTCGAGGTTCGGCGACAGTGGTGCCATTGGTCCGTGAAATGTCGGTGTCGCCACTGCTGCTGGAGTTGTCGGTGCTGCAGTCGCTGCTGCTGCGGTGGCGAACCCTGGTTGGCTTGTCAGAAAAGCCTCGAGTCGACGAAGCGTCGCCTACGTCTGCTCCATGTCGGTGCGGAGGCTCGCAATGTCACTCCTAGTCGCGTAGTTGTCGCCTTGGCCCTCCATGCCTGACATCAACGCGTCCAAAAAACCGAATCGAGGGGGAGCGAAAAACACGGAACCGGTTTTACGTACCCGAAATCGATGTTTGACTGCGTCGCCCCCGCAGTTTTTTTAAGACTGGTTTTTAGCAGTCGAAAAAACTTCCCGTGTAAACGGGCTCTGATTACCAAGTGTGAGGATCTAGGATCGAGCTCGGAAAAGAGAATGAGAATTGAGCCGAATTGAATGATCACCTGGGTACAACACGAGGCTATATATAGGCTCGACACAAGGCCCCGTAACCAGGTGTTACGCGAAGGTTCCGCGGGCCGCGTAGCGTCCCGAACAGATCCTTACCGAATTCGGTAGAAGGCAATTCGGTGGCAACCGAAAAGGCCAGAATTCGGTGCACGCAACCTAGCTCGGTGCTATAACTATAATAAAATATAGGAAAGCACCTAGCCTAGGAAATCAAGCAATTCATGCATGCATATGATTATCCTATGCTAGAAATAGCATGATAAAGTAAAGGCAAGCAAGCATAGCTGGCATAAGCCGTCGTACTCTCACACTGGGCCTGCTCGTGTGGCGTCTGGCGGTGCTGTGTCTGGGGGTCCCTCGGGTGCTTCGTCCCGGCGGGAGCTCCCCTCTCCTCAGGAACTGCGCGAGTGGTTTGCTCGGCGCTGGAGCCGTGCTGCTAGAGCTGGAGGTGCTAGTGGCGCTAGCGGTTCTGCTGCTACTGAAGATGTTGGTGCCACGGGTCCCGGAGGTGCTCGTACTGTCAGAATCCCAACCACTAGACCATTGGGATAAAAGGGCTTGTTTTAGTAGCGGGTCAGTGCGCCCATAACCCCCCAGACGAACGCGCCTGTAACCCTCTCTAGGATCAATCGGGCATCCACAGTGCAGATCTACTGACACCCCCCTACACTAGGAGGCCCAGGACTAAGCACAGCGGCAACGGCCTACATGTGCATACACCGGGAATCGAACCCGAGACCGCTCTGATACCATGTCAGAATCCCAACCACTAGACCATTGGGATAAAAGGGCTTGTTTTAGTAGCGGGTCAGTGCGCCTATAACCCCCCAGGCGAACGCGCCTGTAACCCTCTCCAGGATCAATCGGGCATCCACAGTGCAAATCTACTGACACGTACTGGAGGTACTAGAGCTGCTGGGCCTGGGGGAGCTCCTTGTGCTGGAGCTGCTAGTGGTGCTGGAGCTGCTGGTGGAGCTGGAGCTGCTGGCGGTGCTTCTGGAGTAGGTGCTGCTGGAGGTGCTAGAGCTGTGGCTGTTGAGTCTTCCGGTGGTCCGGACGGAGCTGGAGCTGCTGGGGGTGTTGGCGCTGGAGGTGCTGCTGGCGGTGGTGCTTCTAAGGGTGCTGGAGTTGGCGGTGCTGCAGCTGGGGGTACTACTGGTGCTGGTGCTGCCGGTGGGGGTGCTGGTGCTGTCCCTGCTGGTTCTGGAGGTGCTATGCTGCCACGGCCGTACTTCGTTCCGCTCCTTGAGCAGGTTCTTGGTCTTCCGCCCTCTACTGGTCCTGCTCCTTCCTTAGCGTGTCCACCGCCTGTCCAGTCCGAGTCGCAGTTACAGCCCGCCCCCCCACTCCCTGCTCCTTCTCCCTACACTGGTCCTACAAGAGGTCTTGCTGAGCGTCGTGAGCCTGCGTTTTGTCCCGCATCGCCTGTTCGTGCTGCTCGCACTGTTCGTCGTGTTCCGCGTCAGCGTCCTCCAGCAGTCCCAGGCACGCACCAGATGGCACTGCGTCCTTCCACTGCTCCACTGCGTGTCTCGTTGCCGTCTCCTCCAGAGTCCTCTCTTTCTGCTCTTGCTGACTCGGCGTCTGACTCTCTTTGTGCTGCCAGTCCTTCTGTCACGTGTCTTCTGGCTACTGTTGTCATTGACCCTTCCTTTTCGTCCACTACTGCGTCTCCCCTAGTTGCTGAGCTTGTCGACTTTGCTGCTCGCTGTCGTCTAGACTACGCTGCTAGTCTTGTTGCTGAGTCTGCGTCAGTCTGTCCTCCGTCCGTCGGGGGTGAGTGGGCTCTTAGCACGGAAGACCTTGAGGACAGGCAGGAGGAGTTCCAGTGTTTTGCTGCTGCTTTGGCTCATCTCGTGTCCATGATGATTGCCCCTGAGGGAGACCCGGATGCACCAGACATCCCGACTCCTCAATCGTACGTTGAGGCGATCGAGGGTCCCTACTCCTCACAGTGGCAGTCAGCCATGGATGCAGAGATGGCTTCCTGGAAGTCCACAGGCACCTACGTCGACGAGGTTCCCCCACCTAGGGCGAACATCGTCTATGGCATGTGGATTTTCAGGGTGAAGCGGCCGCCGGGTTCTCCGCCTATCTTCAAGGTGCGTTACGCTGCTCGAGGCTTCAGTCAGCGGCAGGGAGTTGACTACTTTCAGACCTTCTCTCCCACTCCGAAGATGACTACTCTTCGGGTGCTGCTGCACATAGCCGCTCAGCGCGACTATGAGCTTCACTCTCTTGACTTCAGCACAACTTTCCTACAGGGTAGCCTGCACGAGGAGATCTGGCTGCGCCGCCCACCTGGCTTCACTAGGTCGTTTCCTTTTAGTACCCAGTGGAGCCTCCGCCGGCTAGTCTACGGTCTCCGCCAGGCGCCCCGTGAGTGGGACGACACACTGAGGACTACACTTGCGGCTCTTGGGTTTGCTCCTTCTACTGCCGACCCGTCGCTATTTCTACGCACCGACACCT
The DNA here is from genome assembly GCA_948144175.1 of Closterium sp. NIES-65. NCBI lineage: Eukaryota > Viridiplantae > Streptophyta > Zygnematophyceae > Desmidiales > Closteriaceae > Closterium > Closterium sp. NIES-65. Next base: position 470,152 of record CANXME010000812.1, on the reverse strand, counting down.
CTTTGCCGCCGTTCTACATCCTCGTGTACGTCGACGACTTGGTCTTTGCCACACCTGACACTGCTAGACTCGCCCACGTGAAGTCCGAGCTGCAGAAGAGACACACGTGCACAGACCTGGGTGAACTGCGCAGCTACCTTGGCTTGCAGATCACCCGGGATAGAGCACAGCGCACCATTACCCTGACTCAGTCACACATGGTGCAGCCGGTTCTTTAGCGCTTCGACTTCACGTACTCCTTGCCTCAGGCCACTCCTCTGTCTACTCGCCACTCGCTCTCAGCTCTGCCTTCGGATGAGTCCGTAGAGCCGAGTGGCCCGTACCCAGAGCTTGTTGGCTGCCTCATGTACCTGATGACCTGCACACGACCTGACCTTGCATACCCTCTTAGCATCTTGGCACGCTATGTTGCTTCTGGTAGACACCGACCAGAGCACATGGCTGCAGCGAAGAGGGTGTTGCGCTACTTGTGCAGTATGTCAGGCATGGGGCTAGTGCTTGGAGGGCGGCGTTCAGTGGTCCTCACTGGTGACGCAGACGCTTCTTGGGCTGACGACAAGGCTACGCAGTGGTCGTCACAGGGTTACACCTTCAGCTTTGGTTCCGGCTCTGTTTCGTGGCGGTCTACCCGCTCGTCTTCTGTTCTCGGCTCCAGCTGTGAGGCTGAGATCTACGCAGGGGCTATGGCTGCACAGGAGCTACGCTGGCTCACCTACCTGCTGACTGACCTAGGAGAGCCGCCTCGTTCTCCTCCAGTTCTGTACGTAGACAATAAGGCCATGCTGTCCTTGTGTCGGGAGCACAGACTGGAGCACAGAACGAAGCACATTGCTCTTCGCTACTTCCTTGCTCGTGAGGTGCAGCAGCGTGGTCAGTTGCGCCTTGCTTACCTGGCCTCTCAGGCCAACACTGCTGATATCTTTACCAAGGCACTTCCGCCTTGTGATCATCAGCGCTTTTGTACGATGCTAGGTCTTGTGCCTACTTGGCCTCACTTGCTCACTTCTTGACCTTGCTTGTACTTTGATCTTTCTATACCTGCACTTGCTTGTTTACCTTTATATATGATCTTGCATGTGAACTGGCCTTATGGCCTTGAACTTGTGCTCGGAATGTGTGGTGACGTTGTGATCCACCCTGAGCTTACTGGGCTTTGCTTGACTGGTCTTGTGACCTTTTGTTCTCCCCCACTTTGCCTATGGGGGTGTGTCAAGCTTATATGCTATAGTCTGTGTAGGCTGTAGTGGGGTAGATAATATGAGGTACAACACTTTTAGGTTTTACTACTTGTACCCACCTGTTTCCTAGTGCATTCATTCCTCGTTCTTTCACACGTCTTCGTCCTCGACTTCGTTCCTGATCAAGGCACCGCCGACAGCGACGGAATCGTGACCTTCACTTCCTGGACACATCTGCCGGACCTCGACTCCGACTTCCGCCCCGACGGTTTCTGGTATTTGAACACCATACCTGAGGCCGAATGAACAAGAGCATTAGTGACAATACAACAACTGGCAGCAGCAGAGACAACATCGGCAGCAGTAAAGACAACATCGGAAGCAGCAGAGACAATACCGGCAGTAGCAGAGACAGCACCGGCAGCAGCAGAGACAATACCGGCAGCAGCAGAGCCAACACCTGCAGCAGAAGAGGCAACACTGACTACGACACCATTTACAGGTCCTTCAACGGCACCAGCTCAAATCGACGATACTCCATCGACTCCTACTCAACAGCTAACTCCCACTCCACGAGAAGTCCACAGAAGCGCCAAATTCACCGCTGGCTTTTATTCCAACTACGACTTATACAGGCGCTCGCCCGGACATCGCGCTGGCGAAGACATCTGGCACGCAAGAATGGGATACCCGAGCAACACAACGTTAAATAACACGATCCGAGCAGGCGTCCTTGACAAAGACTCACTACTTCTACCCAACGGCAGAGAACTTCAACGAGTTGGCGGAACGTGTTTTGCCTACCCCGAAGCAGACTTTCCACACCAGCCGTTCGTCTCTCACCACAACCCGAGCGCACCAGCGTACACACCACTGGAAAAGGTGTACATAGATTTACTTCATTACCGTGAACCCGGACAAGGAGCTTATAACTACGTCATCACGTTCATCGACGCCGCCATACGATACGTCTTGCACTTCAACCTCCCGAGACGCGACATGGCCCTCGACGCTTTCGCCACTTGGCTTCCAGCAGCAGAACGAGAATCAGGAGTGAAGCTGAAAAGCTTCCAGTCAGAGGGGGGAGGGGAATATTAGTTACAAAAGTTCAAGGACTACCTGGCGAAAAGAGGCATCAAAAGGCTCATCTCCCTTCCCTACGCCCATCAACAGCAAGGCGAGGCAGAAAGAATGAACCGGAATCTTCAGAACACCATGCGCAAACTGTTGCGTGGCATGCGGCTACCCAACCACCAGTGGCCCGAGGCGATGGACCACGATGTCATGCTCCACAACTTGCTCTCATCATCATCTCTCCCGAACAACGCATCACCGCACTTGCTATGGACAGGAAAGTTGGGCAACACAAAAATGTTACGAGTGTTCGGATGCATGGCACAGTACCGACCCCCAGCTGCACGAGCCGGCCGATTCTCTCAACGAGCATAGTAGGGAGTACACCTGGGCATCGAAAAACATTACAACACATGGAAGATTTTCGACGTCCACTCAAAGGAAACAGTAGCGGCACGTGACGTGATTTTCTACGAACGACTCACCCTCCCAACATACCTTGCCAACGTGGAAGAAGACTGAGACCCCACAAGTGGATTTCATGGTGACCAAGCCTTCGCTTCGGCAACAGACGAAGCCGACTGGGATGAGCAGAACGTGGACGGAGCTTCGGAAGAAGCCGGACCACTTCCCTACTGTTCGGTAGATGTCCCAATGGACGACGAAAACGCACGCGACAACATCAATGCCGAAGTCTATTATCACTTCGCCGACACAGGTTACGTTATACCTGCAAGAGTCAACACCGATGAAGCAGAACGAGTAGGACCCAACTTCATACCTGATCCAAAAGCAGGAGACGAAGCACCTTCTCCCGAGGATGCAACTCTCCCCAGCTACACACAGAATGGGCTGCAGATACTAGGACTCGTCACCGCCGTCCGTGGAGCAGCGCCACCCAAGGAGCCTACGACGGTTTAGCAGGCTATGGGGGGGGAGCACTGGGAAAAATGGCGCAAACCATGGACAAGGAGTTAAAGGCACTGGAAGAACGCAACACTTGGAAAATTGTACCCATCGGAGTGGCACGCAACAAGACAATACCCACCGGGAAGTGGGTTTTCCGTGTAAACACATTGGCACACAAAACCATCGACAAATTCAAGGCGCGCTGTGTCGTTCGTGGCTTCGATCAAGAGCACGGACGAGACTTCACCAAAACATTCACTCCGGTCAGTCGACACACCTCATTGCGGATTCTTCTCGCGATAGCCGCCATGAAGCGAAAGAAACTCCGACAAATCGACGTCGCCAACGCCTTCCTCTACGCCCCTGTCGACGCTGAAGTCTTCGTCGAACAACCTCATGGGTCTAATGCAAACCCTAACCGAGCCTGTCAGCTACTAAAATCCATGTACGGGATCAAGCAGGCTTCGAGGCTGTGGCAGTAGTACCTACACGCCCAGCTAATTCGCATCGGATTCTGACAACTGCCGCACGATCAAGGGACTCACGAAAGGCGCCGACTACATTCTGCTCATTGTCTACATAGACGATTTGCTCTACATCGGCTCGACCGACGGTATTACAACCTGGTTCGAAGGGGAGCTGCAGCGGGATCTCACACTCACCGTCTCCTCCACCGTGACGCAGTACCTTAGGCTCAACATATAGGAAGGAGAAAACGCGATCTACCCCAGCACTGCGAAATACGCCGACACCATCGCAAAACTCTTCGGATTAACTCCGACCATAATTTCTACGCCATATCGCTACAGCGACGGAAACCGCAAGGAAGCCTCCACTCCACTCAAACCCGCCGGCATACATGATTATCAACGAAAGCTGGGATGTTTGCTCTTCGCAGCCGTCACCTGCAGACCGGACCTATCATACTCAGCGAGCAAGCTCGCCACCTATCTTAAGAAACCTGAAGCATAACACATGGCGGAGCTCGATCGCGCTCTTCATTACCTCGTAAGCACCCCGACGATCGGCCTAACATACCACAAAAGTGGAACCACAACACCTAAGCTAATCAGCTACGTGGATGCTGACCACGCCAGCAACTCTGACAACAGGCGATCACGCACTGGCTACATCTATCGACTCGAATCTATCGGGCTTATCTCGTGGCAGTTGAGCAAGCAGGAACTAATCGCTCTCTCCTCAGCTGAAGCAGAATATATTGCACTCTGCTCAGCCACCAAGGAAGGACTGTATCTTCGTGATCTGCTGGAAGAAACGAAGTTGGCCCAGTTATCCAGCTTCTCCCTGTTCTGCGACAACCAATCTGCAATTCGCATAGCGAACAAAAGCGGATTCGTGAAAGACGAAGCACATCGCCCTGCCATATTTCTTCGTGAAAGACGAGATCGAGAAGGGAAGACTCGAACTATCCTACTGCCCCACGTCCGAGATGGCAGCTGATTACCTGACCAAGAAGCTCGGAAAGCAGTGTCAGAACATTATAGCTTATACATTAGTGTAGGCTGTAGTGGGGTAGCCCATAAGGGGTACAGCCCAATTAGGGTTAGTACTTGTACCCAACTCTTTCATAGTCCAATCATTCTCGTTCTCTTTTCTCATGGTATCGAGCAAGTTCCCTAGTGGGAACTGTTCCTAGGGCCCACCGACTTTTTTTTTCCTGCCCGGGGCGTGTCCCGCCCTTGCCTGAAGCGCGCTTAGGGTCGCGCCTTCCCTAACGGCCCCGTCGCGTCGCCCTTAGCGGCCCGTTGCGCCGCCCTTAGCGGTTCCGTCGCGGCGCCCTTCGCGGCCGCGTCGCGCCGCCCCTTTTGCGGCCCCGTCGTACCGCCCTCAGCGGCCCGTCGCCGTCCTCCCCCTGTGGCCCGTCGCCGCCCTTTCACCTGCGGCCCCGTCGCCGCCCTTACAGCGGCCCTGTCGCTGCCTTTGCAGCGGCCCCGTCGCCGCCCTCCCCTTACGGCCCGTCGCCGTCCTCCCCTTACGGCCCGTCGCCGCCCTTACAGCGGCCCCGTCGCCGCCCTTACAGCGGCCCCGTCGCCGCCCTCCCCTTACGGCCCGTCGCCGCCCTTTCAGCAGCCCCGTCGCCACCCCTGCAGCGGCCTCGACGCCGCCCCTTCAGCGGCCCTCCCGCCGCCTCCTCTACGGCCCCGTCGCCGCTCACTTCAGCGGCCCCGCCGCCCTTCGCGGCCCCGCCTTCCTTAGCGGCACAGCCGCCCAGCAGCCGAGCCGCCGAGCAGCCGAGCCGCCCAGCAGCCGAGCCGCCGAGCCGCCCAGCAGCTGAGCCGCCAAGTCGCCGAGCAGCCGGGCCACCCAACAGCCGAGCCGCCGAGCCGCCCAGCAGCCAAGCCGCCGAGCCGCCGAGCCGCCAAGCAGCCGAGCCGCCGACCAGCTGAGCCACCCAGCAGCCGAGCCGCCGAGCAGACGAGCCGCCCAGTCGCCGAGCCGCCGAGCCGCCGAGCCGCCCGAGCCCCCCTGTCCAGTAAGAGCAGCGCCTCTGTGACTACACTGCCCTTACCCTACTGTTCGCGCTGCTAGTCTACTGCTGTCATGGCTACCCCTAGTGTCCTCGCTTTTGACGCTGAGGGTCGGGCCATTGACTTTGACGTCTGGGTAGATGACCTGCAGCTTTTCCTACAGTGCGATAGGGCAGACGGTCTCTCCCTCTTTGACCTCACCTCTGGTGCCTCTCCTGCCCGTGCTGCTGATGCCTACGCCACTGTTCGCTCACAGTGGGCCACACTGTCAGAATGTTATCTTATGCTCTAGCTTGTAGTGGGGTGCTCTTTAGCGAGTACAACCCTTCTAGGGTTTGCTATTTGTATCTCCATTCTTGCTAGTGCAATACCTCTTCTTTCTTCTAAACTTTCACATGCTATCAGAGCAGGTCGATCCCCTTGGATCGATCCTGTGGGTGGGTCACCACCTCCTCGCTTCCGCTGCAACTACCTTTCACTACTCTCTGAGCCGCACGCCCCCTAGCGTGCGGCACTTTTTCTTCCCGCCGTGCGCCCCGAGGCGCGAGGCGGTTTTCTGCCCGCCGTGCGCCCCGAGGCGCGCGGCGGTTTTCTGCCCGCCGTGCACCCCGAGGCGCGCGGCGGTTCTCTGCCCGCTGTGCGCCCCGAGGCGCGCGGCGGGCTTCTGCCCCGTCGTTCGCCGCGTCGCCCTCTGGGGGCGCCGCGACGGGCGACGGGGACCCATCGCGGCGCACCGAGGGCACGCGCCTCGGCCCCGTTGCCCTACCTGCGCCCCGGCCCCGCCTGCGGCCCCGGCCCCGATGCCCTACCTGCGCCCCGGCCCCATCGCCCAACCTGCGCCCCGACCCCATCGCCCTACCTGCGCCCCGGCCCCGGCCCCGCCTGCGGCCCCTTTTCCCGTCGCCTGTCGAGGCGACCCTCGGGGGCCGCTTGCGGGCGAGCGCCGCCCCTTCTGTTGCTTGTCTTGGCGCCCTAAGAGGCAGCGCATCGGTTCTCCCCCTTCCCCCCCCCCCCTCGTAACCTCCCTACCCGCCATCCCGCCCTGCCTGTGTTAGGGTTTGGGGAGTGGCGAAGGGGGTGGCGAGTATGGGGGTGGCACTTCTGCATTCCTCCCCTTGCTCCTCCTCCTCCTTTGTCTCCCACTGCTGCAGCTGTCGCTGAGGGGGGTGGATGTGTGGGAGACTGGGGTTTAGGGTTTAAGGGGGGTGCGTGGGAGTGGAGCTAGCGGTGTAGCAGCGGGTGTGTGTCAAGAGGAGTGGGATAGTTTGGGGAAGCTGTATGGAGGTTGCCGTCGTGTCGCCAGCAGCACCTGTATTCCGGGGACTTCGTCCGGTAGCCCAGTCGTAGCCAGCTGTGTCAGCCGCCCGTGGGTCCGTTGCTCGTCTGCCGCTACTTTAGCCGCGGGGCCTGTTACTCCTGTATTCCGAGGACTTCGTCCGGTAGCCGCTGTGCCAGTCTGCCTCCTGTTGCCCGTGTGTCTGCAGCTTCATCCGTCGCCTCCTATCTCCTCTCCTCTCACTCTCTCTCCTCCTCCTCACTTGCCCGTTGTGGCTACCTCTAGCTTTGCTCATAATTGTGAACTTTAAACAATTGCTTCTTGAACTTGTGCTCAGAATGTGTGGTGACATTGTGATCCACCCTGAGCTTGTTCTGTTTTGCTTACTCTGCTGATTACACCCCACTTTGGCTATGGGGGTGTGTCAGAATGTTATCTTTGTTCTCTAGCCTGCAGTGGGGTACTCTATAGCGAGTACAACCCTTCTAGGGTTTGCTATTTGTATCTCCATTCTTGCTAGTGCAATGCCTCTTCTTTCTTCTAAACTTTCACACACACGCGATGCTGCTGCACGTCTTGCTGTGCGTCGCCACCTGCCTACCTCTGAGCGTGCGCACTTTAGTCAGTACAAGAGTGCTCAGACCTTGTACGACGCTGTAGTTGCACGCTACTCCTCCCCTGCCACTGCTGCACTGAGCCGCCTCATGCTACCGTACCTCTTCCCTGACCTTCCTCATTACGCACCTCCGCACTAGTGACACTCGCTACCGCGCTGCGCTTCCTGCTGAGTTCTGCGCCAAGAACCCCCCCCCCTATGTACATCACCCTCTACTACATAGTCACCCGGCTCCCTCACTCTCTTCGCGTAGTCAGGGACCACTTCCTCTCAGTTTGCCCCACCACTCTCACCGTTGACCTCCTCGAGAAGGCCCTCCTAGCAGCAGAGAAGAGCATAGTAGCTGTAGGAGACTCTCGTGGTGACCCTCGCACCCCCATCTTTGAGGGGTGTTCCCCCTCCCCCCTTTTACCCTCTGTTGCCTCTGCTGCTGCGGCCGACCTTGTTGGGCTTGAGTCGGTCGGTGCGGCGTCTACCCCTAGCGGGAGACGCCGCCCTGGCAAGGGCAAGGGGGGCAGGGGCGCTGGAGGAGCTAGCGGGGGCGGTGGAGGAGGCGGTGGAGGCGGTGGAGGGAGTGGGGGTGGCGGTGGGAGTGGTGGCGGGGGTGGGGGCTTCGGTGGCGGCGGTGGAGGCGGAGGCGGCGGCGGCGGTGGCGGTGGGAGCAGGGGAGGAGGCGGTGGCGGCGGTGGCGGAGGTGGCAGCCGCGGCGGTGGAGCTGGTCGGGGTGGCTCTGTGCAGCGGGGCGGCTTCGGTGGTGGTCAGCGCCAGCAGCAGCAGCGCTCTCGTGACACCCCGCCCCCCCAGCAGCTTCTTGAGTGGTACGCTGCGTGTCAGCGGGGTGGGGGTGCTGGTCCTTGTGCCTAGGTCCTGCGTACCGACGACCGCACTGGTGAGCCGTGCGGTGGCCCGCATACCACCCAGCGCTGCTTCGGCCGCCTGACGGACGCTTGGCATCTCCAGTTCCCTGACGCCACTGAGATCCCCCGCTAGGGCGAGCTACTTAGGTCAGGGGTTGCTATCTTTGATCTGGATTATGATGCTATTCTTGCTGCCATGTACATTGTGTCTACTAGTGATGAGGGTGACTGTTATCTGTGTGTTCCGCCTGACCCGGGCAGTGAGGCTGCTGCTCTAGGTGCTGGTGAGGCTGCTGCTCTAGGTGCTAGCGCGTCTGCTACCCCAGGTGCTGGTGAGTCTGCTCTCTCAGGTACCACGTCGGCTCAGGCCTTTCACACCTTCACCCTTGACTCGGGTGCTTCCCGCTCCTTCTTTCGAGACTGCACCACGCTTACGCCGCTTTGTCGGCCGGTTGCGGTCTCCCTGGCGAACCTCTCTGGGGGTCCTGTCCTTGCCCACTTCTCCACTGTCTTACCGTGTCCGGCGGCCCCCTTTGGCACCTTGTCCGGTCTCTACCTCCCCTCGTTCTCGACGAACTTGGTGAGTGGTGCTGATCTACAGGATGGGGGGGGGGTTGACTAGTTCACTCCTGCGAGTCAGCGGGTGACCCACTGCACGGACGCTCGGACAGGCCGACACCTGGCCACGTTTACACGTCGGCCAGGGTCGAGCCTCTATACACTGACTACGGAGTCTCCTCTGGTTGCTGAGTCTGGTCAGGTAGCTGCGTCGGGTCAGGTGTTTGCTGCAGCGTCCACATCTGGTCTTGAGTCTGCTCCCTGCTCGTGTCGTCTCCTGTCCCACCGGACCCTCCTCAGGCACCACCGCCTTGGTAACCCCTCCCTGCCTCGTCTTCGAGGCATGGCCTCCCGTAACCTTGTCTCTGGTCTCCCCCGGTCCCTCCCTTCCCTCCCTCCGGGGCCTACCCCTACTTGTGTTCCCTACGTCGAGGGGCGGCAGCGCGCCGCTCCTCACTCCTCTGAGTTTCCTCCGACAGAGGCTCCGCTGCAGACTCTTCACATGGACGTGTGGGGCCCCGCCCGCGTCCGTGGCCAGGGTCACGGGCGTTACTTCCTGTTGGTGGTTGACGACTACTCGCGTTAGACCACGGTTTTCCCCTTGCTCAGCAAGGATGACGTCACTGAGGTGTTGATTGATTGGATCCGCGCAGCTCGTCTCCAGCTCCGAGAGAGTTTTGGTTGGACTTTCCGGTTCTGCGTCTGCACTCTGACAGAGGCGGAGAGTCTTCCACTGACCTTCTCGGAGCCTTCTCTCGTGCACAGGGCATCCGCCAGGCGTTCACGCTTCCGGCCTCTCCACAGCAAAATGTGATTGCTGAGCGCCGCATTGGCATGGTCATGGACGTCGCTCGTACGTCCATGATTCATGCGGCTGCTCCCCATTTTAAGTGGCCGTTCGCGGTTCAGTACGCAGCACATCAGATCAACCTTCAGCCCCGGATCTCCTTGCCGGAGACCTCCTCTACTCTGCGGTGGACGGGGAAGGTTGGCGATGCGTCTGCGTTTCGCGTCTAGGGATCTCGGACTTTTGTTTGCCACTTGTCTGCGGACAAGCTGTCCCCCCGTGCTGTTCCCTGCGTCTTCCTTGGCTTTCCCCCTGACGCGCCTGGTTGGCAGTTTTACCACCCCACCTCGCGCCGTGTTCTGTCCTCCCAGGACGTCACCTTTGACAAGTCGGTTCCTTACTACCGTCTCTTCCCCTACCGCACTTCGCCCCTCCCCCCGCCGCCGCTCTTCCTCGCGCCAGGTCCCCCCCTGGTCGAACCACTTCCCCCTCAGGGTCTTGCCCCCTCATGTGTGTCCCAGGTAGACGCAGTCGAGCCTGTCGAGGTAGCTGTTGACTCTGGAGCTACTAGGGGTGCTGAGCCTGCAGGTGCGGGGTCTGGGGGTGCTGAGCATGGGGGTTCTGGGTCTGGGGGTGCTGAGCCTAGGAGTGGTGGGTCTGGGGGTGCTGAGCCTAGGGGTGCTGAGTCTGAGGGTCCTGAGCCTTGGGGTGCTAGGCCTGGGGGTGCTGAGCCTGGGGGTGCGGAGCCTGAGGGTGCTGGGTGTGAGGATCTAGGATCGAGCTCCGAAAAGAGAATGAGAATTGAGTCGAATTGAATGATCACCTGGGTACAACACGAGGCTATATATAGGCTCGACACAAGGCCCTGTAACCAGGTGTTACGCGAAGGCTCCGCGGGCCGCGTAGCGTCCCGAACAGATCCTTACCGAATTCGGTAGAAGGCAATTCGGTGGAAACCTGTGAGGATCTAGGATCGAGCTCAGAAAAGAGAATGTGAATTGAATCGAATTGAATGAATCACCTGGATACAACACGAGGCTATATATAGGCTCGACACAAGGCCCCGTAACCAGGTGTTACGCGAAGGTTCCGCGGGCCGCGTAGCGTCCAGAACAGATCCTTACCGAATTCGGTAGAAGGCAATTCGGTGGCAGCCGAAAAGCCAGAATTCGGTGCACGCAACCTAGCTTGGTGCTATAACTAAAATAAAATATACAAAAGCACCTAGCCTAGGAAATCAAGCAATTCATGCATGCATATAATTATCCTATGCTAGAAATAGCATGATAAAGTAAAGGCAAACAAGCATAGCTGGCATAAGCCGTCGTACTCTCGCACAATTGAAAAGGCCAGAATTTGGTGCACGCAACCTAGCTGAGTGCTATAACTATAATAAAATATAGGAAAGCACCTAGCCTAGGAAATCAAGCAATTCATGCATGCATATGATTATCCTATACTAGAAATAGCATGATAAAGGAAAGGCAGGCAAGCATAGCTGGCATAAGCCGTCGTACTCTCACACGTCCCCCCCTCAAAGTTGGGTGGCGTGAGATACACCTTGCTTGACAAGATAGTCCTTGAGAGCACGGCGTGCGTTGTCCATATCAGCTTCTGCAACCCAACTGTCCTCAGTGGGGTCGTATCCCTTCCAGCGTATCAAGAACTCGAGGGTCTTGCCACCGCGGCGCCGATGAGAGAGAACGCGCTCAATCTCGTACTCAGTTTCATCCTGCACAAGAACAAGTGGAGGTGGCGGTAGCTGCCGTCCCTGGAACTGTTGGTTGGGGTCCTTGTAGGGTTTCAGTAGCTGCACATGGAAAGCATTGTGAAGCTTCCACGAATCTGGTAAGCGCAAGCGGAATGTATCTGGTGTCACCTGTGCCTCAACGAGAAAAGGACCACAGAAGCGAGGCCGGAGTTTGGATGGGAGGTGAGACAGGTTCAAGTTGTGTTTGTCAAGAAGCACCTGATCTCCGACTGCTACTGAGTGATCTCGTCGCTGACGATTGGCATACTGCTTCTGGGAGTTCTGCATCTTGGTGAGACGTCGCTGAGTCTTTTCCCATAGCTGCTGCATGGTGGTGACGAAGTCATGTGCGGCTTGGACGTGTGCCGGTGTGGTTGGCTGCTGTGGTGTGAGTGGTTCCGGTCCGTAACACAGGAAGAAAGGAGTTTTCCCTGTGGCCGCATGTGAGGCGTTGTTGTAAGCGAACTCTAGGTTCGGTAACTGTGTGTCCCAGTGGCTGACGTCGTCCTTGCAAGCTGTGCGCAGTAACTGTTCAACCACTTGATTGAGTCGCTCTGTTTGTCCGTCAATCTGGGGGTGGTATGCTGAAGACATTGCAAGCTTTGTCCCCAACAGTCCCATGAGCTCCTTCTAGAACTTACTAGTGAATTTTGGGTCTCTGTCGGAGATGAGGGTAGCGGGGATGCCGTGGATGGTGATGATGCGGTCGAAGAAGAGGCAAGCAATTGCTTCAGCTGTAGCTGTGGCGTTGGTCGGTATGAAGTGACCCATTTTGGAGAACTTATCGATGACTACGAGGATGGAATCGTGCCCCCGTGAGCTCGAAGGAAGTCCTGTGATAAAGTCGAGGCTAACGACCTGCCATGGCTGCTCCGGTACGGGTAGAGGCTTAAGTAACCCTGCCTTTTTCTGCTTGCTGCTCTTCATCCGCTGGCACGTGTCGCAAGAGGTGACGAACTGCTGCACGTCTGCTGCCATCCCGGGCCAGTAGTAATACTTCGCTATCCCTACTAATGTCTTGTTGCTCCCGAGATGTCCCGCGTAAGGTACGTCGTGAAACTCCTCCAATAGGATCTGCCGTAGCTGGGCGTAATTCGGTGCCCAAATCTTTCCTGAACCCTTCCTTACCGCTAGGTCTTTCTCCCACTGTAACAGCTTCTGGTTCTGTGCTGTAGTGATTTCTGCGTCCACGGAATACCCATGTTGGAATAGACCCTTGAGCAGAGGGTTCATCCCGTCGAGCTCGATGCCTGCTACATGTCCGAGGCGGCTCAACGCGTCTGCTTTGTTGTGTAGCCCGGGCTTGTAGACGATGTCATAGTGGAAGTGAGTTTCCAGGAAGTCCACCCACCGCACCTGTCGTCGTGAGAGCGTCGGTTGTGACTTCAGGTATTTGAGACTGCAGTGGTCAGTATAGACTGTAGTCTTGGCTCCCTCTAGGTAACACCTCCACGCCTTGAAGGCTATGATTATCGCTAAGGCTTCCTTGTCATGAATGGGGTAGTTTAGTTCTGCTCCGTGTAGTTTCTTACTGAGGTAGGCGATAGGCTGTAAACCGCATCCGTGATCCTGCATCAGTACTGCTACGACTGCCTGGTCACTCGCATCTGCTTCAACCACGTAGTCCTTGTCTAGGTCCGGTATGATGAGTACTGGCGCTGTAGTCAGTGCTGTCTGTAGCTGCTCCTTGGCTTGTTGATGAGGGGTATCCCATTTATAGGGCGTATCCTTTTTCAGTAGGTCGGTCAGTGGCGCTGCTATCTTAGCGTACTGCGGCACGAACCTGTTGTAGTAGTTGGCGAAGCCTAGGAACTGCTGCAACTCCTTCACGTTCTCCGGTACTTTCCACTTTTTGATGGCTTTGATCTTCCGCGGGTCCACGTGTACGCCCTCGGCACTCACCATGTGCCCGAGAAACTGCACCTTCTTCAGAGCGAAGTCGCTCTTTGACAGCTTCACGTAGAACTTGTTTTTCCGCAGGGTCTCGAACACCTTCCGCAGATGCTCCACGTGCTCCTTCATGTTCTTGGAGTAGATGAGAATGTCGTCCAGGTACACCACCACGCACTCGTCCAGCAAGGGTCGTAAGATGTGATTCATCTCCGCCTAAAACGTTGCTGGTGCGTTGCAGAGTCCGAACGGCATCACCAAGTATTCGTAGGAGCCGTATCTGGTACGGAACGCCGTCTTGTGGACCGAGTTGTCCGCCATCTTGATCTGCTAGTAACCCGATCGTAGGTCCAGCTTCAAAAATACTGTTGCTCCACGCAGTTGATCGAGTAGGTCGTCTATGCGCGGTATGGGATATTTGTTTTTTACTGTCTGTTTGTTCAGTGCGCGGTAGTCAATGCACATCCGTAAACTGCCGTCTGGTTTTGGAGTGAAGAGAACTGGTGCACCGTAGGGAGAGGTGGATGGGCGGATCAGTTGTCTGTCCAGTAGATACTCTATCTGTTTCTTCATGTCTGTCAGCTCTGTCGAACTCAGTCGGTATGGTGCACGTGAGACGGGTTTCGCACCTGGTTCCTCCACGATCTCGTGCTCGTGGGTGTGTGCTGGAGGTACGCCTGCAGGTAGGTCGTCGGGCATTATATCCTTGTACTGCTCCAAGACCTCCTTTACTACAGCAGGGAGCTCGAAACTCGGCTTCTCCTCCTCTACTGCTGCCATGACCAGTGCTAGGTAACCCGTGTTACTCTCGTTCACCGTCTGTTCGAACCGTGCCAGTGTTGTTTCAGGTACATCCCCTGTATCCGTCCAGCTTCGCAGTGCTATCCGCTTCCCGTTGTTGTAGATGCACACCTTGCTGTTGACCCAATCGATCTCGGGGTTGAACCGCTTCAGAAAATCTCGCCCCAAGATAAAATCTAACCCTTTGATGTTGGTGACTGGTAGCTTTGGCTTCCACCTCAACGCACCTATATGCAGCTGTAGTGATGCTTCGCCGTGGATAGGAAGCTTCCTACCGTCCACCATGGTTGCTGAAAATTGGGTCTCTTCCGCCTTCTCTCCAATTTTCACCAATGCTCCGCAGTCACACACCGAGTGAGATGCACTGCTGTCCACCAATGCCTGGAGGCGTCGCCCATTGCATAACACCTCGAGGAGTAGTGGTTTCTGCTGCGCTGAGTAGCCAAAGAGGGTCTCGTTAATAGGATCATAGGGTACATCAAACTTAATACCTTCCCCTTTTCCTATACCTGACTCAGCGCTTTCCAACTTCACCTGGGGGGTAGGAGGATTTTTCCGAGGCTTGTATAATTTCTCCTGAGCCTGGATGTCTCCTCTAAGCCTTGGCAGCTGTGTAGGCTTCACCTGTGGGCAACGGGGAGCCTTAACACTATGCTGCGGGGAGAGAATATTAACTCCACGGAACGCACGACCCTTTTCTACGCTCCGTAGTACTTTGCCCAACTTCTCGGGTACCTGAATAATTTCTAAAGGCTTTTTCTTGGCCTCTAAACCTCCCCTGAATTTTTTAAAGGCTTGAAAACCACGAGAAGCAATATTCTTCGTTAGAGTATCTTTATAGGATACTTTTAACGAATTCTTACTTTCGTGGGTGTTCGGCTGGAGTTTCCCGGTCGCTGCAGAGTCTTTTTTCGCCGAGCCTCCATTCGCCTCGGCGATTTCCCCTGATGCCGGCCGGTCGTAGCGTTTTAGATTCGCGCCATCATTTTCTCCTTTTTTCACCCGCTCCGAAGTCGCCACGTTGTCGCCTTTTCCTGCTTTTCGGATCTTTACGCGATCGCCAGGTCGATCCGCGGCTACTGGCGATTCCCGTTTTTTTACTTCGGGGTGCTCCACTGTTTCCGTCCCGGAGTGCCGCACGTGCTTTCTTCATTTTGTAGCACGACAAAAATTGATGCCCTGCCGCGCCGCAAAATTTGCATTTTGTCGGCTGCTGCTTCGCGTCGTATTTGTCGATATCCATCGGTTCGGCGAACGTGGGGGGTGCCGATCGGTCCGTGCCGAATGTACGGTTCGGCGTGAAGCGTCGTGTTTCGGGTTGACCTCGAGTCAGCGCGTCGTATCGCTCGGCAACACGCACGATGTCTCTGTAGCTGCTGTAATTCGACGCAATCACCTGCCGCCGAATCTCCATTTTTAGCCCTTCGGTGTACGCCTGGATTTTTTCGCCTTCGGTCAGGTCGGTGATGCAGTTGAACAGTAAATCCATCTGCTGCGTGTACTGTGTTACACTACTGTATTGCTTGTGTCGGTGTATCTTCTGCCGCACCATGTAGGTTAAATTAATTGGTTCGAAACGCCCGATTAAATCTGCGCGAAACTGCTGCCACGTTTTCTCCCCGCGGGCTACGTCGGTGTAGTAAATCCATTTGAGAGCCGGTCCACGTAACAGTGTCGCTGCGAGCCGAATCCTTGCTGCGTCGTGTTGCGGGGTCGAACAGCCAATGGCCTCGAAGTAAATTTCGAGGGTGGCCACGAATCGCCGGACGTCGGATCCCTTCGCGCTTGGATCAAACGCCTCCGGGAGCCTCGGTTGTGCTGCTTCGAGGTTCGGCGACAGTGGTGCCATTGGTCCGTGAAATGTCGGTGTCGCCACTGCTGCTGGAGTTGTCGGTGCTGCAGTCGCTGCTGCTGCGGTGGCGAACCCTGGTTGGCTTGTTAGAAAAGCCTCGAGTCGACGAAGCGTCGCCTACGTCTGCTCCATGTCGGTGCGGAGGCTCGCAATGTCACTCCTAGTCGCGTAGTTGTCGCCTTGGCCCTCCATGCCTGACATCAACGCGTCCAAAAAACCGAATCGAGGGGGAGCGAAAAACACGGAACCGGTTTTACGTACCCGAAATCTA
Source organism: Closterium sp. NIES-65 (assembly GCA_948144175.1). Taxonomy (NCBI): domain Eukaryota; kingdom Viridiplantae; phylum Streptophyta; class Zygnematophyceae; order Desmidiales; family Closteriaceae; genus Closterium; species Closterium sp. NIES-65. The sequence goes on along the minus strand of CANXME010000812.1, from coordinate 453,844 downwards.
TGTTTGACTGCGTCGCCCCCGCAGTTTTTTTAAGACTGGTTTTTAGCAGTCGAAAAAACTTCCCGTGTAAACGGGCTCTGATTACCAAGTGTGAGGATCTAGGATCGAGCTCGGAAAAGAGAATGAGAATTGAGCCGAAATTGAATGATCACCTGGGTACAACACGAGGCTATATATAGGCTCGACACAAGGCCCCGTAACCAGGTGTTACGCGAAGGTTCTGCGGGCCGCGTAGCGTCCCGAACAGATCCTTACCGAATTCGGTAGAAGGCAATTCGGTGGCAACCGAAAAGGCCAGAATTCGGTGCACGCAACCTAGCTCGGTGCTATAACTATAATAAAATATAGGAAAGCACCTAGCCTAGGAAATCAAGCAATTCATGCATGCATATGATTATCCTATGCTAGAAATAGCATGATAAAGTAAAGGCAAGCAAGCATAGCTGGCATAAGCCGTCGTACTCTCACACTGGGCCTGCTCGTGTGGCGTCTGGCGGTGCTGTGTCTGGGGGTCCCTCGGGTGCTTCGTCCCGGCGGGAGCTCCCCTCTCCTCAGGAACTGCGCGAGTGGTTTGCTCGGCGCTGGAGCCGTGCTGCTACAGCTGGAGGTGCTAGTGGCGCTGGCGGTTCTGCTGCTACTGAAGATGTTGGTGCCACGGGTCCCGGAGGTGCTCGTACTGTCAGAATCCCAACCACTAGACCATTGGGATAAAAGGGCTTGTTTTAGTAGCGGGTCAGTGCGCCCATAACCCCCCAGACGAACGCGCCTGTAACCCACTCTAGGATCAATCGGGCATCCACAGTGCAGATCTACTGACACCCCCCTACACTAGGAGGCCCAGGACTAAGCACAGCGGCAACGGCCTACATGTGCATACACCGGGAATCGAACCCGAGACCGCTCTGATACCATGTCAGAATCCCAACCACTAGACCATTGGGATAAAAGGGCTTGTTTTAGTAGCGGGTCAGTGCGCCTATAACCCCCCAGGCGAACGCGCCTGTAACCCTCTCTAGGATCAATCGGGCATCCACAGTGCAAATCTACTGACACGTACTGGAGGTACTAGAGCTGCTGGCCTGGGGGAGCTCCTTGTGCTGGAGCTGCTAGTGGTGCTGGAGCTGCTGGTGGAGCTGGAGCTGCTGGCGGTGCTTCTGGAGTAGGTGCTGCTGGAGGTGCTAGAGCTGTGGGTGTTGAGTCTTCCGGTGGTCCGGACGGAGCTGGAGCTGCAAGGGGTGTTGGCGCTGGAGGTGCTGCTGGCGCTGGTGCTTCTGAGGGTGCTGGAGTTGGCGGTGCTGCAGCTGGCGGTACTACTGGTGCTGGTGCTGCCGGTGGGGGTGCTGGTGCTGTCCCTGATGGTTCTGGAGGTGCTATGCGGCCACGGCCGTACTTCGTTCCGCTCCTTGAGCAGGTTCTTGGTCTTCCGCCCTCTACTGGTCCTGCTCCTTCCTTAGCGTGTCCACCGCCTGTCCAGTCCGAGTCGCAGTTACAGCCCGCCCCCCCACTCCCTGCTCCTCCCTACACTGGTCCTACAAGAGGTCTTGCTGAGCGTCGTGAGCCTGCGTTTTGTCCCGCGTCGCCTGTTCGTGCTGCTCGCACTGATCGTCGTGTTCCGCGTCAGCGTCCTCCAGCAGTCCCAGGCACGCACCAGATGGCACTGCGTCCTTCCACTGCTCCACTGCGTGTCCCGTTGCCGTTTCCTTCAGAGTCCTCTCTTTCTGCTCTTGCTGACCCGGCGTCTGACTCTCTTTGTGCTGCCAGTCCTATTGTCACGCGTCTTCTGGCTACTGTTGTCATTGACCCTTCCTTTTCGTCCACTACTCCGTCTGCCCTAGTTGCTGAGCTTGTCGACTTTGCTGCTCGCTGTCGTCTAGACTACGGCGCTAGTCTTGTTGCTGAGTCTGCGTCTGTCTATCCTCCGTCCGTCGGGGGTGAGTGTGCTCTTAGCACGGAAGACCTTGAGGACAGGCAGGAGGAGTTCCAGTGTTTTGCTGCTGCTTTGGCTCATCTCGTGTCCATGATGATTGCCCCTGAGGGAGACCCGGATGCACCAGACATCCCGACTCCTCGATCGTACGCTGAGGCGATCGAGGGTCCCTACTCCTCACAGTGGCATGAGAAGATGTGAACGAGAATAGGTAGTTAGAAGTAGGAGCCATGGCTAGGTCTTTCCTAGCTAGGCAAGAATAGTTTAGGCAAAAGGGGAGATGCACTAGCAAGCAACAGGATACATATAGGAAACCCTAAGGGGTTGTACTTGCTATAGAGTACCCCACTGCAGGCTAGAGAACAAAGATAACATTCTGACACACCCCCATAGCCAAAGTGGGGTGTAATCAGCAGAGCAAGCAAAACAGAACAAGCTCAGGGTGGATCACAATGTCACCACACATTCTGAGCACAAGTTCAAGAAGAAATAGTTTAATGTTCACAATTATGAGCAAAGCTAGTGGTAGTTACAACGGGCAAGTGAGGAGGAGGAGAGGGAGTGAGAGGAGAGGAGATAGGAGGCGATGGCTGAAGCTGCAGACACACGGGCAACAGGAGGCACATTGGCACAGTGGCTACCGGAACAACGCTCCGGACTACTGGAGTAACTGGCCCCGCGGCTTAAGTAGCGGCAGACGAGCAACGGACCCACGGGCGACTGGCACAGGTGGCTACGACTGGGCTACCGGAGCAACTCCCCGGACTACAGGTGCTGCTGGCGACACGACGGCAACCTCCATTCAGCTTCCCCAAACTATCCCACTCCCCCTGACACACACCCGCTGCTACACCCCTAGCTCCACTCCCCCTTCACCCCCCCTTAGTACCACTCCACCGGCTCCAACAAGTCCACCCCCCCTCAGCGGCAGCTGCAGCACAAGGAGACGGAGGAGGAGGAGGAGCAGGGAACGGCACACAGTGGCTTCACCCCCATACCCCTCACCCCCAAACCCTAATTCAGGAGAACGGGCTGTAGGAGGGGTGGGGCGCCAGTAGAAGCATGGGGGACAGCAGGGAGGGCAGGGGCAGCGAGGAAAGGGCCGCCCACGGGCCTGGCACAGCCGCCCGAGCCGCGCGCAGGCGGCCCGAGCCGCGCGTGGGCCTGGCGCAGCCCGTACGGGCCGCGCGCGGGCCTGGCGCAGCCCGTACGGGCCGCGCGCGGGCCTGGCGTAGCCCGTACGGGCCGCGGACGGGTCTGGCGTGGCCCGTACGTGCCGCGCGCAGGCTGTACGGGCCGCGCGCAGGCCACGACGGGCGACGGGGGGCGACGCGGAGGTCCCCGTCGCCCGTCGCAGCGCCTCCCGGGAGCGGCGCGCGGCGTGACAGGGCAGTAACCCGCCGCGCGCCTCGGGGCACACGGCGGGAAGAGAACCGCCGCGCGCCTCGGGGCGCACGGCGGGCAGAAAAGGGAGAGTAGCAGTTGCAGCGCAAGGAGTGTGGTGGGGGCCCACAGGCCAGGAGCTTACTGCTCTGATAACCATGAGAAGATGTGAACGAGAATAGGTAGTTAGAAGTAAGAGCCATAGCTAGGTCTTTCCTAGCTAGGCAAGAATAGTTTAGGCAAAAGGGGAGATGCACTAGCAAGCAACAAGATACATATAGGAAACCCTAAGGGGTTGTACTCGCTATAGAGTACCCCATTGCAGGCTAGAGAACAAAGATAACATTCTGACATGGCAGTCAGCCATGGATGCAGAGATGGATTCCTGGAAGTCCACAGGCACCTACGTCGACGAGGTTCCCCCACCTGGGGCGAACATCGTCAGTGGCATGTGGATTTTCAGGGTGAAGCGGCCGCCGGGTTCTCCGCCTTTCTTCAAGGCGCGTTACGTTGCTCGAGGCTTTAGTCAGCGGCAGGGAGTTGACTACTTTCAGACCTTCTCTCCCACCCTGAAGATGACTACTCTTCGGGTGCTGCTGCACATAGCCGCTCAGCGCGACTACGAGCTTCACTCTCTTGACTTCAGCACAGCTTTCCTACAGGGTAGCCTGCACGAGGAGATCTGGCTGCGCCGCCCACCTGGCTTCACTGGGTCGTTTCCTCCTAGTACCCAGTGGAGCCTCCGGCGGCCAGTCTACGGTCTCCGCCAGGCGCCCCGTGAGTGGCACGACACACTTAGGACTACACTTGCGGCTCTTGGGTTTGCTCCTTCTACCGCCGACCCGTCGCTGTTTCTACGCACCGACACCTCTTTGCCGCCGTTCTACGTCCTCGTGTACGTCGACGACTTGGTCTTTGCCACTGCTGACACTGCTGGACTAGCCCACGTGAAGTCTGAGCTGCAGAAGAGACACACGTGCACAGACGTGGGTGAACTGCGCAGCTACCTTGGCTTGCAGATCACCCGGGACAGAGCACAGCGCACCATTACCCTGACTCAATCACACATGGTGCAGCAGGTTCTTTAGCGCTTCGACTTCACGTACTCCTTGCCTCAGGCCACTCCTCTGTCTACTCGCCACTCGCTCTCAGCTCTGCCTTCGGATGAGTCCGTAGAGCCGAGTGGCCCGTACCCAGAGCTTGTTGGCTGCCTCATGTACGTGATGACCTGCACTCGACCTGACCTTGCATACCCTCTTAGCATTCTCGCACGCTATGTTGCTCCTGGTAGACACCGACCAGAGCACATGGCTGCAGCGAAGAGGGTGTTGCGCTACTTGTGTAGTACGTCAGGCATGGGGCTAGTGCTTGGAGGGCGGCGTTTAGTGGTCCTCACTGGTCACGCAGACGCTTCTTGGGTTGACGACCAGGCTACGCAGCGGTCGTCACAGGGTTACACCTTCAGCCCTGGTTCCGGCTCTGTTTCGTGGCGGTCTACCCGCTCGTCTTCTGTTCTCGGCTCCAGCTGTGAGGCTGAGATCTACGCAGGGGCCATGGCTGCACAGGAGCTACGCTGGCTCACCTACCTACTGATTGACCTAGGAGAGCCGCCTCGTTCTCCTCCAATTCTGTACGTAGACAACAAGGCCATGCTGTCCTTGTGTCGGGAGCACAGACTGGAGCACAGAATGAAGCACATTGCTCTTCGCTACTTCCTTGCTCGTGAGCTGCAGCAGCGTGGTCAGCTGCGCCTTGCTTACGTGGCCTCCGAGGCCAACACTGCTGATATCTTTACCAAGGCACTTCCGCCTTGTGATCATCAGCGCTTTTGTACGATGCTAGGTCTTGTGCCTACTTGGCCTCACTTACTCACTTCTTGACCTTGCTTGTACTTTGATCTATCTATACCTGCACTTGCTTGTTTTCCTTTATATATGATCTTGCATGTGAACTGGCCTTATGGCCTTGAACTTGTGCTCGGAATGTGTGGTGACGTTGTGATCCACCCTGAGCTTACTGTGCTTTGCTTGAATGGTCTTGTGACCTTTTGTTCTCCCCCACTTTGCCTATGGGGGTGTGTCAAGCTTATATGCTATAGTCTGTGTAGGCTGTAGTGGGGTAGATAATATGGGGTACAACACTTTTAGGTTTTACTACTTGTACCCACGTGTTTCCTAGTGCATTCATTCCTCGTTCTTTCACACGTCTTCGTCCTCGACTTCATTCCAGATCAAGGCACCGCTGACAGCGACGGAATCGTCACCTTCACTTCCTGGACACATCCGCCGGACCTCCACTCCGACTTCCGCCCCGACGATTTCTGGTATTCGAATACCATACCTGAGGCTGAATGAACAAGAGCATTAGCGACAATACAACAACTGGCAGCAGCAGAGACAACATCGGCAGCAGTCGAGACAACATCGGCAGCAGCAGAGACAACACCGGCAGCAGCAGAGACAGCACCGGCAGCAGCAGAGACAATACCGGCAGCAGCAGAGCCAACACCAGCAGCAGAAGAGGCAACACTGACTACGACACCATTTACAGGTCCTTCAACGGCACCAGCTCAAATTGACAATACTCCATCGACTCCTGCTCAACAGCTAACTCCCACTCCACGAGAAGTCCACAGAAGCGCCAAATTCACCGCCGGCTTTTATTCCAACTACGACTTATACAGGCGCTCGCCCGGACATTGCGCTGGTGAAGACATCTGGCACGCAAGAATGGGATACCCAAGCAACACAACGTTAAATAACACGATCCGAGCAGGCGTCCTTGACAAAGACTCACTACTTCTACCCGACGGCAGAGAACTTCAACGAGTTGGCGGAACGTGTTTTGCCTACCCCGAAGCCGACTTTCCACACCAGCCGTTCGTCTCTCACCACAACCCGAGCGCACCAGCGTACACACCACTGGAAAAGGTGTACATAGATTTACTTCATTACCGTGAACCCGGACAAGGAGCTTATAACTACGTCATCTCGTTCATCGACGCCGCCATACGATACGTCTGGCACTTCAACCTCCCGAGACGCGACATGGCCCTCGACGCTTTCGCCACTTGGCTTCCAGCAGCAGAACGAGAATCAGGAATGAAGCTGAAAAGCTTCTAGTCAGAGGGGGGAGGGGAATATCAGTTACAAAATTTCAAGGACTACCTGGCGGAAAGAGGCATCAAAAGGCTCATCTCCCTTCCCTACGCCCATCAACAGCAAGGCGAGGCAGAAAGAATGAACAGGACTCTTCAGAACACCATGCGCAAACTGTTGCGTGGCATGCGGCTACCCAACCACCAGTGGCCCGAGGCGATGGACCAGGATGTCATGCTCCACAACTTGCTCTCAACATCATCTCTCCCGAACAACGCATCACCGCACCTGCTATGGACAGGAAAGTTGGGCAGCACAAAAATGTTACGAGTGTTCGGATGCATGGCACAGTACCGACCCCCAGCTGCACGAGCCGGCCGATTCTCTCAACGAGCATAGTAGGGAGTACACCTGGGCATCGAAAAACATTACAACACATGGAAGATTTTCGCCATCCACTCAAAGGAAACAGTAGCGGCACGTGACGTGATTTTCTACGAACGACTCACCCTCCCAACATACCTTGCCAACCTGGAAGAAGACCGAGACCCCACAAGTGGATTTCATGGTGACCAAGCCTTCGCTTCGGCAACAGACGAAGCCGACTGGGATGAGCAGAACGTGGACGGAGCTTCGGAAGAAGCCGGACCACTTCCCTACTGTTCGATAGATGTCCCGATGGACGACGAAAACGCACGCGACAACATCAATGCCGAAGTCTATTATCACTTCGCCGACACTGGTTACGTTACACCTGCAAGAGTCAACACCGATGAAGCAGAACGAGTAGGACCCAACTTCATACCTGATCCAGAAGCAGGAGACGAAGCAGCTTATCCCGAGGATGCAACTCTCCCCAGCTACACATGAGAAATGTTGAACGAGAATGGTGATGACTAAGTGAAAGTTGGGTACAAATACAAACCCTAGAAAGCTGTACCCCATATGTGCTACCCCACTATAGCCTACAATAGCTATGTCATATATATCTGACACACCCCCATAGGCAAAGTGGGGGAGAACAAGGGGTCACAAGACCAGTCAAGCAAAGCAACGCAAAGCAAGCTCAGGGTGGATCACAAAGTCACCACACAGTCCGAGCACAAGGTCAAGGCCACAAGGCCAGTTCACATGCAGGAGTACACATATATATATAAGGCTAAACAAGCAAGAGCAGGTATATATATATATATATGTAAGAGTACAAGCAAGGTCAAGGGGTGAGCAAGTGAGGCAAGACAGGGACAAGACCCAGCTGAGTGCAGAAGCGCTGATGATCACAAGGCGGAAGTGCCTTGGTGAAAACATCAGCAGTGTTGGCCTCAGAGGCCACGTAAACAAGTCGCAACTGACCACGCTTCTGCAGCTCACGAGCAAGAAAGTAGCGGAGAGCAATGTGCTTCGTTCTGTGCTCCAGGCGCTGCTCTCGACACAAGGCCAGCATGGCCTTGTTGTCTACGTACAGCACTGGAGGAGAACGAGGCGGCTCTCCAAGGTCAGTCAGCAGGTAGGTGAGCCAGCGAAGCTCCTGAGCAGCCATAGCCCCATAGTAGATCTCAGCCTCACAACTGGAGCCGAGAACAGAAGACGAGCGAGTAGCCCGCCACGAAACAGAGCCGGAACCAAGGCTGAAGGTGTAACCCTGTGACGACCGCTGCGTAGCCTGGTCGTCAGCCCAAGAAGCGTCCGCGTGCCCAGTGAGGACCACTGGACTCCGCCCTCCAAGCACTAGCCCCATGCCCGACGTACTGCACAAGTAGCGCAACACCCTCTTCGCTGCAGCCATGTGCTCTGGTCGGTGTCTCCCAGGAGCAACATAGCGTGCAAGAATGCTAAGAGGGTATGCAAGGTCAGGTCGTGTGCAGGTCATCAGGTACATGAGGCAGCCAACAAGCTCTGGATACGGGCCACTCGACTCTACGGACTCATCCGAAGGCAGAGCTGAGAGTGAGTGGCGAGTAGGCAGAGGATTGGCCTGAGGCGAGGAGTACGTGAAGCCGAAGCGGTGAAGGACCTGCTGCACCATGTGTGACTGACTCAGGGTAATGGTGCGGCGTGCTCTGTCCCGGGTGATCTGCAAGCCAAGGTAGTTGCGCAGTTCACCCAGGTCTGTGCACGTGTGTCGCTTCTGCAGCTCGGACTTCACGTAGGCGAGTCCAGCAGTGTCAGGTGTGGCAAAGACCAAGTCGTCGACGTACACGAGGATGTAGAACGGCGGCAGAGAGGTGTCGGTGCGCAGAAACAGCGACGGGTCGGCAGTAGAAGGAGCAAACCCAAGAGCCGCAAGCGTAGTCCTCACTGTGTCGTGCCACTCACGTGGCGCCTGGCGGAGACCGTAGACTGGACGCCGGAGACTCCACTGGGTACCAGGAGGGAAAGACCCAGTGAAGCCAGGTGGGCGGCGCAGCCAGATCTCTCGTGCAAGCTGCCCTGCAAGAAAGCTGTGCTGAAGTCGAGAGAGTGGAGCTCGTAGTCACGTTGAGCAGCAATGTGCAGCAGTACCCGAAGAGTGGTCATCTTCGGGGGTGGGGAGAAGGTCTGAAAGTAGTCAACTCCCTGCCGCTGACTGAAGCCACGAGCCACGTAACGCGCCTTGAAGACAGGCGGAGAACCCGGCGGCCGCTTCACCCTGAAGATCCACATGCCACTGACGATGTTCGCCCCAGGAGGGGGGACAGCGTCAACGTAGGTGCCTGTGGACTTCCAGGAAGCCATCTCTGTATCCATAGCTGCCTGCCACTGAGAGGAGTAGGGACCCTCTATCGCCTCCGCGTTAGAGCGCGGAGTCGGGATGTCAAGTGCATCCGGGTCTCCCTCAGGGGTAAGAAGTACGGACACGAGATGAGGTGAAGCAGCTGCCAGACACTGGAACTCCTCCTGCCTGTCCTCAAGGACGTCCGTGCCAAGGGCACACTCACCCCCGACGGACGGAGGACAGACAGACTTAGACTCAGCGACAAGACTAGCAGCGTAGTCTAAGCGACAGCGAGCAGCAAAGTCGACGAGCTCAGTAACGAGAGCAGACGCAGCAGTAGACTCGAAAGAAGGGTCAGTGACAACAGTAGCAAGGAGACGCGTGACAGTAGGACTGGCAGTGCGAAGAGAGTCCGACTCAGGGTCAGCAAGTGCAGGAAGAGAGGACTCAGGAGGGGAAGGCAAAGGGGCACGCAGAGGAGCAGTAGACGGACGCAGAGACATCCGGTGCGTGCCAGGGACAGGAGGAGGACGCTGGCGCGAACTGCGACCACTAGCGCGAGCAGCTCTAACAGGCGACGCAGGACGAGACGTAGGCTCACGACGCTCAGTAAGATCTCAAGTAGGACCAGCGTATGGAGAAGGAGCAGGCAGAGGGAAGGCAGGCTGTAGCTGTGACCGTGACGGGACAGGCTGTGGACACTCTAAGGGAGGAGGGGGACCAGTAGAAGGAGGAAGACCAAGAACCTGCTGCAGGAGTGGAACAAAGTACGGACGAGGCCGCGTGACGACGCCAGAAGCAGCAGGGACAGCACCAGTACCCTCAGCAAGAGCACCTGCTCCAGCAGCACCTCCTGCAGCACCAGGAGCACCCCCACTAGGACCGCCAGCGGTAGTCTCAGCGCCAACACCCTCAGCAGCACCAGCTCCAGTCGAACCCGTAGGCCTAGCAGCTCCAGTACTCCCAGTACGAGCACCTGCGGGACCCGCGACCGCAGCACCCTCAGCAGCCGAAGAACCTCCAGCACCAGTAGTACGGCGCCAGCGCCGGGCAATCCACTCGCGCAGCTCCTCTGGAGAGAGTGGCTCCCGGCGAGAAGAAGCACCCGAAGAACCTTCAGGCGGAGCACCTCCACTCCCAGCACCCCCAGGCGTAGCACCTCCAGGCTCAGCACCCCCAGGCGTAGCACCTCCAGGCTCAGCACCCCCAGGCGTAGCAACCCCAAGCTCAGCACCCCCAGGCTCAGTACCCCCAGGCTCAGTACCCCCAGGCTCAGCACCCCCAGACGCAGTACCCCAAGGCTCAGCACCCCCAGACTCCGCACCCCCAGGTCCAGCACCCCAAGGCTCAGCACCCCCAGCAGCACCAGAGTCACAAGTGACCTCGACAGGCTCGACTGCGTCTACCTGGGACACACCTGAAGGGGCACGACCCTGAGGGGGGAGGGAGTCTACCTGGGGGGGACCTGGTACAAGGAAGAGCGGGGGTGGGGGGAGGGACGGAGTGCGGTAGGGGAAGAGGCGGTAGTTGGGGACCGACTCGTCAAACGTGACGTCCTGGGAGGACAGAACACGTCGAGAGGTGGGGTGGTAGAACTGCCACCCAGGCGCGTCAGGGGGGAACCCCAGGAAGACGCAAGGAGCAGCAAGAGGGGACAGCTTGTCTGCAGACAAGTCGCGGACAAACGCCCGAGATCCCCAGACCCGGAACGCCGACGCATCGCCAACCTTCCCCGTCCACAGTAAGGCTGGGAAGGTCTCTGGCCTGGAGACCCTGGGATGGAGGTTGATTTGATGCGCCCCGTACCTGACCGCAAACGGCCACAGAAAATGGGGGGCAGCCGCATGCATCATAGACGTACGAGCGACGTCCATGACCATGCCAATGTGGCGCTCTGCAATCCCATTTTGCTGCGGTGAGTCCGGAAGCGTGAAGGTCTGACGGATGCCTCGTGCGCGACAGTAGGCTCGCAGTTGGCCAGAGGAAAACTCTCCGCCTCTGTCCGAGTGCAGACGCAGAACAGGGAAGTCCGAGCCAAAGCTCCGCCTGAGCTGGAGACGAGCCGCGTGGATCCAATCGATCAGCACCTCAGTGACATCACCCTTGCTGCGCAAGGAGAAGAGCGTGGTGTAACGCGAGTAGTCATCAACAACGAGCAGGAAGTAGCGCTCGTGACCCTATCCACGGACGCGGGCCGGGCCCCACACGTCCATGTGAAGCGTCTGCAACGGGGCCTCTGTCGGAGGAAACTGGGAGAAGTGAGGGGCAGCCCGCTGGCGCCCCTCGACACAGGGGACACAGGCAGGGCCAGGGCCCTGAGGAAGGGGAGGGAGGGACCGGGGGAGACCAGACACAAGAAGACGGGAGGCCATGCCTCTGAGCCGAAGCAGAGAGGGGTGACCAAGACGGTGGTGCCAGAGGAGAGTCTCATGAGACAAGAGACGACACGAACAGGGGGCAGACTTAGGACCAGACCTAGACGCTGCAGCAAACACCTGACCGGACGAAGGGACTCTACCAGACTCAGTAACGGGAGGAGACGCAGTGGTCAGTGTGTACAGGCTCGACCCCGGCTGACGGGTAAACGTAGCCAGGTGCCGGCCTGTGCTAGCCTCTGTACAGTGCGTCACCCGCTGACGCGCAGGAGTGAACTGGTGTACTCCCCCATCCTGTAGGTTAGCACCACTCACCAGGTTCATCGAGAACGAGGGGAGGTAGAGACCAGACAGGGTGCCAGAGGGAGCCGCCGGACACGGGAGGACTGTGGAGAAGCGAGACAGTACAGGACCCCCGGAGGGGTCAGCCAGAGACACCGCAACCGGCCGACTAAGCGGCGTGAGTGTGGTGCGGTCCCGAAAGAAGGAGCGAGACGCCCCAGAGTCAAGAGTGAAGGTGAGGGAGGCCGAAGCCGACGTAGTACCTGAGAGCGCAGACTCACCAGTACCTGAGGACGCCGACACACTAGCACCTAGAGCAGCAGCGTCGCAAGCACCTAGGGCAGCAGCCTCAATGCCCGGATCGGGCGGGAAACAGCGGTAGCAGTCACCATCATCACTATGAGACACAGCATACATGACAGAGAGAATAGCATCAAAGTCAAGATCAAAGATGGCAACACCCGCCCTAGACAGCTCGCCCCAGCGAGGAATCTCTAAGGCCTCCGGGAACTGGTGACGCCACTCGTTCGTCAGGCGGCCAAAGCAGCGCTGGGAGGGGTGCGGACCCCCACACTGTTCACCCGCACGGTCGCCGGTGCGCAGGACGTAGGTGCACGGACCAAATCCCCCACCCCGCTGGCGTGCAGTGTACCACTCACGGAGCTGCTGAGGGGACAGGGTCTCACGACCGCGCTGCTGCTGCTGGCGCGCGCCACTACCGGAGCCACTCCTCTGCGAAGGCCCGCGACCAGCTCCACCGCCACCCCCACCGCCTCCGCCGCCTCCGCTACTGCCGCCGCCTCCACCGCCGCCTCCACCGCCGCCTCCACCGCCGCCACCTCCGCTCCCACCGCCACCGCCGCCGCCGCCTCCGCCTCCACCGCCGCCACCGACCCCCCCACCCGCACCTCCACTCCCACCGCCACCCCCACTACCCCCACCGCCTCCACCTCCACCTCCACCGCCCGCTCCTCCAGCTCCCTTGCCCCCCTTGCTCTTGCCAGGGCGGCGTCTCCCGCTAGGGGCAGACGCCGCACCGACCGACTCAAGACCAAGGAGGTCGGCCGTAGCAGCAGAGGCAACAGAGGGCAGCAGGGGGGAGGGGGAACACCCCTCAAAGATGGGGGTGCGCGGGTCACCTTGAGAGGCTCCTACAGCGACTATACTCTTCTCCGCTGCTAAGAGGGCCTTCTCGAGGAGATCGACAGTGAGTGTGGTGGGACAGACTGAGAGAAAGTGGTCCCTGACTACACGAAGGGAGTCAGGAAGGCGAGTGACTAGGAAGTACAGAGTGATGTACATGGGGGGGGGGGTTCTTGGCGCAGAAGTCAGCAGGGAGTGCAGCGCGGTAGCGAGTGTCACTAGTGCGGAGGTGCGTAATGAGGTCAGCGACGGTGGGAAAGGCAACAAGGTCAGGGAAGAGGTACGGTAACATGAGACGGCTCAGTGCAGCAGTGGCAGGGGAGGAGTAGCGCGCGACTACAGCGTCGTACAAGGTCTGAGCACTCTTGTAGTGACTAAAGTGCGCACGCTCGGAGGTAGGGAGGTGGCGACGCACAGCAAGACGTGCAGCAGCGTCGCGTGTGGCCCACTGGGTGCGAACAGTGGCGTCAGCATCAGCAGCATGGGCAGGGGAAGCGCCAGAGGTAAGGTCAAAGAGAGAGAGGCCGTCTGCCCTATCGCACTGTAAGAACAGCTGCAGGTCGTCTACCCAGACCTCAAAGTCAATGGCCCGACCCTCAGCGTCAAAAGCGAGGACACTAGGGGTGGCCATGACGACAGTAGCCTAGCAGTAGTACCTGTAGGACAGGGGCCGTGCAGTGACAAGAGCGCTGCTCTCACCAGACAGGGCGGGTCGGGCAGCTCAGCAGCACAGCAACGCGGCTGCTCGGACGGCTCAGCAGCAACTGTGGTTCGGGCGGCTCGGGCGGCTCGGCTCCACAGCGGCTCAGGCGGCTCGGGCGGGTCGGGCGGCTCGGCTCCTCAGCGGCTCAGGGGGCTCGGGCGACTCGGGCGGCTCGGGCGGGTCCGGCGGCTCGGCTCCTCAGCAGCTCAGGCGGCTCGGGCGGCTCGGGCAGGTCGGGCAGCTCGGGCGGCTCGGGCGGCTCGGGCGGGTCGGGCAGCTCGGGTGGCGCGGGCGGTGTAGGGCCGTAGGGCCGCTGGTAGGGCTCGGGGCCGCAGCGAGAGGGGCGGCGGGGCCGCAGAGACGGGCGGCGGGGCCGCAGTGAGAGGCGGCGGGGCCGCAGCTAGAGAGGCGGCGGGGCCGCGGAGACGGGCGGCGGGGCCGCTGAGACGGGCGGCGGGGCCGAAGTGAGAGGCGGCGGGGCCGCGAAGACGGGCGGCGGGGCCGCTGAGACGGGCGGCGGGGCCGCAGTGAGAGGCGGCGGGGCCGTAGCGAGAGAGGCGGCGGGGCCGCGAAGACGGGCGGCGGGGCCGCTGAGACGGGCGGCGGGGCCGCAGGGAGAGGCGGCGGGGCCGCAGCTAGAGAGGCGGCGGGGCCGCGGAGACGGGCGGCGGGGCCGCAGAGACGGGCGGCGGGGCCGCAGTGAGAGGCGGCGGGGCCGCAGCGAGAGAGGCGGCGGGGCCGCGAAGACGGGCGGCGGGGCCGCTGAGACGGGCGGCGGGGCCGCAGGGAGAGGCGGCGGGGCCGCAGCTAGAGAGGCGGCGGGGCCGCGGAGACAGGCGGCGGGGCCGCAGAGACGGGCGGCGGGGCCGAAGTGAGAGGCGGCGGGGCCGCAGCGAGAGAGGCGGCGGGGCCGCGAAGACGGGCGGCGGGGCCGCTGAGACGGGCGGCGGGGCCGCAGCGAGAGAGGCGGCGGGGCCGCGAAGACGGGCGGCTGGGCCGCTGAGACGGGTGGCGGGGCCGCCGTGAAGGGCGGCGGGGCCGCAACGAGAGAGGCGGCGGGGCCGCAGAAAAAGGGCGGCGAGGCCGCTGAGACAGGCGGCGGGGCCGCAGTGAAGGGCCGCTAGGGCGGCTCGACGAAGTGAGGGCCCGGAGCGCGACTCGGGCTGAGCGCGCTTCGGGCAGGAAAAAAACTCGATGTGGTGGGCCCTAAGCACAGTTCCCAAGGGGGAACCTGTTCGATACCATGAGAAGATTAGAACGAGAATGAATGTGAACTATGAATGAAGGGAGTACAAATATGAAACCCTAGTTGGGTTGTACCCCCTATGGGATACCCCACTATAGCCTACACAATAGCATAAGCTATAATGTTCTGACACAACCCAATTAGGGTTAGTACTTGTACCCAACTCTTTCATAGTCCAATCATTCTCGTTCTCTTTTCTCAAGCAGAAGTTCGAGAACTGCATATTGCTGACTGGACAGGGCCACGTCACTAGCAACGACACTCCAGAAGCGAAGGGGAGTGCTGGAAACAATTATTTAAACGCTTCTTGTGTGTCGTAACACCGAACCACAAACGAGGCGAATTACAGAGGAACAACGGCAAGTCAACCATCAGAGGTTGACAAGAATACCAACTGCTGGAGATAACGCGAAGACCAAAGGTCAGAGTCCTTGGACTTGACAAGTACAGCGCGACAGCAAGGACAAACAAATGACTTGTTATTGCGTAGTTGCCCGAGTCGTCACTGAATCGAACCGCAACAGCAACATTAAAACAGTTATTAGCTGTATCTTTTCATATTTCTTGTACTCTTATAAAAACCTTGTATCTTCTTGCTTTAAACAATCTATCTTGCCCTCACATACTACCGTCATCGCCCGGATATAAGACATGTATGTCTTATCTCATACATTAAAAAAATCAGTCTTATAAATGGACAAAAATCTGTTTAGAAGATACTTCCTCGTTATACATTTGCCATTTGCCCCTACACACAAATAGGTGTCTTATAATGAGGCTACCCTGTTTATAAGAGACACCCGTATAATAGACAACCCCTGTCTACTATTCAACACTGTCTTATATCCGGGTGATGACGGTAGCGCAAGGTGGTTCAACACTTGTCCCTAAATGCCGCAAATACAACACCTCTACTCAGAATATAGCCTTGAAAAGATCCTAAGGGCTTTTCTCAGCCCAGCAATAGTTGTCTCCTACATGTATTGATAACATTTACTGCAGCAACAGTGCTGCCAAAACAATGACAAATCAATAATGTGTATCTAGGATCAGTATTATTTGAGTAGATGGATTGGAGACAGCAACCCACGCGTGCAGTGCCAGCAAAAAATGATACCTTCTAAGAAGCAGCCGGGAAGATAACCACCAGCGGTAGCAGAAGTTTTAACGCTTGCTGCTAAACTCGTGTCTGCACAGCCACCTAATCATTGTCAACTGCATTTCCAAGCAGCCTCTGCTGCAACAGCTACTGCCTCTGCCACAGTATGAATGTGGTGGCAGGTAAAAAGGCTTCAAACTTTGTGACAGAGCCAATGACGCTGGGAACTGGGCTGGTAACGAATGTGGCTGCTGCTAAAATTACAAATGCTCGCAGTTGGAAAGGCACATCTGTGACAGCGCTTGCTAGGCCCTATGTCTGTAACAGCTGCTGCTGCTACTGCTGCTGCCACCACGCAAAGGGAAATGTGCAGCAGTGCTCGCCTTAGGCACAATTTCCATAACAGCTGCTGCCGTTGTTGCTATGACTTCTACTGGACCAAGGAGGAATTGGACACATGTGACAGTGCTCGCATCATGGTCAATCTCTGCCACAGCTCCTGGTGTTGCTGCCGCTGCTGCCGCTGCTGCTGCTGCTGCTGCTATGACTTCTACTGGACCAAGGAGGAATTGGACACATGCGACAGTGCTAGCCTTATGGTCAATCTCTGCCACAGCTCCTGCTGCTACAGCTGCTGCAGCTGCTGCTGCTGTTGCTATGACTTCTACTGGACCATGGAGGAATTGGACACATGCGACAGTGCTAGTCTTATGGTCAATCTCTGGCACAGCTCCTGCTGCTGCTGCTATTGGCCCAAGGAGGTATTGGACACGTGTGACAGTGCTCAACTTAGGCCCAATCTCTGCCACAGCTCCAGCCACTACAGCTGCTGCTGCTGCTGCTATGACTGTTTTAGAGGCGTCTCAAAAACTGACTTGCTGCTGCCCAAGGAAGAAACAGACATATGTGAGTGCTCACCTCGGATTCCCTGTGACAGCTACACCTGGTGCTACTGCTGCTGCTGAATTCTACTGACCCAAGGAAGAAAGGGACATATGTGACAGTGGTAGCCTTAGGGCCATTCTCTGTCACAGACGTTGCAGCTGCTGCTATCACTTCGCCTGCCCCAAGGAAGAAAGGGACATGTGCGAAAACGCTCGCCTTAGGCTCAATTTCCGTGAAGGGAGGGCTGGAGGTTGGTGTTAGGTGGGCGGCAAGCAGAGGGCAGAGGGGGAGGAGAGAAAGAGGGGGGGGAGAGAACAACGAATTGGGTGTTTCGAGGAAACAGGAACGCTACAGCGAAGGGGGGAAAGTTATCTGTGACAGGATTCGGGAACCCTACTTGCAGTAGAGGTGAATGGTGACGGTTGGGGTTGGGGAAGGGAAGTGGGAGAAGCGAGCAGAGGAGAGGCGAGCAGTTACAATGGGCAAGCAGGAATGTTTCGTGACTCACGGTGCTCGCCCTGAGCTACCCTCGCATGAATGGGGATAAGATGCGGAACTTTTTTTTTTTTTCAAGAAACCAGCAACTATCATGTGGGGATCAATTTCCCCACAACTATAAATTATGGAGAAAAGGGGGCAGCGCAAATGACAGAGGAGGGGAGAGGAGAGGAGAGGAGGGGAGAGGAGGGGAGAGGAGGGGGAGAGGAGGGGAGAGGAGGGGATAAGAGGGCAGGGATGGGAAGGAGAAGGGAGAGGAGGGAAAGGAAGAAAAGGGGAGAGGAGAGGGGTGGGGAGGGGAGGCGACGGCAGCGGAAGGGAGGAGAGGGGAGGATTTTGCATATTTGGATGGCGTGCATTGTGACGTACCACTCTGACTTGCCAACTGAGACGAGGAAAATGCTGCTGGGCCACAAATCTTTTCAAAAACGCTGCCACCCCTTTGCTTGCTGCCTCGCTGCACTGTAGACGCAGTTTCAGAAGAAACCACGTCTTGTGCAGGAAAATGGAGCGGCTTCAAACGCGAACAGCAGTCCCCCCTTTCTGAAGTTTCCCCGCGCTCGTCCCGTTCCCCTCTTCCGCAATTCCCCCCTGGTTCATCGTTCCCCGCTCTTGTCTCCTCCTGCGCGCTTTCCGCCAAACCTTCTCCCCCCACCTGTACTGTCTCGTGGAGACACCCATCCGCAAGGCTTTCCGCGCTGCTGTTTCCACCCGCGCAGCTTCTGCTTCCGCCCGCAATTCGTTCCGTGCAACTCCTGCCCTTTTCCGCTTCTCTTTCGGGCTGCGATGCGGTTCGTCGCAAGCATCGAACCGCTAGTGAAGACGCGAGTCGAGACTTCTCGGCCCTCGTAGATGCGACACGTTGCGATCCCGAAGTCGCTGATTGAACGTGACAGGATCTAGACCGCATGTTTTTTTCTCGCAGCAACCTTCGCTCTTGCTGCTCTCGCTTCTCCCGCTTCTCACGCTGCTCCTGCTGCCAGTGGTGCTGCTGCTCCCGCTGCTGCTGTTTTCCCTCCTTCCATCCCAGTGCTTGCAGGCGACCCAGCAGCGACGGCGACGTCGTTTTCACTGGCGCATCTGCGACGGATTGCGACAGCGGGGTTGTCGCCGCCGTGGGTGCAGTCAGCGGGCGAGCAGACCTAGGCGTCGAATCAGGAGCGGACTGAAATCCGGAATGAAAGCCGTTTTGAAAATTTCCGGATTGCGAAAACCCGGATCGTAAACCTGTTGGATCTGAGGCCGCTATCGCGCAACGGCTCCTAACGCGAATCTCGCCGGCATTGAAATCGCCACCGTTCATCGGATTGGCACCAAGCCCGTCCACAAGAGGGGACGGCGAGGCGGGTGTGACTGAAGCGGGGGTGCCTGAAGAGGGCGAGAGCAGCGCCGTAAAGGAGAGCCGCGACGCGGTGCTCGAAAAAGACGTCGGGAGCGACGGCCAGTGCAGCAACCCGCGGCGCCGCGGACTGATCGTCGTCGCCGTGACACAATTCGTGTTAAGGCCGTTAGATGTGTCACTAGGGCTGTTGCAGGTAATGATCCGTCTGTGTTCCGAAGCAACGACAGGAGGGTTTGTCGAGCAGCAGGGATCTCTGCTTCGAAGCGGCCTTGACGATCTCTCCGGATCGAAGCGCGTCGTTTCCACACGCGTCCCCTCGCCACGCGCGTCGACTAGCGTCGCCGCTTCGACGCGCAGGCTGCTGAACATCGGGAAGTCCGCGACGCTGTGCGGCGAATACACGGTGGCGTGCGCTTCACGCGAAGCTTGCCTCGCGCCCCCGCGCAAACAGGCAACCTCCTGGGTCGATGCGCGACTCGTGGGGGCCAGATCTGGCCGTTCATTCAAGGCGGACAGATCCGACCGTTCGCTGAGAGCCCCTCGGCGGGTGACCGCGATGGCGAAAGGCGGACGGAGACGGAGACGGAGGCGCGACGAAGGTGGTGTTGCAGAAACGCCAACGTCGTTAAGAATCTCTCCGTTGCCGTCCATTTGCACGGGGAAACCAGGATCTGCCTGCGCGGGCGAATCAACGTCTCCCCGCAAATCCAGGCCGCCCACCGTTTCTCTGCGCGCTCTCTCCTCCGAGCTCCCGAGCGAAACCCCCCGCGGAACCCCCTGCGGAACCTCCGGCACACATCCGCTCGCGAACCTAGCCCCGTCCCATGATCCTGCGCGGTCGTTGCGCGCGCGGTCCCCGTATCCTGTCGCCACCGCAGAGTCCGGATCGTTACATGTATTACCCCGTGCGACGTCTTTCCCACCATCCTGTCGCCCGCATTCTGTCGCCATCGCAGAGCCCGCTCCGTTACTGATAGTACCCCGTGCGGGGAAAACTGTCGCCACTGGCGGACGGGTTGCCCCGCTACTGATGTCGTCCCTCTCGGCTTCCACGTTTTCCCCGTCGCCGCCGCCTCCCCGGTCGCCTTTCTGATTGACCCCGTTCTTCCCGGAAGCAGCGGCGGGGAAAACCGGTTGGCGGAGCACCGCCGCGCCACACAACCCACTCTTGACCTCCCCATCGCTAATCTCACCCCTAACCCTGCCACTTCCCTCCCCCGTACCCCTGCCGCTCCCTGCAGCAGCAGCCGGGGGAAAAACTGGTTGGCGGAACACCGCCGCGCTGCACAACCCGTTGTTAGACCCGCCGTCACTAACCCCGCCGCTATCTCCGCTGCTAACCGAGTCATTAACCGCGCCGTTAACCCCGCCACCAAAACCGCCACCGACCGCGCCGCCAACCCCGCCGCCGGAACCGTCGGCGAAAACGTCGCTGCTGCAGCTGCTGTCGCTGGGGAAGGCGCATAGCCCGTCGCAGAAATTCGCGCACGGCGCGCTGTCGACTGTGGTAAGACTAGCGCACGGCGGAAGGCTGGCGAGACTTTCCCGTTTTTTCCTCGTCTCCCCGTCGAAGGGGCTCGCGCGCGAATCAGCGTCGTTGAAGCGTTCAAGCAGCCGCCGCCGCCGCCGCTGCTGCTGCTGCTCTCGCTGCTCTCTCTTAATATGCTGCTGTGTTTTCAAGTCCTGCTCCAGTTCTTGTCTTGGCTCGGGTAAGTACTTAGAGTCGTGCGACTGCGATCGAATTACCAGACTTGCGCGCGAGCTGACAACAACGACGCTAGGAACGCTGGAGTGTTCCACAGGAGAGGTAAGTTGGGAACTAAGTTCGGAGCTAAGTTGGGAGATAAGTTGGGGATCAGAAGAGCTATTGCTTCGCGGCATGGTCAAGGACAGCTCCAGGTCCCCGCTCGAGCCGCGGGAGTGATCCGAGTCATGTGAACGGTGCGACCTACTAACGCGCCAGTCAACAGCGGGTATTGGGCACAGCTCAGGGAGCGAGCACGATTGGCGGAGCCCGACTGGTTCCCCGCTCCCGTCGCTCGCGCCGCACCCGCAGCTCCCACTAACCCCGCCGCATCCTCCGCTACATGACTTTTCGCCGCATTTCCCGCTGGCGTCGACGCCGCTTTTCCCGTCGCCGCCGCCGCTTTCCTCCGCGATAGACGTTATCTCCAATATTTGATCCGCGAGGCGATCGTCCTGCCGCCATTGGCTGACGACGGATGAAAGCTGCATCGCGGCGTCGGTCGCGACGTTCCGCAACTGGCGGCGGCGAAAACGGCGGAGGCGTTTCTCGAATTTCCGGACGCATTCTGGCGTGATATCGGTGTTTATAAGTCCACGCTGCGTGAGGGATTGCGCCTCGGCGTTGCCTAAGCTGCGCCAGTCTATAACGGGTATAGGACACACCTCTGATACCGGCTCCATAGTAAGGGGTGTGTCTGCGACTGCTAACAGCAAAAAGTCGCGATGGTGGTCCAAAGAAACTGCCGTTTCTCTTCGACTCGAAAAAGCCTATCAAACCACAATTCGTGAATTGAAATTGGGAGGAAAATAAGTAAACACAGCTGCCGCTCAGCTTCACGGTTTGCTCCACCACAATTGCCGCTCAACGCGCAGTGCCGCTCCCAGTGCAGTGCCGCTGCCTCCCCCGAAGTTGCCAGGATTGCATTACAGAACAGCTGTAACTGGAAGTAACTCAGCGACAGCTCTGATTCTCAGCAGTTTGACATCTGCACGTTCTGGTGAATCAGTTGAGCCTGGCGGAAAAGTAGGCAGGGAGCAGGAGGCAAAAGTTCTTCCTGCAGTGGATGAGCTTTTTGCACCATGCTTCCCTTTCCCACTTCTCCCCAACTCTCCATCCCCGATTTTGAACCGATTTTTGCTTGTACTGTACACTGTATCGGACCTCTTTCCCGCTCATTCTCCCGCTCGCAAAACCATCCTGGTCGCCGTCATCATGATGTGCTACGTGGCTGGATCTGACGGTTGAGGGAAGAAACAGCCGTCAAGCTCTGGCACGAGACGAGCAGCCGTAAAGCATGCGAAATTATGATAGGCTGGCTGGCTTCATTTGGGCTGATGTGGGTTTAGTGATGGGTGGTGTGGCACTTCTAGATACTTTCCTCGCCTGGCCTGCACTCAGTGGCAGTAAGGTGGGATTGAGCGTTTATGCAATGAGGTTTTTGGATGCTGTGAGAATGGAATGTGAGGGAGAGGAGATGAGAGGGATCATGGGGAGGAGAAGAGGGAGAAACGAAAGGCGGCTGGGAGGAGCACGAATCACACACTTGCACACGGAGACACACGGAGCAATTGCAGACTCGGCGGCTGTACACCCTGTTTCTCGACCCTCTCACCTTGCGCGATTCGCTGCTACAGTGCGGTCAGGTGCCATAAACCGTATGGCTGAAACCTGCGGGCAAAGCCGCACCAGCTGACGGAGTGGTACTGGGGGCAAAATTTTTCTTTATCGCTGTATACCCTTTTCAACCGCTTTCAAACGCTTGGTTAATGTTCTTTACCATGCAGCATCCTAGCTAACCGCTTTCTTGTGAATGTGCTTGTACCGTCGGTGATAAGACCATTTCAAACGTGGTGACGTTCTACAACCAGTGCATGTTCTGCAACCAGATGCTCTGCTAGCGCGAAAGAGGGTGTACCAACTGACCAGCTGAGAAAAGCGGTGAGTTTCCATCACAGAACTCTTGCATGTTGGAATGTAGTACAGACGAGTCACGAAAGTCAGGAACGAGGTGGCAGTGCACGGCCTACGATGAATGTGGTGTGCTGAAGACCATTTCTGGTTGGTGTGGTTGTGGGACACACAGAGAATCAACGGTTGAGAAGGAGTCAAGATAAAATGGACGGATGGGCGTAGGAATGTGCGGGCGTGATGTGATGTGATGCGATGTGATGCGGAGATTTGGGGTGGGATTGATCTGGGGTTGTTGGGATCGGGTCGGGACGGGACGGGACGGGATCGGGATGGGGGAGAAGAGAAAGGAGGGATGGATGGATTGAATGAAAAAGGGTAATAGCTTTAGCAGGGGTAATACTAGCGACCCTGCGCTTTAAAGGAGACTACATTCCCAGTAGCGGGCACTTTCCACCCCTCCGCGCCTCAGACAGGGAAGTTATAGAAACAAGACAGTAATCTTCCCACATTCACCCACGTGTCAACAATTTCCAAATCGAATCCACACTCTGGGTGGCTCGGCTGCCACACTGTTCTGAAATCCGATAGGCTACTGTTTCGCGCCCAAAATTTCGGAACACAGGCCTGCGTCAGCAGGCAGTGCAATGAGTCAGCGGGCAAGTAAAAACAAACCCCACATGGAAGGCATGCAATTCGGGAGGCATCAACCCCAAACTTTTAGGGTTGAGGCTCCCGAATGGCATGCAGTCCGATTGGAGTTTATAATTTTTTGCCCGCGGTCAGATTGGTTTCGATTTTGCAGAAGGGACAAAAGTCTGTTGCGTACAGTTGGTCAGAATGTCCAGTACAGTACGTGGCATGCAAATTAGTGACACGTGGGTGAATGTGGGGAAGATTACTGTCTTGTTTCTATACCTTTCCTGTCTGAGGCACGGAGGGGTGGAAAGTGCCCGCTACTGGCACTGTAGTCCCCTTCAAAGCGCAGGGTCGCTAGTAGTACCCCTGCCAAAGCTACTTACCCAATGGAAAAGGGGAGGGAGGGAAGGAAAGCGGAGCAGACTGGCAGGGTCAAGGGGGGTGTGGTCCGTCACTGCACACACCAACCTGCTCTGGTCAGGTCTAGCTCGATCCATCCGGCTACCCCTCCCACACCGTTGGTTGATTGTTATTTCTGTTGGAGAGTACAGTCGATGCTCAGCCTATCACAAAACATTTGCTCTGTACAATTAGAAATTTAGTCACTCGCGAACGTTTTGCTCGTGAGTGACTAAATTGACCATTGTGCCGATTTCAGGGTACAGTCACCAAGTTGAGGAAGAAAAACATCTACAGTTCATAAACAATAACGGTTGCCCGTCATCAGAGAAGCTAACCTGGTTACGAAATTAAAACCCTTAACTCGATTCACGTTGCAATTTCATATTAGTCACATTTTTGCCCGTGGCGACAAAGGCGAACGTGGCGAATTGTCTCAAATTCGTTTCACGCACATGCCGCCCGCCTACCTGGTGTTCTTGAAATGGGCACCGACTGTAACAAAAACGGGAACACTGTTTTGCTTTTACGGAACGGAACCGCTGGTCTGCTGCTCTTCTGTCCTCTTCTGCTCGGCTGCAATGAGATTCTATTCCAACTGCGCTGTAGCTAGCACGTTGCCACACCTCACTGTACAAACTGACTGGGTACAGTACTGTAATTGTTGTGCGCATCGACTGGAGACTCAGGATTTAGCAGAGCGTTTTGCACTACAAACTTGGTGTACTTGGCCAAGAGCAATCTTTCGAAGAGTGCTGTTACCGTATTAGCCTGTACTTCCGGGCGGTTATGTGACCAACTCCCGTTCAATTTCGACTCCGCCTGTGTCCCAGTGGGCTGTGTATTTTGACGAATCGCCAGACTTATAAATCCACTTGCATTGTGACAAGTCTGTGTCCCCGAGTCCGCGCTTACAACCTAGCGAGCCGAGATCTTCCAACCCCCCCCCCCCCCCTATCCTGTTTCTGTCTGAAATTAAAGTATTTTCAATAAGCGAGATTTGTCTAGGTAGCGCACCACAATCTCCCATCTACCCCCTGACCTAATTCAGCTGACTTCCAGCTTTGCATGACATGAAGGGTGGTTCGTCATCAACACTACTGTACAAGGCTCCAGAAAGTGTGGCGGGGCCCACCAATCAAGCTTACTGGACGGACGGAAGTGAGGCAAAAAGTCGAGAACACGGGCAGCTGAGAGTTTCGGCTCCTGATACACCATATTTTCTCAAACTTCTCACCTTGCGCGACTGGTCGCTACAGTTCTTGTCTCTTGCGATCTGGTGCCATTAAATGTTCCTACTATCCTGGGGGGAAAAGCCGAACCACGTGACAAACTGGCTGAAGGGCGTAAATTTTCCGTAATCGCTGTATATCCTTTACAACCTTTCTGAAACGTTTACGAAGCTGATTTTAAACTGCATCACCTCACCTAACCGCGTTCTTCGCATTGTGCTTGACAAGACGGTTCTGAACGTAGTGACGTTCTACAACCCGTGATTGTTCTGCAACCAGATGCTCTACTAGCGCGAAAGAGGGTGTAAATTGTCGTAATGATCTTCTTGCACGACAACTGAAGAAACGACAAGGAGACCAGCCCAAATTCAAAGTGCTCACAGTATACGACAACTAAGATCTATCAAAATTCGCCTTGTGGTTTTCACATCTAATCTGTTCTTGCTGGTGTGGTACACTTAGCTTCTAAAAAAACATATGTACAACAAGCTTATGAGCTTCATATACAGCATTAAGGCGCTGGTGACTACGGGCTTTCTGCTGGTGCAATAATGGGAACACATGGGCTTTTTCACTGCCTTTTTGGCGCCTGAAAACACGTTAATTCTCCTTTTGTTGATTTGACTCGTACCAGTAGCTGTCCTTGGTACTGTATATGCACCTGCTACCTACATGTGCTGTATTAGGGCTTCTCCATGGAATTTAGTTTCTGCCAATTACCCTTCCCAATCATTTGAGCTCGCGGATAACCTTCTGGAACAAATAGCCCCTCATTGAGTCCTTTTTTTCGCACAGATTGTGCTTGTATCATTTATTTGATTTTGACATGTACGAAATCTGGAGATGAGATTGCAATCCTGGTTCGCTCAATAGATTGACATGCTAATGCTCTCCAATTTCTGCATTCATGATTGGTTGCCGCACCCCATGGAAATGGAATACATACAACATTGCAGATTGAGATACAAGCAGCGAAGAACTTCAAACCGAATGTGACACACTGAGCGAAATATCCCCCGAATGCATCGCAAGAAGCAGCTTGTGTCTCTCTTCCGGATTCGTAACATCTAGCAGCAAAACAATTGTAGCAGCTGTAGTGTATGATCCCACACCGCCTCCCTGTCCCTGCTGCCCTTGCTGCTGCAGCTGCAGTTGGGTTTCCCGGCTAGCTTGCTGACTCAAGGGGTTTATAACTCGCGCATCGGTGAAACCGCGACGGTCGTACAGTTTTGGATGTTCGAGTGTGAAGAGAATGAGAGGAATGGCCACCTGAGGGAGGAGGGAGACCAGGAGATTGCAGAGGAGAGAGCGGGAGTGCGCAGAGAGGGAAGAGCGGGAGTGCACAGAGGGGCACGGGGGACAGGGGAAGTGACCAGGGGACAATGAGTGCGTACTTGGTTGGAGTGCACAGTTTTGGATGCTCCAGTGTGAAGACGATAAGAGGAATGACCTATTCTCCCGCCTTGTGGACTCTGCTCCCCCGCAAGGGGATAGGGAGGAGGAAATAGGGGGTGCGGGGGGCCACAAGGCGGGAGGAGGGATGCGACAATAGTTGAGTCCATCGTTTCTCGAGGGTCATACTGTTTTGGATGTTGGAGTGTGAAGAGGATAAGGGGAGTGGCCACCTGAGGGAGGAGGGGAGAGCAGGGGTGTGGGGAGAGCAGGGGTGTGGGGAGAGCAGGGGTGTGGTGAGGGGCACGGTTGGGGAAATGCACTGATTTGGATGTTTGAGTGTGAAGAGGATAAGGGGAATGGCCACCTGAGGGAGGAGGGGATAGCAGAAGATGCAGAGGGAAGAGCAGGAGAGCGCAGAGGGGCACAGGGCGGCACAGGGAGGCGTGTTAGTGTGGCTGAGTGCCTCTGGCGGCAAGGAATACACATACATGCGTACCTGTGCGGCAGGGTGTTCTTGAGAATTCTCAAAAACACCCGGGAGGCGTGTTAGTGTGGCTGAGTGCCTCTGGCGGCAAGGAATACGGGGATGCGTGTTAGTGTGCTGGCGAGGTGCCTCTGGCGGCACAGGGAGGCGTGTTAGTGTGGCTGAGTGCCTCTGGTGGCAAGGAATACACATACATGCGTACCTGTGCGGGTATGGCTATAAAGGCAAACACGGGGATGACGTGCAGAGCAGCAGAGTGTGTCTGCTTCACCCACGAGAGCACGCACTCAAGCACACGCCTTGGGAAGGAATACGTACACACAGAAACGTGTACTGCATACATGCGTCCCTGTGCGGGTACTGCCTTGCCTCGGCAGCGAATGCAGGAATGACGTGCAGAGTAGCAGATTCGACCAGATTTAGTCCCACCCACGGACCCACACGCTCAAGCACACACACACACACGCATACCTGTGCGGGTACTGCCTTGCCTCGGCAGCGAATGCAGGGATGACGTGCAGAGCAGCAGAGTCGACCAGCCTTTGTGGGATTAAGACGGCCGACGAGGGGAAGGCGACCTGTTCTCACCTGACGAGGGGAAGGCGACCTGTTCTCACCCGAGGACGCACACACGCAAGCACACACTCAGGCACACACCATGGGAAGGAACACACTCTTACCTGTGCAGGTATGGCCTCGGCAGCGAATACAGGGATGACGTGCAGAGCAGCAGAGTCGACCAGCCTTTGTGGGATGAAGAAGGCCGATGAGGCGGAGGCGGCGAGGGGGAAGGAGAGGTGGCGCGGCCAAAGAGAGCGGTCCAGCTGGGCTCGGAGGGATTCAGAGAGGTGCGAGAGCGATGTGGAGATGTGTGTGGGGAGATCCGCGGGGTCCAGTGCGGTGTGGATGGGTGCGGAGGGCGGCTGGTCGAGGGGGAGGGTGAGGAGATGGCTTGGGTTGGAAGAGTTTAGGTACCAGATTTTGTTCTGTGGGTGGGTGGAGAGGGGTGGAGGGGGGTGGAGGGGGGTGGGGGGGGGGGGGATGAAGTGGGGTAGGGAGAGGGGTGGAGATGTGAGGGTAGGTTAGTAGTATCAGAGAAAGAGACAATAAAGAGCATAAGCAGGGGGTGAGGAGTGGTTGGAGGGGGGTGGAGGGCGGTGGAAGGGGGTGGAGAGGGGTGGAGGGGGGTGGAATGGAGTGGCAGCAGGGAATAAGGGATACCTTATCAAGGAGGGTATCAGCCAGAACCCAGTCGTTCAACACTGCATCGTCGCCCAGCCAGAGGAAGCCCGAGGGTGAGCAGACAAGGTGAGTATGATGTGCGCTATTATGCATAGTGAGGACAGTACCTTATCCAGTGAGGTATCAGCCAGCGTCCAGTAGTTGAGAACTGCATCATCGTCCACAGGAAGCCCGAGGAAGCCCGAGGTGGAAGAGGGTGGTGAGGTGAAGGGGAGGGGAGTACCTTATGAGGTGAGTACCCCATTATGAAGGGGAGGGGCGTACCTTATCCAGGGGGGCATCGGCCAGTGTCCAGTAGTTCGCGACTGCATCGTCGTCCAGCCAGAGGAAGCCCGAGGGTGAGAAGGGGAGTGGGGAGTACCTCATTATGAAGGAGAGGGGGAGGGGCGTACCTTATCAAGAGGGGCATCAGCCAGGGCCCAGTAGTTCAAGACTGCATCGTCGTCCAGCCAGAGGAAGCCCGAGGCTGAGGCGTGCTGCTCCATGATGGTGGGGAGAGCCGTGTAGGAGAGAGAGGCATCGGTGTTGGTTGCAGGGGAGGGTGTTGCCTGGGGGGAGCATTAAGAGGAAAAGGGGCGGGAAGAGAGAGGAGGGCGCAAGGCAGTGTGAGGCTGAGGCGTGTTGCTGCATGCATGATGGTGGGGAGAGCAGTGTAGGAGATATAGGCATCGGTGTTGGTAGCAGGGGAGGGTGTGGCCTGGGGAGGGGTGGGGAGTGGGAGGGGGGCGAGCAGAGGGGTGGGGAGTGGGAGGCTGAGGCGTGTTGCTCCATGATGGTGGGGAGAGCGGTGTAGGCAAGAGAGGCGTCAGCGTTGGCAACAGGTGTGGCCTGGGGTACGCAGGGGCAGTGTCACGAGAGAGAACAGACAGAGGAAGCCAGAGGCAGTGGGGAAGAGGCGTTCACACCACACCAGAGGAAGCCTGAGGCTGAGGCGTGTTGCTGCATGCATGATGGTGGGGAGAGCGGTGTAGGAGAGAGAGGCATCGGTGTTGGCAGCTGGGGAGGTGTGGCCTGGGGGAAGGAGCAGTGCCACAAGAGAGAACAGACAGAGGAAGCCCGAGGCAGTGGGTGGCTGAGGCGTGTTGCTCCATGATGGTGGGGAGAGCGGTGTAGGAGAGAGCCGGGGGAAGGAAAGGTTGTCGGGCCCGGAGTGTGGGGAGTGGGGCGGGGAGTGGGGCGGGGAGTGGGGCGGGGAGTGGGGTGGGGATTGGGGCGGGGAGTGGGGCGGGGAGTGGGGCAGGGAGTGGGGCGGGGAGTGGGGTGGGGATTGGGTTGGGGAGTGGGTTGGGGAGTGGGTTGGGGAGTGAGGTAGGGAGTGGGATAGGCGCATTGCCACAACCCACAGGAAAGCGCAAGGCAGTGAGAGGCTGAGGCGTGTTGCTCCATAACCAGTGGGTGGAAGCGGGTGGAAGTGGGTGGAAGTGGGTGGAAGTAGGTGGAAGTGGGTGGAAGTAGGTGGAAGTGGGCAGAGGAACGGAACGTTACTGGAAAAACGGGGTGAATGAGGAGCTGGAAGGAAGGGGAGAGGAGGGACGGGGAGGGGAGGGGAGGGGAGGGGAGGGGAGGGGAGGGGAGGGGAGGGGAGGGGAGGGGAGGGGAGGGGAGGGGAGGGGAGGGAGGGGAGGGGAGGGGAGGGGAGGGGAGGGGAGGGGAGGGGAGGGGAGGGGAGGGGAGGGGGGAGAGGGACGGGTGGGGGGATGGGAAGGGGGGGGAAGGGGAGGGGGGCGGCGAGGGGAGGGGCCGGGAAGGGAGGTTGGGTTGGGTGTGCGGGTGGGAGCATGCCGCAATAGAACCCCAGCTCGGGGATTGCTTCAGTTGACCCCGCCACAAGATCGTCGAATACGTGGCTATACACAATGGAAGGGAAGAGGCATGAGGAGCACAAGTTGCAGCGTTTAGGGTTGGGGAGAGGGTGGGAGCATACCGCAATGACCCCCAGCTCCGGGATTGCTTCTGTTGACACTGTCACCATATCGTCAAAGACGCGGCCGTACACGTGGTAAGAGGCATGAGCAAGAAGCAGAGGAAGAGTGGGTGGGAGCATACCGCAATAACCCCCAGCTCGGGGATGGCTTCAGTTGACACTGTCACCATATTGTCAAAGACGCGGCCGTACACGTGGCGCCAGAACTCCAGCGTCTGCCATGCCCGCACTGGCCTGTAGGAGCGGGGAGAGGGGAGGAGAAGAACGGGGTAAGGGAGGGAATGGGCAGCACAAGAAAGCGCAGATCGTGGAATATGTGCCGTACACGTGGCGCCAAACTTTGAGTCGACTCAAAACTACACGTGGCGCCAATTTTTGAGTCGACTCAAAACTACATGTGGCGCCAAATTTTGAGTCGACTCAAAACTACATGTGGCGCCAAATTTTGAGTCGACTCAAAACTACACGTGGCGCCAAATTTTGAGTCGACTCAAAACTACACGTGGCGCCAAAAAGCCAGCGCCTGCCATGCCCGCACTGGCCTACAATTAGTAGCGGTGAGGATGAGAGCAAGTGAGGCAGGGAAGCAGGCAGCAGGGAACAGGCATGCACTGCTGAATACGTACGTGGCCGTACACATTGCGGCAGAACTCAAGCCATAACATGCACTCACTGGCCTGCAGTCACTGGCATTTCACACACATACATCTCCTCGCCCCCAACACTCATCTCCCCATCCCATCTGACCAGGAAAAGTGAACCTCCAGAACCATCCCTACAGAGGCGCCTCAAAACTCATCTACCAAACCCCAGCACTCATTTCCCCATCCCCTGCCCAACTGTCACCCATTCTCACTGTCGCCCATACCCATCCCTACTCACCCATTCCCACTGCTCTCCCCATCCCCAGCCCAACCAACCTGGAAATGCGCAGCACCAGAACCACACCAGTATAGGCGTTTACAGAACTCAACTCCCAGCCCAAACACTCATTTCCCCATCCCCCCAACCCAACCCAGCTGACCCAGTCTCACTGTCGCACATTCCCAACCCAACTCACCCATTCTCACTAACACTCATTTCCACACCCCCAACTCACCTGCTAAAGTGCAGCACCAGAACCACCCCTCTGAAAAACTCCCTCCACTGCTGAAGCTTCCGTGCACCTTCCTTCCGCCGGCTCGACAGCCCGCCGCCCGACACGTCATCATCATCATCCTCATCCTCGTCAGCACCAGCTGGGTCCTTATTCTCGTTGTTACCATCCTCGCTATAAGACCTTTTTATTGGATCTTGGGAGCTGCTACTGCCTGCAGCAGCGGTGGTATTGGGCTGGGCGGACAGAGTAGTGGGAGGGAGTAAAGATAGAGTGTCACTGGGAGCTGTGGCAGTGGTGTGGCATTGGCAGCAGTGGTGGCGACAGTTGCAGCAGCGGAGGAATTTGGCTGGGCGGACAGGGTAGGGAAGGGAGTAAAGAGTGTCACATGGCAGCAGCGGCACTGGCATTGGCAGCAGCGGCAGTGGCAGCGGCACTGACATTGGCAGCAGTGGCAGTGGCAGCGGCACTGGCAGTGGCAGCAGTGGCGAATGCTGAGGGCTTTCTAGCTCATTTGTGCGTTTTGAGTCGACTCAAAAGTCACCTAGGAAATTCTAGCTCATTTGTGCCAAAATGCACAATTTTGTCGATTCAAAATACACCAGGGTGGGTGGACCGGAGTAGGGAAGGGAGGGAGTATCGAATCGAATGTCCCTCTACTCTACCACCAACAGAGAGACGGATGGTGCACTTACCACCACGCCTGGCTGATTTTTTAGACCTCTCAAAAGTCGTCTCAAAAGTTGACCAGAGTAGGGAGGGAGAATTGAATGTCTCTCTACTCCACTCCACCACCGACAGAGAGACGGATGGTGCACTTACCACCATGCCTGCCTTGTTGATGGCTTTTGGGTTGACTCAAAAGTCCCCTCGAATGTCACTCTACTCTACTCCACTCCATTCCCAACAGAGGGATGGATGGAGCTCTTGCCACCATGGCTATTGGGTCGACTCAAAAGTCACCACGAATGTCAATCTACCAGCGACGGAGAGAGACGGATGGTGCACTTACCATCATGCCTTGCTGATTTTTGATATGTCTCAGAAGTCATCTCAAAAGTGGACCGGGGTAGGGAAGGGAGGGAATATCGAATCGAAAGTCACTCTACCAGCGACAGAGAGACATGGATGGTGCACATACCACCATGCCTTGCTGATTCATCACCATGCCGGGATGCGCCTTCCTCCCTCTCAGCGACTCAGCAGCTGCAAGGAGGGGTGAAAATAGGAGGGTGGAGGGACGAGGGGAATGAGGGGGAGTGAGGAGGGGGGAAACGGACTCACAGAAATGAAGCACGGACCATGGCTCTGAATGAGCCTTCCACCATCCCAGCAGTGCAGCAGCTGCAATGGAAAGAGAGGGGAGGAAGCCTTGGAAGGGAGGGCTGGATAGGTGGACCAAGGGTGGGGGTCCAACCAGGGTTCACCCAGAAAAGTGCACGGGAGTGACAGGAGGATGCAGAGAGAGGCATGTGGCGAGCAGATTAGGGTATCAAATTTCGGCTTTAGGGTCAGGGGGTTTAGGGCTTCGGGTTTAGGAGAAAACGTTGAGAGCTTCCGGTTTAGGAGTTAGGGTTTCGGGTTTAGGATACAGAGGCCATGCAAGTGCAGGCATTCAGCCGTCATGAGTGACAAATCAGACAAGAGCGAGTGAGCATGCAGATGATTTGACAAGTTCTCATCAACCACTTACTCACCCACTCACTTGCTTCCATTCAGCCACGAATTGAATTGGAAATTGCTCAAATGCTCACTCACTCACGCACTCGCTCACTCACCCATTGATTCTCTGCCTCTTATTCGTGACTACTTCGAATTGGAATGTTCTCGGAAGGCTCTACTGTTCAGGAACTCTCTCTGAACTCTCTGCTGTTCTGTCACCCCTGCATTGCAACAGACAAGAGGCCTCAAAGGTTCTTTTGAGGCGCCTCAAAAGCTTTCTCTGAACTCTCTGCTGTTCTGTCACCCCTGCATTGCAACAGACAAGAGGCCTCAAAGTTTCTTTTGAGGCGCCTCAAAAGCTTTCTCTGAACTCTCTGCTGTTCTGTCACCCCTGCATTGCAACAGACAAGAGGCCTCAAAGGTTCTTTTGAGGCGCCTCAAAAGCTTTCTCTGAACTCTCTGCTGTTCTGTCACCCCTGCATTGCAACAGACAAGAGGCCTAAAAGGCTATTTTGAGGCGCCTCAAAAGCTTTCTCTGAACTCTCTGCTGTTCTGTCACCCCTGCATTGCAACAGACAAGAGGCCTCAAAGGTTCTTTTGAGGCGCCTCAAAAGCTTTCTCTAAACTCTCTGCTGTTCTGTCACCCCTGCATTGCAACAGACAAGAGGCCTCAAAGGTTCTTTTGAGGCGCCTCAAAAGCTTTCTCTGAACTCTCTGCTGTTCTGTCACCCCTGCATTGCAACAGACAAGAGGCCTCAAAGGTTCTTTTGAGGCGCCTCAAAAGCTTTCTCTGAACTCTCTGCTGTTCTGTCACCCCTGCATTGCAACAGACAAGAGGCCTCAAAAGCTTTCTCTGAACTCTCTGCTGTTCTGTCACCCCTGCATTGCAACAGACAAGAGGCCTCAAAGGTTCTTTTGAGGCGCCTCAAAAGCTTTCTCTGAACTCTCTGCTGTTCTGTCGCCCCTGCATTGCAACAGACAAGAGGCCTCAAAGGTTCTTTTGAGGCGCCTCAAAAGCTTTCTCTGAACTCTCTGCTGTTCTGTCACCCCTGCATTGCAACAGACAAGAGGCCTCAAAGGTTCTTTTGAGGTGCCTCAAAAGCTTTCTCTGAACTCTCTGCTGTTCTGTCACCCCTGCATTGCAACAGACAAGAGGCCTCAAAGGTTCTTTTGAGGCGCCTCAAAAGCTTTCTCTGAACTCTCTGCTGTTCTGCCACCCCTGCATTGCAACAGACAAGAGGCCTCAAAGGTTCTTTTGAGGCGCCTCAAAAGCTTTCTCTGAACTCTCTGCTGTTCTGTCACCCCTGCATTGCAACAGACAAGAGGCCTCAAAAGCTTTCTCTGAACTCTCTGCTGTTCTGTCACCCCTGCATTGCAACAGACAAGAGGCCTCAAAGGTTCTTTTGAGGCGCCTCAAAAGCTTTCTCTGAACTCTCTGCTGTTCTGTCGCCCCTGCATTGCAACAGACAAGAGGCCTCAAAGGTTCTTTTGAGGCGCCTCAAAGGTTCTTTTGAGGCGCCTCAAAAGCTTTCTCTGAACTCTCTGCTGTTCTGTCACCCCTGCATTGCAACAGACAAGAGGCCTCAAAGGTTCTTTTGAGGCGCCTCAAAAGCTTTTTCTGAACTCTCTGCTGTTCTGTCACCCCTGCATTGCAACAGACAAGAGGCCTCAAAGGTTCTTTTGAGGCGCCTCAAAAGCTTTCTCTGAACTCTCTGCTGTTCTGTCGCCCCTGCATTGCAACAGACAAGAGGCCTCAAAGGTTCTTTTGAGGCGCCTCAAAAGCTTTCTCTGAACTCTCTGCTGTTCTGTCACCCCTGCATTGCAACAGACAAGCGGCCTCAAAGGTTCTTTTGAGGCGCCTCAATAGCTTTCTCTGAACTCTCTGTCCTTCTGTCATTCCTGCATTGCGACAGACAAGAGGCCGCAAAGGTTGTCCATCACTTACTGAGTGACTCTCGTGCTGCCAGGCTTGCAGCCACGTCAGCAGACGACCACCGCATGCTGATGAGCTGGCAGAGCGCAAGGGAGGGAAGGAGGGAGGGGAGGAAGGGAGACAGGGGTGTAAGCAGAGGGAAGATGGGATAGGGGAGGTGATGAGAAAGCTGACAGCAGACGAGACGACCACCTCCTGCTGATGAGCTGTTGTCCGGGAGGACGAGCAGCGCAGGGAGGGAGGGGAGGAAGGGAGAGAAGGGTGTAAGCAGAGGGTAGAAGGGACAGGGGAGGTGATGAGGTAGCTGCCAGCAGACGAGACGACCACCTCCTGCTGATGAGCTGTTGTCCGGGAGGACGAGCAGCGCAGGGAGGGAGGGGAGGGAGGGGAGGAAGGGAGAGAAGGGTGTAAGCAGAGGGTAGAAGGGACAGGGGAGGTGATGAGGTAGCTGCCAGCAGACGAGACGACCACTTCCTGCTGATGAGCTGTTGTCCGGGAGGACGAGCAGCGCAGGACACGGCAGGGAGGGAGGGGACGAAGGGAGCTGTTTTGATACGTACGAGTCAAGGGAGGCAAAGGGAGGCGGGACGGGATGTATGGACAGAATTTTTAGGCGCCTCAACACGAGTTTTGAGGCACATAAAAAGGAGGGGAGGAAGGGAGTTGATTTGATACGAGCCACAACAGGAAAACGGAGGCGGGACGGTAAGGATGTTTTGAGATGTCTCAAAACATCACTTCTATCACGTGGCAGGACGGGGATGATGGACAGGGGAAGGAGCAGGGGATGGGAAAGGGTGCTTATAATGGAAACGACTTACCAGGGCAAAGAGGACGACTATAACGAGGATGAGCAGGCAGAAAAGGCAGGCAGCGAGCCCAAGAAGGGCTATCTTGAAAGTTGCGTTGGAGCCATCCACTCCCCCACCAAAGCCCAAGGGGGAGGTGCTGGGGGAGAGCAGGCGGGGGAGGGCTGCACGCTTGCGCCCCATTGTCAGGGGACGGGGCTGGGGGGGGGGGGGAAAGGGGAGGGGGGAGAGGGAAGTAGGAGAGGGGAGGGGGATCAAGGAGGGGAAAAGAGGACGGGAACAGGGAGGGGGAACAGGGAGGGGGAGCAGGGGAGGGAGGGGAGCTGTGAGGCCAAGGGGGGTTATCTTGAGAGTTGCGCTGGAGCCATCCACCCCGCCCCCAAAGCCCAAGGGGGAACCGCTGGGGGAGAGCAGGCGGGGGAGGGCTGCGCGCTTGCGCCCATGGTCAGGGGACGGGGCTGGGGGGGAGCAAGGGGAGGGATGGGGAAAGGGAGAGCGAGGAGGGGGAACAAGGAGGGGAGGGGGAACAAGGAAGAAAAAGGGGAGGGGGAAAAGGGAGGAAGAAGGGGAGGGGGACAATGAGGCCAACGGGAGTTATCTTGAGAGTTGCGCTGGAGCCATCCCCTCCGCCCCCAAAGCCCAAGGGGGAAGTGCTGGGGGAGAGCAGGCGGGGGAGGGCTGCACGCTTGCGCCCCATGGTGAGGGGACGGGGCTGGGGGGAAGGGGTAATGGGGCAAGGGGAGGGAGAAAAGGGAGGTGGGAGAGAGGGAAGGGGGGAATAAGGGAAGACTGTGAGACAAAGGCTGCGCGCTTGCGCCCCACGGTGAGGGGGCGGGGCTGGGGGCGCAGGAAGTGGGGGATCGAGGGTGGAGGGAGGGGAGAAGAGGAAAGAAGGAACGAGGGAAGGGGGGATGAGGGGGGAATGGG
This sequence comes from Closterium sp. NIES-65, assembly GCA_948144175.1. Taxonomy (NCBI): domain Eukaryota; kingdom Viridiplantae; phylum Streptophyta; class Zygnematophyceae; order Desmidiales; family Closteriaceae; genus Closterium; species Closterium sp. NIES-65. The sequence goes on along the minus strand of CANXME010000812.1, from coordinate 417,771 downwards.
GGAAGCAGAGTGTGGATTTTGGGGCGGGCGGATTGCGCGCTTGCACCCCATGGGGTGGGGACGGGGGTGGGGGTCGGAAGGAGAAGGGAAGAGGGAGAGGAGAAGAGGAATCGGGGAACAGGGACGGGAAACAGGAGGAGGGAACGGGAAGGGGGTACTGGAGAGGGAAATAAGCGGGGAACTGGGAAGGGGAACTAGGAAGGAGAATGGGGAGGGAAACATTGGGAGGTTGAAACAGGGAGGGGGAACAGGGGTGGGGAGCAGAGCGGGGGAGCAGATGTGGGGGAAGAGAGGAGGATCCAGGCGGAATGGGGAGAAGGAGCGGGAGGGAATAGCGGAAGGGACGACAGTGCGACAGTATGAAACCATGAACGGAAAACTGACCAATGGACGTAAACGTTAACGTTAACGTCCAGCCTGCTGGCGTCACCTGACGCCAAACGGCATTCCGTCTATGCCGACATTGTAATGCCGGCCTTCTTCGCATCGCAAGCGAGCTGCTCTAATATTGAGTTTTGAGACGTCTCAAAACAGCAAGCAAGCTGCTCTAAATTTGCTTTCATCCGATCATCAAGTAACAGTCTCGACTGGTACGTCATCGGCGAGTGATCCTATCGAAAATACTCGAATAGTTACGACTTGTATCGAGGAATAATATTGACTCGAATAGCTATGACTCACCCCTCCCGCTCGCCGCCTTTCGGCCATGTTCCCACCACGTTTCCTTCCGCGTTCAATAACTCGACGCGTGGCGCTCAGTTCACGACAGCAAGAGTCGAGGCGATCAGACACCGGTCGGTCAGCACCCACAGCAGCAGGAATCGAGTAGGAATTGAGTTTTTACGCGACTTTTGAGGCGTCTCAAAACTCGAAAGCAGCAGCTGATGCGATCCGACACCGGCGATTGGTCAGCAACCGCAGCAGAAATCGCCTAGCATTGCCGAATCAGCGACAGGTGCAATAAAAAAGGTGTCTTGTTTCCAGTCAATGCATTACTCCCTAGTTTGGGAACCTACAGGTCGGAACAGCAACTACTACACGTGAGAGTCCGTACAGCTTCTAGGGGAGTAGTTACTCACTGACAGCAACTGTCGAGAATCTCCGTACAGCACCGTGGGGTGCAGAAGATGCAGATGATGGCACAGCGTTTCTATGCGGTATTCTGTGTTCAGGCGCGGTCCAGCCTTGGTTATGCCGGTTCACGGTCTCTGTCTCCTGACGGTGCAAAACGAGATTGGTCCCTGGTCTAGTGGTGGGGTCCCTGGTCCTAACTCCTTTTCACTGCTCACTTCTATTCCAGTCAGAAGCGTCTCCGCTTGAAAGACTACCTTGTTGGATTCTGCAGTGTCACGAAGCTGCTCTTTGTTAGAGGGGTGTTTACTGTTCATTCCGAACAGTACATTCCTAGTCACCATTATCCTTTATCTTCTCAGATTCTCTAGTGCCACGTGGCACTCTACTTTTCTTGCACTCCAATTCTTGGTCCCACATTCCACTTTCCAACCTTGTTTCTTGCATGCTATATAAACCTTGCTTGTACTTGCCATTATCCATCAATTCTCATTCAACTCTTCTTCAATTACTCAGTAACTTCTTCGCCTATTTCACCAATAGTTCTTTCGCCAAAGTCTTCCGCCGCGTTTCATCCTCGACTTAGTGGACCCCGCTAATTCTTTAGCGGACTTAGGCCGTCGGGCCTAACACTTGGTATCAGAGCCTTCGCGGGGAGCGACTTCCAACGAGCGACCGTCGACGACGAGACTACGACGCCATCGTCCCGCGGTGCCAACTTGCAGACTTGGAGTCGTTGAGCGAACATGGACGAAACCATGCACGCAGTCCCCCACGACATGGGCAACACGCTTGCCGAACTCATGCGCCAACTTCAAGAGTTGACGCTGGAAAATCGACAAGTATGAGCTGAAATGCAACAGCTTCGTGAATTGGCTTCTAACCCCCATGGTCATGCCACACCAACTCTTGCGCCCAACACGTCGTCTGGCGCGGAAGCGCTGCCGGAACGTCGAAGCGCACTCAAGCCGCAGAAACCCGAGTCGTTCGACCCAAGTCAACGCGACGCGAACGTGCGGACGTGGCTCTTCATGCTGAACAACTACTTCGCCGCGAGCGGGGTGCAAGAGGCGGACGCGCAGCAGCGGATCGAGTACGCTGTTACACTGCTGAGGGGCCCGGCCTTGGAGTGGTGGCGCCAACTCACTCAAACTGTTGTAAGAAGGGCTCAGACGGACGGGCATCAACAGGGCGTGGGGCATGCAGCTGCAACTTCGAGCTTAGGGAGTTTAGCTTTGGGTGTTACCACGGTTTCGACCACATGGGAAGGATTTGAAGCGGCGCTGAAAAGTAGCTTCGATTTGGTGAACGCCTCCGAAGCTGCTAGGAAGCGTCTGCGTCATTTCCGACAGATAGGCAACGTCCAGGAGTACACACGACGGTTCTTGAGCATCTGCAACGAGATAGACGATATCACGGAAGCAGATATGCGCGATCGCTACCTCGAAGGGTTGAAGCCGGACATAGCGGAAGTCATTGCGATTCACGGGTTGTCCACCTTCGAGTCGGTAGTCGCAGCAGCAGAACGCGTCGACGCAGTACGAAGCCGACGGGGTCGTGACGATCGCGATAGGGGATACAACAGACCGATCAACGACTCTCGATCGAGGGACGGATCATCGCCCATGGAGATTGGTGCAGTTAACAGTGGCGGCTCACAGAAAATGGGATTTAGGGGGAACTGTCACTACTGCAAAAAGCCGGGACACAAGAAGCGAGACTGCCCACAGCTTAAGGAGCGGCAGCAGGGAAACGGAAACCGCCAGTAGATAGCGGGTCGCTAGCTGGTGTGGAGGTTCCCGTACCCGCCACGTCTACCAACGTAGAGGAGACGGCTTCGCAGCAGTCATCTACGGAGAACGAGGTAGACACTGTTGATCGTCCAGTCGTGATTCTAGGGAAGCTTCGCGGAGTTCCTGTTAAGATTCTCGTAGATAGCGGAGCTAGCCACTCGTTCGTCTCTTCATCGTTAGTTTCTCGTCTCCATCTCGAAGCAGATTCAGCAGTCAACTTCAAGGACGCTCGCATGGTAGATGGGACGCCACTTCACATAGGACCGATCATCCGCAAGTTGCGCGTAGTGCTAGGACCGATCACAGTCAGGCGTGATTCCGACTCTGCGACGCTGGACGGATACGATTTTATCTTCGGGAGAGATTGGCTACGGACGGTTAGTACTCAGTTCGATTGGGCTCAGGAAAGCTGCAGCGTCAAGGTAGACGGGGAGTTCCGGAAGCTGCCACAGTGGAGCGATGGGGCCACATCATCCACAGCTATCATTAATGCTGTTCGTGTGCGACAGTTAGTGAAGCGTGCGGCACGGATCTTCGCGGTTTTTCTTGAGGAGGTGGAAGCTGAGGAGGGGAAAGGAGGGAGTGCAGCAGTTAGTGAGAAGACGACTCTTCCTGCTGAGGTGAGTGCACTGTTAGCAGAGTTCGCAGACGTCTTCCCCGACGAGTTGCCCCCAGGGTTGCCTCCCAGCCGAGCAGTAGACCATCGAATAGAATTGGAGCCGGGGAGCAGGCCAGTAGCGAAGGCGCAGTGGAGGTTGAGTCCAGCGGAGACAGGGGAGATGACGCAGCAAGTTAGGCACTTTCTCGCACAGGGTTTCATACAGCCATCTAGATCGCCTTGGGCCGCACCGATACTTTTCGCACCCAAGAAAGACGGAGGGTTACGGATATGCATAGATTACCGCGCACTGAACGCCGCCACCGTCAAGAATAGATTCCCGGTGCCGAGAGTAGAGGATCTTCTCGATGCAGTGCAGGGCGCTAGAGTCTTCTCAAAGATCGACCTTCGTTCGGGTTACCACAAGATTCGAGTAGTTCCAGAGGACCAGCACAAGACGGCGTTTCGTACGAAGCAGGGGTTGTACGAGTTTAGGGTTCTACCGTTCGGATTGACCAACGCCCCAGCGACGTTTCAGACGCTCATGAACACAGTCCTCTCCGAGTTCCTAGGGTCGTTCGTTGTCGTTTACCTAGACGACATCCTAGTGTTCTCTAAGACGAAAGATGAGCACGTGCAGCACTTGCAGAAGGTCTTCGAGGTCTTACGGAGGGAGCAGTTATACGCTAAGCAGTCGAAGTGCGAGTTCTTCCTTCCAGAGGTCGAGTTCCTAGGACACGTCGTATCCGCTAGTGGCATTAGGACTGACCCGAAGAAGATCGCAGCAGTACAGGATTGGGTAGCACCGACCTCAGTCAAGGAGTTGCAGAGCTTCCTCGGTTTCGCGAACTACTACCGTCGTTTCGTTCAGGGTTACGCATCGATCGCTAGTCCACTCACCGACCTACTTCGGAAGGGCGTAGAGTACGTTTGGGGTCCAGCGCAGTAGCAGGCGTTCGAGCAGATGAAGCAGTCGCTCACGTCTTCACCGACACTGTCGTACCCTGATCCCACTCGCCCATACGTTGTAGTGACCGACGCTTCCGATCAGGCCATAGGAGCAGTGCTTCTTCAGGACCAGGGACGCGGGTTGCAGCCGATCGCGTACGAGTCGCGTAAGCTTAGGGGAGCGGAGTTGAACTATCCCATACACGACAAGGAGGCGCTCGCGATCATCCATGCGTATAAGGTGTGGAGGTGCTACCTAGAGGGGGCAGAAAGTGTTATACGCACGGACCACTGTTCGCTTCGTTTCCTCAAGTCGCAGCCGCAGCTGAGTCGTCGCCAGGCTAGGTGGATGGAGTTCATGGAAGGGAGCTTTCACTACAGGATAGAGTACAAGCCAGACGTGCGCAACCCAGCAGATCCGCTCACTCGCCCTAGTTGTCAGCTCGCCAGTCTCACAGTCACTGCTGGCCACCCACTTCTTACAGCACTCTTCGAGCACGGTTACACAGTAGATCCCGACTTCACACCGCAGCCGCCCGCAGGAGCAGAGGTGCAGGGTAGTGTCTACATACGGAAGGGTACCACACGGATTTGGGTTCCAGCCTACCGCCCTCTTCGACAGCTCCTTCTCTCAGAGGTGCACGACGTAGTTAGTGCAGGGCACTTCGGAGCAGATAAGACGGCTAAGACGCTTAGTCGCACGTACTACTGGCCCGGGCTTGCAGCAGACGTAGAGGATTACATTCGCTCGTGCGACACGTGTCAGCGTACGAAGTCCTCTCGCCAGCGCAAAGCAGGACTCTTGCAGCCGATTCCACCGCCCGACCGCCCTTGGCAGGTAGTTACCATGGACTTCATCATGGCTTTACCGCGCACAGTTAGGGGTCATGACGCCATCTTCGTAGTAGTGGATAAGTTTTCTCGAGCAGCGCATTTCATCCCCACGCACGGCAAGGTCACAGCAGAGGAAGCCGCGACGCTGTTCGTAGATAACGTAGTCCGACTGCACGGGGTTCCAGATTCCATCATCTCAGACCGCGACCCTCGTTTCACTTCGAAGTTCTGGAAGCAGCTTTTCGCACTGTTTGGGACTCGCTTAGCCATGTCGTCTGCGTACCACCCAGAGACAGACGGACAGACCGAGCGTGTGAACCAGACCTTGGAGCAGATCCTTCGCAGCATCACGATGCACGACGCAGCCGCATGGGACAAGAAGCTGAGCATGGCAGAGTTCGCCTACAACAACACGCACCACTCCGCCACAGGCATGTCACCGTTCTTTGCACTTTACGGTCAGCACCCCAATGTCCCCACTCGTGTCGATCTCACACCCACAGTCCCTCGTGCGGACAACTTCCATCAGCATCTCACCTTCATTCATGATCACGTGAGGAAGCACCTTGAGCTCGCAAATGCACGCATGGCACGCACCACCAACCGCAGTCGTCGTGAGGTGTCATTCGCAGTCGGCGACCGTGTTCTCTTGGATAGCCGCAACCTCCGACTGCCACAGGACAGCAAGCTTCGTCCACGTTTCATTGGTCCATTCGTCATTGAGCGCGCACTAGGTCCAGTCGCATACCGCCTTCGCCTTCCCGCACATTTCCGCATGCACCCGTCATTCCACGTGTCTCTCCTTCGCCCATACACCAATCCCAATGCCACCTTCTCGGACCGTGATCGCACTCCACTGCCGGTAGCTGTTGACACCGACGAGCCCGACTACCAGATCCAGCGCATCCTCAGGCACCGTCGCCGTCTCCAGGGGGGTGTCACTTTCATCGACTTCTTGGTTCGTTGGCGTGGTTACGACGCAGCAGACGACAGCTGGGTTCCTTCGTCCTCGCTGTCTCCTGACAACGCTTGCCTCCAAGCGTACCTTCCGTCTGCAGGCGCCGCGGACGTCGCCTCCTTGGGCGGGGGGTAGTGTTAGAGGGGTGTTTACTGTTCATTTCGAACAGTACATTCCTAGTCACCATTATCCTTATCTTCTCAGATTCTCTAGTGCCACGTGGCACTCTACTTTTCTTGCACTCCAATTCTTGGTCCCACATTCCACTTTCCAACCTTGTTTCTTGCATGCTATATAAACCTTGCTTGTACTTGCCATTATCAATCAATTCTCATTCAACTCTTCTTCAATTACTCAGTAACTTCTTCGCCTATTTCGCCAATAGTTCTTTCGCCAAAGTCTTCCGCCGCGTTTCATCCTCGACTTAGTCGACCCCGCTAATTCTTTAGCGGACTTAGGCCGTCGGGCCTAACACTATCTTGCTTTGAATGAGAATAGGGAAAATATTGCACTATCGAAGCAAATTAATAGTATGCGCGAATTTTTAATTAGCGACACAAGATGATAACGGTAAAAACAAATCAAATTCGTGGCCTAAGGGACTAACGTTGAGGTTGGGAGTTATTGGGTTATCGTGACACAGTGCCGGACTTTGGGATACCGGACGAGCCGTATGGTTTGGGAGCGACGGTGATGGTGGTGACGATGAAACAGTAGTAGAGGCGAATGTTGTGAGGTGGTGGCAACGAAACGCGGTCTGGTTGTACTGGCGAGAACAATGATGTACACGGTAGAGGTGATGACGCGAAGCAAGAAATTTTGTTTCCTACACTACCACCACCCCCAAAGAAGGCCTTATGAAAGCCCATTGATGTTGTGGAAATATATGCTGCTAAGATAGTCGATGAGGATTGTTGGAATAACTGAAAGGTTATTATAAGCATTCCCGAAGGCTCTCCACTGTCACGTCTTTTCATAGCGAAGCAAGCGCTTGTACCAGTAGCGCACTAGCTCATATAGAGCACGCGGAAGGTTGAGGGTCACCCGAAGATCAACAGTCGAAGACAGTCAACAGCCGTGACCCTTGACTGCCCAGTAAACGCACAAGGTAGTTACGAAGTGCAACATGGTAACTGTCTAGAATGGCAATACTCGTGGTTACTGTACCAATGCAATTCAGTTAATAAGGAAATGTACCGCTCAGAGTACATGACTAGCTAGGAATGCTATTTATACCTTCGTACTTCTATCCTATAATCATCTTGTTCTCTTTCAATTTATTATCAAGGTCATTACAGAGACTTCATAGTTCTCTCTCATACTTGGCAAGCATTATCCTATCCACTACGATCCTTCAGTCATAACATCATGGTATGAGAGCTAGAGTGGATTACAAGGCATGCTAAGTTCTTGTTCTCAATAGAACATCCTTCTTATAAATGACTCATACATCATTAAAGACCCTGCATCACTATGGCTCCAGAAGGAAAAGCCACTGCAGACTCTTCGGGCCCACCACTAACAACACCAACTGCACCATCTGCGATGACCTCCGTCAGCGCCGCTCTCGTTGAGCAACTGGTCGCCCGCATCAATGCTCTTGAGAGCCATCAAGCCATGAGCATTGATGGTTCAAGCCATGCACGTGGGGTTGCTGGACTTCCTCTCCGTGGAGAAGACCGCCACGTCAACTCCAAGTGATCATTCACGTTTGACAACCGTCAAGCTTCAGCTCCTGCGCAAGACGATCAACAATGCGCACACTCATACACGATTTCAACAATGGAGACAAAATTCGTTCTAACGTCAAAGCTGAAAACATCAGTTCCTTTTGACGGAAAGAATTTCTACATTTGGAGCTTCGAGTTTGAACTCCTCGCGACAATTGCGCAAATTTGGATGTACAACGACGGGAGCTTACCGTTTCCAACGGAAGGCACCATCCGAGAGAAGAACCAATATTACCACGAATCTCTTCTCGCGTACACCACTCTGCTCCGAAATCTCTTTCCTGACGAACAGCTCGGCATTCGCTCCTACAAATCAGAGTGGGCGCCCGTGTACGCCTCGTGGGAGCACCTGCGCAACTCATACATGGCAATTGATCCAGTTACTATGGATCGCCTTCTCAGCCAGCTCAGATCGGTCAAAATGCATCAAGGGGAGAAAGCGGGACCATATATCAACCAGTGCTACAATCTGCGCGACCACATCAAGAAGTGCGTCGGATCAATCCCAGACGGCATGTTCTTCTCAATGGTCCTCTCCAGCCTCGGACCCGACTGGCATCAATGCCAATCCTTGCTCCGCGCTCGAGCAACCATCTATGGATCGGCCCTGTGCGCCACACTCCTCTCTGAGCAAAAGGAGATCGACCTGTACAATGAGAAGAACACCAAGCGGGAGAAGTTAGTCTTCTACGTTGGAACAACTAAAGGGGAACAACACATAAAGAAAGGAACTTTCTGCAAGTACTGCAAGAAGCCTGGGCACACTATCGATCGGTGCTACAAGCGAAAGGCTGCCGACGAAAGACGCAATAACCCTTCGAGCCTTCAATCCTCACCGGCTTCGACCTCTTCCGCCGCAACAACCACCGTCTCGCCTCCCTCCGTCGCAAGCACCTCATAGATACCTGCACGCATTACGACCAAGGACAAAGGCAAAGGGACAATCATGAGTTTCATGGCTTACCGCAACAGAGGATTTTGATACCACGATCGGATAACATTCGCATCTGACAATCCCATTGACCCTCTTGCACCCAGACAAGACAACGATCCCACTGTTCAAACGTGGATCAACAAAACGCAGAGGTACCCTCCTGACTTCAAGCTTCCACCACTGATACCGAAATCACCTCCTAGCATCTCGGCGAACCGGTACTTCGCCCTCTCGCCATACACCGGCGAAAGGGATCGGGTGGTTACCCCGAAAATTGCCAACATCGCGCGACAGAGCTGCGAGCACATTAACACCTGGTACCTAGATAGTTGCCGCGGACAGCACATGATGGGATCGCCAACATTCATCAGCAACTCCAAACGCATGTGTCGACCCTGCGAGATCACAGTAGCAAACAACGGCACACTCAAAGCATACGACATCGGTGAGATCTTCCTTGAAGCTAACGACACAAGATTTACAATCCACATTGGTGACGTGCTCGTCGCTCCAGATCTGCGGTACAACCTGCTTTCCTCGGCGCATCTCATGCGGTGCGGAGTCGACATTCGAAGTAATCGCAAAGATAAGACCTTCGAACTCTTCTACAACAACACTTACATCGGCAAAGCGGTTGACAACGGCGGGGTCTTTGTACTGCGGTTCTCAGCGCAAGGCACCATCGGCGATTCTCACCGCACCTTGCTACTGAAGACGACTCCTTCAGAGACACCAGCTTGGTCGCACCCCACTGAAATGGACCTTGAGCGTCCCGCCTCAGACGACCTTCTACGAGTGCGCACCATTCCAACTGCCTCAACCTCCAACCCAGCTGAGACTGGACCTGCATCAATGGAAGAGGACAATGGTACGTTAGCACATGCGGAACCAGTCACTAAAGAAAGCGAGAAAATTGAAACTCGATCAGGCAGTCCCGACCCTGCACTCGGTCCCCTGGGAGAAAGTCTAACATCAGAAGAAGTAGCCGCTGAAGAACGGGGCACTGTCTCGGCAATAGAAGCAAGCGGCGCCGCTACCACCAAAGGCGAATGGGGATGGGGCACAGGAGGCGGCTGGAACTTCAGAGGCAGATGGGGTGCCTCCGCATCCGAACAAGGAAAAGAGCCAGCGGCTTTCCCTTATCCCGAAGCTCCGGGACTCCCCTCGGCAGCAACCGCGGCAATCGATCCATACTGGGCTACACACGGTACCAGCTGGGGTGGACCCCCCCTTCCTGACCAGTACGCCCCTGACACACCAGAGCCAATGGAAGAGGAGTCAGAGGAAGAAGAAACATACGAATTCTTTGGAGAAGCAGCAGAACTGCCAGAACTTACCGAGGAGTCGAAGCCGCCAGAACAAGGACCACAAGAAATTGAGCAGAGTACAGTTACTTTCGAATTCCCATGAAGGGACTCCCAATCCGCGACTAGCCCAACTAGTGCCTGCTTGTAACCGGAGACCAAGTCGACGCCGGCGACACCGACGACATCATCGGGATTCCACACGTGCTTCTTGAACTGAAGTCAATCCGCGCGTTCGCCGCCGACACTGACGACGCCGCCAATGCAGGACCTGAAGGGGAGGCAAACAACGAAGCAGCAAGAAACAAGTATTATCAGAAAACGGTCGGCTACCACACGGAACCAAAAATCTGGCATCAACGACTCGGGCACCCTTCCCACACAACACTCAAGAATTCCCTGCGGGCTAGCGTCCTCGACGACGGAGCACTACTCCTTCCCCGCGGAGGCTCCCTCACCATAGACTCCGAAGACCCGCCATGCACAGTGTTTCCTGCTGCGTCACTCGCTCACAAACCCTTCCCCGATCTACCGCCCGGTTACGAACGCTACAAACTATTTGATAAGGTTTACAACGACTTAATGTGTTTGACGAAGGAGGGACTCGACGGCGAATACTACACGCGTACCTTCATCGCGTATGGGCTGTTAATACCGACTGCAGGTCACTCGCCTTCGAGTGCTTCATCGCGTGGATGAAACGTGCTGAACGACAATCAGGACTCAAGCTCAAAAGCTGGCAGACAGACTGAGCCCTAGAGTTCTTCTCAGACGAGTTCAAGGAGCTCTTCAGGAAGAAAGGGATTGAGCACCTTGTGTCCCTGCCCTACACTCACAAACAACAAGGAGTAGCAAAAAGGGCAAACAGGAGCCTTGCCACCAGGATGAGAGCCCTGATGAAGCAGTCGGCCATCCCAACTCGGTAGTAGTTGTTTGCCATGAACCATACAGTCCGGCTGCACAATTTGCTGTCCTCCCGAAGCCTCGAGAACAACAACCCCCCCTACAGGGTGTGGACGCGCAAAAAAGCAGTCACGCACATGCTTCGGGTGTTTGGCTGCATGGTACAGTACAGGCCACACACAGCGAGGTTCGGAAAGTTTGCTGACCGGGCTCGCTGGGGCATCCACCTCGGAATTGAAAAAGAATACAAAGCATGGATCGGGCTGGACTACGCGATACACGAGGTGACCAAATCACGTGACTGCATCTTCTACGAGAAGCTGACTTTGCCACTGTTCAACGAACACCGCGAAGCTGACAGGGCACCAGAAAGGGTTTTTTAGGGACACCGCAGCTTCGCAACTCCACACGATGAAGCCGACCTGGCAGAGGATGTGGATGCAGCCAATGTTATCCAGTTTGATAGCGCACCCAGCATCCCCCTTACAAGCCCGCTCCAGACTCCAAACTTCATACCTCTGCACCAATCCGATCCCGACGATACAACTCGTGAAGCTCACAACTTTAACAGCACCGCCCGCGAATCCCCGGATGCCGCGTTACCACCACCAAACACTTCGCAAGACTCCATCCGCCCTGGCAACGACAGTGACAATGACGTGGTCGAGGTAACCAGCTTCCACGACTACGATCGCCTGCACTACAAAAAGACCAATGAGACATGTCTCCACATTCTTGGGCTCGCCGTCGCTGTTCGCCACACTTCCCCCAAGGAACCCACCACCGTCCGCCAAGCTCTCTCCGGCCCCGACAGTGAGAAATGGAAGACAGCCATGGCCAAGGAGATCGCGTCGCTCAAGAGCCGTGGAACCTGGAAGCTCGTTCCCCGGACATCTGCGAAGGGGAGAAAGATTTTCAGCGGAAAATGGGTGTTCCGCATCAAGACATTGGCAAATGGCTCCATCGACAAATATAAGACGCGATGGGTAGTACGCGGCTTCGAGCAAACTTACATGGTGGATTTCGATCTCACCTACGCACCAGTCGGATGACACACCTCAGTGCGGATCCTCATCTGCATCGCAATCGTCAAACAGCGCCCACTCCGCCAAATCGACGTTGGTAGTGCATTCTTGTACGCTCCGGTCGACGCAATCATCTTTGTCGAGCAGCCGCACGCCTTCGAAGAGAACGACGGCGCGGTCTGCCTGCTCCAGAAATCCCTCTACGGGATCAAGCAAGCACCCCGCCTGTGGCAGCAGTACCTGCACACCGTGCTTACGAAGCTTGGCTTCCAAAAGCTGCCACACGACCTCGGCATGTACAGGAAGGAGTCGCGCGGCAAATTCATTCTCCTCATCGCCTACGTTGATGACCTCCTCTACACCGGTGACGACATAGAGCTGTTGGACCAGTTTGAAGCGGATATCAAGGAACAGCTGGAGGTCATTGTCAACCACGACATCACTCAATTCCTGGGTCTTAACATCACCCAGTCCGCTTTCTCCATTCACCTCTTCGCCGAAAAATATGCCGAAACAATCGCGAAGAAATTTGACATCGCCCCTATCAACCTCACTACCCCTTTCCGCACTCTTCCTCCTAACCACAAACCGGAAACCACGCCCCTCTCTCTCGAGGATTATCGGCTTTATCAGCAGCATGTCAGAGGTCCACTGGTGATCCCCGATCGATCCTAGGGAAGGGTTACAGGCACGTTGGCCTGGGGGGTTATGGGCGCACTTACCCGCTACACAAACAAGCCCTTTTATCCCAATGGTCTAGTGGTTGGGATTCTGAGATGGTATCAGAGCGAAGGTCTCGGGTTCGAATCCCGGTGTATGCACTTCGGGCATCCCAGTGCGGGGGGGTGTCAGAGGTCCACTGGTGATCCCCGATCGATCCTAGGGAAGGGTTACAGGCACGATTGCCTGGGGGGTTATGGGCGCACTGACCCGCTACTGAAACAAGCCCTTTTATCCCAATGGTCTAGTGGTTGGGATTTTGAGACAGCAGCTAGGGTGCCTCCTATTTGCCGCCGTCACGTGCCGGCCCGATCTCTCCTACGTCGCAAGCCAGCTCGCTCAGTACATGAAGCGACCTGAAGGGCATAATCTACAGGATCTACTCCGCGCACTTCAATACTTCATCTCTACTCCCGACGTCGGCCTCACCTACGAAGCTAGCTTAACGGCTACCCTGCAGCTACACGGCTACGTAGACAAATACCATGCGGGAGATGTCGACAACAGACGCTCTCGCACAGGATTCATTTTTCAACTTCAACCTGCTGGACTCATCTCATGGAACTCTCAGAAGCAGAAACTTATCGCCCTTTCGTCAGCCGAAGCAGAGTTCTTTGTCGCCCGTGCAGGTGTTCGCAAAGGACTGTACCTGATGGAGCTCCTGCAGGAAGCGAAAGTAACGATGAACGGACACTTCACATCACTTTGCGACAACCAAAGCGCAATCAAGATCGCGAACAAGCCTGGCTTTGTGAACCGCACGAAACACATCGCCCTTCGCTACTTTTTTTGTCAAGGATGAAATTGAGAAGGGCAAGGTCAAGCTTACGTACTGCCCAACAAGTGACATGGTAGCCGACTTTCTGACAAAGAAACTGCCACGTCAACAGTTTCAACACTGCGCCGATATCTGCGGGATCACCAAGAAGTCCCACGTGGCTCACCTTCATGTCAAACACTATATGTGTCATTATTGTATAGGCTATAGTGGGTTAGCCTTTAGGGGGTACACAAAATTAGGGTTTCCTACTTGTACTCAAACTTTCATTGTGCAATCACTTCTTCTTCGTAACATGGAATCAGAGCAGGTCCTCCGCTAGGACCGATTCCTAGGGCCCACCACTGCTGCTACTTACTAGCGCCCTCGTGCGCCCTACTGTCGGAGCGCCCTCGAGCGCCTCCCCCCCTAGCGCCCTCGTGCGCCTCTTTTTCACCCCCCCCTAAGGCCCTTAGTGACCCGCGCGCCGCCCCTTAGAGGCCCCGTCGACCCCACGAGCCGCCCCCTAGAGGCCCCTTAGAGGCCCCGTCGGCCCCGTCGACCCCACGTACCGCCCCCCTAGCGGCCCCGCTGGCCCCGTCGACCCCGCGCACCCACCCCCTAGTGGCCCCGTCGACCCCACGTGCCGCCCCTTAGCGGCCCCGTTGGCCCCGTCAACCCCGCGCGCCCACCCCTTAGCGGCCCCGTCGACCCCGTCGACCCCATGCGCCGCCCCTTAGCGGCCCCGCTGGCCCCGTCGACCCCATGTGCGACCCCCTTAAAGGCCCTGTCGGCCACGTAAGCCCCGCGCGCGCCCACTCCTTAGCGGCCCCGTCGGCCCCCTCGACCCACGTGCCGCCCCTTAGCACCCCACCGCGACACCCACGGCCCCGCCAGAATGAGCCGCCCGAACCGAGCAGCCCGAACCGAGCCACCCAGCCCGAACCGAGCCGCCCGACCCGAGCAACCCAGCCCGAACCGAGCCGCGCCGCCCGAACCCAGCCGCGCCGCCCTACCCGAGCCGAGCCGCCCTACCTGAACGGAGCCGCGCCGCCCGTACTGGACCGAGCCGCCCTACCTGAGTCGCACTGCCTACTATTTTTAGGGTGCAACTACTGCTACTCTACTGCTGCTATGGCTAGCCCTCCTGTGCTAGCTTTCGATGTTGAGGGCCGCCCAGTGAAGTTCGATACCTGGCTAGATGACCTACACCTCTCCCTACAGCTCACTGCCAAGGAGGACATCTCACTGTACGATCATGCCCTAGGCCATGCTACTGCTCCTACTGCTACTGCTGACAGCAGTGCCCGCTCACAGTGGCAGACTCGTGACGCCCACGCTCGCTTCGCTATTCGCAACTCCCTGCCGATAGACGAGACCGAGCACTTTGGCCAGCATAAGAGTGCACAGGCACTGTACACCGCTATCATTGCCCGCTACTCCTCACCTGCCTCTGCCACGCTAGGCCGTCTCTCAGTCCCCTACCTGTTTCCCGACCTGGCCTCGTTCCACACAGTCGCTGACCTCATCACACACCTCCGTACTAGTGAGGCCCGCTTCTGTGCCGCCATGCCCGATGAGTTTCTTGCCAAGAACCCTCCCCCGCTCTGGCTCACTCTCTACCACCTAGTCACCCGCTTCCCTGACACTCTGCGTGCTGTCAGGGATCACTTCCTTGCTCGCTGCCCCACTGAGCTCACCATTGCCCTCCTCGAGAAGGAACTGCTTGCAGATGAGGCTAGCATAGTCGCTGTAGGTGCCTCTTGTGGCGACCCCCGCACCCCTTTCTTTGAGGGGTGTTCCCCTTCCCCCCTTCTTCCCTCTGTAGCCTCTGCTTGTGCTGTCGACCTCCTTGGTTTTGAGAAGGTCGGGGCCGCGTTTGCCTCGGGCGGGCGTCGCAGCGGCAAGGGCAAAGGGGGCAAGGGAGGCGGAGGTGACGGCGGGGGAGGCGGTGGTGGGGGTGGTGGCGGCGGTGGGGGAGGTGGTGGGGCTAATGGGGCTAGTGGCAGCGGTGGGGGTGGTGGCGGCAGCGGAGGGGGCGGTGGCAGGGGCGGGGCGGTGGTGGGGCCGGCGGTGGACGCGGCGACGGCCGGGAAGGAGGTGGTCGTGGAGGCCCTGGCGGTGGCCAGAGCCTACAGCACTCTCCGTCGCCCCAGGAGCTCCGTGAGTGGTACATTCAGCACGGGGGGGGTCGTGGCCTTAGCTGCACGTACGTCATCTGCACTGGTGACCGCACTGGTCAGACGTGTGGAAGGGCGCACCCCACGCAGCGCTGCTTCTCACGCCTTGACGTCGCTTGGCGTACTTAGTTCCCTTACGCCACTAAGCTGCCCTGCTAGGCTGATCTGATGAAGCAAAACATTGATATCTTTGCTCTAGACTTTGATGCTATTCTCTCTGCCATGTATGTGATGTCAATAAGTGGAGAGGGTGCCCAGTACCGGAGTGTTCCGCCCGACCCGGGCATTCGACCTGGTGAGGCTACCGCTCTAGGTGCTAGAGTGTCTACTACCCCAGGTGCTGGTGAGGCTGCTGCTCTAGGTGCTGGTGCGTCTGCGTCCCCTGTAACTGAGTCGACTGAGGCACTGCACACCTTTACACTAGACTCAGGTGCCTCCCGCTGTTTCTTTCGTGACCGCACAGCACTTGAGCAGCTTGCTCGGCCCGTTGCAGTCTCTCTCGCTGGCCCCTCTGGGGGTCCAGTCCTTGCGACCTCCTCCACTGTCCTCCCCTGTCCGGCCTACCTGTCAGGCACACTGTCCGGTCTCTACCTCCCCTTGTTCTCTACAAACTTGGTGGCGGGTAGTGCGCTCCAGGACAGGGGTGTCCACCACTTCACCCCTGCCTAGGAGTGCGTGACACACTGCACGTGTGCTCGGACGGGCTGTCACCTGGCGACCTTAAACGGCAGCCGGGGTCGGACCTGTACACACTGACTACTGAGTCCCCTCAGGTAGCTGGGTCTGCGTCTGCGTCAGGTCAGCTCTCGGCCCCCTGCTCGTGCCGCTCTCTGGCGCACGAGACGGTCCTCTGGCACCACCGCCTTGGTCACCCGTCCGTGCAGCGCCTTCGGGCAATGCACAAACGGTACCTTGTCTCTGGTCTTCCCAAGGTTCTCCCTCTCCTCCCACCCTCACCTGCTCCTCCCTGTCTTCCCTGTGTCGAGGGGCAGCATCGCGCCGCTCCTCACTCCTCCTCGTTTCCCTCGACGACTGCTCCCTTGCAGACGCTCCACATGGACGTGTGGGGCCCAGCCCGCGTCCGTGGTCAGGGTCAGGAGAGGTACTTCCTGATAGTTGTTGACGACTGCTCGCACTACACCACGGTCTTCCCCTTGCGCACCAAGGGTGAGGTCCCTGATGTTTTGATCCCTTGGATCCGCGCTTCTCGTCTCCAGCTCAGCGAGCGTTTCCACTCGGACATTCCTGTCCTGCGCTTGCACTCTGACAGAGGTGGTGAGTTCTCCTCCAACCTCTTGGCAGCCTACTGTGCGGAGCACGGCATCCGCCAGTCGTTTACGCTTCCGGCCTCTCCACAGCAGAATGGGGTTGCTGAGCGCCACATTGGCTTGGTCATGGAGGGTGCTCGTACCTCCTTGATCCATGCGGATGCCCCCCACTTTCTGTGGCCGTTTGCAGTCCGATACGCTGCGCATCAGCTCAACCTCTAGCCCCGTGTCTCCTTGCTGGAGACTTCCCCGACACTGCGTTGGATGGGAGAGGTTGGCGATGCGTCAGTGGACAAGCTCTCCTCCCGTGCTGCTCCGTGTGTCTTCCTTGGCTTTGTCCCGGACGCGTCTGGTTGGCAGTTTTACCATGCCGCCTTGCGCAGTGTCCTCGCCTCTCAGGACGTCACCTTTGACGAGCCGGTACCCTTCTACCGCCTCTTCCCCTACCGCACTGCCCCGCTACCTCCCCCGCCTCTCTTCCTCGCGCCAGGTGCTGCTGTAGTAGACCCCCTCCCCCCTCAGGGTGCCGCTCCCTCAGGTGTGTCCCAGGTAGACCCGATTGAGCCTGTCGAGGTAGCTGTCGACTCTCGTCCTCCTTGGGGTGCTGAGCTTGAGTATGCGGAGCCTGGGGTTGCGGAGACTGGGGGTGCTGAGCCTGGGGGTGCAGAGTCTGGGGGTGCTGAGCCTGGGGTTGCTAAGCCTGGGAGTGCTACGCCTGGAGGAGCTCTCTCCTCACAGGAGCTGCGTGAGTGGTACTTACAGTACTGCAGCCTCAAGAGAGGTGCCTCTAGAGCTAGGGGTACTGCTGGAGCTGGTGCTCGTGCTTCCTCGCCCAGGCAGGAGCTGCCCTCTCCCCAGCGTCTTCGTGAGTGGTACGCATGGCGCTGCAGTCTCAGGAGTGGCGCTCCTAGTGTCGCGGACCGTGCTACTGGTGCTGCAGATCCTGGAGTTGGAGCTGCTGCTGGTGCTGCGGACCCGGGCGTTGGAGCTGCTGCTGGTGCTCCAGACCCGGGTGTTGGAGCTGCTGCTGGTGCTGAGGACCAGGGCGTTGGAGCTGCTGCTGGTACTGTAGACTCGGGCGTTGGAACTGCTGCTGGTGCTGCAAAACCTAGACGTTGGAGCTGCTGCTGGTACTGCGGACCTGGGAGTTGGAGCTGCTGCTGGTGCTGCGGACCTAGGCATTGGGGCTGCTACTTGTGCTGCAGACCCGGGTGTTGGAGGTGCTGGGGGTTCTGCTCGAGGTGCTAGAGGTTCTGGTGTTATCTCTGCTGCTGCAGTGGGCACCTCACGGCCATGACCGTAGCTTGTTCCACTCCTTCAGCAGGTTCTTGGTCAGTCACCTCCGCCTTGTCCCCCTCCCTCTGTAGAGTGTCCACCGCCGATCCAGTCGGAGTCACAGCTACCGCCTGCCTCGCCACTTTCTCGTCCTTCTCCCTACACTGGTCCTACAGGCGGTCTCACAGAGCGTCGTCAGCCTAAGTCTCGCCCTGTGTTGCCTGTGTCCCGTCCTGAGTCGCCTGTTTGTACTACTTCCACCAGTCGCCGTACTACGCGTGAGCGTCTGCCACCAGTCCCTTGCACACACCGGATGCCACTGCGTCCCTCCACTGCTTCACAGCGTGTCCCTCTGCCGTCTCCTCCTGAGTCCTCTCTTCCTGCTCTTGCTGACCTTGAGTATGACTCTCTTCGTGCTGCCAGTCCTACTGTCACGCGTCTCCTGGCCACTGCTGTCACTGACCCTTCGTTTGAGTCTGCTGCTGCGTCTGCCCTAATTGCTGAGCTTGTCGACTTTGCTGCTCGCTATCGTCTAGACTACGCTGCCAGTCTTGTCGCTGAGTCTGAGTCTGTCTGTCCTCCGTCTGTCAGGGGTGAGTGTGCTCTTAGCACGGACGTCCTTGAGGACAGACAGGAGGATCTTGAGTGTCTTGTGAAGCAAGGAAAACAGGAATGAGAATGACTAAGGAAAGATTGGGTACAAATACAACCCTAGAAACCCTGTACCCCATGTGTGCTACCCCACTATAGCCTACAGCAACTATGTCATATAAATCTGACACACCCCCATAGGCAAAGTGGGGGAGAACAAGGGGTCACAAGACCAGTCAAGCAAAGCAAAGCAAGCTCAGGGTGGATCACAAAGTCACCACACAGTCCGAGCACAAGAGTAGGGCCAGAGGCCAGTTCACATGTAGGAGTACAGACATATATATAAAACTAGACAAGCAAGAGCAGGCATATATATATGTCACAGTACAAGTGAAGTCAAGAGGAGAGCAAGTGAGGCAAGACAGGCACAAGACCCAGCTGGGTGCAAAAGCGCTGATGGTCACAAGGCGCGAGTGCCTTGGTGAACACATCAGCAGTGTTGGCCTCAGAGGCCACGTACGCAAGTCGCAACTGACCACGCTGCTGCAGCTCACGAGCAAGGAAGTAGCGGAGAGCAATGTGCTTCGTTCTGTGCTCCAAGCGCTGCTCTCGACACAAGGCCAGCATGGCCTTGTTGTCTACGTACAGCACTGGAGGAGAACGAGGCGGCTCTCCAAGGTCAGTCAGCAGGTAGGTGAGCCAGCGAAGCTCCTGTGCAGCCATGGCCCCGGCGTAGATCTCAGCCTCACAACTGGAGCCGAGAACCGAAGACGAGCGAGTAGACCGCCACGAGACAGAGCCGGAACCAAGGCTGAAGGTGTAACCCTGTGACGACCGCTGCGTAGCCTGGTCGTCAGCCCAAGAAGCGTCCGCGTGGCCGGTAAGGACCACTGGACTCCGCCCTCCAAGCACTAGCCCCATGCCCGACGTACTGCACAGGTAGCGCAATACCCTCTTCGCTGCAGCCATGTGCTCTGGTCGGTGTCTCCCAGGAGCAACATAGCGTGCAAGAATGCTCAGAGGGTATGCAAGGTCAGGTCGTGTGCAGGTCATCAGGTACATGAGGCAGCCAACAAGCTCTGCATACGGACCACTCGACTCTACGGACTCATCCGAACGCAGAGCTGAGAGTGAGTGGCGAGTAGGCAGAGGAGTGGCCTGAGGCGAGGAGTACGTGAAGCCGAAGCGCTGAAGGACCTGCTGCACCATGTGTGACTGAGTCAAGGTAATGGTGCGGCGTGCTCTGTCCCGAGTCTGCAAGCCAAGGTAGCTGCGCAGTTCACCCAGGTCTGTGCACGTGTGTCTCTTCAGCAGCTCGGACTTCACGTAGGCGAGTCCAGCAGTGTCCGCTGTGGCAAAGACCAAGTCGTCGACGTACACGAGGATGTAGAACGGCGGCAGGGAAGTGTCGGTGCGAAGAAACAGCGACGGGTCAGCCGTAGAAGGAGCAAACCCAAGAGCCGCAAGCGTAGTCCTCAGTGTGTCGTGCCACTCACGCGGTGCCTGGCGGAGACCGTAGACTGGCCGTCGGAGGCTCCACTGGGTGCCAGGAGGGAAAGTCCCAGTGAAGCCAGGTGGACGGCGAAGCCAGATCTTCTCGTGCAGGCTACCCTGCAAGAACGCAGTACTGAAGTCGAGAGAGTGAAGCTCGTAGTCGCGCTGAGCGGCTATGTGCAGCAGAACCCGAAGAGTAGTCATCTTCGGGGTGGGAGAGAAAGTCTGAAAGTAGTCAACTCCCTGCCGCGGACTAAAGCCACGAGCAACGTACCGTGCCTTGAAGACAGGTGGAGAGCCCGGCGGCCGCTTCACCCTGAAGATCCACATGCCACTAACGATGTTCGCCCCAGGAGGGGGAACCGCGTCAACGTAGGTGCCCGTGGACTTCCAGGAAGCCATCTCTGCATCCATAGCTGCCTGCCACTGAGAGGAGTAGGGACCCTCTACGGCCTCCGCGTAAGAACGCGGAGTCGGGATGTCTAGTGCATTCGGGTCTCCCTCAGGGGCAAGTAGTACAGACGCGAGATGAGGTGAAGCAGCCGCAAGACACTGTAGCTCCTCCTGCCTGTCCTCTAGGACGTCTGTGCCAAGAGCACACTCACCCCCGACGGACGGAGGACAGACAGACGCAGACTCAGCAACAAGACTGGCAGCGTAGTCGAGACGACAGCGAGCAGCAAAGTCGACGAGCTCAGCGACTAGAGCAGACGCAGCAGTGGACTCAAAAGAGGGGTCAGTGACGACAGTAGCAAGCAGACGCGTGACACTAGGACTGGCAGCACGAAGAGAGTCCGACTCAGGGTCGGCAAGCGCAGGAAGAGAGGACTCAGGAGGAGAAGGCAAAGGGGCACGCAGAGGAGCAGTGGACGGACGCAAAGACATCCGGTGCGTGCCAGGGACAGGAGGAGGACGCTGACGCGAACTGCGACCACTAGCGCGAGCAGCACGAACAGGCGACGCGGGACGAGACGCAGGCTCACGACGCTCAGCAAGACCTCCAGTAGGACCAGTGTAAGGAGAGGGAGCAGGCAGTGGAGAGGAAGGCTCCAGCAGGGAATGCGACTGGACAGGCGGTTGACCCTCTACTAGAGGAGAAAGACCAAGAACCTGCTGCAGGAGCGGAACGAAGTACGGCCGAGGCCGCGCGGCAGCTCCAGACTCAGCAGGGACAGCACCAGCACCCTCAGCGACAGCACCAGCGCCACCCACACCTCCAGCGGCAGGACCAACAGCAGTAGGCTCAGCACCAACGCCCTCAGCAGCGCCAGCTCCAGGAGGACCTGCAGGTCCACCAGCTCCGGGACCGGCAGCACCCGCACCCTCGACGGTCGAAGAAGCTCCAGCTCCAGCGCCAGCAGCACCTCCAGACTCAGCAGCACGCCTCCAGCGGCGAGCGAACCACTCGCGCAGCTCCTGTGGAGAGAGGGGCTCCCGGCGAGACGCAGCAGCAGGAGAAACCCCAGGCTCAGCAGCTCCAGACGCAGCACCCCCAGGCTCAGCAGCTCCCAGCTCAGCACCCCCAGGCTCAGCAGCTCCCGACCCAGCACCCCCAGACCCAGCACCTCCAGGCACAGCACCCCCCGGCTCAGCACCCCCAGGCTCCGCACCCTCCGTAGTAGCACCCTCAGGCCCAGCACCCCCAGCAGTAGCACCCCCAGGCTCAGCACCCCCGCGCACAGCACCCCCAGAGTCAGCACCCCCAGGCTCAGCACCCGCAGCAGCACCAGAGTCACCAGTAACCTCGACCGGGTCAACGGCGTCTACCTGGGACACACCTGAGGGGGCAGGAACCTGAGGGGGGAGGGGGTCTACCGGGGGGGGAACCGGCACAAGGAAGTCCGGGGGAGGGGGGAGGGAAGGAGTGCGGTAGGGGAAGAGACGGTAGAAGGGGACTGACTCGTCGAACGTGACGTCCTGGGAGGACAGAACACGACGAGAGGAGGGGTGGTAAAACTGCCACCCTGGGGCGTCAGTGGGGAAGCCAAGGAAGAGACAGGGAGCAGCACGAGGGGACAGCTTGTCCGCAGACAAGTCGCGGACAAACGCCCGAGATCCCCAGACACGGAACACAGACGCATCGCCAACCTTCCCCGTCCACAGCAAGGCTGGGGACATCGCAGGCCGAGAGACCCGGGGGTGAAGGTTGAGCTGATGCGCCGCGTACCTCACCGCAAACGGCCACAGAAAATGAGGGGCAGCCGCATGCATCATGGACGTACGAGCGACATCCACGACCATGCCAATGCGGCGCTCAGCAATCCCATTTTGCTGTGGTGAGTCCGGAAGCGTGAAGGTCTGGCGGATCCCCCGTGCACGACAGTAGTCCCGCAGAAGGCGAGAAGAGAACTCTCCGCCTCTGTCAGAGTGCAGACGCAGAACAAGAAAGTCCGAGCCGAAGCTCTGCCTGAGCTGGAGACGAGCCTCGCGGATCCAGTCGATCAGCACCTCAGTGACCGCACCCTTGCTGCGCAAGGGGAGGACTGTGGTGTAACGCGAGTAGTCGTCAACCACCAACAGGAAGTAGCGCTCGTAACCCTGCCCACGGACGGGGGCTGGGCCCCACACATCCATGTGAAGCGTCTGCAGGGGAGCCTCTGTCGGGGGGAAGTGGGAGGAGTGAGGAGTAGCCCGGAGGCGACCCTCGACACAGGGGACACAGGAAGGTCCTGGCCCGGAGGGGAGAGGAGGGAGAGACTGGGGAAGACCAGAGACAAGGACACGGGAAGCCATGCTCCGAAGACGGGGCAAGGAGGGGTGGCCAAGACGGTGGTGCCACAGGAGAGTCTCGTGAGACAGGAGGCGACAAGAACAGGGGGCAGACTCAGGACCTGACCGGGACGCAGCAGCAAGTACCTGACCCGACGCAGCCACCTGACCAGACGCAGGGACAGGAGGAGACTCAACGGTCAGGGTGTAGAGACTCGACCCCGGCCGACGCGAGAATGTGGCCAGGTGTCGGCTTGTGCGTGCCTCTGTGCAGTGGGTCACCCGCTGACTCGCAGGAGTGAACTGGTGAACACCCACATCCTGCAGGTCCGCTCCACTCACCAAGTTCGTAGAGAACGAGGGAAGGTACAAACCAGACAGGGTGCCCGAAGGGGCAGCCGGACACGGGAGGACAGTGGAGAAGTGAGACAGGACAGGACCCCCAGAGGGGTCAGCAAGGGAGACTGCAACCGGCCGGCCGAGCGGCGTAAGGGTAGTGCGGTCTCGAAAGAAGGAGCGAGAAGCTCCGGAGTCAAGTGTGAAAGTGAGGGAGGACGAGGACGACTCAGTACCTGAGAGCGCAGTCTCACCAGTACCTGAGAGCGCAGACGCACTGGCACATAGAGCAGCAGCCTCACAAGCACCTAGCGCAGCAGTACCAATGCCCGGGTCGGGCTGGAAACAGCGGTAACCCTCATTCTCCTCACTATAATCCACAACATACATAGCAGTAAGGATAGCATCAAAGTCAAGATCAAAGATCGCTACACCAGCCCTGAGAAGCTCATCCCAGCGAGGGATCTCACTAGCCCCAGGGAACTGCTGACGCCAGGCGTCCGTCAGGCGGCCAAAGCAGCGCTGGGTGGCGTGGGCACCCCCACACTGCTCACCCGCGCGGTCGCCGGAACGAAGAACGTAGGTGCAGGGACCAGTACCCCCACCCCTCTGACGCCCAGCGTACCACTCACGAAGCTGCTGAGGCGAAGGGATGTCCCGAGAGCGCTGCTGCTGCTGCCGCTGCGAGCGCTGGCCACCACCACCGCCGCTACGCTGCTGGGTACCACCCCGACTAGCTCCACCCCCTCCACCACCACTGCCTCCTCCGCTGCCGCCTCCACCGCCTCCACCTCCGCCGCCTCCACCTCCGCCACTGCCTCCACCACCACCGCTGGCACCACCACCACCGTCTCCGCCGCTGCTGCCACCACCACCACCACCCCCTCCACTAGTCCCGCCGCCACCCCCACTCCCTCCGCCGCCACCGCCGCCACCGCCACCGCCCCCTCCAGCTCCACCCGCGCCCTTGCCCCCCTTGCCCTTGCTGGAGCGACGTCTCCCACTAGGGGCAGACGCCGCGCCGACCGACTCAAGACCAAGCAGGTCGGCAGCACCAGCAGAGGCAACAGAGGGCAGCAAGGGGGAAGGAGAGCACCCCTCAAAGATGGGGGTGCGAGGGTCACCACGAGAAGCACCTACAGCGACTATGCTCTTCTCCGCTGCGAGGAGGGCCTTCTCGAGGAGGTCGACGGTGAGGGTGGTGGGACAGACTGCGAGAAAGTGGTCCCTGACGACTCGAAGGGAGTCAGGGAGGCGCGCGACTACGTAGTAGAGAGCGATGTACATGGGGGGGGGGTTCTTAGCGCAGAACTCAGCAGGAAGGGCGGCGCGGTAGCGAGTGTCACTAGTGCGGAGGTGCGTAATGAGGTCAGCGACAGTGGGAAAGGCAGAGAGGTCAGGAAAGAGGTAGGGAAGCATGAGACGGCTCAGTGCAGCAGTGGCAGGGGAGGAGTAGCGCGCAACTACAGCGTCGTACAAGGTCTGAGCACTCTTGTACTGACTAAAGTGCGCACGCTCAGAGGTAGGGAGGTGGCGACGCACAGCAAGACGTGCAGCAGCATCGCGGGTGGCCCACTTAGAGCGGACAGCGGGATCAGCATCAGCAGCAGGAGCAGGAGAGGCGCCAGAGGTGAGTTCAAAGAGAGAAAGGTTGTCAGCCCTGTCGCACTGTAAGAACAGCTGCAGGTCGTCTAACCAGACCTCAAAGTCAATGGCGCGACCCTCAGCGTCAAAAGCTAGGACACTAGGGGTAGCCATGGCGACGACAGCGACGCAGTGCAAGCAGTAGGGAATGTGCTCACCAGGCAGGGCAGGTCGTGCAGCTATGCAGAAAGGCGGCTCAGCGACCGGGCGGCTCGGGTGCACAGCTGCTCGGCTCCCGGGCGGCTCGGCGGCTGGGCGGCTCGGGCGCAGGGCGGCTCGGCTCCCGGGCGGCTCGACGGCTGGGCGGCTCGGGTGCAGGGCGGCTCGGCTCCCGGGCGGCTCGGCGGCAGGGCGGCTCGGGTCCCGGGCGGCTCGGCTGCTGGGGCGGCTCGGCCGGGAGATGCAGGGGCGGGGCCGTTAGGTGCAGCGTCGGGCCGGCAGGTGCAGCGGCGGGCCGGCAGGTGCAAGCGGCGGGCCGTAGGGTGCAGCGGCGAGGCCGTCAGAGGCGGCGGGCCGATGGATGCAGCGGCGGGCCGGCAGGGTGCAGCGGCGGGCCGTAGAGTGCAGCGGCGGGGCCGTCGGCAGTAGAGGCGGGGCCGCGTCAGGGGAGGCGGCGTGGCCGCGTCAGGGGAGGCGGCGGGGCCGCGTCAAGGGAGGCGGCGGGGCCGCGTCAGGGGAGGCGGCGGAGCCGCGTCAGGGGAGGCGGCGGGGCCGCGTCAGGGGAGGCGGCGGGGCCGCGTCAAGGGAGGCGGCGGGGCCGCGTCAAGGGAGGCGGCGGGGCCGCGTCAGGGGAGGCGGCGGGGCCGCGTCAGGGGAGGTGGCGGGGCTGCGTCAAGGGAGGCGGCGGGGCCGCGTCAAGGGAGGCGGCGGGGCCGCGTCAAGGGAGGCGGCGGGGCCGCGTCAAGGGAGGCGGCGGGGCCGCGTCAGGGGAGGCGGCGGAGCCGCGTCAGGGGAGGCGGCGGGGCCGCGAGTGAAAAGGCGACCCGAGGGGTCGCTAAATAAAAAGGGGCGCGCCTCGGGGCGCGCTTCAGTGGGCCCTAAAAACGGTCCTAAGGCAGGACCCGCTCTATACCATGTGAAGCAAGGAAAACAGGAATGAGAATGACTAAGGAAAGATTGGGTACAAATACAACCCTAGAAACCCTGTACCCCATGTGTGCTACCCCACTATAGCCTACAGCAACTATGTCATATAAATCTGACATGTCTTGCAGCCGCTGCGCCCCATCTCATGTCCATGGTAGTTGCCCCTGAGGGAGACCCGGATGCACCAGACATCCCGACTCCTCGATCGTACGCTGAGGCGATCGAGGGTCCCTACTCCTGACAGTGGCAGTCAGCCATGGACATAGATGTAGCTTCCTGGAAGTCCACAGGCACCTACGTCGACGAGGTTCCCCCACCTGGAACGAACATTGCAGTGGCATGTGGATTTTCAGGGTGAAGCGGCCGCCGGGTTCTCCGCCTGTCTTCAAGGCTCGTTACGTTGCTCGAGGCTTCAGTCAACAAGAGGAAGTAGACTTCTTCCAGACCTTCTCCCCCACCCCGAAGATGACCACTCTTCGGGTACTACCGCACGTTGCTGCTCAGCGCGACTACGAGCTTCTCTCTCTTGACTTCAGCACAGCTTTCTTGTAGCGTAGTCTGCACGAGGAGATCTGGCTGCACCGCCCTCCTGGCTTCACTGGGTCGTTTCCTCCTCGTACCCAGTGGAGCCTCCGCCGGCCGGTCTACGGCCTCCGCCAGGCGCCACGTGAGTGGCACGAGACACGGAGGACTACTCTTGCGGCACTTGGGTTCTCTCCTTCTACTGCTGACCCGTCGCTGTTTCTACGCACCGACACTTCACTGCCGCCGTTCTACATCTTCGTGTACGTCGACGACTTGGTCTTTGCCACAGCTGACACTGAGTCTGTCGCCCACGTGAAGTCGGAGCTGCAGAAGAGACACACGTGCACAGACCTCGGTGAACTGCGCAGCTACCTTGGCTTGCAGATCACCCGGGACAGAGCACGCCGCACCATTACCTTGACTCAGTCACACATGGTGCAGCAGGTCCTTCAACGCTTCGGCTTCACCTGGTTCTCAGCACAGGCCACTCCTCTGGCTATAGGCCACTCGCTCTCAGCTCTGCCTTCGGATGAGTCCGTAGAGTCGAGTGGTCCTTACCTAGAGCTAGTTGGTTGCCTCATGTACTTGATGACTTGCACTCGTCCTGACCTAGCATACCCTCTTGGCCTTCTGGCCCGCTAAGTGGCTCCTGGTCATCACCGAAAGGTGCACTGGGATGCTGCAAAGAGGGTATTGCGCTACTTGTGCAGTACATCAGGCATGGGGCTCGTGCTTGGAGGAGGGAGCTCAGTTGTTCTCACTGGGCAATTAGACGCTTCTTGGGCTGGCAACCAGGCTACTCAGCGGTCGTCACAGGGTTACACCTTCAGCCTTGGCTCTGGTTCAGTTTCGTGGCGCTCTACTCGTTTGTCTTCGGTTCTCAGCTCCAGTTGTGAGGCTGAGATCTACGCCACAGCCATGGCTGCACAGGAGTTGCGCTGGCCCACCTACTTGCTGATCGACCTTGGAGAGCGGCCTAGTTCTCCTCCGGTGCTGTACATCGACAACAAGGCTGCCATTGCCTTGTGTCAGGAGCACAGACTGGAGCACAGAACGAAGCACATCGCTTTTCGTTACTTCCTTGCTCGTGAGCTTCAGCAGCGTGGTCAGCTTCGTCTGCACTACGTAGCCTCTCAGGCCAACACCGCTGACGTTTTCACCAAGGCACTTCAGCCTGGTGATCATCAGCGCTTCTGTACTTTGTTGTGGCTAGTGCCCACTTTGTCTCACTTGTTGTAGGCTTTGCCTGTACTGTGATCTCTATATATACTTCTGCCTGTTTACTCTGCTAGGTTGAGATCACCCTTGCTGTCTGTACTACTTATATATACTTTTGCATGTGAACTGGCCTTGTGGCCCTTTGCTTGTGCTCGGAGTGTGTGGTGACGTTGTGATCCACCCTGAGCTTGCTTGCCTTTCTTGACTGGTCTTGTGACCCCTTGTTCTCCCCCACTTTGCCTATGGGGGTGTGTTAAACACTATATGTGTTATTATTGTGTAGGCTATAGTGGGTTAGCCTTTAGGGGGTACACAAAGTTAGGGTTTCCTACTTGTAGTCAAACTTTCATAGAGCAATCATTTCTTCTTTGTAACACTTCAAGAAGAGGAAGAGGTCCTAAACGGTAGAGATGAATAACCGAGATGTCTCTTTGATATAGATTGTTTTGTTGCAGGCTATGAAATGTGCCATCTTTGTCACCCGATCGACGACCACGAGGATCACGTCGTTACCGCTTGCCCAGTTGGTAGCCCTGTGACGAAGTCAATCGGCACCTCTGTCAATAACGCTCTAAATATGATATCGCACAGGCTTCTGTTATGATGATTCCATAAGTTGGCAAGTGCAGCATGAAGCCACATGCCTTTGTACGTCGGTCAGCAATTCCGACCAGTAAAAAAAGCTATGTTATAGTTGCCCCAAAATGTCATGAGGTAATTCGGTCACTTAACTCCTGTTGGGGCAGTTTTCGTAGTAGGGAGTAGCTTGGTACCTAGATGTAGCTTTTATGTAATATACCATTTGTGCATCTTCGAACAGTTGTGAGTTGCCACGAATGACGAATGGGTCTGTCTGATATGAGTGGGTAAATAGCACTGTGTGCATCGGTCTATTGAACTAGCAATGTTTGAAGCTCCCTTTTCATGAGTAACCGTTTAGTGGAAGTTTGACCCCAAAAGGTTTAGTTAGCAAATATGTCGGGGGTTGAGAGGGCTGTGGGCGAAGGGACTGTAGTGATCTGTCGTCTTTCCATACTGTCACGCCTACATTGGTCAATTAACAATGTCTAGCCCTGAATGCGTGAACTATTATGAGCATTTCACAGACGTGTATCTGTCAAGATCCTAGCGTGACTTAGGAGCCATGGCTAGTGAGTTCGAGGGTAAGGAAACTATCGAGAGAGTTGAAAAGGAGAAAGAAGGTTCACTATAGCAAGAGAGTACATATAGCAAACAAGTGAAGAAAGAGGTGCACCACCTATAAAGTTCATGTCTACACTACAGCTAGAACTACATGTAGGTATAAGAATATAATTTTGACATCCCCCCGTAACTGCATGCAGGAATAGCTAAGTGCAAAACACAACCTGCAGGGGTACACCACAGACTGATAAAACAGCAACAGCAGGTACGGTAACAGAGCAGGTACAGCAGGTCGACAGCAAGAAATTCCTGCCACCCCCTTACCCTCTCCCCCCCAAACCACAGGAGGGGCAGCAGGGAGAGTGGGGAGGCGGGCTGGCTCTGGCTGGTCACCCCCTCCATCTCCTCACCCTCCCCCTCCCCCTCCCCCCCACACTGCTGCAGGAGCAGCAGAGGGGAAGAGAGGAGAGGTGGAGGGACGGGTGCTGGTTGGTCTCACACCCGCCACCCCAGTGCCACTCCCCCGGCTCCCCCACGCCCTCACACCCTCCCCCCAGCGGCAGCTGCAGCAGTGGGAAAGAAAGGAGGAGGAGGGGAAGGGAAGCATACCACCCATCACCCCCACACCCGCCACCCCCAGACCCTCCCCCCCGCAGCCGCAGGGAGACGAAGGAGAAGGGGGAAGGGGGGGGGGGGGGGGGGGGGGGGGAAGGGGGGGGGGCCGACGCACGGCCTCCCCGGGTGTCAAAGCAGGCGGCAGAGGGGGCGACGCCTGCCCCCCCCTTCCAGGCCCC
This sequence comes from Closterium sp. NIES-65, assembly GCA_948144175.1. Classification (NCBI taxonomy): domain Eukaryota; kingdom Viridiplantae; phylum Streptophyta; class Zygnematophyceae; order Desmidiales; family Closteriaceae; genus Closterium; species Closterium sp. NIES-65. The sequence goes on along the minus strand of CANXME010000812.1, from coordinate 387,933 downwards.
GAAGGAGCCGCGACGGGCAACGGGAAAATGGGGGGGGGGGCGGTGCACGTGCCCCCGGAGTGCCGCGGCTGGCGACGGGGCATGGCCAGGGCGGGGTCGGGGCCGCAAGTGGCGGCGACGGGGCCGCTGGCGTCGGCGACGGCGGGGTCGATGAAGAGCGGTGACTGGGCCGCGGAAGGGCGGCGACGGGGCCGCTGAAAGGGTGGGCGACGGGCCGCTGGAAGGGCGGCGGTGGGGCCGCTGAAAGGGCGGGCGACGGGGCCTGCTGAAGGGCGGGCGACGTGGTCGCTGTAAGGGCGGGCGTCGACGGGGCCGCTGAAAGGGCGGCGGTGGGGCCGCTGAAAGGGCGGGCGACGGGGCCTGCTGAAGGGCGGGCGACGACGGGGCCGCTGAAAGGGCGGCGACGGGGCCACTGAAAGGGCGGCGACGGGGCCGCGGAAGGGCGGCGACGGGGCCGCGAAGGGGCCGCGAGGGGCCTTTGAAAGGGCGGCGACGGGGCCGCGAGGGGCCTGAAAGGGCGGCAACGGGGCCGCTAAGAGAAAGTTTAGGGGGCACTCCACGGGGCGTGCCGAACACAGAGTAGCAGCGGAAGCAGTAGGGCGGGTCCACAGGCCTAGACCGTAATCACTCTGATAGCATGTCAAGATCCTAGCGTGACTTAGGAGCCATGGCTAGTGAGTTCGAGGGTAAGGAAAGTATCGAGAGAGTTGAGAAGGAGAAAGAGGGTTCACTATAGCAAGAGAGTACATATAGCAAACAAGTGAAGAAAGAGGTGCACCACCTATTAAGTTCATATCTACACTACAGCTAGAACTACATGCAGGTATAAGAATATAATTCTGACAGTATCCGGTGATTCTTTTTCCGCGAATGCAATTTGCAGGACTCTAATGCGATCGGCCACAGTCGTCCGCGGAGTCCTATTTCTGTTTTTACTTCAAACGGGCGATGTGGGTCAGCAATATGCAAAATGGGCGGCAATTACAGGACCGATTTCAGGGCAGAGAAGGCATTGCTATCTTTTTCACTCCACATATAGGTGACCCCCTTTCTCATCAGATATATCAGAAAGGTAGTGAACTAGGCCATGTCGGGAATGAGCCCATGCACATGGTTAACAAATCCATTAACACTCTGCACTTTCGTGATGTTTGTCGGCAGGTGCCACGTTTTTACTGCATCTATCAGGATATCCTTTAGCATATCCGGCGTAACCACTGCATCCTTTAAAGGGGGACACCTGAATTTCTCAACGAAGTCAACGCGGGAAAGACAGCTTTGGAAAGACAGGCAGTTGGAGGTTAAGAAAACTTTCGAAACCCTTTTGCCGTCATCCAAGTAGAGCCGAAACACAAACTGGGCTCATTTTGTTTAGGCTTCTTTGTGATTTGGGGGCTGTGCTTTAAACAGGACTTCCTCCACAATCGTGTCTTATGCACGCATCTTGGCAAATGCAAGATCTTTTGGATACTGCCAATCCAGGCTTAAAGCCAGCAGCTATATTTAGTGACCCCCCCCTTCTAGTTGGGTCCACTAGAATCAGGGGGACAAATTGAGGGTTGAAAAAGTTTTCAGCTTGCCGCCGAACCAGTTGTGCTCAATCCTGAGTCTCCAAAGAAAGTTTAGGGTTAAGGGTTAACATAGAGTGCTCAATCCTAATTGTCGTGTCTTGCGCCTTCTCTAAATTAACATGGAGCTGACTGAACTACGTGTTAATCAAGTACGTTGACTGGAGTTGTTGGGATTGCATGTCAGAAACTAACAAACATATAAGTTTGACACACCCCCATAGGCAAAGTAGGGGAGAACAAGAGGTTACAAGACCAGTCAAGAAAAGCAAAGCAAGCTCAATGTGGATCACGAAGTCACCACACACTCTGAGCAGAAGCAAATGGCCACAAAGCGAGTTCACATGCAGAGTTATATAATGGAGAACACGTGGTACAGTGATCAAAACCTAGCAAGTGTAAGCATGCAGGTATAAGTATATGTCAGAATATATTTCTATATAACTGCATGTAGCTCTAGCTGTAGTGTAGTTATATTGATGTCTTGCTTGTGGTGCATGTCAAGTTATAATATTGTGTAGGCTATTGTGGGTAACCCATATGGGGTACACATTTCTAGGGTTGCATATTTGTATCACTCCCATTCCTTAGTCAACCCATTCCCGTTCTCCTTTTCACATGGAATCAGAGCAGGTCTGGCGGATCCCCCGTGCACGACAGTAGTCTCGCAGAAGGCGAGAGGAGAACTCCCCGCCTCTGTCAGAGTGCAGACGCAGAACAGGAAAGTCCGAGCCGAAGCTTCTCCTGAGCTAGAGACGAGCCTCGCGGATCCAGTCGATCAGCACCTCAGTGACAGCACCCTTGCTGCGCAAGGGGAAGACTGTGGTGTAACGCGAGTAGTCGTCAACCACCAACAGGAAGTAGCGCTCGTGACCCTGCCCACGGACGGGGGCTGGGCCCCACACGTCCATGTGAAGTGTCTGCAGAGGAGCCTCTGTCGGGGGAAACTGGGAGGAGTGAGGAGCAGCCCGGAGGCGCCCCTCGACACAGGGGACACAGGAAGGTCCTGGTCCCAAAGGAAGGGGAGGGAGAGACTGGGGAAGACCAGAGACAAGGACATGGGAAGCCATGCCCCGAAGACGGGGCAAGGAGGGGTGGCCAAGACGGTGGTGCCACAGAAGGGTCTCGTGAGACAGGAGGCAACACGAACAGGGGGCAGACTCAGGGCCAGATCGGGACGCAGCAGCAAACACCTGACCTGACGCAGCTACCTGACCAGACGCAGGGACAGGAGGAGACGCAGTGGTCAGGGTGTAGAGGCTCGACCCCGGCCGACGCGAGAACGTGGCCAGGCGCCGGCCTGTGCGTGCGTCCGTACAGTGGGTCACCCGCTGACTCGCAGGAGTGAACTGGTGAACCCCCGCATCCTGTAGGTCCGCACCACTCACCAAGTTCGTCGAGAACGAGGGAAGGTACAGACCAGACAGGGTGCCCGAGGGGGCAGCCAGACACGGGAGGACAGTGGAGAAGTGAGAGAGGACAGGACCCCCAGAGGGGTCAGCCAGGGAGACCGCAACCGGCCGGCCAAGCGGCGTGAGGGTGGTGCGGTCTCGAAAGAAGGAGCGAGAAGCCCCGGAGTCAAGTGTGAAAGTGAGGGAGGACGAAGGCGACGCAGTACCTGAGAGCGCAATCTCACCAGTACCTGAGAGCGCAGACGCACTGGCACCTAGAGCAACAGCCTCACAAGCACCTAGCGCAGCAGTACCAATGCCCGGGTCGGGCGGGAAACACCGGTAACAGTCACCCTCCTCACTAATAGTCACAGCATACATAGCAGCAAGGATAGCATCAAAGTCAAGATCAAAGATCGCTACACCAGCCCTAAGAAGCTCATCCCAGCGGGGAATCTCACTAGCCTTGGGGAACTGCTGACGCCAAGCGTCCGACAGGCGGCCAAAGCAGCGCTGGGTGGGGTGGGCACCCCCACACTGCTCACCCGCGCGGTCGCCGGAACGAAGAACGTAGGTACACGGACCAGCACCCCCACCCCTCTGACGCCGAGCGTACCACTCACGGAGCTGCTGGGGCGGAGGGATGTCCCGCGAACGCTGCTGCTGCTGCTGCTGCTGGCGCTGACCACTACCAGCGCCGCTCCGCTGCGGGGCACCACCCCGACCAGCTCCACCCCCTCCGCCACCACCGCCTCCCCCTCCGCCTCCTCCGCCGCCTCCACCTCCACTGCTGCCACCACCACCACCGCTGCGGCCACCACCGCCGCCTCCGCCACCGCTGCCACCTCCACCACCACCCCCGCCACCACTCCCGCCGCCACCCCCACTCCCTCCGCCGCCTCCACCGCCACCTCCAGCTCCACCCGCGCCCTTGCCCCCCTTGCCCCTGCCAGAGCGGCGTCTCCCACTAGGGGCAGACGCCGCGCCGACCGACTCAAGACCAAGCAGCAGCAGAGGCAACAGAGGGCAGCAGGGGGGAAGGAGAGCACCCCTCAAAGATGGGGGTGCGAGGGTCACCACGAGAAGCTCCTACAGCGACGATGCTCTTCTCTGCCGCTAGGAGGGCCTTCTCGAGGAGGTCGACAGTAAGGGTGGTGGGACAGACTGAGAGAAAGTGGTCCCTGACTACGCGAAGAGAGTCAGGGAGACGTGCGACTATGTAGTAGAGAGTGATGTACATGGGGGGGGGGGTTCTTGGCGCAGAACTCAGCAGGAAGGGCGGCGCGGTAGCGAGTGTCACTAGTGCGGAGGTGCGTAATGAGGTCAGCGACAGTGGGAAAGGCAGAGAGGTCAGGGAAGAGGTAGGGAAGCATGAGACGGCTCAGTGCAGCAGTGGCAAGGGAAGAGTAGCGCGCAACTACAGCGTCGTACAAGGTCTGAGCACTCTTGTACTGACTAAAGTGCGCGCGCTCAGAGGTAGGGAGGTGGCGACGCACAGCAAGACGTGCAGCAGCATCGCGGGTGGCCCACTGAGAGCGAATAGTGGGGTCAGCATCAGCAGTAGGGGCAGGAGAGGCGCCAGAAGTGAGGTCAAAGAGAGAAAGGTCTAGTGAGCTCTATCGCACTGTAAGAATAGCTGCAGGTCATTGACCCAGACCTCAAAGTCAATGGCGCGACCCTCAGCGTCAAAAGCTAGGACACTAGGGGTAGCCATGACAGCAGTCGACGGTCTCACCAGACAGGACGGGTCGGGCAGCTCAGTAGCACAGCAGCACAGCAACACAGCAGCTCAACCGGCTCAGCAGCAACAGCAGCTCCGCGGGACCAGCGGCTCGGCTCCTCAGGCGGTGCAGGCGGCTCGGGCGGCTCGGGCGGCTCGGGCGGCTCGGGTAGTCAGCGGCACAGGCGGGTCGGGCGGCTCGGCTCCTCAGCTGCGCAGACGGCTCGGGCAGCTCGGGTTGCACGGCGGCTGACGGGCGGCGTGGGGCCGGGACGGGCGGCTAGGGGCCTGGACGGGCGGCGCGCGGGCGGCTAGGGGCTGGGACGGGCGGCGCGCTGGCGGCTAAGGGGCCGGGACGAGCGGCGCGCGGGCGGCTAGGGGCCGGGACGGGCGGCTAGGGGCCTGGACGGGCGGCGCGCGGGCGGCTAGGGGCCGGGACGGGCGGCTAGGGGCCTGGACAGGCGGCGCGCGGGCGGCTAGGGGCCGGGACGGGCGGCGCGCAGGCGGCTAAGGGCAGCGCGCGGGCGTCTAAGGGCCGAGACGCGGGCGTCTAGGGGGCCGCAGGGCAGGCCGACAGAGTGAGAGTGAGGGCCCGGAGCGCGCTCCGGGCAGAAAAAAAAAAGTTCAAGGTGGTGGGCCCTAAGCACAGTTCCCACAGGGGAACCTGCTCGATACCATGAGAAGAATAGAACGAGAATGAATAAACTATGAGTGAAGTGAGTACAAATAGCAAAACCCTAATTGGGTTGTACCCCCTATGGGATACCCCACTGTAGCCTACACAACAGCATAAGCTACATATATGTTCTGACAAGTAGAGCGTGGCGCGGGGGACGACAAAGAGGAACAACTGCAGGTGTTACCTTACTTTCCTCTACTTCATCCTCTCCCCCCTTTTGTTCTTTGCGGAAAGTCCCTCAGCCGTTGTTGTCGGCGCCAGTTGCGGCGCCCCATCCCCCGCTTGTGTTGGCCCAAGTTCCGCCGCCGGTTCCCCATCCGCCGGTATCACTCCTTCCCCATCCACCAGCGCTTCCCCACCCCCCTTAAGTGGAGGCGCTTTCTTCCGCATCGGCTCCCCACGCGCCGCAAGCGAATGTCCCGCGTGCTTCGGCGAGGCTTTGTTAGCGAAGCTCCTCAGCTTCGCGCCGCGCCAGTACTTCTTCCTGCTCCACTGTAAGTTTCTTCGACGAGCCGCGTCGATGAGAGTAGATTTCTAGAAATTCCTCGTGGGTGTAGGGTCAGGGCTCGTCATGCGCATCAAAGGATCCAACGCCGGTACCGCGCAGCATTCCTTGCAGGTGTTAAGAGGGGGGTCCGATGAGAGGGTGTTCTGGCTGTCAGAACATTATAGCTTATACATTTGTGTAGGCTGTAGTGGGGTAGCCCACAAGGGTTACAACCCAATTAGGGTGAGTACTTGTACCCAACTGTTTCATAGTTCATTCATCCATTCTCATTTCTCGTCATGGTATCGAGAAGGTTCCCGAGTGGGAATGCTGCCTAGGGCCCACCACGATTTTTTCTTCCCTGCCCGGAGCGCGCTTCGATCCTACCCGAGTAGCGCCTCGAGCCGCCCTTAGTGGCCACCTTTGGCCGCCCTTACGGCCCCTCGCGCTGCCTTCTACGGACCCTCGCGCCGCCCTTACGGCCCCTTATGGCCCCGTCTTGCCCCTTACGGCCCCGTCGCGGCCCCGCTTAGGCCCCTTACGACCCCGTCGCGACCTCGCCTAGGCCCCTCCGCGGCCCCGTCTGGCCCCTTACGGCCCCGCTTAGGCCCCTTACAGCCCCGTCGCGGCCTCGCCTAGGCCTCCGCGGCCCCGTCTGGCCCCTTACGGCCCCGCTTAGGCCCCTTACGGCCCAGTCGCGGCCTCGCCTAGGCCCTTCCGCGGCCCCGCCTGGCCCCTTAGGGCCCCTTACGGCCCTGCCTAGGCCCCTTCGCGGCCTCGCCTAGGCACCTCCGCGGCCCCGTCTGGCCCCTTACGACTCCTTCACGGCCCCGTCTGGCCCCTCTTGCGGCCCCGTATAGGCCCATCCGCGGCCTCGTCTAGCCCCGCTACGGCCCCGCTACGGACCCGTCTGGCCCCGCTACGGCCTCTTCTGGCCCCACTACGGCCTTGTCTGACCCCGCTACGGCCCCGTCTGGCCCTACTACGGCCCCGTCTGGCCCCGCTACGGCCCCGTCTGGCTCCTTTACAGCCCCGTTTCGGCCCCTCTGCGGCCCCGTCGCCACCTGCGGCCCCGTAGCCACGTGCGGCCTTGCCGCCACCAGCGGCCCCGCCGCCCAGCGCCCGCACCGCCGAGCAGCCGAACCGCCGAGCAGCTGAGCCACCCGACCGCCGAGCCGCCCAGCAGCCGAGCCGCCCGACCACCCAGCCGCCCACCAGTCGAGCCGCCCGACCGCCGAGCCGCCCGGTCGCCAAGCCGCCCAGCACCCGAGCCGCCCGACCGCCGAGTCGCCCAGCAGCCGAGCCGCCCGACCGCAGAGCCGCCCAACACCGAGCAGCCAAGCTGCTCGACCGCCGAGCCGCCTAGGAGCCGAGCCGCCTGACCGCCGAGCCGCAGAGCAGCCGAGCCGCCCAGCAGCTGAGCCGCCCGACCGCTCCACTTGCCTAGCAAGAGCATAGTCTCTGCCATTGCACTGCCCTGCCCCACTGTACTCACTCCCTGTCTACTGCTGTTATGGCCTCCCCTAGCATTCTCACCTTTGACGCTGAGGGTCGGGCAGTGGACTTTGAGGTCTGGGTAGATGATCTGCAACTTTTCCTGCAGTGCGATAGGGCAGACGGCCTCTCCCTGTTTGATCTCACTTCTGGTGCCTCCCCTGCCCCTGGTGCTGATGCTGACGCCACTGTTCGCTCATAGTGGGCCACGCGTGATGCTGCTACTCGCCTTGCTGTGCGCCGCAACTTACCAACCAATAAGCGTGCACACTTTAGCCAGTACAAGAGTGCTCAAACCTTATACGACGCTGTAGTTGCACGCTACTCTTCCCCTGCCACTGCTGCACTGAGCCGCCTCATGCTACCGTACCTCTTCCCTGACCTTGCTGCCTTTCCCACAGTCGGTGACCTCATTACACACCTCCGCACTAGTGACACTCGCTACCACGCTGTGCTTCCTGCTGAGTTCTGCGCCAAGAACCCCCCCCCCATGTACATCACCCTCTACAACATAGTCACCCGGCTACCTGACTCTCTCCATGTAGTCAGGGACCACTTCCTCTCAGTCTGCCCCACCACTCTCACCGTTCACCACCTTGAGAAGGCCCTCCTAGCGGCAGAGAAGAGCATAGTCACTGTAGGAGCCTCTCGTGGTGACCCTCGCACCCCCGTCTTCGAGGTGCTGGTGAGGCTGCTGCTCTAGGTGCTAGTGCGTCTACTGCCCCAGGTGCTAGTACGTCTGTTGCCCCATGTGCTAGTGAGTCTGCTCTCTCAGGTACTACGTCGGCTCAGGCCTTACACACCTTCACACTGGACTCGGGTGGTTCCCGCTCCTTCTTTCGAGACCGCACCACTCTTACGCCGCTCAGTCGGCTGGTTCCAGTCTCCCTTGCAGACCCCTCAGGGGGTCCTGTCCTTGCTAGCTTCTCCACTGTCCGAACGTGCCCTGCAGCCCCCTCTGGCACCCTGTCTGGTCTCTACCTCCCCTCGTTCTCTACGAACTTGGTGAGTGGAGCAGACCTACAGGATAGGGGGGTTGACCAATTCACTCATGCGAGTCAGCGAGTGACCCACTGCACGTGTGCTCGGACTGGCCGACACTTGGCCACGTTCACTCGTCAGCCAGGGTCGAGCCTGTACACCCTTACTTCTGAGTCTCCTCCTCTTGCAAGTCTGCCCAGGTAGTTGCGTCAAGTCAGGTGTTTGCTGCGGCGTCCAGGTCCGGTCCTGAGTCTGCTCCCTGCTCGTGTCGTCTGCTGTCCCACCAGACTCTCCTTCGGCACCACCGCCTTGGTCACCCCTCCTTGCCTCGTCTCCGAGGCATGGCCTCCCGTGTCCTTGTCTCTGGTCTCCCTCGGTCTCTCCCTCCCCTTCCTTCGGGGCCTGGCCATACCTGCGTCCCCTACGTCGAGGGGCGACAGCGCGCCGCCCCTCACTCCTTCGAGTTTCCTCCGACAGAGGATCCGCTGCAGACTCTCCACATGGACGTGTGGGGCCCAGCCCGCGTCAGTGGGCAGGGACGCGAGCGGTACTTCCTGGTGGTGGTTGACGACTACTCGCATTACACCACAGTCTTCCCCTTGCGCAGCAAGGGTGTCGTCAGTGAGGTGTTGATCGACTGGATCCGCGCAGCTCGTCTCCAGCTCAGAGAGAGTTTCGGCTCGGATTTTCTTGTTCTGCGTCTGTACTCTGACAGAGGCGGGGAGTTTTCCTCTGCCCGTCTGGGAGCCTTCTGTTGTGCACAGGGCATCCGCCAGACCTTCACGCTTCCGGCCTCTCCACAGCAAAATGGGGTTGTTGAGCGCTGCATTGGCATGGTCATGGACGTCGCTCGTACATCCATGATGCATGCGGCTGCCCCCCATTTTCTGTGGCTGTTTGTGGTTCAGTACGCGGCGCACCAGCTCAACCTTCAGCCTCGGGTCTCCTTGCCATAGACCTCCCACACATTGCGGTGGACCAGGAAGGTTGGCGATGCGTCTGCGTTTTGGGTCTGGGGATCTCGGGCGTTTGTCCGCGACTTGTCTGCAAACAAGCTGTCCCCCCATGCTGTTCCCTGCGTCTTCCTTGGCTTCTCCCCTGACGCGCCTGGGTGGCAGTTTTACCACCCCACCTCGCGACGTGTTCTATCCTCCCAGGATGTCACCTTTGACGAGTCGGTGCCTTAGTACCGTCTCTTCCCCTACCGCACTGCGCCCCTCCCCCCGCCGCCGCTCTTCCTTGCGCCAGGTGCTACCTTAGTAGACCCCCTCCCCCCTCAAGGTCCTACCCCGTCAGGTGTATCCCATGTAGATGCAGTCGAGGTAGCTATTGAGTCTGGTGCTGCTACAGGTGCTGAGCTTGCGGGTGCCGGGTCTAGGGGTGCTGAGTCTGGGGGTGCTGAGTCTGGGGGTGCTGAGACTGGGGGTGCTGATCTTGGTGGTGCTGAGACTGGGGGTGCTGAGCCTCGGGGTCTGCGCCTGAAGGTGCTGAGCGTCGAGGTGCCGAGCCTGGGGGTGTTGGTTCTGCTCGTGTGGCCGCCGGCGGTGCTTCGTCGAGGCGGGAGCCGCTCTCTGCACAGGAGTTGCGCGAGTGGTTCGCCCGCCGCTGGAGACGTGTTGCTGAGTCTAGGGGTGCTGTTAGAGTTACTAGAGTTGGTCCTCCTGGACCTGTTGTCGGTGCTAGTGCTGCTGGAGGTGGAGCTGCTCGGGGTGTTGGCGCTTGTGTTTCTACTGGTGCTGGTGCGTCTGGGGGTGCTCCTGAGGCTGCTGGTGCTGACGGTCCTACTAGAGTTGGCGCTACTGGAGTTGGAGCTGCTGAGGGTGTTGGCGCTGGCGGTGCTGCTGGCGGTGTTGCTTCTGAGGATGCTGGAGTTGGCGCTGTTGGAGCTGGAGGTCCTGTTGGCGCGGGTGCTGCCGCTGGGGGCACTGGTGCTGTCCTTGCTGGTTCTGGAGACGCTGTGCGGCCGAGGCCATACTTCGTTCCGCTCCTTGAGCAGGTTCTTGGTCTCCCGCCCTCTACTGGTCCTGCTCCTCCCTTAGAGTGTCCACAGCCTATCCAGTCGCAGTCACAGTTACAGCCCGCCTCCCCTCTACCTGCTCCTTCTCCCTACACTAGTCCTACTTGAGGTCTGCCTCCATGGTGGACTGCCACTGAGAGGAGTAGGGACCCTCGATCGCCTCAGCGTACGATCGAGGAGTCGGGATGTCTCGTGCATCTGGGTCTCCCTCAGAGGCAATTAGCGTGGAGACGAGATGAGGCAAAGCAGCAGCAAAATACTGGAACTTCTCGTGCCTGTCCTCAAGGACGTCTGTGCTAAGAGCACACTCACCCCCGACGGACGGAGGACAGACAGACTCAGACTCAGCAACGAGACTAGTGGCGTAGTCTAGACGACAACGAGCAGCGAAGTCGACAAGCTCAGCAACTAGGGCCGACGCAGCAGTGGACTCAAACGAAGGGTTAGTGACAACAGCAGCCAGGAGACGCGTGGCAGTAGGACTAGCACCACGAAGAGAGTCAGACTCCGGGTCAGCAAGAAAAGGAAGAGAGGACTGTGGAGGAGACGGCAACGGGACACGCAGAGGAGCAGTGGAAGGACGCAATGCCATCTGGTGTGCGCCTGGGACTGCAGGAGGACGCGGACGCGGAGCACGACCACTAGTGAGAGCATCACGAACAGGCGATGCAGGATGAGACGCAGGCTCACGACGCTCAGCAAGACCTCAAGTAGGACCAATGTAGGGAGAAGGAGCAGGCAGAGGGGAGGCGGGCTGTATTTGTGACCGCGACTGGACAGGCTGTGGACACTCATAGGGAGGAGCAAGACCAGTAGAGGGCGGGAGACCAAGAACCTGCTCAAGGAGTGGAACGAAGTACGGCCGCGGCCGCGCAGTGCCACCAGAACCAACAGGGACAGCACCAGTACCCCCAGTGGCAGCACCAGCGCCAGCAAGACCTCCAGCTCCAACACCGCCAACTCCAGCACCCTCAGAAGCACCAGCGCCAGCACCACCACCACCGCCAACACCCCCATCAACTCCAGCTTCAACAGGACCGTCAGCTCAAGTACCGCCAGCAGCTCCAACAATACGTCCAGCAGGACCAACTCCAGCAGCCCCAGAAGCACCCCCAGGCCCAGCAGCTCCAGTACAGTCAGTATGAGCACCTCCAGGACCAGCAGCAACAGTAACAACTCTAGCTCTAGCAGCACGGCTCCAGCGCCGGGAAAACCACTCGCGCAGCTCCTGCGGAGAGATAGCTTGCGCCTCGACGAAGCACCGCAAGAGGCCAGATCAGCACCCCCAGCCTCCGCACCCCTAGGCTCAGCACTCCCAGGCTGAGCACCCCCAGACTCAGCACCCCCAGGCTCAGCACCCCTAGACTCAGCAGCCCCAGGCTCCACACCCCTAGACCAAGCACCACAAGGTTCCGCACCCGCACGCTCAGCACCTCTTGCAGTACCAAAGCCAACAGCTACCTCGACAATCTCGACAGCGTCTACCTGGGACACACCTTACGGGGCATGACCCTGCGGGGGGAGGTGGTCTACCGAGGGAGGACCTAGTGCAAGGAAGAGCGGCGGCCCGGGGAGGGGCACAGTGCGGTAGGGGAAGAGACGGTAGTAAGGCACCGAATCCTCAAAGGTGACGTCCTGGGAGGACAGAACATGGCGCGAGGTGGGGTGGTAAAACTACCACCCAGGCGCATCAGGGGGGAAGCCAAGGAAGACGCAGGGAACAGCACGGGGGGACAGCATGTCCACAAAAAAGTCACGGACAAACGCCCGAGATCCCCAGACCCGAAACGCAGACGCATCGCCAACCTTTGGCGTCCACTGCAGGGTGGGGGAGGTCTCTGGCAAGGAGACCCGGGGCTGAAGGTTGAGCTGATGCGTTGCATACTGAACCGCAAACGGCCACAGAAAATGGGGGGCAGCCGCATGCATCATGAGCGTACGAGCGACGTCCATGACCATGCCAATGTGGCGCTAAGCAATCCCATTCTTTTGGGGAGAGGCCGGAAGCGTGAAGGTCTAGCGGATGCCCTGTGCTCGATAGAAGGCTCCCAAACGGGCAGAGGAAAACTCCCCGCCTCTGTTAGAGTGCAGATACAGAACAGGAAAGTCGGAGCTGAAACTCTCTCTGAGCTGGAGACGAGCTGCGCGGATCCAGTCGATCAACACCTCACTGACGTCATCCTTGCTGCGCAAGGGGAAGACTGTGGTGTAACGCGAGTGGTCGTCAACTACCAGCAGGAAGTACCGCTCGCGCCCCTGCCCACTGACGCGGTTGAATGCGACGGGCGACATCCTAGTGGACGACGTGCAGCACGGCGGGCACGCGGAGCACGCGCCCATCCACAAGGTGGGAGTGGGCGACCGCCTGCTGGCGACGACCGCGCGAAGCACTGCGACGAGCGGCGCCTCCAAGTGGGCGACGGAGCCGGTGGTGCTGAACGTCGCGGCCCCACACGTCCATGTGGAGAGTCTGCAGCGGAGCCTCTGTCGGAGGAAACTCGAAGGAGTGAGGGGCGGCATGCTGTCGCCCCTCGACGCAAGGGACGCAGGTAGGGCCAGGCCCCGGAGGTAGGGAAGGGAGAGACCGAGGGAGACCAGAGACAAGGACACGGGAGGCCATGCCTCGGAGACGAGGCAAGGAGGGATGACCAAGGCGGTGGTGCCATAGAAGAGTCTGGTGGGACAAGAGACGACACGAGTAGGGAGCAGACTCAGGACCAGACCTGGACGCTACAGCAAACACGTAACTCGACGCAGCAACCGGAGGAGACTCAGTGGTCAGGGTGTACAGGCTTGACCCCGGCCGACGGGTAAATGTGGCCAAGTGTCGGCCCGTCCGAGCACACGTACAGTGGGTCGCCCGCTGACTCGCAGGAGTGAACTGGTCAACCCCCCTATCCTATAGATCAGCTCCACTCACCAAGTTCATAGAGAACAAGGGGAGGTAGAGACCTGATAGGGTGCCAGAGGGGGCTGCCGGACACGATAAGACAGTGGAGAAGCTAGCAAGGACAGGACCCCCAGAGGGGTCCGCCAGGGAGACCGCAACCGGCCGACTAAGCGGCGTAAGCGTTGTGCGGTCTTGAAAGAAGGAGCGGGAAGCACCCGAGTCAAGGGTGAAGGTGTGTAAAGCCTGAGCCGACATGTTACTTGAGAGAGCAGACTCACTAGCACCTAGGGCAACAGACGCACTAGCACCTGGAGTAGTAGCCTCACGAGCACCTAGAGCAGCAGCCTCAATGCCTGGGTCAGGCGGAAGACACAGGTAACAGTCACCCTCATCACTAGTAGATACTGCATACATGGCAGCAAGAATAGCATCATCATCAAGATCAAAGATAGCAACCCCCGACCTAAGCAGCTCGCCCCAGCGAGGGATCTTAGTGGCGTCAGGGAACTCGTGACGCCACGCGTCCGTCATGCGACCGAAGCAGCGTAGGGTGGAGTGCGGGCCCCCGCACTGCTCACCAGCACGGTCGCCGGTACGGAGGACGTAGGTGCAGGGACCAATACCCCCACCTCGCTGACGTCCATTGTACCACTCACGAAGCTGCTGGGGGGACGGGGTCTCACGAGTCCGCTGCTGCTGCTGGTGCACAACACCACCGGAACCACTCCTCTGCGCAGAGCTGCTACTAGCTCCACCGCTGCCGCCGCCGCCGCCGCCTCTGCCACCTCCGCCGCCTCCGCCACCTCCGCCGCCTCCTCTCCCTCCGCCACCGCCGCCGCCTCCTCCGCCTCCACTGCTGCCACCGACACCTCCACCCCCGCCACCACTCCCACCACCACCCCCACCCCCTCCACTGCCTCCACCACCTCCATCGCCCCCGCCAGCCCCTCCAGCGCCCTTGCCCCCCTTACCCTTGCTGCTGCGGCGTCTCCCGCTAGGGGCAGACGCAGCGGCGACCGACTCGAAGCCAACGTGGTCGGCCGCAGCAGCAGAAGCAACAGAGGGCAAGAGGGGGGAGGGAGAACACCCCTCAAAGACGGGGGTGCGAGGGTCACCACGAGAGGCTCCTACAGCGACTATGCTCTTCCCTGCTGCGAGGAGGCGCTCCTCGAGGAGGTCAATAGTGAGTGTGGTGGGCCAAACTAAGAGGAAGTGGTCCCTGACTAAGCGAAGGGAGTTTGGGAGCCGGGTGACTATGTAGTAGAGGGTGATGTACATGGGGGGGGGGGGTTCTTGGCACAGAACTCAGTAGGAAGGGCAGCGCAGTAGCGAGTGTCACTAGTGCGAACGTGCGTAATGAGGTCAGCGACTTTTTGGAAGGTAGTAAGGTCATGGAACAGGTACGGCAGCATGAGGCGGCTAAGAGCGGTAGTGGAAGGGGAAGAGTAGCGTGCAAATACAGTGTCGTACAAGGTCTTAGCACTCTTGTACCGACTAAAGTGCGCACGCTCAGTGGTCGGTAAGTGGCGACGCACAGCAAGACGGGCAGCAGCATCGCGTGTGGCCCACTGTGAGCAAACAGTGCTGTCACCATTAATAGGCAGGCAGGAGAGGCACCAGAGGTTAGATCAAACAGGGAGAGTCCGTCTGCCCTATCGCACTGTAGGAACAGCTGGAGGTCATCGACCCCGACCTCAAAGTCAACAGCACGACCCTCAGCATCACAGGAAAGGAAACTGGGGGTATCCATGACAGTAGTGGTCTAGTAGGGAGTGATCTCACCAGTCTGAGTGAGTAGGGCCGGGGCACGCCGGTAGGAACAGGGCTGTAACGGTGGTGGCAGCGGCTCGGCAGTGACAGTAGCAGCTCGATGGCAGGGCGGCTCGGCGGCTCGGCTGCTGGGCGGCTCGGCTGCTGGGCGGCTCCGCGGCTCGGCTGCTGGGCGGCTCGGCGGCTCGGCTGTTGGGCGGCTCGGCGGCTTGGCTGCTCGGCGGCTCGGCGGCTCGGCGGCTCGGCTGTGGGGTGGCTCGGCGGATGGGCGGCTTGGCGGCTCGGTTGCTCGGCTGCTGGGTGGCTCGGCTGCTCGGCTGCTGGGCGGCTCGGCGTCGACGGGCTGGTAGAGGCGGCGACGGGGCTGCGAAGGGCGCCGACGCGGCCGCAAAGAGCAGCGTCGGGGCCGCGAAGAGCGGCCACGGGGCCGCTAGGGGCGGCGACGGGGCCGCGAAGGGCGGCGACGTGGCCTCAAGGGGCGGTGACGGGGCTGTGAAGGGTCGGCAAGGGGCCTTGAGGGGTGGCGACGTGGCAGCAAAGGGGCCGCGAGGGGCCTAGAGGGGCGGCGACGGGGCCTAGAGGGGCGGCGACGGGGCCTAGAGGGGCGGCGACGGGGTCGCGAAGGGGCCGCGAGGGGCCTAGAGGGGCGGCGACGGGGCCGCGAAGGGGCCGTGAGGGGCCTAGAGGGGCGACGACGGGGCCGCAAAGGAGGGCGACGAGGCCGTAAGAGATGGCGAAGGGGCCGCTAAGGGTGGCGCGAGGGGCCTCTAGGAGGGCGCGACGTGAGGGCGGCCTACGGGGCGCGCCTCGGGCAGGAAAAAAGAAGTCGAGTTCAGTGGTGGGCCCAGAGAAGCGTTCCCATGAGGGAACCTGCTCTATAGCATGTGAAGAATGAGGAATGAATGAACTAGGAAAGAGGTGGGTACAAGTAGGAAAACCTAGAAATGTTGTTCCCCACATAGTCTACCCCACTACAGCCTACACAGTATATAGCATATAAGTTTGACACTCGCGCGCAGGCGGGTGTTGTTGGCCACGGTAACGTGGGTGACGATGGGGGTGGCGACGGCGTTGGATATGTAACGCTTGAGCCCACCATATGCTATCCAGGTGTTGTAACGCTTGTTGTCGTTACGTGCGAGCAGCCAGTCGCGGCGTGATGATGTCCGGAGTGTCGAACTTCAGAAATTGCTCGGGCGAGAGCCAGTCGAGTGGCGCCACCCGTATATCAAGTATGTGCGGGGGACTTTCAAGCAACTGGACTGGAAGGTTCCAGTCCCGTTCGTTGTCGTCGGTGAAGTCTTGGCGCGGACTAAAAGGATTATTGTTGGAGAACGCGCCAACGGGGTGCAGTGCTAACTCGGATGAAGGTGAGCGCACGTGACAACGACGCGACTCGCCTGTCATGGCCAGGTTGCTCATGACGTTGCGTACTGTCGCAGCCGATGACGGCTGCTGCTGCTGATGCTGAACCGCTGGGTTCAGGTTGCGCGCGGGTGGGGGTTGATACCCCTGGGCTGGACGCACGTCGCCTCGTGCGTCTCCTCGGATTGGTCTGGCAAGGGCGAGATCGGAATTTGCATGGATCCGCCAGGTGCCCGAAATTTCTGCAAATTTTGTAGTAGAGGCGCCGCGGCCTTCGCTCTTCGTTGTTGTCGGCGTAGAAGGCGAGCCGTTCTCGTTCTCGTCGTGGTGCTGGCCGCTGCTCATCCATATCCCGTTGTTTGACAAGAAGGGCGGCGCAAAGGGTGGCCTCCGAGATGACCCCCTGCTATCGGAGAAGCGCCTTGTAGGGCCGCCACTCTGGGTCGAGCCCTTGGAGCACGATGTTCTCGAAGATCTCCTCAGAGATCGTGCTCCCAAGTTTCGCGATTTGATCGCGTAAGCTCCGATAGCGATTCAGGTAACTGTTGACCTTCTCTCCTGGTGCCATCTTTGTCTCCAGTAGCTGCTGGAGTAGGCGGCTCGACGACACTAAATTCTTAGGTTGATAGACACAGTTCAGGTGACGCCAGGCATTCAGGGCTGGAGCGGACGAGGTTTTGTATGAGCGAATGCTCAATTGCACCGACGGCGACATATTCCGCAGAAGAGCCCCGTACGCTATCACAGACTCGTTGTAATACTTGGTTCGTGCGTCGTCAGTGTCCTCCACAGGTCCCGAGTAGCTCCCGTCGAAATAGTGAAAAAACGACGCGTTTTGCAGCAGCAGCTCCAGCTCGAAGCTCCAACTATAGAAGTCTCTGCCGTCAAAGCACACACTTGTCTTTTTTTTTATATGCTCAGAAAACCTTGATTGCAAAGAGAGAATTGCTTCATCGCTGGGACAGGGAGTCTTGGGTGTTGAGCCATTTCTCTCAAGAGAGAAGCCTTGCGGAACGGAGTCCTGGCCGTTTGAGGCCGGTTGAGTGGGTTGGGATGAAGTTCCCGCGTCGCCATTCCGCAATGTTTGGAGCCCTTGCTCCAGGCTCGTGAGTCGCTGAAGCAGTTGTGCGAGGACGGCGGAAGGGATTGTCGTCGTTTCCTCGTTTGTCGCAGCCGGGTTGGGCTGCGCTTCAGCCGTCAGATTCATCTGACTTCCAGATCCTCTGGCCATTCTTACACGCGATCGTATGCCATATGTCACTTTCCGAATATCGTGGATTTCGGAGATGGCAGTGCGAAGGATTCCTGAGTCGCTCTCATACCATGTTGCGATCGGAAAGAGATCGTAACCAGGATCACCTCAGGAAGATTCGCAGACTTCTAATCTAGTGGTGGTGGGCCCTTAATCTCAATAGCAGAGTGAATGTAAAATGCTTGAGATGATGTAAACATGCAAATACAACGATATAAATAGGAGTACATAGGAATTCGAATCGACCTAGCTAGCCATGTACTCTAAGGGTTACATTCCCTTATTCAAATTCATTCCCAACCGTGCGGTGCATACAGTTGCGAAACTGTTCCCGCCAGAACCCTTCTGCCTGCAGCTGCCCGATGCCGTCTGCTGCGACGGTCCAGATGCATCCCAACTGTCTGGCGCTTCGAGTCAATTCCGACTCTTCACATTCGTTCTCGAGACTGCATATTTCCTTTGGCTGCGGTCGGGAGTGTACTGTGATCTTCATTCATTGCTATTCATTACAGCTGGTTTTATTTTTTGGCATAGTGCGATGATGGCTTTGCTGAAACTGAGAGCTGATGAGAAGGATCCGCCAGTGTCTTAGCACCTTCCCTTTTGCTATCGATAAAAAGCCTTAGAAATCGTATCATTGTGCGCGATTTGTTTGTACTGAAGTTTGCACATCTGCATCGCTTGATTACCCTTGAGAAGCTTGAAAAAATAGGAAGTTTGCGCTGAGAACGCTGGCTATGGATTCTTTTCGCGTAGCAATAGTGACAATGTTCGCATGATGGTTATGAAAGTTGTTCTGTAATATGATACTGTAGAATTGTTACCCACCAACAAAGGCTCTTCACGTTCTAGCCAGTCAAAGATGCCTGATATGGCGGACAAATGGCGAAGAATTTGTGTGGACACAACGTCCGTCACGCTGTTGCTTGCAAAGCAAATCGCGAATTCGCATTGGCGTGGCGATCCCCATTCCCAGTCCAACCCCCACCACACTGTCAAGTCTTTGACTCTCAACCAGGGCTATTGCTAGGATTCTTGCTAGCTCGGACGATCCGGGCGCCTGTGAAAAAGATCCTGTAAAATCCGAGCCAGCGGAAAAAAAGCCTTCACGAATCCGGGTTCGAGCGAGAAAAGGCCTGAAAACATGCACAACTAGAATTTCGCGGAATTGGGGGAAGGACCAAGAAACTCACAAGAGACAGCTCATCAGGGGTAGGAGAGGGAATTTTTGTGGACTTCGAAAAATATAGTGGGAGATGAAGCAGCAACTCTAGAGGGGTGGGAGAGAGACTTCAACAAATCCTTCGGAGATGAAGGAGCCGCTCTAAAGGGGTAAGAGAGAGACTTTTTGTGGACTTCGAAAAATATATTGGGAGATGAAGGATCAGCTTTCGAGAGGTGGGAGAGAGACTTCGAGGACTGTTGTGCGGGTTCTCTCCCCACACGTTTTTTCATTAGGTCGTCTCTCCAGCAAGTGTCAAGAGGGGCTAGTGTCATGACACCAACTCGAAAACACATGGAGGACTATCCCTCCTGGTGTCAGCTAAACCAACCAATGAGATCGCGGGAAATCGTCCAATGTGCCCAACATTGACACCAGGCTG
The DNA here is from genome assembly GCA_948144175.1 of Closterium sp. NIES-65. Taxonomy (NCBI): domain Eukaryota; kingdom Viridiplantae; phylum Streptophyta; class Zygnematophyceae; order Desmidiales; family Closteriaceae; genus Closterium; species Closterium sp. NIES-65. Next base: position 368,715 of record CANXME010000812.1, on the reverse strand, counting down.
GAGCCGCGCTCACACGCGGCTCCACTTGGTGTCAACCGTAAACAACGCTTGACACCAAGCCTCTCTTGACACTTGCTGGAGAGACGACCTTAGCGGGAGGGGGATACTAAGAAAGGTCGGGGAGAATATGTTTTGGTAAACAATCAGGGTCCCCTCGAAAACAACCCGGAGGAACCGAGCAGCCTCGTAGAAAGCCTTTCAGTTTTACGGACTGGTCGCAAAACTACCTTGTGTAAACAGAATTGTCTCAAAGATTACTCTATAATTTCAGTCAAAACAGGGTAAGTGCTCTGATAACATACGCCCTGCTCTCAACACTTGTGCCACTTGGGCGCCACCAGTGCAGTGCTCCCTCGTGCCTTGTTACGCATTGCGCAATCTTCGCTCGCTCGCCCAATTGCGAATTCCGGACTACAGCTAATGTCCGTTAGAGCCCTCCCAGTCGCCTTGTGAAGAGGGTCTGTAAGCTAAACCTACATTTCGCGTGGGGCTCGTACGTTTCGTTAGGCTTTATGCGTGCTTCAAAACTGAACATGGTAACCACCCGATTTGTCCGACTCGCAACAGTAAGGGCTGGCCCCACTTGTCCCACATGTGTGTTAGAGGTTACTCAATGAATGTTTGAACAACGAAACAAGCAACCTCATCAAATGTTCCTCATAGTTCAAAACAACCAGAACACCAATCACAACCAATCAGCTTCTCCCACATGGCCTCCAGCTCCATTCCACACAAACATCGAAACACGCACAAATGGGCACAAGGAGTGAACACTTGTGCTCAACAAATTGCCTACGACGCCTTGCATGGTGTGCCACTCCATGCTTCCCACCTCATAACACGCCGAATCCCCCACTCGAGCTGACAGCTCGTGCCACTGGCGTTGCACCTCCTTTCGATTCCGCCGGTCTTGAAGCAGCTTCTTCTTCACGCGATTTTTTTCCGCTTACTGTCGCATTCGTCTGTTTTTGTGATGGAGGGTTCCGCACCGACTTCGTTATTGTCACATCCGTCGGGCTATGTCCCTTCCACGACGTGGTATGCCATATCGACGGTCGTCCGTACCCACACCTGCTCGCCACCCTTACAACGGCTATGGTGCTCCTGCAACACGAGGATCACGTTAGGAAAACACAGTAGCGCGCGGAGACATGGCTTGGAGAAAAGTGATGATTTGGAATGCGAAAAATGGCATCGCGCGTTTCTCGTTCGGAACGGATGAGGGAATCGACGGGTCGAGCTATATCTTTGTAGCGTTCTGAAATGGGACGAGCCGATGGGACTGTCGTTTAGAACTCGTAAGAAAGAAAAGAACGAGCTGTTGGTGACAGCAGCTCGACATCGCGGCTCAGCTCTTTCAGTTGCAATGACGCGTCTGATTTGTCGACCCAACGCGGCGGAAGCTTCATGTTAACCATTTGCAAAATGGCAGAAAAAAGAATGAAGGAACTTGATCGAGAGAGGTCGAATCTTCGAGTTGCGTGGATACTTTTAGTAGCTATGAACCAACACCATGTAAACTCCTAAGAGCTGTGAGGATGACAGAGGGTCTGACCGATGCTTCGCCTAGGGGAATCAGGAATCAGGATGTGGTTCTGTCTGACTATTTTACCGCAAATCGTGCCAGTCACGACGATGGAAACGGGGCATTGTGAGAGGCGAGGGTGTGTGAGAAAGATGCTCTTGTGAATTCGTTGGTCTGATTTTAACTTCGGATGGCGGGCGTGCTGTGTCACTCGTGGGGCCTGTTCTGTGTGGCTCGTCCTAGTCGTGTGACCGTTGTTAGTTCCATGCACCTGCCTTGAATCTCCGCCTGTGTGGCTTGGTAACCACACGATGGAATCTCTGACGTGGGGTCGGCTAACAATGCTTGGCTGATAATGCGTTTGTACTCCACAGGTGCAGACTACACGTGGCAGTGTGAATCTGCCCAAATGTCTGTTACACGCACGATGAACCTCGCTTAGGTGGCGTGGCAGTCGGGCGAATGCGTTCACGAAATCACTCACGTTTCGTCCTTACATTTCGCCTGCCTGACTTCTGGCCTAGAAACAAGGCAAACCAGGGTTGACCTGCCTTGTTCGGGACTGCACGTGCGTTGGTGGCCGCAGCGCGTGTACTGTAGCCAGCCATCCAGATGCTTGTACTGTGGGAGCAGCAAGCAGGGTGCGTGAGGTCGGGTGCAGCGTTTCCATCCGGTGCATGGCAAATTCGCGTACACTGGTCGGGCATTAGGTGTAAGAATCAAACCCCAAGGCTACAGCGTAACACACAGCCCGCCTCGAGAACTTCCGCCTAACTGTGCCTCAGTCCTCCACAACAGTACAGTTTACATGTTATGTACTCCTCTCCTTAGTCCATCCATCCTCATCCCATTTTCAACTCGGTTTTCCAAGAACTCGATTATCCAAGAACGGATTCTGCCTACGTGACGTCGTCTTTCCTGCCTGTGTATTTTCAGGTTTGCCGGCCGGGACGGTTCGACGCTATGGGGACCAGGCGGGTTTTAACAGCGCGCTTCTTTTTTATTTCTGTTGTCTTGGCTGCGAGTAGAAAAGCAATCAAGAATCCTGCCACTACTATTGTAGTACAGTCGCGATTACTACTACCACCATTATTAGCACGGCCCCCATTATTGCCAGATGGACGTTCTATCCGATGAAGCGCATCGCGCGGAGAAGAAGAATCTGTTGCCGGTACTGGCGGATGAGAAGCTTGAAGGGAGCATCACGCGGCGCGTGAGTTTTGAGTCGATCCAGAATGCGACGAGGAGTTTTGAGTCGATTCAAAACCCGTTACTGGCGGACGACAAGCTCGACGCGAGACAGCAAGACATGACGTCGCGCGCGGACGAGAGGCTGGACGGGAGCATGACGCGGCGCGGGATGCTCGCCGCCGTTTCGTACATGATCTGCGCAGGTAGTTACTAGGTTTAGGTGCTTCGGATAGTTCGGGTTACGTGTTTCAGGTAGTTCGGGTTACGATGTTCGGGCAGTCTGGTTTACTTTTTTCGTGTCACCGTTCGATATAAGGTTTCTCACGTTTTATTTTTACTATGGTAAGGTATGGGGTTTGAGTGCGATAACTCAGGTACATTTGGTGATTCTTTATGACCTAGGCTGAATGACTCGTGATTACATTGGACTTCTGCTTATGTGATTCTACACCCGTGACTCGTTATTAGGTTGCTTAAGGTAAGCTGTTGTATCACCATCTTTAACCCGATCTGTGACTTTACCACCCTCCTTACCCGTTTCTCCTCTCTTCTTACCCTACTATACGTGCTCATCTCGCTCCCTCCCTACAGTCACTCTCGTTATGTTCAACAAGGCCGCCCTCTCCTCCTTCAACTTCCCCTGCGCCAACGTTATTTCTCTACTTCAGGTGACGTCACGCAACCAGGTGACGTCATCACTACCCTCCCTGTGACGTCTCTAGTACCCTCCAGGTGACGTTATCATCCACTTTGAGGTATCTTGTGCTAACCGCGCTGCGTCTGTCAAACGACCTTTCATTTCCTAATGCTGCATATCCTCCCTCCCTCGCTCCCCGCTATCCTCCGCTGCAGCCTTTCTAACCGTGCTGGTCTCTCAAACGACCTTTCATTTCCTGATGCTGCATATCCTCCCCTCCTCTCTCCCCTTTTCTTCTCCCCCCTCCCACCTCCAGATGCTCTCCTCCACGGCGCTGCTAGCCGTGCTGCGCCTGGCGGGCCTTCTCACCTACGCAGGCGGCTAGGCCAAGGCCGAAGCAGTGGCTCTTCCACCTTATCACGCTGCTCCCACCCCCCCTTCTTTACCCCCTCAGATGCTCTCCTCCACGGCGCTGCTAGCCGTGCTGCACCTGGCGGGCGCTCTCACCTTCGCCGACAGCTCTGCAGCACCCGAGGTGGCTCTTCTCTTCTCACGTCTTCCCCTTCCTCCCTCTCCCTCCGCAACCAGCTGCTCTCCTCCACGGCGCTGCTAGCCGTGTTGCACCTGGCGGGCGCTCTGACCTTCCCAGACGCCTCTGCAGCAGAACTGGAATAACCGTGCCGCGCCTGATGCTCTCTTCCGTCTCCCCCTCCCCTGCCCCCACCACCTCCAGATGCTCTCCTCCACGGCGCTGCTAGCAGTGCTGCGCATGGCGGGCCTTCTCACCTTCGCAGACGCCTCTGCAACACCTCAATAGTCCTTTTATCTCCCCCCTGCCCACCCACCCACCCCCCCTTCTTTACCCCCTCAGATGCTCTCCTCCATGGCGCAGCTAGCCGTGCTGCGCCTGGCAGGCGCACTCACCTTGCATTCCCTGATGCGTATTCTCGCTCTCCCTCTTCTCCCCCCCCTCTCCCATCTCAGATGCTCTCCTCCACGGCGCTGCTAGCAGTGCTGCGCCTGGCGGGCCTTCTCACCTTCGCAGACGCCTCCGCAACACCCGACGTGGCTAGCAGTACTTTCGTGCCTCTGCAAACCCTCGCCCGAGTGCTGCCTCTCTCCCTCGCGTACATGCTCAACGTGGTACGTGCCTCGCATTGTGCGAGCCTCCTTGTGTGCTGGGGGTAAGGGAGGGAAGGGAGGGAAGGGAGGGAAGGGAGGGAAGGGAGGGAAGGGAGGGAAGGGAGGGAAGGGAGGGAAGGGAGGGAAGGGCGGGAAGGGAGGGAAGGGAGGGAAGGGAGGGAAGGGAGGGAAGGGAGGGAGGAGCAGGTGCCTCTGCAAGCTCTCGCGCGAGTGCTGCCGCTCTCCCTCCCCTACATGCTCGGCGTGGGGGCTGGATGGGGGGGAGAAGGGGAGGGGAGGGAGGGGAGGGAGGAGCAGGAGCGAGAGTGATGGGCATGGCGAGCATAAGGGGGGTGAACGGCACTTCCATGTATACAGCTCTCAGGCGCACCACAGTTGCATTGCATTCACTCTCCGCTCCCTGTGTATATGTTCATGTATCATCATGTGTGTTCATGGGTGTTCATGTGTTTCCATCTACTCCCAATCCCACTATCAGGTGATCAGCATGGCGAGCATAAGAGGGGTCAACGTGCCCATGTACACGGCCCTCAGGCGCACCACAGTCGCCTTCACCCGTGCATGTGTGTGTGTGTGTGTGTGTGTGTGTGTGTGTGTGTGTGTGTTTCCATCTACTCCCAATCCCACTATCAGGTGATCAGCATGGCGAGCATAAGAGGGGTCAACGTGCCCATGTACACGGCCCTCAGGCGCACCACAGTTGCCTTCACCCTCATTGCAGAGCGCCTGCTGGCGAGCAAGCAGCACTCGGTCTACACGCTCGTCAGGTGGGTGGATTACCCGCGTAACAAACTGCTTGTTGTGTGGGTTGCAAGTAGCACTCAGGCACACCACAGTCGCATTCACCCTCATTGCCGAGCGGCTACTGGCGAGCAAGTAGCATTCCGCCTACACGCTCGTCAGGTGGGTTACCCTCCTTACACTACTTGCTGTGTGTGTGGGGGGGACTTGCAAGCAGCTTCATGCCACCACAGCCGCCTTCACTCTCCTGGCAGAGCGGTTGCTGGCGAGCAAGCAGCACTCCGCCTACACGCTCGTCAGGTGGGTGGGGTTGAGGGTAGCACTACACCCCTCTACACTCCTGGTGGACTCAGACGCACCACGATCGCCTTCACTCTCCTGGGAGAGTGGCTGCTGCCGAGCAAGCAGCACTCCGCCTACACGCTCGTCAGGTGGGCCTGAGGGTCAAAATAAGTTTCAATACATCAAAATAAGTTTAAATACATCAAAATAAGTTTCATTACATACAAATAAGCCTCCCTACGTTAGGTATCATTCCCTTTGTGACCACTATGCTTTTCTCTCCTCCCAACGTTATCAAATTAAGCTTCCCTACATCAAATGTTATGTTTTTTGTAACCACTATAAGTTCCTCTCCTCCTCCTTCCTACATCAATCGTTCTCAAATTTTAACAATTTGGCCGCTTGCTTGGAGTTAAAAAGTGTAGGTTTGGTCGATAAACTTGAACGTTCATCAGAATAATGGTTCGGGTGTACCATCACACACATGAAGGGTTCGCGCTGCATCAGGAGTGAGAGGAGTATTTTGAGGCGCCTCAGAATTCGCGAGTATTGAGGTGTATTTTGAGGCGCCTCAAAATAATGGTTCGGGTGTGCAGTCGCACGAAGGGTTCGCGTCGCGCTGCATCAGGAGTGAAAGGATGGCAAAAATGCCAACACCAAGAGTCGAACACAGTCAATCGATTCTTGACTAACTAGAACCCAGGCGTGCACCAGGCGCAACTAATAGCGTGGCACGTCGAAATGTTGCTACGCTAAAGCAGCTGGCCTCGCATTCAGATTGGTGCATGGTGATTGGCGCATGGTGTTTGGCGCATGGTGATTAGCGCATGGTGATTGGCGCATGGTGATTGGCGCATGGTGATTGGCGCATAGTGATTGGCGCATGGTGATTGGCGCATGGTGATTGGCGCATGGTGATTGGCGCATGGTGATTGGCGCATGGTGATTGGCGCATGATGATTGGCGCATGGTGATTGGCGCATGGTGATTGGTGTTGTTGTAAGTGTGCGCTTGCTTTTGGAGTGTAAATTGAATGATCCCCACACCACTTTTGCTCCCTCCTTCTCTGCAGTTCAGTGCAGCAGTAGCAGTGACAGGAGCACTGGTGGCAGGCAGGGTGATTGAGTCTTACTCATGGTGGTTGTGCATGTAGCAATCGCAATTCTTTCCTCCCTTCCCCTCTTCTCTGAAGTTCAGTGTGACAGTCACAGTCACCGGGAGCACTGGCAGCAGGGTAGGGGGGAGTCTCTCGCAAAAACTCATGTCTGTGCATGTAGCAATTGCAAGTTTTTCTTCCCTTTCCCACTTCTACCCCACTTCTCTGCGGTTCAGTGTGGCAGTCATAGTGGCAGGAGCACTGGTGGCAGCAGCAAGGGACTTCTCATTTGAGGCCTATGGCTACTCGGTAGTTCTCCTGTCAAACATCACCACCGCTCTGTATCTCACTCTTATTGCGCGACTGGGCAAGTCCACTGGGCTCAACAGCTTCGGCCTCATGTGGTCCAATGGTGAGCTTTCATTGCATTACCACCGCTCTCTACCTCACTCTTATTGCGCGGCTGGGCAAGGCCACAGGGCTCAATAGCTTCGGACTCATGTGGTCCAATGGTGAGTGCTCTCCTCATTGCATTGCATGTGCTCTCAACTTAAGGGCATGCTCCACCATCCCCACCGCTCTCTACCACACCTTCATTGCGCGGCTGGGGAAGCCCACAGGGCTCAACAGCTTCGGACTCATGTGGCGAGCGCTCTCCTCTAGCCATTTATTTCGGGGGAGATTCACCTGAGCCCAGCAGCATTATCCACACCTCACTCGTCCTTTCTTCTTGCATCCCCCTCTGCCAGGCATCAACTGCATACCCGCGCTGCTCCTCTGGACCTTCCTGTCGGGGGAGATTCAACGGGCACTCGCGTTCCCTGCGCTGCTTGACCCTGCTTTCCTGGTGGGTTGGTGGGAGGTGCATTGGTGGGTGGTGGTATGTTGGTGGGTGGTGGTGCGTTGGTGGGTGGTGGTTCGTTGGTGGGTGGCGGTTCGTTGGTGGGTGGTGGTTCGTTGGTGGGTGGTGGTTCGTTGGTGGGTGGTGGTGCGTTCGTGGGTGGGTGGTGGTTCGTTGGTGGGTGGTGGTTCGTTGGTGGGTGGTGGTTCGTTGGTGGGTGGTGGTGCGTTCGTGGGTGGGTGGTGGTTCGTTGGTGGGTGGTGGTTCGTTGGTGGGTGGTGGTTCGTTGGTGGGTGGTGGTGCGTTCGTGGGTGGTGCGTGCGTTGTTTTGCTCTGCCTTCCACTCCCCGCCTCTTCTGCTCCTCTGGACATTCCCCTCGGGGGAGATTCTACGGGCGCTCGCGTTCCCTGCGCTGCTTGACCCTGCTTTCCTGGTGGGTTGGTGGTTGGTGCATGGGTCGTTTTTCTCTGTCCCCTCTCCCCCCTCCTTCTGCCTCCCGCCCCCTCCCCCCCTCTTTTCCTCTGGACATCCCTCTCGAAGGAGATTTAACGGGCGCGTTCCCAGTGGGTTGCTGCTGGATCCCGCTTTCCTGGTGGGTTGACGCCGCGTTCCCCCGCTCCCCTGTTTTGAGTCGACTCAAAGTTGACTTTTGACTTTTGAGTCGACTCAAAATTCAACTCTCAAGGGAGATTTAACGGGCGCGTTCCCAATGGATTGCTGCTGGAGCCGCTTTCCTGGTGGGTTGACGCTACGTTCCCCCGCTCCACCCTTCCGTGTCCTGCTCCCATCCACTATGTCATAACCACATTGTGCTCCGTTTTCATAACATGCCCTTCCCTCCCCCCTTTCTTGCCCTGCTCCCATCCATCAGGTGGTGCTGGCGATGTTGTGTCTCATGGCCTTTGCTCTCAAATGCACCATTAAAGGCACAGCGGAGACACATGCGCTCCCTATGCCCTTCCCCCCCTTCCTCCCATCCATCAGGTGGTGCTGGCGATGTCGTGTCTCATGGCCTTTGCACTCAACTGCACCATCCATGCTGCAACAGCCCTCTCCCACCTACCACCCACCCCTCCCCTCTCTTCTCCTCTCTTCCCCTCCTGCTCCCATGCATCAGGTGGTGCTGGCGATGTCGTGTCTCATGGCCTTTGCTCTCAACTACACCGTGTTTCTCAACACCTCTCTCAACTCAGCCCTCACTCAAAACATGTGCGGCAATCTCAAGGTGTGGGGCGGTAATATCGAGGTACGTACGCAGTGGTAACCAGTGTAACATCAAGCATGGTGGCATGAAGGTGTGCATACCCTCACCTCAACTACACTGTGGTTCTCAACACCTCTCTCAACTCGGCCCTCACTCAAAACATGTGCGGCAATCTCAAGGTGTGTGGCGGTAGCATCAAGGTGTGTGGCGGTAGCATCAAGGTGTGTGGCGGTAGCATCAAGGTGTGTGGCGGTAGCATCAAGGTGTGTGGCGGTAGCATCAAGGTGTGTGGCGGTAGCATCAAGGTGTGTGGTGGTAACATCAAGGTGTGGAGTGTGGTAATGTCCAGGAGCGTAACATTGGCTACTGGTTTCAGTCCATGCTTAGCAATAATTTCTATGGGGGGCTCTAGAGTCTATCTGTATTCTCACGCCATGTTCACCTTCTAACCTACCGTATGCTCCCTCCCTCCCCTTTCTGACTGGAAATAGTAGGGAGTGGTCACAAACTAGTATCAAGGGCATAGTTTCTAACCTACATGCACTTACGAGATGCTCAATTCTCTCTTCTCACTGGAAATTCAAGGAGTGAGAAACTAGTATCAATCAAAAGCACAATTTCTAACATACATGCACTCAATTAGTGCTAACTTCCCCCTTCGGACTGGTGTTCGCAGGATTTAGGAACGGTTGGGATCGGTTGGGCTCTCTTTGGAGGCCTGCCATTTGATGTGGTGAGTGGCAGGCAAGGGTGAGAGCTGCAAGGGCGAGGGGGGGGAGAGAGGGAAAGGGCGATTCTTATGTGGGTAGAGATTTACGCCTACCTACATGTAAAGGGGTTCTTTTGTGAGTACAATGCTTTTTCGCATGTTTCTGGCAGTGAAAGGGGATTATGTGTGAGAAGGGGTTCGATCAAGTGAAGGAAGAGGTGTGCAGAAGCAATTTGCTTGGTCCCTTGTGTCATGTTGCTGTCTGAGATTCGTGTACTCTCTCACGTGTCCACTATCGGATGTGATTGTGCAGGGCAATATCATTGGACAAATCATGGGATTCCTGGGTTCAGCTCTGTATGCTTACTGCAAAATAAAGGGTGCCTAGAGGCCACATTATGCGTATAAAAATGCTATACAGTGCAACCGCACATGTACCAGTACAGTACCAGTATGTGTCACTGTCCGAGCATTGTACTGTATAAAGTCGACATCTTCAGCCAGCTTGCTGTATGTCTAGTGTTGTGTGCTGCAACTGCACATATACGTATGTGTCACTATTTGAGCATTGTATTATGAGTCTAACATCTTTCAACCAGGTTATGTATTGTGTTGTATGGTGTACTGATCCTCTTCGGCCGCAAGCGTGCCCTCTTGCTTTCAATGGGTAGTACGAAAGTTTTTAGAACATGGGTCATGGGTCAAACTGTTGTTCAAAGTATTTCAAGCAGGCCCAGGCCCACCAAAGCCTGCAGCTAAAATAGTGACCCCCCCCTTCTAGTTGGGTCCACTACACCCTCTTTCTCGCTACACTGAACTGTGCCGAACTGGTGGAAAACCTTGTTATCTTTGATTTGTCTGATTGAACCGTACCGAGACTTAATTTAACCACCGTTAACTGTGGTTTTCCCATCTTGACTTCACTATAACCAAATTCACAACGGCGAGAAAGAGGGTGTAGAAAGTTGAAGTACTGTTTTGTATTATTTTTCCAGCCCCATATGATACTGATCGACTTTCCAAATTTCTTCTCAAACAAAAATCATCGCAAGCATGTGCAAATGCGTCGCTTGAAAGTTTGCGACGTGCGAATCTCAATTACATTCATCAGTGCCGAACTCACATCGTGAAGCATGTACAACTCGTGCAAAGCAAGTCCAACTCACACAAAGCAAAGGCCTTAGACATAGGCCTGCTAGGGCGGCAATGACAACATGTGAAAAACACGAGGCGAATAACAGAGAATTTCAAGGTGTCTCGAGAAGAGACAAATAGCGCAATAGAAACGAGGACGCGAGAGGAGAGATGCGTAAGAAAAATCCGCGGAATGCTAGGGGAGATAGCAAGGACGACGGAAAGGGAGGGGAGAGAGCGAGGGCGACGGAAAAGGAGGGAAGAGAACGAGGGCGACCGGACGGAAGGGGAGAGAGCGAGGGCACGGAATCGAGGGATCGACGGGAGGGGAGGGAAGAGAAGAGGAACGAGGCGAGGGGAGGTAATAATCGAAAGGCGGGACGGAGGGTGACGGGAGTGCGTTGGGAACGCGATCGCGATGAGACGCGAGGGCGGCGGGAGGAGAGAGAAGAAGGGCGACGGGAGAGGAAGGGCGACGGGAGACAGGAAGGGCGGTGAGAGAGAGGAAGAGCAACGAGAGAGGAAGGGCTGTGGGAGAGGAATGGCGACGGGATGTGAGAGGAGATCGCGAGGGCGATTGCGACGGTAGGGGCGACAGGTGGGCGATATGAGGCGCGCGAGACGGCGACGAAGAGGGGGAGGAAGGGCGACGGACGGGCGATTCAATATGAGGGCGAACAGGCGACGCGAGGGCGAGTGTGAAGGCTACGGGAGGGAGAGCGCGAAGGCGACAGGAGGGAGAGCGGACAGGCGACGGGAGGGAGAGCGGACAGGCGACGGGAGGGAGAGCGGACAGGCGACGGGAGGGAGAGCAGACAGGCGACGGGAGGGCATCGCGAAAATGGCAAGTGCCGAAAGTCTGTTACGAGTGCAATTGAGTGAACAAACGAGAATTGCACTATCGAAGCAAGAGTACAATGAGCGAAGGCATGAGTGAAGAATATATAGCAAAACTACAGTAGTAACGGTAATGGACTGTGGTTGTCGCGCGACGGGCTTGGGACTGAGGTTGGGAAAAGTGTCGACGCGGAGGCCCAGAGCGCGGGTTACCCGCCGAGCCGTGAGGTCGGGGTGCGACGTGCGAAAGTGGCGGGCGTATTGTCGATGCGAGGATTGCGAGTGGTAATGGTGCTGACTGTGGTGCTACAGTGATGTACGCGTTGAGCACGGATGCGAAGTAAGGAAAAGGAATTTTCCTTACACTACCCCCCCTCCTAAGGAGGTCCTCCTTACGGAAGTGCGTGGACATCCCTGAAGTTTCGGCTGCGCAGATACTCGGTGAGGACGGGGTGGTTTTCGATTCTGTCCAGGGGAACCCAATTGTCTTCGGTGGGTGTACGGTCTTTCCAGCGGAGTTAGAACTCGATCTTTCAGGCTCCTCGAGGGTCACAAACTCTGTGGCTCAGGATTTTGTCGGGGGTGATGATTGGTTCAGTCGGCGGTCGTGTCATGCTGGCTGGGCGATTGCGTGGGAGTTGACTTGTGGACGGAACGTAGGGGCGAAGCAGGCTGACGTGGAACGAGGGGCTGACGTACCACTCAGCAGGGAGGAGGAGGTGGGCGGTGACAGACGTTATCATGTGGCTTATGCGAAATGGCCCGCATGTCAGAATGTTATCTTGTGCTCTAGCCTGTAGTGGGGTGCTCTATAGCGAGTACAACCCTTCTAGGGTTTGCTATTTGTATCCTCATTCCTGCTAGTTCAATCCTCTCTTCTTTCTTCTAAACTTTCACATGCTATCAGAGCAGGTCGATCCCCTTGGATCGACCCTGTGGGTGGGCTTACCACCTCCTAGCTTCCGCTGCTACCACTGCAACTACTCTCTGAGCCGCACGCCCCGTGGCGTGCGGCATTTTTCTTCCCGCCGTGCGCCCCAAGGCGCGCGGCGGTTTTCTGGCCGCCGTGCGCCCCGAGGCGCGCGGCGGTTCTCTGCCCGCTGTGCGCCCCGAGGCGCGCGGCGGGCTTCGGCCCCGTCGACCGGCGCGTCGCCCTCGGGAGGCGCCGCGACGGGCGACGGGGACCCGGTCGTCACCCCCCCGTCGCCCGTCGTGGCCTACGCGCGGCCCGTACAGGCAGCGCGCGGCCCGTACGGGCTGCGCGAGGCCCGCGCGCGGCCCGTACGGGCGGCGCCAGGCCCGCGCGCGACTCGGGCCGCCTGCGCGCGGCTCGGGCGACCCTACCAGGCCCGTGGCGGGCCCCTTCCTCGACACCGCCTCCCCCCCCCTCCCCCTTTTCCCGTCGCGGCTCCCTCGGGGGCCGCTGGGGGGGGGGCGAGCGCCGCCCCTTCTGCTGCCTGTCTTGGCGCCCTGGGAAGCCGCGCGTTGGCTCCTCCCTACCCGCCATCCCACCCTGCCTGTGTTAGGGTTTGGGGGTGGCAAGTAGGGGGTGGCGAGTATGGGGGTGGCACTTCTTCATTCCTCCCTTTGCTCCTCCTCCTCCTTCCTCTCCCACTGCTGCAGATGTCGCTGGAGGGGGTGGATGTGTGGGAGACTGGGGTTTAGGGTTTAAGGGGGGTGCGTGGGAGTGGAGCTAGCGGTGTAGCAGCGGGTGTGTGTTAGGGGGGTGGGACTGTTTGGGGAAGTTGCACAGAGGTTGCCGTCGTGTCGCCAGCAGCACCTGTATTCCGGGGACTTCGTCCGGTAGCCCAGTCGTAGCCAGCTCTGCCAGCCGCCCGTGGGTCCGTTGCTCGTCTGCCGCTACTTTAGCCGCGGGGCCTGTTACTCCTGTATTCCGGGGACTTCGCCCGGTAGCCGCTGTGCCAGTCTGCCTCCCGTCGCCTCCTATCTCCTCTCCTCTCACTCTCTCTCCTCCTCCTCACTTGCCCGTTGTGACTACCACTAGCTTTGCTCATAATTGTGAACTCTAAACTATTGCTTCTTGAACTTGTGCTCAGAATGTGTGGTGACATTGTGATCCACCCTGAGCTTGTACTGCTTTGCTTGCTCTGCTGATTACACCCCACTTTGGCTATGGGGGTGTGTCAGAATGTTATCTTGTGCTCTAGCCTGTAGTGGGGTGCTCTATAGCGAGTACAACCCTTCTAGGGTTTGCTATTTGTATCCTCATTCCTGCTAGTTCAATCCTCTCTTCTTTCTTCTAAACTTCCACACCGCAGTATCGGGGGCGGAGTTTGGGGGTGATGGGCAGTCGGAGGTTTTGAGTGTCGAGTAAAACTAGGTCGTCGGGCTGGTAAGTGACAGGTCTGCGGTGGCGGTCGGCGTTGCATTTAGTGATGATGTTCGATTTTTTTATTGCGTCTGCTGCCCTGATCCGTGCTGCTTGCAAAATTTCGGCGAACTGCTGCGCGCGTGGAACCGGGTTGTCGGGATTCGGGGTCATGGGTACTGTTGGGTCTTGTCCGTAATTCAGGTAAAACGGTGACTATTGGGTCGTGGCGGATGGGGCGTTGTTTTATGCGAATTCGATGAGTGGCAGTTGTTGTTCCCATGTGTTTGGGTCATCGCACGTGGCCCTAATGAGTTGTTCCATGGTCTGATTTGTCCGTTCTGTCTGTCCGTCCATTTCGAGGTGATACGATGAACTAAACTGTAGTCGCGTGCGGAACTGCTGCCACAGGTTCCGCCAGAAGTTGCTGGTGAATTTCGTGTCTCTTTCGCTGATGATTGATGCTGGTATCCCGTGCAGTCGAACGATGGTAGAGATGAAGAGGCGGGCTGTTTCTTCGGCTGTGATTGATTTTTTGCAGGCTGCGAAGTGTGCCATTTTCGTCAGTCGATCGACGACGACCAGGATCGCGTCATTTCCACTCGCCCCGGCCAGTAACCCCGTGAGGAAGTCCATCGTCACCTGCTGACAAGCACGCTCTGGAGGTGGGATTGGTTGCAGCTGTCCCGCCGACCGCTTCCGGGTTGACTTCATGATCTGGCAAGTGGGACACGATGCCACGTGTCGCTGCACGTCGGTCAACATTTCGAGCCAGAAATAATACCGCTGCAGCTGCTGCCGTGTTTTCTCTACCCCGAAATTTCCCGAGGTAACTCCGTCATGTGCCTCCTGTAATAGTAATTCCCGTAGCAGTGTGTACCCTGGTACCCAAATGCGCTCGGTCCCGGCTTTTTCGTAATAGACTCCCTTGGGTGTTGCGAATTGTTGCGAATTTCCTCCTGTGAAGAATGGGTCCGTTTGATATCCATGGGTAAATAGTCCTGTCAGTAGCGGGCTGGTCTGGGCAAGTAGTATCGCGTGGATCTGGGCAGTGGGGTGGGTTAGTGCGTCGGCGATGTTCGAGGCTCCTTTTTTATATGTGTCTGTGTAGTGGAAGTTGACTCGAGGAAATCGAGCCACCGAATCTGTCGTGGGTTGAGATGGGGCTCTGCGCGGAGGTACTGTAGTGATCGGTGGTCTGTCTGTACTGTCACGTCTGCGCCGGTCAAGTAGCAGCGCCACACTTTGAACGCATGCACGATCGCGAGCATTTTGCGGTCGTGTATCGGGTAATTTCGTTCGGGCGGATGCAGTTTTCGTGACTCGTATGCGATGGGCTGTAGGCCGTTGCTGAAGTCCTGTAGCAGTACGGCTCCGATGGCGATGTCGCTTGCGTCTGTAACAACTTCGAAGGGGCGTTGTGGGTCGGCGATGCGCACGACGGACGGTGAACAGAGAACATTTTTCAGGGCAGAGAAGGCAGCATGCTCTTTCTCCCCCCATGTAAAAGGGACCCCCTTTCGCAGTAAATCTGTCAGCGGGGCGGTTAATTGTGCCATGTAGGGGATGAACCAACGAACATAATTAACGAACCCTAAAAAACTCTGCAGTTCCGTGATGTTTGTCGGGGGACGCCACGCTTTGACCGTATCCATTTTCTTTGGGCCGATTTCAACTCCAGCCTCCGAAATAACGTGCCCCAAAAATTCTAGTCTGTCCCGAAAAAACTCACACATAGAGCCCTTGGTGAGTAACCGATGTTCCTCTAAAACTTTAAATACTGCTTCGAGATCCGCTAAGTGCTGGTGCTTGTCGGGACTGTAGACGAGGATGTCGTCGAGGTAAACTATCACACATTTACCTAAGAGTGGCCTAAACGCTTTGTTCATGGTCATCTGAAATGTTGCGGGCGCGTTGGTCAGCCCGAAAGGCATCACCGTGTACTCAAACGACCCGTACCTAGTCCTAAATGATGTCTTGGCGCAGTCCGATGGTTCGACCCAAATCTGATGGTAACCCCCCCGTAAGTCTATTTTCGAAAACACCCGTGCTGTTCGCAGTTGGTCGATCAGTTCATCGGCGCGGGGAATGGGGTACCGCGATTTGACTGTTACCCTATTGAGCGCTCGATAATCGATGCACATGCGAAACCCTCCGTCTTTTTTCAGTGTGAACAGTATCGGTGCGGCGAACGGTGACGAACTTGGTCGGATAAACTGCTTCTCTAACAAATAATCTAACTGCTTCCTTAGTTCGTCGAGCTCGGGCTGTGTCAGTCTGAACTGGCGCTGTAAAGTTGGCTGTGCCCCCGGTTCTAACTCGATCCGATGGTCATGCGCCCGTTGAGGTGGCAGCCCTTCCGGTAAGTCGTCTGGAAAAATTCCCGGGTACCGTTTCAACAGTTCCTGAAGTTCGGGCGGTACTGCTGCCAACAGTTTCTGAAAATCGCTCGGCTGCTCCTCTTCTCCCACTTATGCTATATCCACTGCGTACACGCCAGCTCCAGCGGCGACAACCCGTTTCATCGTGATGGCGTTGACGTGAACCGTTGAAGACTCGGGCGACTGCCAGCGAGGTAGCTCGACCCAGTTACCACTACTTCGCACGATGCAGCTACCCGTCGTCCAGTCAATTCGCGGGTTATACCGTCGCAGCCAATCACGTCCCAGTAAAATATCGTGCCCATCCAGTGTCGTTGCGAACATTTCCTGTGTAAACCCGAAGTTTCCCCCGCAGCGGACTTTTACTCGCTCTACCTTTTCCCGTATGGCCAGTGGCGTGCGGTCGACTAAGCGTGCGTCTATCTCAGGTAAGCAATGGTTAAGTGTTAGCTGGAGTTTTTGTGCGGTTGCGGTATTAACTAAACTGTGGCTTGCTCCTCCGTCGATGAAAATCTTCACTGCTGCTCCCTATATTTTCCCGTGGATCATTACTGGGCAATCCGTCGCTGTACCCTCCTTATTCATCCGAGCCCGATCGATGGCGTGAATCGGTACTGTGACACGGTAAGGGTCGGTGCGGTTGGGCGAGCAGGCAGTCTCGTAAGTAGTTGGCCCAACTTCTACTGACTATTGGCGATTCCCTGCCTCTGAGACTCCCTCCCCTGCTCTGCTCCGCAGCGCCTTAGCTCCTCTGGGCATTCGCTCTTGCGATGGCCCGGCTTGTTGCAAGCAAAGCAGCGCCCCTTAAACGGTGCGGCAGCTGCATTCGTTGCTATAACGTGTACAGTGGCGTGCTCGGTCGGTCCCCGAGGGCGATGTCCGTAGTAGGACCCCGGTCTCGGTCGGCGTAGAATGTCAATTTTCTCGGCGAGCGCGAGAATCTCGTTGAAGTTTGAGAGTCCGCGCAGCATGATTTCGTGCGAGATATCCGGCTTCAGCCCTCCGATGTAACGGTCCACCCGCTCCGCTTCGTGCATGTAGCCGACCTGCTCGCAAAGTGCGAGAAAACCGCTCGTGTAATCTTGAACCGACCCGAGCTGCCGCCAAGTGCGCAATCTCTGACGCGCCGAAATGGAAGCCGCGATCGGCTCGAAGCGCGCCCGAAGCCCTGCGCACCACGCATCCCACGTGCTGTATTGCGCGGTCTCGCAGAATGAACTTCAGGTGACAGCTGGACCCGTGGGCCCTTCCTCTTGCGACGGTGGCTCGTAGATGCGTGGTGACGTCACGATGACTCGCCACCAGTACATGGCGGGGCCCCTTAACAGAGAAACTGCATACCGGATTTTTGTTGCGTCCGACTCGACGTAGTTCACGTCGAAGAAGACGTTCATCGTGAAGACCCACAATTGAACCGTCGGGCCTCCACGCTGGCTTGGGTCAAAGCAGGGCGGGCGTTGCGGCTTCAGTGGCATGGGTGCCATAATGGCCTGTTCGCCACTTGTCGCCGCGAATTCCACGTGCCGACGGGCTTCACGAGGCTCCCGCGGGCTTGGTGCGACCCTGTTTCCTCCCATGCCAGGCATCGGCTGGGCGGCGCCATCACTGGCTGCGCTTGAGCGTTGTCCCATGCTGTCGTGTTGCGTTTGTGTGCCGGAAGAAATGACGATCGGCTCGTCCGATTGTGCAGATGCATTTGTCGGTGCGTGTGATGGCGCTGGAATGTTCACCGTGGATTATTGACGGGCGGAGTCACATTCCGCCGTAAGCGTCGCAATTTCGAGCGCCGAATCTTCAAGTTGGCGCACCAGACGGTCAAGCTGCTCGTGCGTCAATGTGGCGAGCGTGAATTCGGCCATGGCGGGGGTGTCGGGCGAGCTCAGCGAGAGCCTCAGTCGTGGCCGTGCGTGCTTACGAGAGAGCACTACGAGCGGCGGTGCTGTGTCGCTGAGAGACGTCTACCCCCCCCCAAAATTTGAGATAGTGGGGAAGCGAAGGTGTGGGTGCGGTCCGAGAGGAGATCATAGGCTCTGAATACCAAGTGTTACGAGTGCATTTGAGTGAACGAATGAGAATTGCACTATCGAAGCAAGAGTACAATGAGCGAAGGCATGAGCGAAGAATATATAGCAAAACTACAGTGGTAACGGTAGTGGACTGTGGTTGTCGCGCGACGGGCCTGGGACTGAGGTTGGGAAAAGTGTCGAGGCGGAGGCCCGGAGCGCGGGTTACCCGCCGAGCCGTGAGGTCGGGGTGCGACGTGCGAAAGTGGCGGGCGTATTGTCGATGCGAGGATTGCGAGTGGTAACGGTGCTGACTGTGGTGCTACAGTGATGTACGCGTTGAGCAGGGATGCGAAGTAAGGAAAAGGAATTTTCCTTACAAAGTCACAAAAATGTCACAGAAAAGTCACAAGTAGTCCGGCGTTTTGTGGTCATGGTTGAAAGTACCGGCCACGATGTGACATACGAAGTCACATAAAATTCACGTTGATGTGACCAAATGTCATACAGAATGTCGTGTCTCATGAAGTGATCTTCTCGTCACATCTTAGTTAACTTGCCACGTGGACGCCCCACGTCCACGTGTATTCATGTATTTTGTGTCAGAATGTTATTATTGTCTAGCCTGCAGTGGGGTACTCTATAGCGAGTACAACCCAATCAGGGTTTCCTATATGTATGCCAACTGCTGCTAGTGCAACCTGAGAAGAATTGAACGAGAATGAAATGAGTATGAACGAAGTGAGTACAAATAGGAAACCCTAATTGTGTTGTACCCCCTATGGGATACCCCACTATAGCCTACACAAACAAGTAAGCTATGTGTTCTGACACACCCCCATAGGCAAAGTGGGGGAGAACAAGGGGTCACAAGACCAGTCAAGCAAAGCAAAGCAAAGCTCAGGGTGGATCACAAAGTCACCACGCATTCCGAGCACAAGTTCAAAGGCCACAAGGCCAGTTCACATGCAAGATCATATATAGAGGTATACAAGAGTCAAGCAAGCAAGAGCAAGAGTATATATATATGCGAAGGTACAAGCAAGGTCAAGTGGAGAGCAAGTGAGGCAAGACAGGCACAAGACCCAACTGCGTGCAACAACGCTGATGATCACAAGGCGCAAGTGCCTTGGTGAAGACATCAGCAGTGTTGGCCTCAGAGGCCACGTACGCAAGTCGCAGCTGTCCACGCTGCTGTAGCTCACGAGCAAGAAAGTAGCGAAGAGCAATGTGCTTCGTTCTGTGCTCCAGTTGCTGCTCTCGACACAAGGCCAGCATGGCCTTGTTGTCTACGTACAGGACTGGAGGAGAACGAGGCTGCTCTCCAAGGTCGGTCAGCAGGTAGGTGAGCCAGCGTAACTCCTGTGCAGCCATAGCCCCAGCGTAGATCTCAGCCTCACAACTGGAGCCGAGAACAGAAGACGAGCGGGTAGCCCGCCACGAGACAGAGCCGGAACCAAGGCTGAAGGTGTAACCCTGTGACGACCGCTGCGTAGCCTGGTCGTCAGCCCAAGAAGCGTCTGCGTGCCCAGTGAGGACCACTGGACTGCGCCCTCCAAGCACTAGCCCCATGCCCGACGTACTGCACAAGTAGCGCAACACCCTCTTCGCTGCAGCCATGTGCTCTGGTCGGTGTCTCCCAGGAGCAACAAAGCGTGCGAGAATGCTAAGAGGGTATGCGAGGTCAGGTCGTGTGCAGGTCATCAGGTACATGAGGCAGCCAACAAGCTCTGCAAACGGGCCACTCGACTCTACGGACTCATCCGAAGGCAGAGCTGAGAGCGAGTGGCGAGTAGGCAGAGGAGTGGCCTGAGGCGAGGAGTACGTGAAGCCGAAGCGCTGAAGGACCTGCTGCACCATGTGTGACTGAGTCAGGGTAATGGTGCGGCGTGCTCTGTCCCGGGTGATCTGCAAGCCAAGGTAGCTGCGCAGTTCACCCAGGTCAGTGCACGTGTGTCTCTTCTGCAGCTCGGACTTCACGTAGGCGAGTCCAGCAGTGTCAGCTGTGGCAAAGACCAAGTCGTCGACGTACACGAGGATGTAGAACGGCGGCAGAGAGGTGTCGGTGCGCAGAAACAGCGACGGGTCGGCAGTGGAAGGAGCAAACCCAAGTGCCGCGAGCGTAGTCCTCAGTGTGTCGTGCCACTCACATGGCGCCTGGCGGAGACCGTAGACTGGACGCCGGAGACTCCACTGGGTACCAGGAGGGAAAGACCCAGTGAAGCCAGGTGGGCGACGCAGCCAGATCTCCTCGTGCAGGCTGCCCTGCAAGAAAGCTGTGCTGAAGTCGAGAGAGTGCAGCTCGTAGTCACGGTGAGCAGCAACGTGCAGCAGAACCCGAAGAGTGGTCATCTTCGGGGTGGGGGAGAAGGTCTGAAAGTAGTCAACCCCCTGCCGCTGACTGAAGCCACGAGCCACGTAACGCGCCTTGAAGACAGGCGGAGAACCCGGCGGCCGCTTCACCCTGAAAATCCACATGCCACTGACGATGTTCGCCTCAGGAGGGGGAACAGCGTCAACGTAGGTGCCTGTGGACTTCCAGGAAGCCATCTCTACATCCATAGCTGCCTGCCACTGAGAGGAGTAGGGACCCTCTATCGCCTCCGAGTAAGAGCGCGGAGTCGGGATGTCTGGTGCATCCGGGTCTCCCTCAGGGGCTAGTAGTACAGACGCGAGACGAGGTGAAGCGGCGGCCAGACACTGGAACTCCTCCTGCCTGTCCTCAAGGACGTCCGTGCCAAGGGCACACTCACCCCCGACGGACGGAGGACAGGCGGACTCAGACTCAGTGACAAGACGAGCAGCGTAG
This sequence comes from Closterium sp. NIES-65, assembly GCA_948144175.1. Taxonomy (NCBI): domain Eukaryota; kingdom Viridiplantae; phylum Streptophyta; class Zygnematophyceae; order Desmidiales; family Closteriaceae; genus Closterium; species Closterium sp. NIES-65. Next base: position 347,852 of record CANXME010000812.1, on the reverse strand, counting down.
TCTAGACGACAGCGCGCAGCAAAGTCGACAAGCTCACTGACAAGGGCAGACGCAGCAGACGACGCGAAGGAGGGGTCAATGGCAGCAGTAGCCAGGAGACGCGTGACAGTAGGACTGGCAGCACGAAGAGAGTCCGACTCCGGGTCGGCAAGAGCAGGAAGAGAGGAAGCAGGAGGAGAAGGCAAAGGGGCACGCAGAGGAGCAGTGGACGGACGCAGTGACATCCGGTGCGTGCCAGGGACAGGAGGAGGACGCTGACGCGACCCGCGACCACTAGCGCGCTAGTACGAACAGGCGACACAGGACGAGACGCAGGCTCACGACGCTCAGTAAGACCTCCAGTCGGACCAGCGTAGGGAGAAGGAGCAGGCAAAGGGGAGGCAGGCTGTAGCTGTGGCTGTGACCGGACAGGCTGCGGACCCTCTAAGGGAGGAGGAGGAGGTGTAAGACCAAGAACCTGCTGCAGGAGCGGAACGAAGTACGGTCGGGGCCGCACGGCGACGCTAGAAACAGCAGGAACAGCACCAGTAGCCCCGGCAGGAGCACCCACTCCAGCAGCACCTCCAGCAGCACCACCAGAAGCTCCAGAACCCCCAGCCGCAGCACCAGGAGCACTCTCAGTCGGACCGCCAACGGCAGGCTCAGCGCCAACACCCTCAGCAGGACCAGCTCCAGGAGAACTCTCAGACCCAGCAGCTCCAGCACCCACAGTACGAGCACCGGCGGTACGCGCGGCAGCAGTACCCTCTCCAGTCGAAGAACCACCCGCACCAGCAGCACGCCTCCAGCGCCTGGCAAACCACTCACGCAGCTCCTGTGGGGAGAGTGGCTCCCGGCGAGACGAAGCACCCCCAGGCACAGCACCTCCAGGCTCAGAACCCCTAGACACAGCACCCCCAGGCACAGCACCCCCAGGCACAGCACCCCCAGGCGCAGCACCTCCAGGCTCAGCACCCCCAGGCACAGCACCCCCAGACTCGGCACCTCCAGGCTCAGCACCCCCAGGCACAGCACCCCCAGGCTCAGCACCCCCAGGCTCAGCACCCCCAGACCCGGCACCTCCAGGCTCAGCACCCCCAGAATCCGCACCCTCAGGCTCAGCTCCCGCAGCAGCACCAGAGTCACCAGTGACCTCGACAGGCTCGACCGCGTCTACCTGGGACACACCTGAAGGGGCAGGACCCTGAGGGGGGAGGGGGACTACCGGGGGGGGACCTGGTACCAAGAAGAGCGGGGGTGGGGGGAGGGACGGAGTGCGGTAGGGGAAGAGGCGGTAGTAGGGTACCGACTCGTCGAACGTGACGTCCTGGGAGGACAGAACACGTCGAGAGGTGGGGTGGTAAAACTGCCACCCAGGAGCGTCGGGGGGGAACCCCAGGAAGACGCAGGGAGAAGCACGAGGGGACAGCTTGTCCGCAGACAGGTCGCGAACAAACGCCCGAGATCCCCAGACCCGGAACGCCGACGCATCGCCAACCTTCCCCGTCCACAGCAGGGCTGGGGAGGTCTCCGGTCGAGAGACCCTGGGGTGGAGGTTGATCTGGTGCGCAGCGTAACTGACCGCAAACGGCCACAGAAAATGGGGAGCAGCCGCATGCATCATGGACGTACGAGCGACGTCCATGACCATGCCAATGCGGCGCTCAGCAATCCCATTCTGCTGTGGTGAGTCCGGAAGCGTGAAGGTCTGACGGATGCCTCGCGCACGACAGTAGGCACTCAGGAGGCCAGAGGAGAACTCTCCGCCTCTGTCCGAGTGCAGACGTAAAACAGGGAAGTCAGAGCCAAAGCTCCTCCGAAGCTGGAGACGAGCTGCGCGGATCCAGTTGATCAACACCTCAGTGACCTCACCCTTGCTGCGCAAGGGGAAGACTGTGGTGTAACGCGAGTAGTCGTCAACCACCAGCAGGAAGTAGCGCTCGTGACCCTGTCCACGGACGCGGGCTGGGCCCCACACGTCCATGTGAAGCGTCTGCAACGGGGCCTCTGTCGGAGGAAACTGGGAGGAGTGAGGGGCAGCACGCTGGCGCCCCTCGACACAGGGGACACAGGTGGGGCCAGGGCCCGGAGGAAGGGGAGGGAGAGACCGGGGAAGACCAGACACAAGGACTCGCGAGGCCATGCCTCTGAGCCGAAGCAGAGAGGGGTGGCCAAGGCGGTGGTGCCAGAGGAGGGTCTCGTGAGACAGACGACGACACGAGCAGGGGGCAGACTCAGGACCAGACCTGGACGCTGCAGCAAACACCTGACCAGACGAAGGGACCCTACCAGACTCAGCACCTGGAGGAGAAGCAGTGGTCAGTGTGTACAGGCTCGACCCTGGCCGACGTGTAAACGTAGCCAGGTGGCGACCTGTATCCGCCTCCGTGCAGTGGGTCACCCGCTGACGAGCAGGGGTGAACTGGTGGACACCCACATCCTGGAGGTCAGCACCACTCACCAAGTTCGTCGAGAACGAGGGGAGGTAGAGACCAGTCAGGGTGCCAGAGGGGGCCGCCGGACACGGGAGGACAGTGGAGAAGCGAGACAGGACAGGCCCCCCAGAGGGGTCAGCCAGGGACACCGCAACCGGCCGACTCAGCGGCGTGAGAGTGGTGCGGTCCCTAAAGAAGGAGCGAGACGCTCCAGAGTCAAGGGTGAAGGTGTGAGAGGCCGAAGCCGACACAGTACCTGAGAGGGCAGACTCACCAGCACCTGAGAGCACAGACGCACTGGCACCTAGAGCAGCAGCCTCACTAGTACCTGACGCGGCAGTACCAATGCCCGGGTCGGGCGGGAAACACCGGTAACAGTCATCCTCATCACTACCAGTCACAGCATACATAGCAGAGAGAATAGCATCAAAATCAAGATCATAAATAGCTACACCAGCCCTAAACAGCTCTCCCCAGCGGGGGATCTCAGCGGCCTCCGGAAACTGCTGACGCCAGGCGTCGGTCAGGCGGCCAAAGCAGCGGCGGGCTGTGTGGGCGCCTCCACACCTCTCCCCTGCACGGTCACCTGTGCGAAGAACGTAGGGGCAGGGACCAAGCGCACCACCACGCTGACGCTGCAAGTACCACTCACGGAGCTGCTGAGGGCCGGGGACGGTGCGAGAGCGCTGCTGCTGCTGTGGCTGCTGCTGCGGCTGCTGCTGCTGCTGCTGCTGGCGCTGACCACCCCCAGAGCTGCTCCGCTGGGACGAGCCACTCCGACCCCCGCCTCCACCGCCACCCCCGCCTCCACCGCCACCCCCGTCTCCACCGCCACCTCCCCCACCAGGACCGTCGCTCCCACCGCTCCCACCGCCTCCTCCGCTACCACCTCCGCCGCCACCTCCGCCTCCACCGCCGCCACCAGTACCTCCACTCCCGCCACCACCCCCACCGCCACCCCCACTCCCCCCGCCACCCCCACCGCCTCCTCCACCGCCCCCTCTAGCTCCACCCGCTCCCTTGCCCCCTTTGCCCTTGCCAGAGCGGCGTCTGCTGCTGGGGGCAGACGCCGCGCCGACCGACTCAAAACCAGTGAGGTCGGCCGCAGCGGCAGAGGCGACAGAGGGCAGCAGGGGGGAAGGACCACACCCCTCAAAGATGGGGGTGCGAGGGTCACCCCGAGAGGCCCCTACAGCGACAATACTCTTCTCAGCCGCTAGCAGGGACTCCTCAAGGAGATCGACAGTGAGAGTGGTGGGACAGACAGAGAGAAACTGGTCCCTAACGGCACGAAGGGACTCAGGGAGACGGGTGACGAGAAAGTAGAGAGTGATGTACATGGGAGGAGGGTTTGCAGCGCGGAACTCAGCAGGAAGGGCAGCGCGGTAGCGGGTGTCACTAGCACGGAGGTGGGTAACGAGGTCAGCAACAGTGGGAAAGGAGGCGAGGTCAGGGAAGAGAAACGGTAGCATGAGGCGGCTAAGGGTAGCGGAGGAAGGGGAGGAGTAGCGTGCAACTACAGCGTCGTACAAGGCCTGAGCGGTCTTGCACTAACTAAAGTGGGCACGCTCAGAGGAAGGGAGGTGGCAACGCACAGCAAGACGTGCAGCAGCATCGCGGGTCGCCCACTTGGAGCGAACGGCAGAGTCAGCATCAGCAGGTGGGGCAGGGACAGCGCCAGAGACAAAGTCAAAGAGAGAGACCTCATCTATCGCATCACATAGTAAGTACAGCTGCAGGTCTTCAATCCAGACGGCAAAGTCAATGGCCCTCCCCTCAGCGTCAAAAGTAAGGACATTGGGGGTGGCCATGGCAGCAGCTGAAAGTCTCACCGGGCTGGGAGAGTCGGGTAGTGCAGCAGCAGAGGAACACAGCTCAGGAACAGCGGCACGGCTCGGGCGGCTCGGGTTGCTGGGGCGGCGCGGGCGGCTCGGGCGGCTCGGGCGGCTCGGGCGGCTCGGGCGGCTCGGGCGGCTGGGGCGGCTCGGGCGGCTCGCGCGGCTCGGGCGGCTCGGGCAGCTCGGGCGACTCGGGTTGCTGGGGCGGCACGGGCGGCTCGGGCGGCTCGGGCTGCTGGGCTGTACGGGCGGCTCGTGCGGCGCTGGTGTCGCGACGGGCGGCTCACTGGTGGCTCGCGGGCGGCTGCACAGGCGGCTCAGGGACGGCGGCGCGGGCGGCTCAGGGAGCTCACGGGCGGCTGCGACGGGCGGCTCGGGGGCGTCGGGCGCTAGGGCGTTGGGGCGACGGCGGGCGGCGCTCAGGCGTTCGGGCGGGCGGCCGAAAGGGCGAAAGGGCGGTCGGCGCTCGGGCGCTAGGGCGGGCGGCCGGCCGTCAGGGCGCTTGGGCGAGGGGCGCACGGGCGCTAGGGCGGGCGGCCGTCAGGGCGCTAGGGCGAGCGGCGCTCGGGCGCTAGGGCGGGCGGCCGTCAGGGCTCTAGGGCGGGCGGCGCTCGGGCGCTAGGGCGGGCGGCGCTCGGGCGCTAGGGCGGGCGGCGCCCGGGCGCTAGGGCAGGCGGCGCTCGGGCGCTGGGGCGGGCGGCCGTCAGGGCGCTAGGGCGGGCGGCCGTCAGGGCGCTAGGGCGGTTGGCGCTCGGGCGCTAGGGCGGGCGGCCGTCAGGGCGCTAGGGCGGGCGGCCGTCAGGGCGCTAGGGCGGGCGGCCGTCAGGGCACTAGGGCGGGCGGCCGTAAGAGGAGGGAGCGGCGGGAGCGCGACGGTAGGGGCGACACGCAGGGTCGCTAAAAAAAAAGAACGCGCGCCTCGGGGCGCGCTTCGGTGGGCCCTAGGAACAGTCCCTAGGAGGGGACCTGCTCTGATTCCATGAGAAGAATTGAACGAGAATGAAATGAGTATGAACGAAGTGAGTACAAATAGGAAACCCTAATTGTGTTGTACCCCCTATGGGATACCCCACTATAGCCTACACAAACAAGTAAGCTATGTGTTCTGACACAACCACTCCTTTCTTCATTCTTGTTTCTCACTGACTAGTTCTAACATGCTATCAGAGCAGGTCGACCCTCCTGGGTCGATCCTGTGGGTGGGTCCCACCCGATGCTTCCGCTGCTCTACAGATGTCGCGCGCCCCGGGCGCGCGACCCTTTCTTCCTGCCGCGCACTCGGAGCGCGCGGCGTTTTTCATCCCGCCGTGTGCCCGGGGCGTGCGGCGGTTTCCTGCCCGCCGTGCGCCCCGAGGCGCGCGGCGGTTTCCTGCTTTGCACGGCGGTTTTCTGCCCGTCGTGGCGCCCGCGGGGACCTGCGCGCTGCTCCCCGTCACCCGTCGCGGCGCCCTCCTCCCGTCGCCTCGACGCGGCGCCTTGGGGGCCCGCGCGCCCCCCCCTCGTGTCGCCTCGTCGCGGCACCTTGGGGGCCCGCGCGTCGCCCCCTCCCGTCGCCTCGTCGCGGTGCCTTGGGGGCCCGCGCGCCGCCCTCTCCCGTCGCCTCGTCGCGGCGCCTTGGGGGCCCGCGCGCGGCCCTTCTCGTCGCCCGACGAGCCGCCCTTGGGGGCCCGTGCGCGCCCCCCCTCCCGTCACTCGCCGTGGCGCCCTCGGGGGGCCCGCGCCCTGCTCCTTCGTGGCGCCCTAGAGACCCCCCCGCCGCCTCCCTTTCCCTCCGTGAACTGCCCCTGCTGCTTCCCGCACTCCTGCCTGCGTTAGGGTTTGGGGGTGGCGGGCATGGGGGTGACCGGTGTGGGTAACCTGCAGCTCCTCCTCCTCCTCCGTCTCCCACTGCTGCTGTTGGCGCTGAGAGGGGTGGGTGTGTGGGAGTCGAGGGTTTAGGGCTTAAAGGGGGTGCCGTGGGAGTGGAGCTAGGGTTTCAGCGGGGGGTGTGTGAGAGGGGTGTGGGACGGTCGGGGGAGGTTGCGTGGAGGCTGCCGTCGTGTCGCCTGTAGCGCCAGCAGTCCGGAGCTGTCGTGCTCTCGGTAGCCCAGAGAGCCTACTGTGCCTGTCGCCCGTGGGTCCGTTGCTCTTGCCGCTCCTCGTAGCCGCCGAGCCAGTTACTCCAGTAGTCCGGGGCGTTGTCCCGGTAGCCACTGTGTGCGCGCTCCTGTTGCCCGTGTGTCTGCAGCTTCAGCCGTCGTCTCCAATCTTCTCTCCCCTCTCAGTCCCTCCTCCTCCTCACTTGCCCTCTGTGATTACCTCTAGCTTTGCTTATAATTGTGAACTATTGCTATGCGTGTTCATTGTGCTGATTACACCCCACTTTGGCTATGGGGGTGTGTCAGAATGTCATTATTGTCTAGCCTGCAGTGGGGTACTCTATAGCGAGTACAACCCAATTAGAGTTTCCTGTATGTATGCCAACTGCTGCTAGTGCAACCACTCCTTTCTTCATTCTAACAAAATTAGAAGAAAGAAGAGGGCTGCACTAGCAAGAAGGGGGATACAAATAGCAAACCCTAGAAGGGTTGTACTCGCTATAGAGCACCCCACTATAGGCTAGAGCATAAGATAACATTCTGACACACCCCCATAGCCAAAGTGGGGTGTAATCAGCAGAGCAAGCAAAGCAGTACAAGCTCAGGGTGGATCACAATGTCACCACACATTCTGAGCACAAGTTCAAGAAGGAATAGTTTAAAGGGTACAATCATGAGCAAAGCTAGTGGTAGCTACAACGGGCAAGTGAGGAGGAGGAGAGAGAGTGAGAGGAGAGGAGATAGGAGGCGACGGCTGAAGCTGCAGTCACACGGGCAACAGGAGGCAGACTGGCACAGCGGCTACCGGGCGAAGTCCCCGGAATACAGGAGTAACAGGCCCCGCGGCTAAAGTAGCGGCAGACGAGCAACGGACCCACGGGCGGCTGGCACAGCTGGCTACGACTGGGCTACCGGACGAAGTCCCCGGAATACAGGTGCTGCTGGCGACACGACGACAACCTCCATTCAGCTTCCCCAAACTGTCCCACTCCCCCTGGCACACACCCGCTGCTACACCGCTAGCTCCACTCCCACGCACCCCCCTTAAACCCTAAACCCCAGTCTCCCACACATCCACCCCCCTCAGCGACAGTTGCAGCAGTGGGAGACGAAGGAGGAGGAGGAGCAAAGGGAGGAATGAATAAGTGCCACCCCCATACTCGCCACCCCCTACTTGCCACCCCCAAACCCTAACACAGACAGGGTGGGATGGCGGGTAGGCAGGGTGGGATGGCGGCGCTCGCCCCCCTCCCCCAGGTAAATCCTTCGAGGGTCGCCTCGACAGGCGACGGGAAAAGGGGGGACGGGGCGCAAGTAGGGCGGCGGGGCCGCAGGTGTAGGGCGGCGGGGCCGCGAAGTTGGGGCGGCGGGGCCGCGACAGAAGGGCGGCGGGGCCGCGAAGTGGGGCGGCGGGGCCGCGAACGTAGGGTGGCGGGGCCGCGAAATGGGGCAGCGGGGCCGCAAAGTGAGGCGGCGGGGCCGCGACGTGAGGCGGCGGGGCCGCGAAGTGGGGCGGCAGGGCCGCGACGGGTCCCCGTCGCCCGTCGCGGCGCCTCCAGAGGGCCACGCGGCGAACGACGGGGCAGAAGCCCGCCGCGCGCCTCGGGGCGCACAGCGGGCAGAGAACCGCTGGTAACCCACCCACAGGATCGATCCAAGGGGATCGACCTGCTCTGATAGCATGACAAAATTAGAAGAAAGAAGAGGGCTGCACTAGCAAGAAGGGGGATACAAATAGCAAACCCTAGAAGGGTTGTACTCGCTATAGAGCACCCCACTACAGGCTAGAGCATAAGATAACATTCTGACACATTCTTGTTCCTCACTGACTAGTTCTAACATTTTGCCACGTGTCATTGCTGGTGATTGGTCGAAATAGACCAATCAGATGTCAGCGAGCGGGGTGTGGAACTAGTATTTGATTGGCCAGCGATTTTGAACAGTAACCCACCAGGCGACGCACCCGAAACACAGTGTCCCCATTTAGTACACGAAATTTCAGCACAGCAAGAAGTAGATGAAACTTTGGAATGACTTCTTTAGTCACATGTGCATACCGCACATGTGTGCGAACTAGAGATACAACATATGTGTGCGATCAAGAGCTACTGCGCGTGTGTACGAAATAAAGCCTGCACAACGTCCGAACAACGTCTAGCTACGAAAACCGTGGTTTGCCGAGCAAACATCGGACCGTATGGTCGTACGGAACATGCTGAATTCTGCACACATTAAAACCGAAACTTGAACCTGCACACAAGAAAAAAACATGGAACGTGATAGAACCTCGACGTCATAGCGACCTGTTTCATCAGAATTTCCAGTGATCATAACCGCGCTATGCAGCAACCGCAACAAATATCATACCTCCAGGGCGGCCGAATGCACAAATCGGCCAGCCGCAACATACCCCCATCAGCTCTAGTGGCATTTTTGCACACCGTGATCTGCACGACGCAAAAATAAACCTTAGATAAGAAAAAAAAAAACTAGACATTACAGCTTGTCCGGAATACATAGTCAAAGGCTGGGGCGATGAAACAGGAATAAGAACCACTGCACTTCGGTCGCTTTTGCTCTCACTTGATACACAAAATGACATGACATGCTCTTTGGTGATGTCCCATACAAACTGCCACGTTGAGATTAACGGAAACAATATTAGGAAGACAGAGAACCGAGGCCACGGGTTTCAATGGGGAAAACGTCGTGAGCGCCACCTGCCACATGTTAACTATCATAGAGAAGCAAATGGTAACGACATCAGTAAGAACGACGCTAGGTCGACGGAGGCGTGGGGGTCATCTATGAAACTTGCATTTGCCTTTTTCGCGATGGATGTTGCGTGCAAATCAGATCAAGGCCATGGGAGACAAACGGAAGCTGTTGGCTATCACAATAGAGCTTCACCATTACTGTTATCTTCATCGGCTGCTCGGAAGTTGACATCTCGTCGCTTCGTGTGCGGTAGCGCTGATGCTACCATAAAATACCCTGGGGAATGGAGGTGGGAGGGGAGGGTAGGATCAATGTGGGGTGGATGCAGAATGAGATATAAACGGAGTAGCTTTATCGAGGCAAAAAATACTACCACTAGCATCGAGAGTAGCATTTGAGATGCGCATGAACACAAGGCCCGGGGCGGGGTAGCATATATCTCTAAAAACCTTTGATCGAGGTGGTAGATCTTCACGAGTATAGTGCTAATGCGGTTGAAGTGCGGAGTTTGATAGAAAGGTATGACGAGAGGCGAACATAAGTCTGAGGTATGAACTATGAAAACTGAAATGCAAGGAACATTTGTATGGGGGAAGGGTTTCACGATGGCATAGGCACGGCTGGTTGGGATGGGCGGATATCGGAGTCGGTATTTGTGTTTATGAGCTGCAGCAATTGGTTGGAACGATTCGTGAGGCTCACCTCGATGGTTCCGAGAGTGGAAGATATGGGTAGGGTTGTGACGTGGAACGTCCAGAATTTTCTTCTAGCAATGTACACGGTTTGGAGTAGCTCTTATTGGGGGGTTGCACTTCTCGGTCTGACGTGTAGCTTTGATTGGTTTGCATACGTCACTGTTGAGTCCGGCGCGTAGCTTCTGGCTGTACTTCATGGAATCAACAAAAATTATGTTTTTACGACATTCACAAAATTAGTTGCACCGTCTAATGTTTTTCGCTAGTGGTCGGGTTGCTTCGCATGCTTCGTGGTCACTACCTAACCAGAGTCTAAACCGTGTTAGGGCTATACGTTATAACCACAAAACTGGCCGCAATTGGTACAGTGGTCACTTAATGAGTCACCAGTGTTGCGTATCCGAGTCTGAATGTGCTGAATTCGAACCGCGGCATCAGAAAGTTGCTCAAATCGCGCATGTGTCGCTAGATGTGACACAAATGTGACATTTATGTACACCGCGAGGAGTCACGGAAATGTTACAGAGGGTGCTGTTAGGTTTTCGGAGCTGGTTGGGACTTTTTGTGTACCTTTAGGGGGAAAAACCTACAGAGGGCCAAATTTGAGACCCAAACAACTTCGCGATGGGAGAGCAGACAGGTGACGGGACCGTGAGCGGACAGGCGACGGGATTGTGAGCGCAAAGGCGACGGGAGGGAGAGTGCGAAGGCGACGGGAGGGAGAGTGCGAAGGCAACGAGAGGGAGAGCGCGAAGGCGACGGGAGGGAGAGCGCGAAGGCGACGGGAGGGAGAGCGCGAAGGCGAGAGAAAGAGAGGGCGACGGGAGGGGAGGGGGGAGATGTCAAACTCATATGCTATAGTCTGTGTAGGCTGTAGTGGGGTAGACAATATGGGGTACAACACTTTTAGGTTTTCCTACTTGTACCCACCTGTTTGCTAGTTGATTCATTCCTCATTTGTTCACATGGTATAGAGCAGGTTCCCTAATGGGAACGCTTCTCAGGGCCCACCAATGAAATCGACTTTTTATTCCTGACCGAAGCGCGAGTCGCCCGTGCCCGAGGTGCGCCCCGTGGGCCGCCCTCACGTTGCGTCCCCTGCCCTTAGCCGCCTGTCGCGCCCTCCTAGAGGCCCCTCTCACGGCCCCTCGCGCCACCCTTAGCGGCCCCGTCGCCACCCCTAGCAGCCCCGTCGCCGCCCTTCTAGGCCCCTCGCAGGCCCGTTGCCGCCCCTAGCGGCCCCGTCGCCGCCCCTCAAGGCCCCTCGCGGCCCCAACGCAGCCCCGTCGCCGCCCCTAGCGGCCCCGTCGCCGCCCCTTGAGGCCCCTCGCGGCCCCTTTGCGGCCCCGTCGCCGCCCCTAGCGGCCCCGTCGCCGCCCTTCGAGGCCCCTCGCGGCCCCCTTTGCGGCCCCGTCGCCGCCCCTATCGGCCCCGTCGCCGCCCTTCGCGGCCCGGTCGCCGCCCTTTGCGACCCCGTCGCCGCCCCTTACGGCCCCTTCACCGCCGAGCCGCCGAGCCGCCACGCACCCGCACCGCAGAGCCGCCGAGTCGCCGAACCGCCGAGCCGCCGAGCCGCCAAACCCCCGAGCCGCCAAGCCGCCAAGCAGCCAAGCCGGCGAGCTGCCAAGGCCGCCGACGAGCCGCCACTACCGAGCCGCTGTCGCCGAGCCACTGCTGAGCTGCTTCCACCGCGGCTGCAGCCCTGTTACTACCGGCGCACCGCGGCCCTACCCACTCGGACTGGTGAGAGCGCTCCCTGCTACACCACTGCTGTCATGGCTACCCCCAGTGTCCTTACCTTTGATGCTGAGGGTCGTGCTCTTGACTTTGAGGTCTGGGTCGATGACCTACAGCTCTTCCTACAGTGCGATAGGGCAGACGGACTCTCCCTGTTCGATCTCACCTCTGGTCCCTCTCCTGCCCCGCCTACTGATGCTGACAGCACTGTTCGCTCATAGTGGGCCACACGCGATTCTGCCGCCCGTCTTGCTGTGCGTCGCCACTTACCGACAGCTGAGCGTGCGCACTTCAGTCAGTACAAGAGTGCTAAGACCTTGTACGACGATGTAGTTGCACGCTACTCTTCCCCTGCCACTGCTGCCCTTAGCAGTCTCATGCTGCCCTACCTGTTCCCTGACCTCGCCGCCTTTCCCACAGTCGCTGCCCTCAATACGAACCTTCGCACTAGTGACACCCGCTACCGCGCTGCGCTTCCTCCTGAATTCTGTGCCAAGAACCCTCCCCCCATGTATATCACCCTCTACTACATAGTCACCCGGCTCCCTGACTCCCTTCGCTTAGTCAGGGACTACTTCCTCTCAGTTTGCCCAACCACACTCACCGTTAACCTCCTCGAGCAGCGCCTCCTGGCAGCAGAGAAGAGCATAGTCGTTGTAGGAGCCTCTCGTGGTGACCCTCGTACCCCCGTCTTTGAGGGGTGTTCCACCTCCCCCCTCTTGCCCTCTGTTGCTTTTGCTGTTGCGGCCGACCTCGTTGGCTTCGAGTCGGTCGGAGCTGCGTCTGCCCATAGTGGAAGACGCTGCACCGGCAAAGGCAAGGGGGGCAAGGGCGCTGGAGGGGCTAGCGGGGGTGGTGGAGGTGGCGATGGAGGCAGTGGAGGGGGTGGGGGTGGTGGTGGGAGTGGTGGCGGGGGTGGAGGTGTCGGTGGCACCAGTGGAGGCGGTGGAGGCGGCGGCGGTGGCGGTGGGAGCGGAGACGAGGGAGGTGGCGGCGGCGGCGGTAGCGGTGGAGCTGGTCGCGGCTCTGTGCAGAGGAGTGGCTCCGGTGGTGGTCCGCGCCAGCTGCAGCAGCGCACTCGTGAGACCCCGTCCCCCCAGCAGCTTCGTGAGTGGTACGTTGGGCGTCAGCGAGGTGGGGGTACTGGTCCCTGTACCTACGTCCTCCGTACCGGCGACCGCGCTGGTGAGCAGTGCGGGGGCTCGCACTCCACCCAGTGCTCTTTCGGCCACCTGACGGATGCATGGCGTCACCAGTTCCCTGACGCCACTGAGATCCCTCGCTGGGTAGAGCTGTCTAGGGAGGGGGTTGCTTTCTTTGATCTTGATTATGATGCTATTCTTGCTGCCATGTATGCTGTGTCTACTAGTGATGAGGGTGACTGTTACCTGTGTGTTCCGCCTAACCCGGGCATTGAGGCTGCTGCTCTAGGTGCTGGTGAGGCTGCTGCTCTAGGTGCTAGTGCGTCTGCTGCCCCAGGTGCTAGTGAGTCTGCTCTCTCAGGTACCACGTCGGCTCAAGCCTTACACACCTTCACCCTTGACTTGGGTGCTTCCCGCTCCTTCTTTCGAGACCGCACCACGCTTACGCCGCTTAGTCGGCCGGTTGCGGTCTCCCTGGCGGACCCCTCTAGGGGTCCTATCCTTGCTCGCTTCTCCACTGTCTTACCGTGTCCGGCAGCCCCCTTTGGCACACTGTCAGGTCTCTACCTCCCCTCGTTCTATACAAACTTGGTGAGTGGTGCTGACCACAGGATAGGGGGGTTGACCAGTTCACTCCTGCAAGTCAGCGAGAGACCCCCTCTACGTGTGCTCGGACGGGCCGACACTTGGCCACGTTTACCCATCGGCCGGGGTCGAGCTTGTACACACAGAATACTGAGTCTCCTCCGGTTGCTGAGTCTGGTCAGGTAGCTGCGTCGAGTCAGGTGTTTGCTGCAGCGTCCAGGTCTGGTCCTAAGTATGCTCCCTGCTCGTGTCGTCTCCTGTCCCACCAGACTCTCCTCTGGCACCACCGCCTTGGTCACCCCTCCCTGCCTTGTCTCCGAGGCATGGCCTCCCGTGTCCTTGTCTCTGGTCTCCCCCGGTCCCTCCCTCCCCTCCCTCCAGGGCCTGCCCCGACCTGCGTTCCCTGCGTCGAGGGGCGGCAGCGCGCCGCCCCTCACTCCTCCGTGTTTCCTCCGACCGAGGCTCCGCTGCAGACTCTTCACATGGACGTGTGGGGCCCCGCCCGCGTCCGTGGCCAGGGTCACGAGCGTTACTTCCTGTTGGTCGTTGACGACTACTCGCGTTATACCACAGTCTTCCCCTTGCGCAGCAAGGGTGACGTCACTGAGGTGTTGATCGACTGGATCTGCACGGCCCGTCTCCTGCTCAAAGAGAGTTTTGGCTCGGACTTTCCTGTTCTGCGTCTGCACTCGGACAGAGGCGGCGAGTTTTCCTCTGCCCTTCTGGGAGCCTTCTGTTCTGCACAGGGCATCCGCCGGACCTTCACGCTTCTGGACTCTCCACAGCAAAATGGGATTGCTGAGCGCCGCATTGGCATGGTCATGGACGTCGCTCGTACGTCCATGATTCATGCGGCTACTCCCCATTTTCTGTGGTGGTTTGCGGTTCGGTGCGTAGCGCATCAGATCAGCCTTCAGCCCCGGGTCTCCTTGCAGGAGACCTCCCCCACCTTGCGGTGGATGAGGAAGGTTGGCGATGCGTCTGCGTTTCGTGTCTGGTGATCTCGGGCGTTTGTTCGCAACTTGTCTGCGGACAAGCTGTCCCCCCGTGCGATTCCCTGCGTCTTCCTTGGCTTCCCCCCTGACGCGCCTGGTTGGCAGTTTTACCACCCCACCTCACGCCGTATCTTGTCCTCCCAGGACGTCACCTTTGACGAGTCGGTGCCTTACTACCGTCTTTTCCCCTACCGCACTGCACCCCTCCCCCAGCCGCCGCTCTTCCTTGCGCCAGGTCCCCCCCCGGTAGACCCCCTCCCTCGTCAGGGTTCTGCCCTGTCAGGTGTGTCCTAGGTAGACGCAGTCGGGCCTGTTGAGGTAGCTACTGACTCTCGTCCTGCTAGGGGTGCTGAGCCTGGGGGTGCTAAGTCTGGGGGTGCTGAGCCTAGGGGTGCTGAATCTGGGGGTGTGGAGCCTGGGGGTACGGAGCCTAGGGGTGCCGAGCCAGGGGGTGCTGAGCATGGGGGTACGGAGCCTAGGGGTGCTGAGCCTGGGAGTGCGGAGCGCGGGGCTACTAGAGTGGGCGCTTCGTCGAGGTGGGAGCTACCCTCTCCACATGAGCTGCGCGAGTGGTTTGCCCGGCGCTGGAGCCGTGCTACTGGAGCTTGAGGTGCTGCTGTTGCTGTTGACCCTGGGGTCGGCATTAGAGTTAATGGAGCCCCTGGTCCTGGAGGTGCTCGTACTAGCGGTACTGGAGCTTCTGGGACTGGGGGTGCTGCTGGGGCTGCTGGAGCTGACAGTCCTGCTAGAGTTGGTGCTGCTGGAGCTGGAGCTGCTGGAGCTAGAGCTGCTGGGGGTGTTGGCGCTGGAGGTGCTGCTGGCGCTGGTGCTTCTGAGGGTACTGGATTTGGCGCTGTTGGAGCTGGAGGTGCTGCTGGCGCTGGTGCTGCCACTGGGGGTATTGGTGCTGTCCCTGCTGGTTCTGGAGGCGCTGCGCGGCCGCGGCCGTACTTCGTTCCGCTCCTTCAGTAGGTTCTTGGTTTCCCACCCTCTACTGGTCCTGCTCCTCCTTTAGAGTTTCCACAGCCTGTCCAGTCGCGGTCACAGTTACAGCCCACCTCCCCCCTGCCTGCTCTTTCTCCTTATACTGGTCCTACTGGAGGTTTTGCTGAGCGTCGTGAGCCTGCGTCTTGTCCTGCGTTGCCTGTTTATGCTGCTCGCACTAGTAGGCGTGCTCCGCGTCCGCGTCCTCCTGCGGTCCTAGGCACACACCAGATGGCACTGCGTCCTTCCACTGCTCCTCTGCGTGTCCCGTTGCCGTCTCCTCCAGAGTCCTCTCTTCCTGTCCTTCCTGACCCGGAGTCTGACTCTCGTTGTGCTGCCAGTCCTACGGTCACGCGTCTCCTGGCCACTGTTGTCACTGACCCTTCCTTTGAGTCCACTGCTGCATCTGCCTTAGTTGCTGAGCTTGTCGACTTTGCTGCTCGCCGTCGCCTAGATTACGCTGCTAGTCTTGTTGCAGAGTCTGAGTCTGTCTGTCCTCTGCGCGTCAGGGGTGAGTGTGCTCTTAGCACGGACGTCCTTGAGGACAGACAGGAGGAGTTCCAGTGTGTTGTTGCTGCTTTGCCTCATCTCGTGTCCACGCTGATTGCCCCTGAGGGAGACCCGGATGCACCAGACATCCCGTCTCCTCGATCGTACGCTGAGGCGATCGAGGGTCCCTACTCCTCACAGTGGCAGTCAGCCATGGACGCAGAGATGGCTTCCCGGAAGTCCACACGCACCTACGTTGACGAGGTTCCCCCACCTGGGGCGAACATCGTCAGTGGCATGTGGATTTTCAGGGTGAAGCGGCCACCGGGTTCTCCGCCTGTCTTCAAGGCGCATTACGTGGCTCGAGGCTTCAGTCAGCGGCAGGGAGTTGACTACTTTCAGACCTTCTCTCCCACCCCGAAGATGACCACTCTTCGGGTGTTGCTGCACATAGCCGCTTAGCGCAACTATGAGCTTCACTCTCTTGAGCACAGCTTTCCTGCAGGGCAGCCTGCATGAGGAGATCTGGCTGCGCCGCCCACTTGGCTTCACTGGGTCGTTTCCCCCTGGTACCCAGTGGAGCCTCCGGCGGCTAGTCTACGGTCTCCGCCAGGCGCCCCGTGTGTGGCACACACTAAGGACTACACTCGCTGTTTCTACGCACCGACACGTCTTTGCCGCCGCTCTACATCCTCGTGTACGTCGACGACTTGGTCTTTGCCACTGCTGACACTGGTGGACTAGCCTATGTGAATTCCGAGCTGTAGAAGAGACACATGTGCACAGACCTGGGTGAACTGCGCAGCTACCTTGGCTTGCAGATCACCCGGGACAAAGCACAGCGCACCATTACCCTGACTCAGTCACACATGGTGCAGCACGTTCTTCAGCGCTCCGACTTCACGTACTCCTCGCCTCAGGCCACTCCTCTGTCTACTCGCCACTTGCTCTCAGCTGTGCCTTCGGATGAGTCCGTAGAGCCGAGTGGCCCGTACTCAGAGCTTGTTGGCTGCCTCATCTACCTGATGACCTGCACACGACTTGACCTTGCATACCCTCTTAGCATCTTGGCACGCTATGTTGCTCCTGGGAGACACCGACCAGAGCACATGGCTGTAGCGAAGAGGGTGTTGCGCTACTTCTGCAGTACGGCGGGGATGGGGCTAGAGCTAGGAGGGCGACGTTCAGTGGTCCTCACAAATCACGCAGACGCTTCTTGGGCTGATGACCAGGCTACGCAGCGGTCGTCACAGGGTTACACCTTCAGCCTTGGTTCCGGCTCTGTTTCGTGGCGGTCTACCTGCTCGTCTTCTGTTCTCGGCTCTAGCTGTGAGGCTGAGATCTACGCGGGGGCCATGGCTGCACAGGAGCTATACTGGCTCACCTACCAGCTGATTGACCTAGGAGAGCCGCCTTGTTCTCCTCCAGTTTTGTATGAAGACAACAAGGCCATGCTGGCCTTGTGTCGGGAGCACAGAACAAAGCACATTGCTCTTCGCTACTTCCTTGTTCGTGAGCTGCAGCAGTGTGGTCAGCTACGCCTTGCTTACGTGGCCTCTGAGGCCAACACTGCTGATATCTTTACCAAGGCACTTCCGCCTTGTGATCATCAGCGCTTTTGTACGCTGCTAGGTCTTGTGCCTACTTGGCCTCACTTGCTCACTTCTTGACCTTGCTTGTATTGTGATCTTTTTATACCTGCACTTGCTTGTTTACCTTTATATATGATCTTGCATGTGAACTGGCCTTCTGGCCTTGAACTTGTGCTCGGAATGTGTGGTGACGTTGTGATCCACCCTGAGCTTGCTTTGCTTTGCTTGACTGGTCTTGTGACCTCTTGTTCTCCCCCACTTTGCCTATGGGGGTGTGTCAAACTCATATGCTTTAGTCTGTGTAGGCTGTAGTGGGGTAGACAATATGGGGTATAACACTTTTAGGTTTTCCTACTTGTACCCACCTGTTTGCGAGTTCATTCATTCCTCATTTCTTCACAGGAGAGTGAGGGCGACAAGATGGAGGGGAGAAAGAGAGGTCGACGTGGGACAAGGAGAGAGAGGCGCAAAGGTGACGGGTGGGGAGCGGACAGAGGACGAACGACTGGAGGGTAGGAGAGATGGTGAAGGTGCGAGACAAGAAACTAACACCGCGCTTGTGGTATCGTAAGTCGACGCAATCGTCGATAATACCGAGCCTATGGCAAAAGCGCTGTAGCTCTCAGCTCTGGTTCTTAGTAAGCTAACCGAAAAACTAGTGACTGAAGGTTTCAGAAAGCTAGTTGTGCACCCTGGACCAGCTCAAAATTTAAGTTGGGTGTGGCGACGGAAAACCATCGCCAGGGAACAGTCATGCGGATGCAGCGCGCAAAATGCGATGGCTGAAAGTGCATTTTGGCGGGAACCAAATTATTCCATTTTGGCGAGAGCCAATCAGACAAGTTCACTCTGCCTATACGATTCGTTTGAAACAATGTTTGTCAGACTGGTTTCATAACACATTTTTCAAGAGGGATGGGGTTCACTATTTTAGCTGTTGGCTTCAATTGCATGCATATGTATATTCACTTACATATATATATATAACGATATCTTGAATTCAAATATACCACGTTGAAAGAAAAGAGCAGCCAATAAGTTTAATATGATCACTGGAACAGCGAGGCTTCTATGTGAAAGTAGGAAAACAGGAATGAGTGAACTATGAATGAAAGCAGTACAAATATGAAACCCTAACTGGGTTGTACCCCCTATGGGATACCCCACTACAGCCTACACAGCAGTATAAGCTATAGATATGTTCTGACACACCCCCATAGGCAAAGTGGGGGAGAACAAGGGGTCACAAGACCAGTCAAGCAAGACAAAGCAAAGCTCAGGGTGGATCACAAAGTCACCACACAGTCCGAGCACAAGAGTGAGGCCAAAGGCCAGTTCACAAGCAAGAGTACAGACATATACATAAAGCTAGACAAGCAAGAGCAGGTATATATATATATGTCACAGTACAAGTGAAGTCAAGAGGAGAGCAAGTGAGGCAAGACAGGCACAAGACCCAGCTGGGTGCAGAAGCGCTGATGGTCACAAGGCGCAAGTGCCTTGGTGAACACATCAGCAGTGTTGGCCTCAGAGGCCACGTACGCAAGTCGCAACTGACCACGCTGCTGCAGCTCACGAGCAAGGAAGTAGCGGAGAGCAATGTGCTTCAATCTGTGCTCCAAGCGCTGCTCTCGACACAAGGCCAGCATAGCCTTGTTGTCTACGTACAGCACTGGAGGAGAACGAGGCGGCTCTCCAAGGTCAGTCAGCAGGTAGGTGAGCCAGCGAAGCTCCTGTGCAGCCATGGCCCCGGCGTAGATCTCAGCCTCACAACTGGAGCCGAGAACCGAAGACGAGCGAGTAGACCGCCACGAGACAGAGCCGGAACCAAGGCTGAAGGTGTAACCCTGTGACGACCGCTGCGTAGCCTGGTCGTCAGCCCAAGACGCGTCCGCGTGGCCGGTAAGGACCACTGGACTCCGCCCTCCAAGCACTAGCCCCATGCCTGACGTACTGCACAGGTAGCGCAATACCCTCTTCGCTGCAGCCATGTGCTCCGGTCTGTGTCTCCCAGGAGCAACATAGCGTGCAAGAATGCTCAGAGGGTATGCAAGGTCAGGTCGTGTGCAGGTCATCAGGTACATGAGGCAGCCAACAAGCTCCGCATACGGACCACTCGACTCTACGGACTCATCCGAAGGCAGAGCTGAGAGTGAGTGGCGAGTAGGCAGAGGAGTGGCCTGAGGCGAGGAGTACGTGAAGCCGAAGCGCTGAAGGACCTGCTGCACCATGTGTGACTGAGTCAAGGTAATGGTGCGGCGTGCTCTGTCCCGAGTGATCTGCAAGCCAAGGTAGCTGCGCAGTTCACCCAGGTCTGTGCACGTGTGTCTCTTCAACAGCTCGGACTTCACGTAGGCGAGTCCAGCAGTGTCCGCTGTGGCAAAGACCAGGTCGTCGACGTACACGAGGATGTAGAACGGCGGCAGGGAAGTGTCGGTGCGAAGAAACAGCGACGGGTCAGCAGTAGAAGGAGCAAACCCAAGAGCCGCAAGTGTAGTCCTCAGTGTGTCGTGCCACTCACGCGGTGCCTGGCGGAGACCGTAGACTGGCCGTCGGAGGCTCCACTGGGTGCCAGGAGGGAAAGTCCCAGTGAAGCCAGGTGGACGGCGAAGCCAGATCTCCTCGTGCAGGCTACCCTGCAAGAACGCAGTGCTGAAGTCGAGAGAGTGAAGCTCGTAGTCGCGCTGAGCGGCTATGTGCAGCAGCACCCGAAGAGTAGTCATCTTCGGGGTGGGAGAGAAGGTCTGAAAGTAGTCAACTCCCTGCCGCTGACTGAAGCCACGAGCAACGTACCGTGCCTTGAAGACAGGTGGAGAGCCCGGCGGCCGCTTCACCCTGAAGATCCACATGCCACTGACGATGTTCGCCCCAGGAGGGGGAACTGCGTCAACGTAGGTGCCTGTGGACTTCCAGGAAGCCATCTCTGCATCCATAGCTGCCTGCCACTGAGAGGAGTAGGGACCCTCTACGGCCTCCGCGTAAGAACGCGGAGTCGGGATGTCTAGTGCATCCGGGTCTCCCTCAGGGGCAAGCAGTACAGACGCGAGATGAGGTGAAGCAGCCGCTAGACACTGTAACTCCTCCTGCCTGTCCTCTAGGACGTCCGTGCCAAGAGCACACTCACCCCCGACGGACGGAGGACAGACAGACGCAGACTCAGCAACAAGACTAGCAGCGTAGTCGAGACGACAGCGAGCAGCAAAGTCGACGAGCTCAGCGACTAGAGCAGACGCAGCAGTGGACTCAAAAGAGGGGTCAGTGACGACAGTAGCAAGCAGACGCGTGACAGTGGGACTGGCAGCACGAAGAGAGTCCGACTCAGGGTCCGCAAGCGCAGGAAGAGAGGACTCAGGAGGAGAAGGCAAAGGGGCACGCAGAGGAGCAGTGGACGGACGTAAAGACATCCGGTGCGTGCCAGGGACAGGAGGAGGACGCTGACGCGAACTGCGACCACTAGCGCGAGCAGCACGAACAGGCGACGCGGGACGAGACGCAGGCTCACGACGCTCAGCAAGACCTCCAGTAGGACCAGTGTAAGGAGAGGGAGCAGGCAGCGGAGAGGAAGGCTCCAGTAGGGGCTGCGACTGGACAGGCGGTGGACCCTCTACTGGAGGAGAAAGACCAAGAACCTGCTGAAGGAGCGGAACGAAGTACGGCCGAGGCCGCGCGGCAGCTCCAGACTCAGCAGGGACAGCACCAGCACCCTCAGCGACAGCACCAGCGCCACCCACACCTCCAGCGGCAGGACCAACAGCAGCAGGCTCAGCACGAACGCCCTCAGCAGCTCCAGCTCCAGGAGGACCCGCAGGGCCAGCAGCTCCGGGAACGGCTGCACCCGCACCCTCGACGGTCGAAGAAGCTCCAGCTCCAGCTCCAGCAGCACCTCCAGACTCAGCAGCACGCCTCCAGCGGCGAGCGAACCACTCGCGCAGCTCCTGTGGAGAGAGGGGCTCCCGGCGAGACGCAGCAGCAGGAGAAACCCCAGGCTCAGCAGCTCCAGACGCAGCACCCCCAGGCTCAGCAGCTCCCGACCCAGCACCCCCAGACCCAGCACCTCCAGGCACAGCACCCCCCGGCTCAGCACCCCCAGGCTCCGCACCCTCCGCAGTAGCACCCTCAGGCCCAGCACCCCCAGCAGTAGCACCCCCAGGCTCAGCACCCCCGCGCACAGCACCCCCAGAGTCAGCACCCCCAGGCTCAGCACCCGCAGCAGCACCAGAGTCACCAGTAACCTCGACCGGGTCAACGGCGTCTACCTGGGACACACCTGAGGGGGCAGGAACCTGAGGGGGGAGGGGGTCTACCGGGGGGGGAACCGGCACAAGGAAGTCCGGGGGAGGGGGGAGGGAAGGAGTGCGGTAGGGGAAGAGACGGTAGAAGGGGACTGACTCGTCGAACGTGACGTCCTGGGAGGACAGAACACGACGAGAGGAGGGGTGGTAAAACTGCCACCCTGGGGCGTCAGTGGGGAAGCCAAGGAAGACACAGGGAGCAGCACGAGGGGACAGCTTGTCCGCAGACAAGTCGCGGACAAACGCCCGAGATCCCCAGACACGGAACACAGACGCATCGCCAACCTTCCCCGTCCACAGCAAGGCTGGGGACATCGCTGGCCGAGAGACCCGGGGGTGAAGGTTGAGCTGATGCGCCGCGTACCTCACCGCAAACGGCCACAGAAAATGGGGGGCAGCCGCATGCATCATGGACGTACGAGCGACATCCATGACCATGCCAATGCGGCGCTCAGCAATCCCATTTTGCTGTGGTGAGTCCGGAAGCGTGAAGGTCTGGCGGATCCCCCGTGCACGACAGTAGTCTCGCAGAAGGCGAGAAGAGAACTCCCCGCCTCTGTCAGAGTGCAGACGCAGAACAGGAAAGTCCGAGCCGAAGCTCTTCCTGAGCTGGAGACGAGCCTCGCGGATCCAGTCGATCAGCACCTCAGTGACTGCACCCTTGCTGCGCAAGGGGAGGACTGTGGTGTAACGCGAGTAGTCGTCAACCACCAACAGGAAGTAGCGCTCGTACCCCTGCCCACGGACGGGGGCTGGGCCCCACACATCCATGTGAAGCGTCTGCAGGGGAGACTCTGTCGGGGGGAAGTGGGAGGAGTGAGGAGTAGCCCGGAGGCGACCCTCGACACAGGGGACACAGGAAGGTCCTGGCCCGGAGGGGAGAGGAGGGAGAGACTGGGGAAGACCAGAGACAAGGACACGGGAAGCCATGCTCCGAAGACGGGGCAAGGAGGGGTGGCCAAGACGGTGGTGCCACAGGAGAGTCTCGTGAGACAGGAGGCGACAAGAACAGGGGGCAGACTCAGGACCTGACCGGGACGCAGCAGCAAGTACCTGACTCGACGCAGCCACCTGACCAGACGCAGGGACAGGAGGAGACTCAACGGTCAGGGTGTAGAGACTCGACCCCGGCCGACGTGAGAACGTGGCCAGGTGTCGGCCTGTGCGAGCCTCCGTGCAGTGGGTCACCCTCTGACGCGCAGGAGTGAACTGGTGAACACCCCCATCCTGCAGGTCCGCTCCACTCACCAAGTTCGTAGAGAACGAGGGAAGGTACAGACCCGACAGGGTGCCCGAAGGGGCAGCCGGACACGGGAGGACAGTGGAGAAGTGAGACAGGACAGGACCCCCAGAGGGGTCAGCAAGGGAGACCGCAACCGGCCTGGCGAGCGGCGAAAGGGTAGTGCGGTCTCGAAAGAAGGAGCGCGAAGCTCCGGAGTCAAGTGTGAAAGTGAGGGAGGACGAGGACGACTCAGTACCTGAGAGCGCAGTCTCACCAGTACCTGAGAGCGCAGACGCACTGGCACCTAGAGCAGCAGCCTCACAAGCACCTAGTGCAGCAGTACCAATGCCCGGGTCGGGCTGAAAACACCGGTAACCCTCATTCTCCTCACTATAATCCACAACATACATAGCAGGAAGGATAGCATCAAAATCAAGATCAAAGATCGCTACACCAGCCCTGAGAAGCTCATCCCAGCGAGGGATCTCACTAGCCCCAGGGAACTGCTGACGCCAAGCGTCCGTCAGGCGGCCAAAGCAGCGCTGGGTGGCGTGGGCACCCCCACACTGCTCACCCGCGCGGTCGCCGGAACGAAGAACGTAGGTGCAGGGACCAGTACCCCCACCCCTCTGACGCCCAGCGTACCACTCACGAAGCTGCTGAGGCGAAGGGATGTCCCGCGAGCGCTGCTGCTGCTGCCGGTGCGAGCGCTGGCCACCACCACCGCCGCTACGCTGCTGGGTACCACCCCGACCAGCTCCACCTCCTCCACCACTACTGCCTCCTCCGCTGCCGCCTCCACTGCCTCCACCTCCGCCGCCTCCACCTCCGCCGCTGCCTCCACCACCACCGCTGGCACCACCACCACCGTCTCCGCCGCCGCTGCCGCCACCACCACCACCACCCCCGCCACTAGCCCCGCCGCCACCCCCACTCCCTCCGCCGCCACCGCCGCCACCGCCACCGCCCCCTCCAGCTCCACCCGCGCCCTTGCCCCCCTTGCCCTTGCTGGAGCGACGTCTCCCACTAGGGGCAGACGCCGCGCCGACCGACTCAAGACCAAGCAGGTCGGCAGCAGCAGCAGAGGCAACAGAGGGCAGCAAGGGGGAAGGAGAGCACCCCTCAAAGATGGGGGTGCGAGGGTCACCACGAGAAGCACCTACAGCGACTATGCTCTTCTCCGCTGCAAGGAGGGCCTTCTCGAGGAGGTCGACGGTGAGAGTGGTGGGACAGACTGCGAGAAAGTGGTCCCTGACGACGCGAAGGGAGTCAGGGAGGCGTGCGACTACGTAGTAGAGAGCGATGTACATGGGGGGGGGGTTCCTAGCGCAGAACTCAGCAGGAAGGGCGGCGCGGTAGCGAGTGTCACTAGTGCGGAGGTGCGTAATGAGGTCAGCGACAGTGGGAAAGGCAGAGAGGTCAGGAAAGAGGTAGGGAAGCATGAGACGGCTCAGTGCAGCAGTGGCAGGGGAGGAGTAGCGCGCAACTACAGCGTCGTACAAGGTCTGAGCACTCTTGTACTGACTAAAGTGCGCACGCTCAGGGGTAGGGAGGTGGCGACGCACAGCAAGACGTGCAGCAGCATCGCGGGTGGCCCACTTAGAGCGGACAGCGGGATCAGCATCAGCAGCAGGGGCAGGAGAGGCGCCAGAGGTGAGGTCAAAGAGAGAAAGGTCGTCAGCCCTGTCGCACTGTAAGAACAGCTGCAGGTCGTCTAACCAGACCTCAAAATCAATGGCGCGACCCTCAGCGTCAAAAGCTAGGACACTAGGGGTAGCCATGGTGACGACAGCGACGCAGTGCAAGCAGTAGGGAAAGAGCTCGCAGTGTCAGTGGGACAGTGCTCACCAGGCAGGGCAGGTCGTGCAGTCAGCAGAAAGGCGGCTCAGCGACCGGGCGGCTCGGGTGCACAGCTGCTCGGCTCCCGGGCGGCTCGGCGGCTGGGCGGCTACACAGCAGTATAAGCTATAGATATGTTCTGACATTCTAGAACCCACAGCGCCTCGAGATTTGAATTCCAGCGCCCGAAAATTCCAGGCTTTCTTAGCTACGGTTACCTTGTTCCGCTTGATGTTGTCCATTCGAGTACTATTGGATTGGACTACTATCGACTTTTCTGCGTTATCTGATCCTCACCATACCTTCTCTGTTAGCCTGAGGTGTCGGCTGCGAGTATTAAGGTAATTGCAAATCCCACCACTACTGTCAAGATGCTAGGAAGGCTTAGGAGCCATGGCTAGTAGGTCGAGTGGTTGAGTTCGAGTGAGTTTGGGTGAGTCGAGAAGATTGCAACAAAAGAGAGAGTTTCACTATAGAGCGAGCAGTACAAATAGGCAAGAGTGAAGAAAGGTGCACCACCAAACAGAAAGTTAGATGACTACAGTAGTCTACACTACAGGCAGTTACAAAACAATATATAGAATTATATATTATTCTGACAACTACTGTTGCGAGTAGTGCAATTAGAGAGAAATTTTACCTCCACAATTGCGACTACTACCATTATCTTTCATTGCAACTCTAGGGGTGTTGGACGTGCGCGGCTACCAAAAATTTAGTTGGAGTTGTCACCAAAATGTTTTCGGGCAAACAGCCAGTAACACAGGCATTCAATGTGCTGAAAAATTCTCGGTGAAGCGTGGTTCGTCGGGTTTCTGAAAATTTTGGATACCCGGCAAAAACACGTAGTGTTTGTCCTGCACCAAGTGAATCGTATCATGATGTACACCTACATCGTGTAGCGAGTAATGTAAAGCAAATACAATTCTTTAAAATAGTTACTTGATAATGTCTGATCGTAGTTCATTGCTTCAACATTGTAAACCCAATGGATCTCTAACATGTGTTCAATATTCTTTGTTGATTTCAACCTGACAATAAAATGTTTATCATATTGTCGTGTATTGATTACATCACAAAGAATTTTATTCAGGATAATTGGCAGTAATTATGCTATGCAAAGTAACATTTGAATCACATGTGGTTAATTTACGACACATGTCGTTCCCTCATTGAACTACCGAGTTTGTACTTTGATTATCTTACCGTCATCACCCGGTGTCAGAATGTGTAGTTTGTCTAGCCTGTAGTGGGGTACTCTATAGTGAGTACGGCCCCTTAGGGTTTTCTATATGTATCCACCTGCTTGCTAGTGAAACCCCTCCTTTGCTTATTCTCTCTTGCCTAACTAGCCCAAACCCTAGTTATGGCTCCTGCGTTCTAACCACTGTTTTGACATGGTATCAGAGTTGTTACGCTCTTAGCCTGTGGGCCCACCTGCTTCCGCCGCTTTTCTTTTTGCAGCGCGCCCCGTGGCGCGCGATGGTTTTTTTCTTCTTCTTCCCGCCAAGCGCTCGGGGCGCATGGCGGTTTCCTGCCCGTCGCGCGCTCGTGGCGCGCGGCGGTTTTCTGCCCGCCGTGCGCCCCCGTCAGCCCGCGCGCCGCCCCCTCTTGTCGCCTCGTCGCGAGGCCTTGGGGGCCCGCACGTCCCCCCCCTCCCGTCGCCTCGTCGCGGCGCCTTGGGGGCCCGCGCGTCCCCCCCTCCCGTCGCCTCGTCGCGATGCCTTGGGGGCCCGCGCGTCGCCCCCTCTTGTCGCCTCGTCGCGGCACCCTGGGGGCCCGCGCGTCACCCCCTCCCGTCACCCGTCGTGGCGCCCTCGGGGGCCCGCGCGCGGCCCCCTCCCGTCGCCAGTCGAGGCGCTCTCGTGGGCCTGCGCGCGGCCTCCTCCCATCGCCCGTCGTGGCGCCCTCGGGGGCCCGTGCGCTGCCCCTCCTGCAGCTCGCGACCCACCCCTGCAGCCCGCGAATCGCCCCTGCAGCCCACGCGAGCCGCCCCTGCAGCCCACGAGCCGCCCCTGCCACCTCCTGCCCTTGTGCAACTGTGGGGTGGCAGGTATGGGGGTGGCGGGTGTGTGAGCCATCCCCTGCTCCTCCTCCTCTGTCTCCCACTGTTGCAGCTGCCGCTGAGGGGGGTGGGTGTGTGGGAGCCATGGGAGTAGTGCTAGGGGGGTGTCGTGGGAGTGAAGCTAGGGGTGCAGCAAGGGGTGTGTAAACGGGAGTTTTGGGACAAAGGGGGAGGTTGAAGGGGGGTGGACACCGTGAAGCCACCAGCTCAAGTCGCCTGTGAGACCGTTGCGCCAGTCGCCCGTGAGCCCGTCGTTCCAGTTGCCTGTGAGCCCGTTGCTCCAGTCGCTTGAGAGTCAGTTGCTCCTGCCGCTCGTCTAGCCGCGGAGCCAGTTACTCCAGTTGCTGTGTGCCAGTTGCTCCAGTTGCCAGTGTGCCAGTTGCTCCAGTTGCCCGTGTGCAGTTGCTCCAATTGCGCTGTGTGCCAGCAGCTTCAGTTGACGCCCACTACCTCCTCTCCTCTCATAGTCCCTCCTCCTCCTCACTAGCCCTCTGTGATAGCCTCTAGCTTTGATTATATTTGTAAACAATGAACTGCTGCTTGTTGTGCTGATCATACCCCACTTAGACTATGGGGGTGTGTCAGAATGTGTAGTTTGTCTAGCGTGTAGTGGGGTACTCTATAGTGAGTACGGCCCCTTAGGGTATCCTATATGTATCCACCCGCTTGATAGTGAAACCCCTCCTTTGCTTATTCTCTCTTTGTCGGGTTGTCGCACGTGACCCGAATCAAATGCTCCATCGTCTGATTGGTCAGCTCCGTTTTGTCAGAACATATAGCTTACTTGTTTGTGTAGGCTATAGTGGGGTATCCCATAGGGGGTACAACACATTAGGGTTTCCTATTTGTATTCACTTCACTTCATAGTCATCCATTCTCTCGTTCACTTGTTCACATGGAATCAGAGCAGGTTCCCCTGTGGGAACTGTGCTTCAGGCCCACCACCTAGAACCTTTTTTTTTCTGCCCTGGCGCCTGCCCTAGTGCCCGCCCTAACGCCCGCCCTAGCGCCCGCCCTTTCGAGCCGCCCGTTCGCGCCGCCCGTTAGCGCCGCCCGTTAGCGCCGCCCGTGCGGCTGCCCGTTTGCGCCGCCTCTTGCACAGCTCGTAGCGCCACCCGTGCGGCCGCCCGTTAGCGCCGCCCGTGCGGCCGCCCGTAGCGCCCCCCGTGAGCCGCCGCCCGTCGCCACCCTTTAGCGCCGCCCGTGAGCGCCGCCCGTGACGCCGCCGCCAGTCCCGTCACCCCCCCCTGTGATGCCGCCGCCCGTCCCGCCGCCCGCCCGTCACGCCGCCCGCTCGTGAGCCGGCGCTACCCGCGCACCGCCCACCCGTGGGCCTTCAGCCGGCCCGTGAGCTGCCGACGCCGCCCGTGAGCAGCCCACGCCGCCGCCGCCACGCGTGAGCCGCCGACGCCGCCGACGCCGCCCGTGAGCCGCAGACGCCGCTGCCGCTGCCGTCGCCAGTGAGCCGCCGACGCCGCCGCTGCCGCCCGTGAGCCGCCGACACCACCGCCGCCGCCCGTGAGCCGCCGTCGCCCGTGAGCCGCCGACGCCGCCCGTGAACCGCTGACGCCGCCGCCGCCGCCCGTGAGCCGCCCTGGCCGCCCGCCCAGCCGCCCGTGAGCTCCCCGCGCGCCGTCCCAGCCGCCCGTGAGCCGCCACCGAGCTGCCCCAGCCGCCCGTGCCGCCGCCCGAGCCACCTGAGCCGCCCGCGCCGCCCTAGCCACCCGGGCCGCCCGAGCCGCCCTAGCCGCCCGAGCCGCCCGCGCCGCCCGAGCCGCCCGAGCCGCCCGCGCCGCCCGAGCTGCCCGAGCCGCCAGAGGAGCTGCTCTCCTGCTCCTGTCGAACTGCTGCTACTCCTGGGCTGTGTACCTGCGCCGCTGACCTACCCGACTCTTCCTGCCTGGTGAGACTGTCAGCTGCTGTCATGGCCACCCCCAATGTCCTAGCTTTTGATGCTGAGGGTAGAGCCATTGACTTTGCAGTCTGGATTGAGGACCTGCAGCTGTACTTACTGTGTGATGCGGTCGATGAGGTCTCTCTCTTTGACTTTGTCTCTGGCGCTGTCCCTGCCCCTCCTCCTGATGCTGATTCCGCCGTTCGCTCCAAGTGGGCGACCCGCGATGCTGCTGCACGTCTTGCTGTGCGTCGCCACCTCCCTTCCTCCGAGCGTGCCCACTTTAGTCAGTGCAAGACCGCTCAGGCCTTGTACGACGCTGTAGTTGCACGCTACTCCTCCCCTTCCTCCGCTACCCTTAGCCGCCTCATGCTACCGTTTCTCTTCCCTGACCTCGCTTCCTTTCCCACTGTCGCTGACCTAGTTACCCACCTCCGTGCTAGTGACACCCGCTACCGCGCTGCCCTTCCTGCTGAGTTCCGCGCTGTGAACCCTCCTCCCATGTACATCACTCTCTACTTTCTCGTCACCCGTCTCCCTGAGTCCCTTCGTGTCGTTAGGGACCAGTTTCTCTCTGTCTGTCCCACCACTCTCACTGTCGACCTCCTTGAGGAGTCCCTGCTAGCGGCTGAGAAGAGTATTGTCGCTGTAGGGGCCTCTCGGGGTGACCCTCGCACCCCCATCTTTGAGGGGTGTGGTCCTTCCCCCCTGCTGCCCTCTGTCGCCTCTGCCGCTGCGGCCGACCTCGCTGGTTTTGAGTCGGTCGGCGCGGCGTCTGCCCCCAGCGGCAGACGCCGCTCTGGCAAGGGCAAGGGGGGCAAGGGAGCGGGTGGAGCTCGAGGGGGCGGTGGAGGAGGCGGTGGGGGTGGCGGGGGGAGTGGGGGTGGCGGTGGGGGTGGTGGCGGGAGTGGAGGTACTGGTGGCGGCGGTGGAGGCGGAGGTGGCGGCGGAGGTGGTAGCGGAGGAGGCGGTGGGAGCGGTGGGAGCGACGGTCCTGGTGGGGGAGGTGGAGGTGGAGACGGGAGTGGCGGTGGAGGCGGGGGTGACGGTGGAGGTGGGGGTCGGAGTGGCTCGTCCCAGCGGAGCAGCTCTGGGGGTGGTCAGCGCCAGCAGCAGCAGCAGCAGCAGCCGCAGCAGCAGCCACAGCAGCAGCAGCGCTCTCGCACCGTCCCCTCCCCTCAGCAGCTCTGTGAGTGGTACTCGCAACGTCAGCGTGGTGGTGCGCTTGGTCCTTGCCCCTACGTTCTTCGCACCAGTGACCGTGCAGGGGAGAGGTGTGGAGGCGCCCACACAGCCCGCCGCTGCTTTGGCCGCCTGACTGACGCCTGGCGTCAGCAGTTTCCGGAGGCAGCTGAGATCCCCCGCTGGGGAGAGCTGTCTAGGGCTGGTGTAGCTATTTATGATCTTGATTTTGATGATATTCTCTCTGCTATGTATGCTGCGATTGGTAGTGATGAGGATGACTGTTACCGGTGTTTCCCGCCCGACCCGGGCATTGGTACTGCCGCGTCAGGTACTAGTGAGGCTGCTGCTCTAGGTGCCAGTGCGTCTGTGCTCTCAGGTGCTGGTGAGTCTGCCCTCTCAGGTACTGTGTCGGCTTCGGCCTCTCACACCTTCACCCTTGACTCTGGAGCGTCTCGCTCCTTCTTTAGGGACCGCACCACTCTCACGCCGCTGAGTCGGCCGGTTGCGGTGTCCCTGGCTGACCCCTCTGGGGGGCCTGTCCTGTCTCGCTTCTCCACTGTCCTCCCGTGTCCGGCGGCCCCCTCTGGCACCCTGACTGGTCTTTACCTCCCCTCGTTCTCGACGAACTTGGTGAGTGGTGCTAACCTGCAGGATGCGGGTGTCCACCAGTTCACCCCTGCTCGTCAGCGGGTGACCCACTGCACGGAGGCGGATACAGGTCGCCACCTGGCTACGTTTACACGTCGGCCAGGGTCGAGCCTGTACACACTGACCACTGCTTCTCCTCCAGGTGCTGCGTCTGGTAGGGTCCCTTCGTCTAGTCAGGTGTTTGCGGCAGCGTCCAGGTCTGGTCCTGAGTCTGCCCCCTGCTCGTGCCGTCGTCTGTCTCACGAGACCCTCCTCTGGCACCACCGCCTTGGCCACCCCTCTCTGCTTCGGCTCAGAGGTATGGCCTCGCGAGTCCTTGTGTCTGGTCTTCCCCGGTCTCTCCCTCCCCTTCCTCCGGGCCCTGGCCCCACCTGTGTCCCCTGTGTCGAGGGGCGCCAGCGTGCTGCCCCTCACTCCTCCCAGTTTCCTCCGACAGAGGCCCCGTTGCAGACGCTTCACATGGACGTGTGGGGCCCAGCCCGCGTCCGTGGACAGGGTCAGGAGCGCTACTTCCTGCTAGTGGTTGACGACTACTCGCGTTACACCACAGTCTTCCCCTTGCGCAGCAAGGGTGAGGTCACTGAGGTGTTGATCGACTGGATCCGTGCAGCTCGTCTCCAGCTTCGGAGGAGCTTTGGCTCTGACTTCCCTGTTTTGCGTCTGCACTCGGACAGAGGCGGAGAGTTCTCCTCTGGCCCCCTGAGTGCCTACTGTCGTGCGCGAGGCATCCGTCAGACCTTCACGCTTCCGGACTCACCACAGCAGAATGGGATTGCTGAGCGCCGCATTGGCATGGTCATGGACGTCGCTCGTACGTCCATGATGCATGCGGCTGCTCCCCATTTTCTGTGGCCGTTTGCGGTCAGTTACGTTGCGCACCAGATCAACCTCCACCCCAGGGTCTCTCGACCGAAGACCTCCCCAGCCCTGCTGTGGACGGGGAAGGTTGGCGATGCGTCGACGTACCGGGTCTGGGGATCTCGGGCGTTTGTTCGCGACCTGTCTGCGGACAAACTGTCCCCCCGTGCTTCTCCCTGCGTCTTCCTGGGGTTCCCCCCCGACGCCCCTGGGTGGCAGTTTTACCACCCCTCCTCTCGACGTGTTCTGTCCTCCCAGGACGTCACGTTCGACGAGTCGGTACCCTACTACCGCCTCTTCCCCTACCGCACTCCGTCCCTCCCCCCGCCCCCGCTCTTCTTGGTACCAGGTCCCCCCCCGGTAGTCCCCCTCCCCCCTCAGGGTCCTGCCCCTTCAGGTGTGTCCCAGGTAGACGCGGTCGAGCCTGTCGAGGTCACTGGTGACTCTGGTGCTGCTGCGGGAGCTGAGCCTGGGGGTGCTGAGCCTGGGGGTGCTGAGCCTGGGTGTGCTGAGCCTGGGGGTGCTGAGCCTGGAGGTGCTGAGTCTGGGGGTGCTGAGCCTGGGGGTGCTGTGCCTGGGGGTGTTGTGTCTAGGGGTGCTGAGCCTGGAGGTGCTGTGCCTGGGGGTGCTTCGTCTCGCCTGGAGCCACTCTCCCCACAGGAGCTGCGTGAGTGGTTTGCCAGGCGCTGGAGGCGTGCTGCTGGTGCTGGTGGTTCTTCGACTGCAGAGGGTACTGCTGCTGCGCGCCCCGCCGGTGCTCATACTGTGGGTGCTGGAGCTGCTGAGTCTGAGAGTTCTCCTGGAGCTGGTCCTGCTGAGGGTGTTGGCGCTGAGCCTGCAGTTGGCGGTCCGGCTGACGGTGCTCCTGGTGCTGCGGCTGGAGGTTCTGGAGCTGCTGGAGGTGCTGCTGGAGTGGGTGCACCTGCCGGGGTTGCTGGTGCTGTTCCTGCTGTTTCTAGCGTCACCGCGCGGCCCCAACCGTACTTCGTTCCGCTCCTGCAGCAGGTTCTTGGTCTTACACCTCCTTCTCCTCCCTTAGAGGGTCCGCAGCCTGTCCGGTCACAGCCACAGCTACAGCCTGCCTCCCCTTTGCCTGCTCCTTCTCCCTACGCTGGTCCGACTGGAGGTCTTACTGAGCCTCGTGAGCCTGCGTCTCGTCCTGTGTCGCCTGTTCGTACTGAGCGCGCTAGTGGTCGCGGGTCGCGTCAGCGTCCTCCTCCTGTCCCTGGCACGCACCGGATGTCTCTGCGTCCGTCCACTGCTCCTCTGTGTGCCCCTTTGCCTTCTCCTCCTGCTTCCTCTCTTCCTGCTCTTGCCGACCCGGAGTCGGACTCTCTTCGTGCTGCCAGTCCTACTGTCACGCGTCTCCTGGCTACTGCTGTCACTGACCCCTCCTTCGAGTCGTCTGCTGCGTCTGCCCTTGTCACTGAGCTTGTCGACTTTGCTGCGCGCTGTCGTCTAGACTACGCTGCTCGTCTTGTCACTGATTCTGAGTCCGCCTGTCCTCCGTCCGTCGGGGGTGAGTGTGCCCTTGGCACAGACGTCCTTGAGGACAGGCAGGAGGAGTTCCAGTGTCTGGCCGCCGCTTCACCTCGTCTCGCGTCTGTACTGCTAGCCCCTGAGGGAGACCCGGATGCACCAGACATCCCGACTCCGCGCTCTTACGCGGAGGCGATAGAGGGTCCCTACTCCTCTCAGTGGCAGGCAGCTATGGATGCAGAGATGGCTTCCTGGAAGTCCACAGGCACCTACGTTGACGCTGTCCCCCCTTTTGGGGCGAACATCGTCAGTGGCATGTGGATTTTCAGGGTGAAGCGGCCGCCGGGTTCTCCGCCTGTCTTCAAGGCGCGTTACGTGGCTCGTGGCTTCAGTCAGCGGCAGGGGGTTGACTACTTTCAGACCTTCTCCCCCACCCCGAAGATGACCACTCTTCGGGTTCTGCTGCACGTTGCTGCTCACCGTGACTACGAGCTCCACTCTCTCGACTTCAGCACAGCCTTCTTGCAGGGCAGCCTGCACGAGGAGATCTGGCTGCGTCGCCCACCTGGCTTCACTGGGTCTTTCCCTCCTGGTACCCAGTGGAGTCTCCGGCGTCCAGTCTACGGTCTCCGCCAGGCGCCACGTGAGTGGCACGACACACTGAGGACTACGCTCGCGGCACTTGGGTTTGCTCCTTCCACTGCCGACCCGTCGCTGTTTCCGCGCACCGACACCTCTCTGCCGCCGTTCTACATCCTCGTGTACGTCGACGACTTGGTCTTTGCCACAGCTGACACTGCTGGACTCGCCTACGTGAAGTCCGAGCTGCAGAAGAGACACACGTGCACTGACCTGGGTGAACTGCGCAGCTACCTTGGCTTGCAGATCACCCGGGACAGAGCACGCCGCACCATTACCCTGACTCAGTCACACATGGTGCAGCAGGTCCTTCAGCGCTTCGGCTTCACGTACTCCTCGCCTCAGGCCACTCCTCTGCCTACTCGCCACTCGCTCTCAGCTCTGCCTTCGGATGAGTTCGTAGAGTCGAGTGGCCCGTTTGCAGAGCTTGTTGGCTGCCTCATGTACCTGATGACCTGCACACGACCTGACCTCGCATACCCTCTTAGCATTCTCGCACGCTTTGTTGCTCCTGGGAGACATCGACCAGAGCACATGGCTGCAGCGAAGAGGGTGTTGCGCTACTTGTGCAGTACGTCGGGCATGGGGCTAGTGCTTGGAGGGCGCAGTCCAGTGGTCCTCACTGGGCACGCAGACGCTTCTTGGGCTGACGACCAGGCTACGCAGCGGTCGTCACAGGGTTACACCTTCAGCCTTGGTTCCGGCTCTGTCTCGTGGCGGGCTACCCGCTCGTCTTCTGTTCTCGGCTATTGTTGTGAGGCTGAGATCTACGCTGGGGCTATGGCTGCACAGGAGTTACGCTGGCTCACCTACCTGCTGACCGACCTTGGGGAGCAGCCTCGTTCTCCTCCAGTGCTGTACGTAGACAACAAGGCCATGCTGGCCTTGTGTCGAGAGCAGCGACTGGAGCACAGAACGAAGCACATTGCTCTTCGCTACTTTCTTGCTCGTGAGCTACAGCAGCGTGGACAGCTGCGACTTGCGTACGTGGCCTCTGAGGCCAACACTGCTGATGTCTTCACCAAGGCACTTGCGCCTTGTGATCATCAGCGTTGCTGCACGCAGTTGGGTCTTGTGCCTGTCTTGCCTCACTTGCTCTCCTCTTGACCTTGCTTGTACCTTCGCATATATATACTCTTGCTCTTGTATATCTCTATATATGATCTTGCATGTGAACTGGCCTTGTGGCCTTTGAACTTGTGCTCGGAATGCGTGGTGACTTTGTGATCCACCCTGAGCTTTGCTTTGCTTTGCTTGACTGGTCTTGTGACCCCTTGTTCTCCCCCACTTTGCCTATGGGGGTGTGTCAGAACATATAGCTTACTTGTTTGTGTAGGCTATAGTGGGGTATCCCATAGGGGGTACAACACATTAGGGTTTCCTATTTGTATTCACTTCACTTCATAGTCATCCATTCCCTCGTTCACTTGTTCACACGTTTGACCGTCGGTCTCGGGGTGGTACGATGAGCTGAACTGTAGCTTGGTCCCGAACTGCTCCCAAAGGATCTTCCAGAAGTTGCTAGTGAACTTTGTGCAGGGTCGTTGATTATCGCGGCTAGTATCCCGTGAGGCGAACGACGGCTGCAATGAACAGTCGAGCGGTTTCTTCGGCTGAGATCGATTTCTTGCACGCAGCGAAGTGGGCCATTTTCGTCAGTCAGTCAACGAGAACCATAACAGCGTCGTTACCCCCAGGGTTCGAAGGTAACCCTGTGACGGAATCCATGGTAACCTGCTGCCAGGTGCGCTCGGACGGTGGAATCGGCTGCAATTGACCCGCTTTTTGTTTTCGCGAGCCCTTCATCACCTGACACATAGGACACGAGCCCACGTGGTGCTGTACGTCGGTCAGCAGCTCGGGCCAGTAGTAATACCGCTGCAATTGCTATCGCGTATTTTCAAAATTTCCCAAGGTAATTCGGATGTGTGCCTCCTGCAGTAGCAGTTCCCTCAGTAGTGAGTACGTGGGTACCCAGATGCGGTTGGTGCCTGTCTTAACATAATAGCTCCCTAGTGACCACCACAGGTTTTGTCTGCAGCTAAACCTTGTTGACGTAGGTCTTCTGTCAGGTCTTCACCTCCCCTCGTTCTCTACGAACTTGGTGAGTGGAGCTGACCTCCAGGACGTGTGGGTTGACCAGTTCACTCTTGGAGGTCAGCGGGTGACCCACTGTACGTGTACTCGGACGGGCAACAACCTGGCCACGTTTACCCGTCAGCCTGGGCCGAGCCTGTACACACTGACTATCGCATCTCCTCTGGTTGCTGAGTCTGGTCAGGTAGCCGCGTCTGGTCAGTTGTTTGCTGCAGCATCCCGGTCTGGTCCTAAGTCTGCCCCCTGCTCGTGTCGCCTCCTGTCTCACCAGACTCTCCTCTGGCACCACCGCCTTGGTCACCCCTCCCTGCCTCGTCTCCAAGGTATGGCCTCCCGTGTCCTTGTCACTGGTCTCCCTCAGTCTCTTCCTCCCCTCCCCCCGGGGGCTGCCCCTACCTGTGTTCCTTGCGTCAAGGGACGGAAGCGCGCCGCCCCTCACTCCTCCGAGTTCCCTCCGATAGAGGCTCCCTTACAGACTCTCCACATGGACGAGTGGGGCCTAGCCCGCGTCCATGGACAGGATCACGAGCGTTACTATCTGCTGGTCGTTGATGACTACTCGCGTTACACCACACTCTTCCCCTTGCGCCGCAAGGGTGAGGTCACTGAGGTACTGGTCACCTGGATCCGCACTGCCTGTCGCCAGCTTCGCGAGAGTTTCGACTCGGACCTTCATGTGATGCGTCTGCACTCCGACAGAGGTGCAGAGTTTTCCTCCGATCTTCTGTCCTGCGGAGGGCATCCGCCAGACGTTCACGCTTCCGGCCTCCCCACGGCAAAATGGGATTGCTGAGCGCCGCATTGGCATGGTTATGGACGTCGCTCGTACATCCATGATCCATGCAGCTGCTCCACATTTTCTGTGGCCGTTCGCGGTTCAGTACGCTGCGCATCAGCTCAACCTCCAGCCCCGTGTCTCCATGCCTGCTCTGCGGTGGACGGGGAAGGTTGGCGATGCGTCTGCATTCCGTTTCTGGGGATCTCGAGCTTTTGTCCGCGATTCTTCCGCGGCCAAGCTGTCCTCCTGTGCTATTCCCTGCGTCTTCCTTGGCTTCCCCCTTGACGCACCTGGTTGGCAGTTTTACCACCCCACCTCGTGTCAAACATTATATATTTGTTGTGGTTGTGTAGGCTACAGTGGGTTAGCCTATAAGGGGTACACAATTCTAGGGTTAGGTACTTGTACTCATTTCACTGTTAGTTCATTCATTCCAGTTCAGTTATTCGAACATGGTATAGAGCAGGTCCTTCCTAGGACCGATTTTTTTAAGGGCCCACCACTACCTACCTACCTACCTACTTGCGCCCTAGGGCGCCTCGGCTTTGTCACGCCCCTGGAGGCCCCCCTTGACGGCCCCGCGCTTACCTACCTAGCCGGCCCCTAGAGGCCCCGTTCAGGCCCCGTAGGCCCCGCGCTAGCCCCGTTCAGGCCCTGTCGGCCCCGCGCTAGCCTCGTTCAGGCCCCGTCGGCCCCGCGCTAGCCCCGTTCAGGCCCCGTCGGCCCCGCGCTAGCCCCGTTCAGGCCCCGTCGGCCCCGCGCTAGCCCCGTTCAGGCCCCGTCGGCCCCACGCCCGCTGTCCGGCCCCGTTCAGGCCCCGTCGGCCCCGTTCAGGCCCCGTCGGCCCCGCGCTAGCCCTGTTAAGGCCCCGTCGGCCCCGCGCTAGCCCCCTTCAGGCCCCGTCGGCCCCGCGCTAGCCCCGTTCAGGCCCCGTCGGCCCCACGCCCGCCCCGTTCAGGCCCCGTCGGCCCCGCGCTAGCCCCGTTCAGGCCCCGTCGGCCCCACGCCCGCTGTCCTCAGAGGCCCCGTTCAGGCCCCGTCGGCCCCGTTCAGGCCCCGTCGGCCCCGCGCTAGCCCCGTTCAGGCCCCGTCGTCCCCACGCAAACCGTTCAGGCCCCAATCGCCCCCCCGCTCGCCTCTCTAGGGCCCCAAACAGCCCCGCCGACCCCGCGCCCGCCGTCCCTAGAGGCCCCAACCGGCCCCGTGCCCACCGTCCCTAGAGGCCCCGAGCGGCCCGTTCCCGCCGCAGCCCGCGACCGAACCGAGCCGCGCGACCCGAGCCGCGCGCCCCGAGCCGAGCCGCGCGACCCAGCTGAACCGCACGACTCGACCCGAACCGAGCCGCGCCGCCCTGCCCTAACTGATCCGTCCTAACTGCTTCTCCTACTGCTACTGCTGCTATTTCTGCTGTTCCTATGGCTAGCCCACAGGTTCTCGTGTTCGATGCTGAGGGCCGCCCTGTGAAGTTTGACACCTGGCTTGATGACCTGCACCTCTACCTACAGCTCACAGCCAAGGATGACATCTCACTGTACAATCACGCCCTAGGCCATACCCCTGCCCCTGCTGCTACTGCTGACAGCACTGCTTGCTCACAGTGGCAGACTCGTGATGCCCACGCTCGCTTCGCTATTCACAACTCCCTGCCGATAGACGAACGCGAGCACTTTGGCCAGCACAAGACTGCACAGGCACTGTACACAGCTGTAGTTGCTCGCTACTCCTCACCTGCCACTGCCGCACTAGGCCGTCTCTCCCTCCCCTACCGGTTTCCCGACCTGGCCTCTTTTGACACAGTCGCTGACCTCATCACACACCTCCGTACTAGTGAGGCCCGCTTCCGTGCCGCCATGCCTGCTGAGTTCCTTGCCACGCACCCCCCTCCACTCTGGCTCACTCTCTACCACCTAGTCACCCGCCTCCCTGGCACATTGCGTGCTGTCAGGGACCACTTCCTAGCTCGCTTCCCCACTAAGCTCACCATTGCCCTCCTCGAGAAGGAGCTACTTGCAGCCGAGACTAGCATAGTCGCTGTAGGTGCCTCTCGTGGGGACCCTCGTACCCCGTTCTTTGAGGGGTGGTCTCCTTCCCCCCTTCTTCCCTCTGTCGCCTCTACTGCTGCTGTCGACCTTCTTGGTGGTGAGAAGGTCGGCGTTGCATCTGCCTCTAGCGGGCGCCGCAACGGCAAGGGCAAAGGGGGCAAGGGTGGTGGCGGTGACGGCGGGGGAGGCGGCGGTGGGGGCGGTGGAGGCGGTGCGGGTGGTGGCTCGGCTGGAGGGGCGAGTGGTAGCGGTGGGGGTGGTGGCGGCAGCGGCGGGGGAGGTGGCAGGGGCGGAGGCGGTGGTTGGGGTGGCGGTGGACGAGGCGGCGGAAGGGGTTGGGGTGGTCGAGGAGGTGGCAGCGGTGGTGGTGGCCGTGGAAGCGCTGGAGGTGGCCAGGGCCAGCAGCACACTCCTTCGCCCCAGGAGGTCCGTGAGTGGTACTCTCAGCACGGGGGTGGGGGTGGTCTTAGCTGCACGTACGTCATTCGCACTGGTGACCGCACTGGTCAGCAGTGTGGACGACCGCACGCCACACAGCGCTGCTTCGATCGTCTCGACGATGCTTGGCATGTTCAGTTCCCTCAGGCCACTGAGCTGCCCCGCTGGATTGATCTCCTGAAGAAGGGGATTGATATCTATGCTCTAGACTTTGATGCTATTCTATCTGCCATGTATGTGATGTCTACTAGTGGAGAGGGTGCTGAGTACTTGTGTGTGCCGCCCGACCCGGGCATTAGGGCCAGTGCGTCTGCCGCTCCAGGTACTCGCGTGTCGGCTACCCCAGGTGCTGGTGAGGCTGCTGCTCTAGGTGCTCGTGTGTCTCCCCCCCTTGGTACTGCGTCGACTACAGCACTGCACACCTTCACACTCGACTCAGGTGCTTCTCGCTGTTTCTTTCGTGACCGCACTGCCCTTGAGCCCCTTGCTCGGCCAGTTGCTGTCTCCCTTGCTGACCCCTCTGGGGGTCCGGTCATTGCGACCTCTTCCACTGTCCTTCCCTGTCCTGCGGTCCCGTCGGGCACACTGTCAGGTCTCCACATCCCCTCGTTCTCTACAAACTTGGTGGCAGGATGTGCGCTCCAGGACGGGGGTGTTCACCAGTTCACCCCTGCCTACGAGCGCGTAACACACTGTATGTGTGCTCGTACGGGCCGTCACTTGGCTACCTTCACTCGGCAGCCGGGGTCGGACCTGCACACACTGACTACTGAGTCCCCTCAGGTTGCTGCGTCTGCGTCTGCGTCCGCGTCAGGTCAGCTGTCCGCCCCCTGCTCGTGTCGCTCTCTGGCACACGAGACTGTCCTCTGGCACCACCGCCTTGGCCACCCGTCTGTGCAGCGGCTCCGTGCCATGCACTCTCGGTACCTTGTCTCTGGCCTGCCCAGGGTCCTTCCTCCCCTCCCAACCTCACCTGCTCCTACCTGTCTCCCCTGTGTCGAGGGACGGCAGCGCGCTGCTCCTCACTCCTCCTCGTTTCCCCCGACGACTGCTCCCTTGCAGACGCTCCACATGGACGTGTGGGGCCTAGCCCGCGTCAGTGGTCAGGGTCAGGAGAGGTACTTCCTGATAGTTGTTGACGACTACTCGCGCTACACCACGGTTTTCCCCTTGCGCACCAAGGGTGAGGTCCCTGATGTCTTGATCCCTTGGATCTGTAGAGTCCGTCTCCAGCTCAGCGAGCGTTTTCACTCGGACTTTCCTGTCCTGCGCTTGCACTCTGACAGAGGTGGTGAGTTCTCCTCCGACCTCTTGGCAGCCTACTGTGCTGAGCACGGCATTGAGCAGTCGTTCACGCTTCCGGCCTCTCCACAGCAGAATTGGGTTGCGGAGTGCAACATTGGCCTGGTCATGGAGGTCGCCCGTACCTCCTTGATCCATGCGGCTGCCCCCCACTTTCTGTGGCCGTTTGCGGTACGGTACGCTGCGCATAAGCTCAACCTCTGGCCCCGTGTCTCCTTGCCGGAGACCTCGCCCATGCTGCTGTGGACGGGGAAGGTTGGCGATGCGTCGCGTTTCCGGGTCTGGGGATCTCGAGCTTTTGTCCGCGATACGTCTGCGGACAAGCTCTCCTCCCGTGCTGTTCCCTGCGTCTTCCTCGGCTTTGTCCCGGACGCGTCTTGTTGGCAGTTTTACCACGCCACCTCGCGCCGAGTCTTGCCCTCTCAGGACGTCAATTTTGACGAGTCCGTCCCCTACTACCGCCTCTTCCCCTACCGCACTGCCCCGCTCCCCCCCCCCGCCTCTCTTCCTCGCGCCAGGTGCTGCTGTTGCAGACCCCCTCCCCCCTCAGGGTGCCGCCCCCTCGGGTGTGTCTCAGGTAGACCCGGTTGAGCCTGTTGAGGTAGCTGTAGACTCTCGTCCTGCTGGGGGTACTGAGCCTGGGGGTGCTGAGCCTGGGGGTGTGGAGCCTGGGGGTGCTGAGCCTGGGGGTGTGGAGCTTGGGGGTGTGGAGACTGGGAGTGCTGAGCCTGGGGGTGTGGAGCCTGGGGGTGTGGCGCCTGGGGGTGCTGAGCTTGGGGGTGCTGAGCTTGGGGGTACTGAGCTTCGGGGTGCTGAGCCGCAGAGTTTAGAGTCTGGGGGTTCTGGGTCTGGAGGTACTGGGCCTGGGAGTCCTACACCTGGAGGAGCCCTCTCCTCGGAGCAGCTGCGTGAGTGGTACTTATAGTACTGCAGCCTCAGGAGAGGTGCTGCTCGAGCCGGACGTGCTGCTGGGACTGGTGCTAGTGCTTCTCCTCCCGTTCGGGAGCTCCCTTCCCGTGAGCGGATCCGTGAGTGGTACGAGCGGCGCTGCACTCTTCAGAGTGGCGTGCCTCGTGTTGCGGACCCCGCTGTCGTGGGAGCTGCTGCTGGTGCTGAGGACCCGGGTGCTGGAGCTGCTGCTGGTGCTGAGGACCCGGGCGTTGGAGCTGCTGCTGGTGCTGCAGACCGGGGCGTTGGAGCTGCTGCTGGTGCTGAGGACCCGGGTGTTGGAGCTGCTGGTGGTGCTGAGGACCCGGGCGTTGGAGCTGCTGCTAGTGCTGCGGACCCTGGTGTTGGTGCTACTGCTGGTGCTGCAGATCCGGGTGTTGGAGCTTTTGCTGGTGCTGCGGACCTGGGCGTTGGAGCTGCTGCTGGTGCTGAGGACCCAGGTGTTTGAGCTGCTGCTGGTGTTGCGGACCCTGGTGCAGGTGTCCCTACTTGCTCTGGTGTCGCTGCACGGTCACGGCCGTACTTCGTTCTGCTCCTTCAGCAGGTTCTTGGTCAGCTCCCTCCTCCTTGTCCTCCTCCCTCCTTAGCGTGTCCTCCGTCTGTCCACCTGCAGTCGTAGTTGCCGTCTGCCTCCTCTCTCCCCGGTCCTTCTCCTTACACTGGTCCGACTGGAGGTCTTACTGAGCGTCGTGAGCCTGAGTCTCGACCTGGGTTGCCTGAGTCTCGTCCTGACGCGCCTGTCCGCACTGCTCTCTCTAGTAGTCGTGTCCAGCGTCAACGTCTTCCTGCTGTCCCAAGCACTCACCGGATGGCGCTTCGTTTGTCCACTGCTCCACAGCATGTCCCACTGCCGTCTCCTCCTGCTTCCTCTCTTCCTGCTCTTGCTGACCCTGCGTCATACTCTCTTCGTGCTGCGAGTCCTACTGTCACGCGTCTCCTGGCTACTGTTGTCAGTGACCCTTCCTTTGAGTCTGCTGCTGCGTCTGCCTTAGTTGCTGAGCTTGTCGACTTTGCTGCCACCTGTCGTCTAGACTACGCTGCTAGCCTGGTTGCTGAGTCTGAGTCTGTCTGTCCTCCGTCCGTTGGGGGCAAGTGTGCTCTTGGCACTGACGTCCTTGAGGACAGGCAGGAGGACTTTGAGTGCTTTGCTGCCGCTTTGCCCCATCTCGTGTCCATGCTTGTTGCCCCTGAGGGAGACCCAGATGCACCAGACATCCCGACCCCACGCTCTTACCCAGAGGCGATGGCCGGTCCCTACTCCTCTCAGTGGCAGTCAGCCATGGACACTGAGATGGCTTCCTGGAAGTCCACAGGCACCTACGTCGACGAGGTTCCCCCACCTGGGGCGAACATCGTCAGTGGCATGTGGATTTTCAGGGTGAAGCAGCCGCAGGGCTCTCCGCCTGTCTTCAAGGCGCGTTACGTTGCACGAGGCTTCAGTCAGCGAGAGGGAGTTGACTTCTTCCAGACCTTCTCCCCGACCCCAAAGATGACCACTCTTCGGGTGCTGCTGCACATAGCCGCTCAGCGTGACTACGAGCTCCACTCGCTTGACTTCAGCACTGCTTTCCTGCAGGGCAGCCTGCACGAGGAGATCTGGCTACGCCGTCCACCTGGCTTCACTGGGTCGTTCCCTCCTGGTACCCAGTGGAGCCTCCGACGGCCAGTCTACGGTCTCCGCCAGGCGCCTCGTGAGTGGCACGACACACTGAGGACTACGCTTGCGCCTCTTGGGTTCGCGCCTTATACTTCTGACCCGTCGCTATTTCTACGCACCGACACCTCACTGCCGCCGTTCTACGTCCTTGTGTACGTCGACGACTTGGTCTTTGCCACTGCTGACACTGTGGCACTCGCCCACGTGAAGTCGGAACTGCAGAAGAGACACACGTGCACAGACCTGGGTG
This sequence comes from Closterium sp. NIES-65, assembly GCA_948144175.1. Taxonomy (NCBI): domain Eukaryota; kingdom Viridiplantae; phylum Streptophyta; class Zygnematophyceae; order Desmidiales; family Closteriaceae; genus Closterium; species Closterium sp. NIES-65. The sequence goes on along the minus strand of CANXME010000812.1, from coordinate 304,952 downwards.
AACTGACAAGCTATCTTGGATTGCGGATCACCCGGGACAGAGCACGCCGCACCATCACCTTGACTCAGTCACACATGGTGCAGCAGGTCCTTCAGCGCTTCCGCTTCACGTACTCCTCGCCTCAGCCCACTCCTCTGCCTACCGGTCACTCGCTCTCAGCTCTGCCTTCGGATGAGTCCGTAGAGTCGAGTGGCCCGTATCCAGAGCTTGTGGGTTGCCTCATGTACCTCATGACCTGCACTCGACCTGACCTTGCATACCCTCTTAGCATTCTTGCACGCTATGTCGCTCCCGGCCGTCACCGGAAGGAGCACATGGATGTAGCTAAGAGGGTGTTGCGCTACTTGTGCAGTACGTCGGGCATGGGGCTAGTGCTTGGAGGGCGAGTCCTAGTTGTTCTCACTGGGCACTCAGACGCTTCTTGGGCGGACGACCAGGCTACTCAGCGGTCGTCTCAGGGCTACTCCTTTAGTCTTGGCTCTGGTTCAGTTTCTTGGCGTTCTACTCGCTCTTCTTCTGTTCTCAGCTCCAGTTGTGAGGCTGAGATCTACGCCACAGCCATGGCAGCCCAGGAGCTACGCTGGCTCACCTACTTGCTGACCGGCCTTGGAGAGCAGCCTCGTTCTCCTCCAGTGCTGTACGTCGACAACAAGGCAGCCATTGCCTTGTGTGAGGAGCACAGACTGGAGCACAGAACGAAGCACATTTCTCTGCGGTACTTCCTTGCTCGAGAGCTGCAGCAGCGTGATCAGCTTCGCCTGCGTTACGTGGCCTCTGAGGCCAACACTGCTGATGTGTTCACCAAGGCGCTTCAGCCTTGTGACCATCAGCGCTTTTGCACACTTCTAGGCCTTGTGCCTACTGGACCTCACTTGCTTACTTCTTGAGTCTGTTTGTACTGTGATCTCTATATATATATACCTGCATGTTTACTCTTGCTAGGTTGTGATCCTTGTACCTTTTGCTCTATTATATACCTGCATGTGAACTGGTCTTGTGACCACTTGCTTGTGCTCGGAATTTGTGTGGTATCCTTGAGATCCACCCTGAGCTTGTTTTGCCTTGCTTGCCTTGACTGGTCTTGGGACCCCTAGTTCTCCCCCACTTCGCCTATGGGGGTGTGTCAAACATTATATATATGTTGTGGTTGTTTAGGCTACAGTGGGTTAGCCTATAGGGGGTATACAATTCTAGGGCTAGGTACTTGTACTCATTTCACTGTTAGTTCATTCATTCCTGTTCAGTTATTCCAACACCTCGCGTCGTGTTCTGTCCTCTCAGGGCGTCACGTTTGACGAGTCGATTCCTTACTATCGTCTCTTCCCCTACCGCACTGCCCCTCTCCCCCCCCCCCCCCCCGCCGCACTTCCTAGCACCAGGTCCTCCTCCGGTAGAAGCCCTTCCCCCTAAGGGTCCTGCCCCCTTAGGTGTGTTTGAGGTAGACCCTGTCGAGCCTGTCAAGGTAGCTGTCGAGTCTGGTGCTGCTAGGGGTGCTGAGCCTATAGGTGCGGGGCATGGGGGTGCGGAGCCTGAGCGTGCAGAGCCTGGGGGTGCTGAGCATGGGATTGCTGAGTCTGAGGGTGCGTAGCCTGGGGGTGCTCAGTCTAAGCGTGCTGATCCTGGAGGTACTTTGTCCTCTGGAGGTCCTCCGGGTGTCTTGTCTCGACGGGAGCCACTCTCTCCACCGCATCTGCGCAAGTGGTTTGCTCGTCGCTGGAGCCGTACTGCTGGCGCTGGGGGGCTTGCCGCTGAGGTGCTGCTGGCACTGGAGGCACTACTAGTGCTGTAGCAGCTGGAGGTGCTGGAGGCGCTGGTCCCGGAGGTGCTCGTACTAGAGGTCCCGGAGCTGCTGGAGCCGGAGGTGCTATAGGAGTTGGAGGTACTGCTGGTGCTAGAGCTGTTGGAGGTAATGGAGCCGCAGGTCCCGGAGGTGCTCATACTGGAGGTACTAGAGCTGCTGGGGCTGGTGGTGCTGCAGGAGTTGGAGCTGGGGGCGCTGGAGCTGTTGCTGCTGGAGGTGCTGCTGGAACTGGAGCTGCTAGAGGTACTAGAGCTGGTGTTGCTGCAGGAGTTGGAGCTGGAGACCCTGGAGCTGGGGGACTGGTTGTGGAGGCGCTGCGCGGTCCCGACGGTACTTTGTTCCACTCCTTCAGCAGGTTCTTGGTCTCCCGCCGTCTACTGGTCCTACTCCTCCCTTACTGTGTTCGCCGTCTGACCAGTCGCAGTCGCAGTTACAACCAGCCTCCCTACGGCCTGGTCCTTCTCCTTACACTAGGCCGACCGGAGGTCTTGCTGAGCGTCGTGAGCCTTCATCTCGCCCTGCGTCGCCTGTTTGCGCTGCTCACACTTGTCGTCGTGTTCCGCGTCCGGGTCCTCCTCCTGTCCCCGACACGCACCAGATGGCACTTCGTCCTTCCTCTATTCCACTGCGTGTCCCTCTACCATCTCCTCCTACGTCCTCCCTTGCTGACGGTCCGGACCCCGAGTCTGACTCACTTCGTGCTGCCAGCCCTACCGTCATGCGTCTGCTAGCTACTATTGTCACTGACCCTTCCTTTGAGTCCACTGCTGCGTCTGCCTTAGTTGCTGAGCTTGTTGACTTTGCTGCTCGTTGTCGTCCCGACTACGCCACTAGTCTTGTTGCTGAGTCAGATTTTGTCTGTCCCCCGTCCGTCGGGGGTGAGTGCTCTTGGCACGGACGTCCTTGAGGATAGGCAGGAGGACTTTGAGTGCTTTGCAGCTGCCATACCTCATCTCGTGTCCGTGCTGTTGCACCTGAGGGAGACCCGGTACACCACACATCCCGACCCCGCGCTCTTACGCAGAGGCGATAGAGGGTCCCTACTCCTCTCAGTGGCAGTCAACCATGGACGGAGAGATGGCATCCTGGAAGTCCACAGGCACTTACGTTTACGAGGTTCCCCCTCCTGGGGCGAACATCGTCAGTGGCATGTGGATTTTCAGGGTGAAGCGGCCGGTGGGTTCTCCGCCTGTCTTCAAGGCGCGTTACGTTGCACGAGGCTTCAAACAGCGATAGGGAGTTGACTTCTTCCAGACCTTCTCCCTGACCCCGAAGATGACCACTCTTCGGGTTGTGGTGCACGTCGCCGCTCAGCGTGACTACAAGCTACACGCTCTTGACTTCAGCACTGCTTTCCTACAGGGCAGCCTGCACGAGGAGATCTGGCTGCGCCGCCCTCCTCGATCCACTGGCTCGATTCCTCCTGGTACCCAGTGGAGCCTCCGGCGGCCAGTCTACGGTCTCCGCCAGGCGCCTTGCGAGTGGCACAACACACTGAGGACGACCCTTGCTCTTGGGTTTGCTCCTTCTACTGCTGACCCATCGCTATTTCTATGCACCGACATGTCGCTGCCGCCGTTCTACATCCTCGTGTACGTCCACGACTTGGTTTTTGCCACTGCTGACACTGAGGCACTGACTCTAGTGAAGTCGAAGCTGTAGAAGAGACACATGTGCACAGACCTTGGTGAGCTGCGCAGCTATCTTGGCTTGCAGATCATGCGGGACAGAGCACGGCGCACCATTACCTTGACCCAGTCACACAAGGTGCAGCAGGTCCTTTTGCGCTTCGGCTTCTAGTAATCCTCACCACAGGCCAATCCTCTGCCTACCGGTCACTCGCTCTCAACTCTGCCTTCGCTCTGATACCATGTCAGAATCCCAACCACTAGACCATTGGGATAAAAGAGCTTCTTAAGTAGCGGGTCAGTGCGCCCGTAACTCCCAGGACAACGAGTCTATAACCCTTCCCTAGGATCAACCGGGGATCACCACTGGACCTCTGACACCCCCGCGCACTTGGATGCCCGAAATGCACACACTGGGATCCGAACCCGAGACCTTCACTCTGATAACATGTCGGACTCCTAGCCACTAGACCACTAGGATAAAAGGGCTTGTTACGTATCGGGTCAGGACAACGAGCCTGTAACCCTTCCCTGGGATCAATCGGGGATCACCAGTGGACCTTTGACACGTAGAGCTGAGTGGCCCGAATCTAGAGCTTGTGGGTTGCCTCATGTGCGTGATGACCTGCACTCGACCTGACCTTGCTTACCCTCTTAGCATCTTGGCACGCTACGTTGCACCCGGGAGACACCGACCAGAGCACTAGAAGGCTGCTAAGAGGGTGATCCGCTACTTGTGCAGTACGTCGGGCATGGGGCTCGTGCTTGGAGGACAGGGTCCAGTTGTCCTCGCTGGTCACGCAGACGCTTCTTGGGTTGACGACTTGGCTACGTAGCGGTCGTCACAGGGTTACACCTTCAGCCTTGGTTCCGGTTCTGTTTCGTGGCGGTCTACCCGCTCGTCTTCTGTTCTCAGCTCCAGCTGTGAGGCTGAGATCTACGCAGGGGCCATGGCTGCACAGGAGTTATGTTGGCTCACCTATCTGGTGACCGACCTGGGAGAGGCGCCTCGTTCTCCTCCAGTTCTGTACGTCGACAACAAGACCATGATTGCCTTGTGTCAGGAGCACAGACTGGAGCACAGAACGAAGCACATCGCTCTACGTTACTTCCTTGCTCGAGAGTTGCAGCAGCGTGGTCAGCTTTGTCTTGTTTATGTGGCCTCTCAGGCCAACACTTCTGATATCTTCACCAAGGCACTTCAGCCTTGTGATCATCAGCGAGTCTGCACTGTTCTAGGCCTTGTGCCTACTTTGCCTCACTTGCTCACTTTTTGGCTTTGCTTGTACTGTGATCTATATATTTATACCTGCATGCTTACACTTGCTAGGTTGTGATCACTATCCTGGTTGTTCTCCTCTATATATACAGCTCTGCATGTGAACTGGCCTTGTGGCCATTTGCTTGTGCTCAGAATGCGTGGTGACTTCGTGATCCACCCTGAGCTTGACCTTGCTTCGTTCTCTTGCTTATCCCCCACTTTGCCTATGGGGGTGTGTCAGAACTATGCTTTAGGCTGTAGTGGGGCACTCCTTATGGGGTACAGCCCAATTAGGTTTTGCTGTACAAACCTTGTACTGCTGTCTTCGTAGTCACTCTTGATTCCTACTTTCTGACACCTTTTTTGTACGTGACTGTGTAGTGGAAGTTGGACTCCAGATAGTCCAACCAGCGGATCTGTCGCGGGCTGAGATTCTGTTGGGCGCAAAGGTGCTGTAGTGATCGGTAGTCTGTCCGTACTGTCACGTCTGCTCCCGTGAGGTAACATCGCCACACCTTGAACGCGTGCACGATCGCCAACATCTCGTGGTCGTATATCGGGTAGTTGCGTTTCGGCGGGTGAAGCTTGCGAGACTCGTACGCAATTGGCTAGAGGCTGTTCCCGAAGTCCTGGAACAATTCTGCTCCCACGAGGATGTCGCTAGCGTCGGTGACGAGCTCGAACGGACAGTGCGGATCTGCAATGTGAAGTACGGGCGGCGAGCACAAAATTTGTTTGAGGGCCGAGAAGGCAGCTTGCTCTTTCTCCCCCCACGTGTACTCAACCCCCTTCCTCAGCGGGTCGGTCAACGGGGCTGTCAACTTCGCCATGTCGGGGACGAACTGGCGCACGTAGTTGACGAACCCCAAAAATCTCTGCAGCTCGGTCAAATTTGTCGGCGCGTGTCACGCTTGAATCATCTCGATTTTCTTCGGGTCTATTTCCACTCCTTTAGCTGAAATTATGTGTCCCAAAAACTCCAGTCTATCCTGTAAGAATTCACACTTAGATGCTTTGGTCAGTAGGCGGTTCTCACTCAGTACTTCAAAAACTGCTTCGATATCCTGTAGATGTTGTGCTATGTCGGGGCTGTAAATCAGTATGTCGTCGAGATACACGGTGATGCACTTATCTAAAAGCGGGGAGAAGGCTTTGTTCATGGTCATTTGAAGGTGGCGAGGACGTTGGTCAGTCAGAAGGGCATGACAGTGTATTCAAAGGATCCGTAGCGTGTTCAGAAAGTTGTTTTCGAGCAGCCGGGTGGGTTGACTCCTCGAAGGTTGATTTCGAGAAAACCCGGGCTGTTCGCAGTTGGTCGATCAGTTCGTCGGCTCGTGGGATGGGGTAACGGGACTTGATGGTAACCCTATTCAGTACGTGGTAGTTAATGCACATGCAAAAACCTCCGTCTTTTTTCGGCGTGAACAGTATCGGTGCTGCGAAGGGTGACGAACTCGGGCAAATAAACTCTTTCTCGAGCAGGTAATCCAGCTGCTTCCTCTGTTCGTCCAATTCAGGTTGGATCAGTTGGAACTGTCGTTGTTCTGTCGGGTGTGCCCCCGGTTCTAACTCTATCATGTGTCGACGGTCGCTGAGGTGGCAGTCCTGTTGGCAGGTCATCCGGAAATATCCCACTGTACTGCTTCAGGAGCACTGCCAAGTCATCCGGTACGTCGACTAGCAGAATCAGTAAATCCCCCCCTTTGTCTGTTGCCTTGGCTTCTCGAATGTCAACCGCATACACGTGTGCTCCTGCCGCTATGGCGCGTTTCATCGTGATCGCATTCACACGCACCGACGAAGACTCAGGCGAGCCCCAACGAGGTATGACGATGTTGTTACCATTCACTCGCACGGTGCAGTCACCCGTCGCCTAGTCGATTCGCAAATTGTGTCGTCATAGCCAATTACGACCGAGTCAAATGTCGGTTCCGTCGAGGGTTGCCGCGAGCATTTCCTGACTAAATGTGAAATTACCCCCCCATCGAATCCGAACCCGGTCCAGACGTTCCCGTATCGCCAATGGCGCTCCGTCAACCAGTCTTGCGTCGATCTCAGATAAACATCTGTCCAGTGGCAGTCTCAGTTTCCGTGCTGTGGCGGTGTTGATTAGGCTATGGCTGGCTCCCCCATCTACGAATATTTTAACTAAGTCTATCCCAATTTTCCCACTAAGTAGTATGGGGCTGTCTACCGTAGTATCCTTATTCGGCCGGGTGCGGTCGATTGCGTGAACCGGCACAATCACTCGGTGAGGGTCGGTTGGGTCGGGCGAGCGGCGTGAACTGTCAGAAGAGGGCCTGTCTACTACTGACTCCCAGCGTTTCCCTGCTGCTTGGTCTGTTTCTGCTACTCAACTTCACCCTTTCCCTTAGCGTTTTCCGGGCATTCACTCTTACGGTGTTCCGGCCGATTGCACGCGATGCAGCGCCTTTTGAACGGCGTGGCAGCGGCGTTCGCGGCGACGGCACGTATCGTAGTGCCCTCGTTTGTCCCACGAGACCGATGTCCCCAGTTGATGTTGCTTCCGTAGGACCCAAGTCTCAGTCGGCGGAAAAAGTCGAGCTTCTCCGCCATGGCGAGAATCTCCTGAAAATCAGTGATGCCGTGGAGCTGGATTTCCTGAGCGATGTCATGCTTCAGGCTGCCGATGTAGCGGTCAATACGCTCGGATTGGTACATGTAGCCCACCTGCTCGCATAGCGCCAAAAACCCGCTCGTGTAATCCTGGATGGAACCGAGTTGGCGCCAAGTGCGGAGTTTCTGTCGCGCCGCGATCGAAGTCGCAATTGGCTCAAATTGAGCGCGTAGACCTGCGCACCACGTGTCCCGCGTGCGATATTGTGGCACCTCAATGAAATACGACGGCGCCCAGGGTCCGGTTTGTCCTTCCCGTGTCGATAGAGTTGCGTAGTCTATCCGCTTCGTGACGATGACGCGCCACCAGTCCATGGCGGATCCTCGCAGTAGCGACACGGCGTAGCAAATCTTCGCCGTATCCTCCGAGACGTAGTTGGCGTCAAAGAAAACGTTTAACGTGAACAGCCATGCCTGAACGATAGGACCACCCTGTTGACTCGGGTCAAAGCACGGCGGACGCTGCGGCTTCAGCGGCATTGGCGACGGCAGAGTTGATTCGCCAACCGGCACAGAGCTCGTGACGCGAGGTTGACTCTTGGCTGCATGCGTCGCTTCGGGGTGTGTCGTGCCGTGGTCGTCGTCTCCGTCGTGGCAGACGACGCCATCACTGGCCGTGCTTGCAAGTTGCCCCACACTTCCGTGTTGTGATGCTTGTGGTGCGGGTTGTACCGGAGTGCCAGGTGCTTGTGATTGCACTTGTTGTGCTCATGCGACGTCGTTCTGCAATGATGTGCGTTCCGCCATAAGTGCCGCGATTTCTTCCGAATTCTCGTTCACCTAGCGCAGCAATTCGTTCATGCGGTCTTGCGAGAGTGTCGTGACGTCAATATGTTCAACCATTTCGAAGGGCTTCGGCTCGGCTTAGTCTAGGCGCAGTCGTGGCTGCACGCGTTTACGAGAGAACGCGAGGACAGCGGCTCCTACGGTCTAAGGTGCGTGAGTCCCTTTTGTTACGATCAGAAGTTGATCATACCCAGGATCACCTCAAGAAGGTTCGCACACTAACTTAGTGGTGGTGGGCCCTTCACCTCAATAGCAGAAAAACATGAGATGATTTAAACATGCAAATACAGAAAATACAATAGGAGTACAAGGAATTCGAATCGTCCTAGCTAGCCATGTACTCTAAGGGGTACATTCCCTTATTCAAATTCATTCCCAATCGTGCGGCGCGTAAAGTTACGAAACTGTTCCCGCCAAATCCCTCTTCCCTCAAGCTGCCCGATGTCGTCTGCTCCAGCGGTCCAGATCCTCTCTAACCGTCTGCATCGCTTCGGGTCAACTCTGACTCCTCGAATTCATTCTCGATACTGTGTGCTTCACTTAGCTGCGGTCAGGAGTGCACAATGATATTTTACTATTCGTAACACCCCCCTTCACTTCTGGCCGTAGCTCGTCTTCACCTGCTTTACCACTCCACTGAGCTCGGAGCAGTGTTGGTACTGCTGGCGTGGCAGTCGCTTCGTCAGGAAGTCAGTTGCCATGTCATCTGTTGGGCAGTACGTCAAGTTGACCTTGCCCTTGTCCACTTCGTCCTTGACGAAGAAATACCTCAGCGCAATGTGCTTGGTGCGGTTGACGAAACCAGGTTTTTCCGCGATCCGGATGGCGCTCTGGTTGTCGCAGTGCAGGCGGAAGGTAGGCAAAATTGGGATTTTCGCCTCCTGCAGGAGTTCCTATTGTCAGTAGATCTGCACTGTGGATGCCCGGTTGATCCTGGAGAGGGTTACAGGCGCGTTCGCCTGGGGGGTTATGGGCGCACTGACCCGCTACTGAAACAAGCCCTTTTATCCCAGTGGTCTAGTGACTGGGATTCTGACATGGTATCAGAGCGGTCTCGCGTTCGATTCCCGGTGTATGCACATGTAGGCCGTTGCCGCTGTGCTTAGTCCTGGGCCTCCCAGTGTGGAGGGGTGTCAGTAGATCTGCACTGTGGATGCCCGATTGATCATGGAGAGGGTTACAGGCGCGTTCGTCTGGGGGGTTATGGGCGCACTGACCCGCTACTGAAACAAGCCCTTTTATCCCAGTGGTCTAGTGACTGGGATTCTGACACCTGTAAGTCTGCCTTCGCAAACTGCTGCTGCTGCTGCGATGGATTCCGCTTCCGCGGATGACAGGGCAACCAGCTCTTGTTTCTGCGAATTCCATGAGATTAGTCCCGTCGGCTTGAGGCGGAACAGGAAGCCAGTCCTGGACCGTCGATTGTCAGGATCTGCTGCGTGATTAGCGTCCACGTAGCCGATGAGGTTGAAAGATGGGGTCGGCACTGTTGAGTAGCAGAGCCCAATCTTGGGCGTTGAGACGAAGAACTGTAGAGCGCGATGTAGATCCAGAAGGTTCTCAGCCGTTGGTTTGCGAGAGTACTGAGCCAGTTGGCTCGCAATGTAGGAAAGGTCGGGCCTGCAGATGACAGAGGCGAAGAGCAGGCATCCCAGCTGCTGCTGATAAGTCTGAATGCCAACTGGGGATAGGGCTTTGTTATCAGGTTTGTGGTTCGGTCCGGGAGTGCGATAAGGGGTGGAGAGCGGTGCAGGGGAAATGTTGAAGCGTTTCCCAAGCTCCTCTGCATACTTGGCCGCTGAGAGGTGGATAGCTGCCGGCTCGTAGGAGATATTGAGTCCTAAGAACTACTTCACTTCGTAGTTGCAGGTGATGTCGAAGCGCCCTTTCAGATTCTTCTCGAACTGCTTGAGTAGTTCGTTGCTTGACCCTATGTACAGCAAATCGTCGACGTAGACGGTGAGCAGAATGTAATCTCCGTGGAAATCGCGGCGATACATTCCTAGGTCGTGGGGCATCTGCTTGAAGCCGATTTCGAGCAGAATGTTGTGTAGATACTGCTGCCAGAGCCTTGGTGCTTGTTTTATCCCGTAAAGCAATTTGTGCAGTTGGCACTTTTCGCAAGTCCCCTTCTCCGTAAGTGTGCGGCTGCTCCACGTAGATCACTACATCTACTAACGTGTATAGGAACGCGTTCTTCACGTCGATTTGTCGGAGCGGCAGATGTCGTGCAGCGGCAATGGCGAGGAGAATTCTGACAGAGGTGTGACGGCTTACGGGCGCGAATGTTTGATCGAAGTCAATTCCGTGCCTCAGATCGTAGCCACGCACGACCCACCGCGCCTTGAAGTGCTCAATCATGCGGTACGTCACACCTCTGTCAGAATTCTCTCAGAGAATTCTGACAGAGGTACGTCCAGTAGATTGGCGGAAGCTTTGACTGCTTCATTAGCGCGTGCACCTTCGCCATGAGCGTGCGGTTGGTACGCTCGGCTACGCCCTGCTACTGATGCGCGTAGGAGAGAGAGAGACGTGGTGTTCGATCCCCTGCTGCGCCAGGTAATCCTGTATCTCCTTGCTCCTGAATTCTGCTGCACCGTCAGATTGCCAGATATTCAGCTTCTCCCCAGATTGCCGTTGCGCGTGCTCCAGCCAGAGGCGAAATACCTCATACGCTCTACTGCACGCTTCCACAATCACGACCCACACGTAACGTGTCCCGGCGTCGATGAAGGTGAGCGTGTATAGCTCGTCGTTGACCCCGCAGTGCCCCACGTTCAAGAAGTCGCTGTACACCTTGTACAGCTTGGGGTAGCAATGTGTCCCTGGCTCGAGCAACGGGAACGGCTGGTGGCTTAGCGCGGCTTCGGGGTAGACGGTGCAGTTGCACGGATGTGTCGCGCCTCTCACTTTGGTGCCGTCTGGGCGCAGGAGTGCGCCAGGAGCGAAAACTCTTGCATCAATGCAGTTTTTCAGCGCCGCGCGCCAAAGTGCCCGAGGCGCTGATGCCAAAGTGCATCGTCAGCGCGAAGACCGAAGGTGCGCATATAGCGCGCGCGGGCTTCTTCAGGTACTAGGGCAGGTTTTGCTGCTGCTTCTTCTGCTGCTTCTCTTCGTCGTTGGCAGTAGTTAGCATTAGCACCAAGAACTCTCTGTCGCGGATTACGGAGAGAGAGAGAGAGAGAGAGAGAGAGAGAGAGAGAGAGAGAGAGAGAGAGAGAGAGAGAGAGAGAGAGAGAGAGAGAGAGAGAGAGAGAGAGAGAGGCACCTAGGGACTTAGCCTCTCAAGCCTCCCCTAGCCTCCCTAGTCCTAGTATAAAGGCCTCAGCAGGCCTTGTTGCCTCTTCATTATTCAGTTTTTGGTTGGGTTTCTCTCCTGACCGAGCGTCTCGCGCCGGCCGCCTTCGCCGGCCGACGCTCGACAGCGCGGCCTTCGGCCGCGCGTGAGGGGTGGCAAGAAACACACAAAACAAGCAACTATTGGCACACATACACGCATGGCACACACCACTCTAGCCTAGGTGAAGCATGGAGCAAGAGGAGCCCGCATCTACACGCGGTGAGCTCCCGGGGCACGCGGACGCTAGACCTGATCCGCATCAAACACAGCAAGCAGCCCTGACAGCGTGCGATGCAACTCACGCACCAACACCGTGCCTGCGGCGATCGCCCCGGATCCAGTCCCTGCATGCAACAACCGCCGCAGCCCACGCACAGCAGAACCAAGGGGCCCGACCCCCGCAAGCCCACCCGGCGCGGGCGCAGCCAACACGGGCGCTAGCAGCTCGGCGAGGCGATCAGCTGCCGCGAAACAATCGTCCCGAGGGCCGCCCACCAGTGAGTCGCCCTGGGACAGGGCGGCATGACCATACACCTGCACCAGATGCACGACCCGCAGCGCCTCCGAGAGGCGCCAGATCTGACCAAGGGTCACCTCCGGAACCGCGACCGGACGCTGAGGCCCCAGTAGGGCTGAGAACGAGTACGCCGCACCTGTGGATGGGGGAGCGGGATCAACGGGCAGCACGGACGGATAATGCGCAGCCACGGGGACATGAGGAGGAGGAACGTTTGCAGGAGGACGAGGGGCTGCCAGGGCAGGAGGTGCTGCTGGAGGAGGTGCCGCGGGGGTCTGAGCAACACGCGGGGAGTTGCTCTGGCTCGCCTGCCCGTTCCGCTCCTCGCGCACAGCAGCAGACACCGCGCGCTGCAGATCAGCCATCGTCACCGGCTGATCAGACCCCCAGCCGCCATCCCGCTGACGCGGCCCCCACCAGCCGCCTCGGTCGCCGCGTTGCGCCGCCCAGTTCGCCCGAGAACCGCGGCGCCGCGGAGAATTGTGGCGGCGCCGGGACGTCGCGCGTACGTCCTGACGCGCTGGGGATTGCGGCCGCTGCTGACGACGGCCAGGAGACTGCGGACGCCGAGCGGTCGGCGCAGAGGGATTCGCCACCAGTGGCGCACCAGGAACGGCCACAGACGGCGCAGACGGACCCGCCTCGGGCGGAGCAGGCGGAGCAACACCCGGCTGGGCAACGGGAGCATCAGCAGGCGGCACGAGAGGAGCCCCCGCAGACGGTGCAGAGGGCGCAATCGCGGGAGGCGCAGAGGGAACAGCCACGGCCAGCGCAGGAGCAGATCCCGCCTGCACAAGCAGAGGAGGCGCCAGCGTCGGAGGCGGCGCAGACGGGGGAGCCAGAGAGGCGGGAAGCGCCGGCTGGCCCTGGACGTCAGTGGTGGCGGACCCCTCCGGCTGGTCAGTCACGCCGCCAGCAACAACCGCCCGCGCGGCGGCTGCCGACGGAACAGCAGGGTCGGCAGCTCAAGGAACGACTGACGGAGCAGATACATCAAACGCCGCCGCGAGGGGAACAGGCGGCTCGATAGGAAGAGACGCCAAGGCCTCTTGAAACGACGGTGCGGGGCGAGGAAGGATTTCAGCGTCTACTGTCACGAGCCTCGGAACAGGCAGCGTTGGGGAGCCCGTCGGCATGGTCCCCGTTCCGGAGGCAGGCGGTGGCTTTCCGAACGCAACCGACGCAGCGCCAACGTGCATTGGCGAATAATCGGTCGGCCCAGCAATCACCATCGCGAGGCCGAGGAGGGCGAGGCAGAGGGAGAGTGACGGCTAGCGGCGCAGGGGGTGGACCGGAGAATGGCTTCCAAGCGGCAGGGAGACAGGCTTTAACGGTTCTGGAGAGAACTGATGAGGAGGAGGAACGACGGGACCCTTCTTATAGGGAGGAGCCGCTCCCACAAAGTGAAGACGACGAGGAGGAAACAGATGATGCAGGAGAGAGGCTAGGGACTGGGAGGCGAGCTGGTGAGCATGAGGCGGACGAGGAAGGAGGCAGGCAACAGATCAATCGGACGGCCACAATCCCAACTCCTAGACAGAGCGACGCACAAAGGCGCGAGCAGAGACATCAGGCAGCACGCTCTCGCAGCGCGTCCGCAAACCAAGCACATTTCCCCCGCTACTTCTCGCCAGGGGAATTGGCGAAACGATCAGACCTGTTCGCAGCCATCGATGACTGGGACTTGGCGGCACTTTGCGACAGTCGTCAGCCATCCCTGTCGCGCCGATTACCGCCCAATTTGTGTCAGCTATTTTCGCTGGTGTTACTCACCCCGCTCCTACACCTCGCGCGAAACCCTGACTCAGTCGCAGGCTGGCGACTGCTGCTGTTTCTCCCTCGGCTCACACTTCGCCAACCGTCGCCAAGAAGACCGAAGTGGCCCGAAGTCAAAGCCCGTCTCAGAGCTTTCCAGCGTGGCGAATGGGGGCAGCTGTACTCTGACACGATCGAAGCCAACAACATCCCACCGCCTCCACGTCACCAGCCAGACGAGGCGGGAGTTCTCAGCAGGGCGGAAGGCCTGGCCAAGCGAGGAAGCCTCCGCCGAGCCGTGCTGGCCCTCGAGTCAACCCCAGTCTGCCCACCTGGCCCAGCAGTTTTGGAAGAACTCCGCGCGAAACACCCCCGAGCCGATGACGAGCAGCTGAGCTGGCCAACGACACCAGGCCCGAACCTGCAAATCAGCCAAGCCGATTTCGCCAAGCTTCTGGGTCGGTGCGAAAATGGTGTGGGGACCGGACCGTCCGGAACCGCCTTCGAACACCTTCGCGACGCATCGGCAACCAACGCATCGGTCTGCACCCACCTACATGCCCTAGTGAACACCATCCTGGCAGGCAAATTACCCGAGCCAGTGGCAGACCTGCTGACGGCGTCGCGCCTAATAGCGCTGTCCAAGCCAGGCGGGGGGGTTCGGCCAATTGCAATTGGCGAATGCCTGACGCGCCTCGCAGGCAAGGCTGCTCTGACCGCAATTGGGGAAGCTGCACGTGACCATTTCCTGCCTCTACAGTACGGGGTGGCGGTACCTGGGGGGGCCGAAGCGAACATCCACGTTGCACGTGCCTTCGTTGACTCGAGGGACCGCTGCGTGGTGTTACAGACAGACATTTCGAATGCTTTTAACAGCATTTCGCGACAAGCAATCATCAAAGGGATTTGCGACAGCAACCTTTCGTCACTGCTCCCTCTAGTGCGGCTAACGTACGGTAACCCGTCGAAGCTGTACCTTGATTCGAATTTCGCCAGCCACCCACTGAACAGTGAACGCGGGGTGAGACAAGGAGACCCACTCGGTCCTCTACTGTTCGCAGCAGGGATCCACCCAGCACTCCGCGAAACTGCAGATGCCCACCCCCACGTTCTCTGTTTGGCGTATGCAGACGACGTGACGTTTTTGGGGGACAACGCAGACACTGTAGCAGCATTCAATTTCTTCACGAGCAAGTTAGCGCACCTGGGGCTTACACACAATCCGCAGAAATGTGCGGCATGGAGCACGAGAGGCGACGAGGAGATTCAGCTACCGCCAGGAGTCCCGTTATCTCAGGACGGGATACGCCTTCTAGGTAGCTTCCTGGGGCCAGCGGCGGGTGCGGCCAAGTTCCTGGCAGGGCAGCTGGAGGAAATGGCGAAGCCGCTGCCACTGTTAGAACGCGCCGACCCCCAAGTAGCCTCCCTGCTACTGACCCGCTGCATTTCTAGACGCGTCGCATACCTCACAAGGACCACGCCACTAAACCTCCTGCCACGAGACACCTGGGCGCAGTGGGGGCGGGACCTACTAGCTGCGCTCCTGACATCCTGCGGGATTAAAGTCCCGACGTGTAGCACGGAGCAGTCGAGAGTGTGGGCGCAGGCTTCGCTCCCATCGTCCCTGGGTGGCTTAGGACTGACGGACCCGCTCGTGGAAGGGGTCTACGGCTTCGTAGCCAGTTTCACACAAGCCGCGCTCTTCTTTTCCTCCCTGACGCTAGCACCAGACACAGCACTGACCCGAGCACACAGCCACATGATTCTGCCCCGGGACGTCACCACACCGCTCCATTCCTGGCTCACAGAGTGCGAGACTGCCCTGCCCACAGATGCACGCGACGTCGTTGACCAGGAACGGCTCTCTAGGTCAGACATCAAGCTTCAGCACACGCTGGCCCTCAAAGTGCAAGGGAGTCGGTACGCGGTTCAGGTCCAAGAGACAAGGCGAATGAGACTGAATCCTCTGTCTGGGCACACGCAGAGAATGTTCTCATTGACTGGCTACGGCACAGGAGACTGGCTCACGGCGGTACCAGTAGCTTCTTCACGGCGCATGGGGCCGGTACACTTCAGCAACGCCGTGCGCTTCCGGCTGGGCCTCCCTTTCTCCACTCCGAAAAACTGTGACTGTACTGACCACACCGCTATCACAGACCCGCGCCTCCCCAACCACCTTTTCCGCTGCGGCACAGGGAAGCACCGTACGAATACTCATAATGAGCTCCGCGACGCTTGCATCAGCATGGCACAAGACGCGGGGTTCATCGTACACAGAGAAACAAACGTGTACTGCCCCATAGAGGAGCAGACCGCGGACTTTACCATGACGGATAGGAGCAGTGGGGCGGTTTGGGTGTGTGATGTGACGGTAACGGACCCTATTAGTACCAGGGACCCGGAGGCTAGGAAAGGAAGGGGATGGGCGGCCAGGGAGCAGGCGGATAAAAAGAGCAAGCACTATGAAAACCTGCCAGAGACAGTGGGCTTCTTCCCCCTCGCCGTAGAGACCTATGGCTGCCCTTGTGCGGAGGTCCCTGTGTTCCTGAAACTCCTTGCGGACACGGCGGCTCGGCGATACTTCAACGCCGACTCCAAATCCTATCATGCCGCGAAGTTTCTGCACCAGTTCAGGCAGAGGTGGTCGGTTGCACTGCAGAGGGCCCAATCCGTGGGTCTCATGATCAAGTTAGGAGAGGCAGCGGCTGCAGAGAGCCCGCCTGTAGGAGGGATAGGGCAGGAATTGTACCTTGGGGACTGTTTTACCGTCCTTGAGCCTCTTCTTGAGCTCTAGGTGACTTAGTGGGGTTGGATAGTCTAGGTTACCTTGCGTGTTAGTACCTGATGTCTCTCATTGCATGTGTGTACCCTTCTGGCTTATCAATATACGGACCATTAGAGAGAGAGAGAGAGAGAGAGAGAGAGAGAGAGAGAGAGAGAGAGAGAGAGAGAGAGAGAGAGAGAGAGAGAGAGAGAGAGAGAGAGAGAGAGAGAGAGAGGCGGCAGAGAACCCGCCGGTAGGCGGAATTGGGCAGGAACTGAACCTGGGGGATTGTTTTGCGGTGGTCGAGCCCCTCCTGGAGCTCTACAGGAGGTTGTGGGTAGGATCCGGTGCGTTGGTTGTTTCCTAGGCCTCTATAAACCTGCATGCTTGTACTTTGCGGCTAAATCAATACAAGGACCATTAGAGAGAGAGAGGCCCTAGGAGCTAGTCCTTAGCCTCTCCAGCACTCTCCAGTCTAGTATAAAGTGCTCCTCTGCAGCTAGCTCTCCTCATTGTTCGGTTCTCTTCATTTGTTTCTCCTAACCGAGCGGCTCGCGCCGGCCGCCTTCGGCGGCCGACGCTCGACAGCGCGGCCTTCGGCCGCGCGTGAGGGGTGGCAAGGAAACACGCACACGATTGACTGCAAGCAACGGCATACAGACTATGGCGGCATCAACACAATCCTAAGCACCAATGTCAACACAGGGGCAAGCGGAGGCCGAATCTACATCCGGTGAGCTCCAAATGCATGGAGAATGCCAGTTAATGTCCGCCAAAGCTCCCGGACCACCAGCGTACTTGCGCCGATCGCCGCGGCTCCAGATCCAGAGCGCAAATGCCGCTTCAAGCTCCGGACAGCCTCGTCCAGCTGTCCCGCAGCAGCAGCGCCACCCTCCGCGAGCGCAGCCAGCACGGGCGCCAGCAACACGGCGAGCTGGTCAGCCGCATCCAAGCAGGTCTCGCGCGGACGGTCGCGAAACGTCTCAGGAGGGACTACAGGGAGCGAGGAGTGAGCAAGGACTTGTATCAGCAGCAACGCGTGGAGACTCTCTGCGAGGCGGTGGAGCTGACCGAGAGTCGACTCGGGAACACGCGTCTGCAGAGGCTGAAGCGCCTCCGCCAGGAACTGGAGCGGCTCATAAGCTGCATACTGAGCCGCTGCCGCGCCACCACCCGCGGCCACAAACTCCACCCCCGCAACAAGCGGAACCGTCGGCAGATGCAGACGAGAGCCGGGAGCTGGCGCCGCCACAGAAGGAGAGGGAGCTGACGGGACGAGGACAGGGGAAGGAAGTGGAGCGGCCGGCGGAGGGACCACAGGAGGCACAGGCGGACGAGGAGCCACGTGCGCCGGCGCAGCTCGCGGCGAACTGCTCTGGCTCTGCGCCGCCCTCTCCTCGCGAACGGCCCGGGACACCTCCCGCTGAAGATCCGCCATTGTCACGGGCGGACGATACCTCCCGCGACCACCATGTCCGTGGGGACCCCTCCAGTCCCCATTGCCTCCTGGATGAGCGGGCCACTGGGCCTGCTGCTGGTAGCGCCGGGGGGAGTTGCGCCGGCGCCGCGAGGTCTCGCGCCCCTGTTGCGGCGCTGGAGAATGGAGTCGTGAGAGACGGCGGACAGGCAACAGGGGACGAGACGGCTCACCAACAAGGACTGCTGGCGGCAGAGCGGGAGCCACCAGGTCCGCGTCGGGAGGCGCAACCATCGGGGCCGGGCCGACAGTGGTGGCGGACGCCACCTTCGGGGAAGAAGCAGACGCCGGCGCAAGCTCGCCGGGGACAGAAACGACAGGTGCACCAAGAGCGTCAGGGACTGGGACAGGGGGAACAACAACTTTCCCTGCAGGAGCAGCCGTCGTTGGCGCCACAACGGGAGCAGGAGGAACAGGAGTGACAGTCGGAGCGGGAGGAGCAACAGCCGGCGCAAACGGCGCAGCCTCGTTTACGACGTGAGAATCCGCGGATACGAGGGGAGGAGTCTTTTCAGCGTCTACTGTCGCGGGCTTCGGAGCAGACGGCGGCGGGGAACCCGTCGCCATGGTCCCCGCTTCGGAGGCAGCCGACGGCTTTTCGAACACAACCGGCGCAGCGCCAGCGCGCATTGGCGAGTAATCGGT
The DNA here is from genome assembly GCA_948144175.1 of Closterium sp. NIES-65. Classification (NCBI taxonomy): domain Eukaryota; kingdom Viridiplantae; phylum Streptophyta; class Zygnematophyceae; order Desmidiales; family Closteriaceae; genus Closterium; species Closterium sp. NIES-65. The sequence continues at coordinate 286,341 of CANXME010000812.1, read as the reverse complement.
CACACCAGCAATCACCATCGCGAGAACGAGGAGCGCGAGGCGGAGGGCGCGAAGTTGCTAGCGGACAGGGAGGAGGGCCGGAGAACGGCTATCAGTCAGAGGCACGAAGGGCTTTAAACAGGTTAGATAATGACGAAGAGGGAACAGACCCCTCTTATAGGGAGGAGCCCATGCCCTCGAGCGAAGATGAAGGGACGGAAGGAGAGGAAGGAGTAAGGGAGAATGGGAGGAGGACGGGAGCAAGACCAAGACAGTCCCTTGGCGAGCAAATGGACACCGCTGGTGGACCGTCCGATGCCGATCGTACGGGCGACATTCCACCCACACCATCACGAGAAAGGACGGGCCGCACCAGGCGACATTGGGCCGCGGCAGACACGACGGCGGTGCGGGAAAATCCAAATCTCCCTCGCTATTTCATGCCAGAGGAGCTGGCGGTGCGGGCAGACTGGTTCGCAGACATCGCGAACTGGGATATCCCTGCCCTCTGCGACAGTCGGCAACCATCTCTGGTACGGCGGTTACCGCCAAACCTGTGCCAGTTGTTTTCGCTGACGCTACTGACCCCGTTACTCCACCTGTCACGAAACCCGGAATCAGAGGCAGGTTGGCGCCTCCTCTTTCTACCACGCCTGACACTTCGCCAAAACTCGCCACGAAAACCGAACTGGCCCCAGATCAAGGCCCAGCTCCGAGCCTTCCAGTGTGGCGAGTGGGACCAACTGTACAAGGACGCGATTGAAGCGGTCAGCTCACCCGCGCCACCACGTCATCAGCCCGACGCTACCGGGGTCATCAGCAGAGCCGAGAGGCTGGCAAAACGGGGTAGCTTGCGCTGAGCAGTGTTGGCATTAGAGTCAACGCCAGTCTGCAAACCAACCCCAGAAATCCTGGAGGAGCTCCGACGGAAACATCCGCTAGCCGAATCAGGACAAACGACGTGGCCACCCACGTCCGAGTCAAAATTATCCATCTCCCACGCTGACTTCGCCAAACTACTGGGGAGGTGTGAGAATGGGGTCGGTGCCGGCCCTTCGGGAACAACTTTCGAGCACATGCGCGACGCGGCAATCACGAACGGGCGAGTCAGCACCCATCTGCACGCATTGATAAACACCATTTTGGGGGGCAACCTACCAGCACCGGTGGCGGACCTACTGACAGCCTCGCGACTCATAGCCCTGGCCAAACCTGGTGGGGGGGCTTGACCAATCGCGATTGGCGAGTGCATCACTCGGCTGACAGCCAAGGCAGCCCTCGCAGCCACGGGCGATGCTGCACGTAACTATTTCCTGCCTCAACAGTATGGAGTGGCTGTGCCAGGTGGGGCCGAGGCAGTTATCCACGTGGCGCGGGCGTATCTGGACAAGCTACCCAACAGCCTGGTGCTGCAGACCGACATCTCGAATGCATTCAACAGCATATCCCGACAAGCTATCGCGACGGCGTTACAAGAACCCGGGCTATCGCCACTAGTGCCGCTGGTGAAACTGACCTATGGTAACCCGTCCAAGTTGCACCTCGACGCAAATTTCGAATGTGACCCACTGACCAGCGAACGGGGCGTGCGTCAAAGGGACCCACTCGGTCCGTTACTATTCGCGGCAGGAATACACCCAGCACTTCGCGACACTGCTGAGGCATATCCACAGGTGCTTTGTCTAGCTTACGCCGACGATGTCACATTCCTTGGGGAGGCGGCGGACACTGTAGCCGCATTTTATCACTTCACCGAGAGGTTGGCGCACCTGGGGCTAAGACACAACGCGCAGAAATGCGCAGCCTGGAGCAGGGAAGCAGCAGTGAAGGATCAGCTGCCGCAAGGAGTTCCATTTTCCCAAGACGGCGTGCGCTTGCTGGGAAGCTTTGTGGGCCCTGACAGCGGGGCGTCACAGTTCTTGTCGGGTCAGTTACAGGATATGGCAAATCCTTTGCCACTCCTCGAGAAAGCCGACCCCCAGGTAGCATCGCTATTGCTCACCCGCTGTATCTCGAGGCGGGTGGCATACCTCACCAGAACGACACCGCTCCACCTCCTGCCTCACGACACCTGGAGTCGGTGGGGCACTGATCTGCTTGCAGCGCTACTGATAGCATGCGGCATCCGCGTCTCCACCTGCCGCACTGAACAAGCACGTGTCTGGGCGCAGGCCTCAGTGCCGCCGTCCTTGGGAGGGATAGGCATTACCGACCCCCTAATCGAGGGAGTATACGGGTACGCAGCGAGCTTCACACAAGCCGCGCTTTTCCTGGCATCACTAGACGGCGCCCCTGATGGCGCCTTGACGCAGGCTCGGGATCACATGCTGCTGCCTGTAGACGTCGCCACGCCTCTCCACGCATGGCTATCGGAGTGCGAAGCGGCTTTACCAGAGGATGCACGGGAGATCCTGGAGAAGGAGCAGCTGGAGCGATCAGACATTAGGCTCCAGCACGCATTGGCACTGAGGGTACATGGAAGCAGATATGCCGTACAGGTCATGGAGACTCGACGGATGGCGCTGAAACCTCTGTGCAGACACACGCAGCGGATATACTCACTCACTGGCTACGGGACCGGGGATCGGCTGACCGCTATCCCCATTGCGGCCAACAGGAGGATAGGGCCCACCCACTTCTCTAATGCCGTGCGTTTCCGGCTGGCCCTCCCCTTCTCCACACCAAAGAAGTGTGACTGCGCTGATCACACCGCCATCACGGACCCCCGCCTCCCTAACCACCTACTCCGCTGCGGCACGGGCAAGCATCGCATCAACACCCATAACAAGGTGCGCGATGCCTGCATTAGCATGGCCCAAGACGCGGGGTTCATTGTCCACAGCGAGTCATCGGCGCACTGCCCCATTGAGGAACAGACGGCAGATTTTACAATGACGGGCAGAAGCAGTGGGGCAGTCTACGTATGCGACATCACCATTACTGACCCTATTAGCACTAGGGATCCAGAGGCGCAGAAAGGCAGGGGCTGGGCGGCAAGGAAGGAAGCGGACAAGAAGATCCAGCACTACGCCACCCTGCCAGAGACAGTGAAGTTCTTCCCACTTGTGGTAGACACCTACGGCTGCCCCTGCGCAGAGGTGCCACTCTTCCTGAAGCTCTTGGCGGACACTGCAGCTCGGCACCACTTCAACGCCGACTCCAAATTGTTCTATGCTGCAAAGTTCCTGCACCAGTTCAGGCAACGCTGGTCGGTGGCCCTGCAAAGGGCCCAATCTGTGGGTCTCCTGCTCAAGCTTGGAGAGGCTGCGGCAGTAGAAAACCCGCCTGTAGGGGGAATTGGGGACGAGTTGCACCTTGGGGACTGCTTTGCGGTTATTGAGCCCCTGGTGGAGTTGTAGATCTGCGGTGCTTGTGCTTTGCATGCATGTAACCTATGCCTCTATGACTTGCATGCTTGTACTTGCCGTCTATATCAATACAAGGACCATTAGAGAGAGAGAGAGAGAGAGAGAGAGAGAGAGAGAGAGAGAGAGAGAGAGAGAGAGAGAGAGAGAGACAAAAAGAGAGAGAGAGAGAGAGAGCGAGAGAGAGAGAGAGGGAGAGAGAGAGAGAAAGAGAGAGAGAGAGAGAGAGAGAGAGAGAGAGAGAGAGAGAGAGAGAGAGAGAGAGAGAGAGAGAGATGTTCTTTCCAAGGATGGTTCCAGTGACGAAGGTGGGTTTGCGCGGTTCACGAGCAGGTCTGTAAACGGTGCGACGTGAGGTTGATGGCTCATTGCCCCAGTCAATGGTGTCCCAAGGATCGCGATGCCGTGGAATATCAGGGGGAGGTAACGTGGGTGGAGCACGATGCGGGGGCCGACCAAGGGGAACAACTACAGGTGCTGCCTCTGCTTCTTCCCCCCCCCCTTTTGTTCTTCGCGGGAGGCTCCCCAGCCGCTGCCTTCGTCGCCAGTTACAACGCCCTAGCCACCACTTGCTGTTGCCCATGTACCGCCGGTGTTGTCCCATCCACCGGTGTCGCTCGTTCCCCATCCGCCGGCGCTTCGCCACCCCCCTTCACTGGAGGCGCTCTCCTCCTCGTCGACCCCCCATGCACCGCAAGGGAATGTCCCGCGCGCCTCGGCAAGACTCTGTCGGCGGAGCTCCTCTACTCCGCGACGCGCCAAGTCGTCTTCTACTGCCACGGTGAGTTTTGCCGAGGGGTCGCGCCAGTGGGGGTAGGCCTTCTGGAATTCCTCCCGTGTGTAGGGGCGCGTAACTCCGTGCGCGTCGAAGGTGCCAACAGCGGTGCCACGCAGCATGCCTTGGAGGTGTTCTGTTGCCGAGCCGATGAGGGGATGTCCCGGTGTTCCGAACATGCCACGCGTTGCGATTTCAATCTCTAGTTGCGACATTCCCTCGTTTGGCGGTGTATGTCATTCTTCTTCGGCGATGGCGGCAAGTCCGCGGCCGGCAACTGCGCTGGTTGATGTTGTTGGCATGTGGCAGTCCCTACAGATGCCGTCTGGGTCAGGGTCGTGCAGTGCCAGTTCATGTGGGTGAGGGTGATGCGGCACCCACGGTCTTTCGTCCGGGTGTTTCCAGTCCTTGCGGTGAATGTGCTCAAAGCGCTGTGGAACGAGATCGATTAACTCGTTCGAATCGCCGCTGCAGTCGGGAATATCAAAGTCCAGGATGTACACTCTATTTTCGGAGTGTGCTCTTCTGATCTGCCTGCAGGAAAAGGTCGACGATTTATAGTGAAGCAGGATGTCGCGTGTCTCGCGATCCGTACTGAGATCGACACCGCAGTCCATGAGCTGAGCGGCGGAAAGTAAGTTGAAGCGCGGATTCTGGACGATCAGCACATCGTTAAGTGTGATGTGTGTGCGACTTCCTCATGCCTTGAGCACGACGATGCCTTGCGCGCAGGCGCGTATTGTTGGCCACGGTGACGTATGTGACCATAGGAGTGGGGACGGCGTTGGAGACGAAGCGCTCGGAGCCCACCATATGCTGGCCGCTACAGATGTCCAAATACCAGGTGTTGTACCGCTTCCTGTCGTCACGTGCGAGCAGCGCCAAACGCAGCGTAACGAGGTGAGGTGTGTCGAATTTTAGGAACTGCTCACGAGAGAGCCAATTGAGTGGCGCCGCCCGCATGTCAGGTACGTGCGGGGGACTTTCGAGCAGCATGATTGGGAGGTTCCAGTCCTGGTCATCGTCGTCGGTGAAATGTGAGGCGCGTGCTGAAAGAGTTATTGTTGGCGAATGCGCTAATTGGGTGCGGAGCTGGCTCAAGTGATGGTGAGCGCACGCGGCGGCGACGAGATTCGCCGGTCATAGCCATGATCCCCATGACATTGCGTACTGGGGCAGGTGGTGACGGCTGCTGCTGCTGATGCTGAACCGCTGGGTTCAGATTGCGCGCGGGAGGTTGATACCCCTGGTCTGGACGCACGTCACCTCGTGCGTCTTTTCGGCCAGACCAGATGCTCAGATTGGTCTGGCGAGGGCGAGATTGGTATTTGCATCGATCTGCCAGGTGCCCAAAATTTCTGCAAATTTTGCAGTAGAGCCACCGCGGTCGTCGCTCTTCGGTGTTGTGGTCGTAGAAAGCGAGCCGTACTCGTTCTCGTTGCAGCGCTAGTCGCTGCTGATCCATGTCCCTCTGTTCAACGAGAAGGGCGGCGCAAAGGGCGGCCTCCGAGATGACCCCCTGCTGTCGGAGAAGCGCCTTGCAGGGCCGCCACTCTTGGCCAAGCCCTTGAAGCACGATATTCACGAAGATTTCTTCGGATATGCTGCTTCCAAAGGCTCTAACTGCGATTAATGTAGCTGTTGGCCTTCTCCCCTGAGGCCATTTTGGTCTCCAGTAGCTACTGGAGCAACCGGCTCGAAGAAACGGGGTCATTCGACTGATACACGCCATTCTGCTGGCGCCTGTCAAACATCATATATGTGTTATTGCTGTGTAGGCTATAGTGGGTTAGCCTTTAGGGGGTACACAACTCTAGGGTTTCATACTTGTACTCCAATGTTGTGTAGTTCAATCACTACTTGATTCTGACATGGTATTAAGAGCTTAGGTTCTAGACCTAAGGGCCCACCGTTCCGCTAGAGGTGCCCTCGTGCGCCCCCCCCTTTTTTTTTAGCGCCCTCGTGCGCCTCTCCCCTAGTGCGCCCTCGTGCGCTCTCCTCTCGTGCAGCCCGCTAGCAGCCCGAGAGCAGCCCCGTCGTTTTAGCGCGCGTAGGAAAACCGCCGCCTAGGGCGGCCCGATTTTTTCTCGCGAGCCCCAGCAGGCCGTCACCCGTAGGCCGCGCTCGCCCCTAGGCCGACGCGCGACCCTCAGCCGCCCGCCCTCAGGTCGCAGCCAGCGCGACCAGAGCGTCGCAGCCCCGCCAGTAGGCCGACGCGTCGCTCCCCTAGGCCGCTCGCCCGCGTGCTAGTCAGGCCCACGCACAGCCGCGGCCCGCCCGCTACAGCCGCCCACACGCACGCCCCTCGTCGCGCACCGTCGCTTAGCCCACCCCGAGCCGAGCCGCGCCGCCCCAAACCGAGCCGCGCCTCCCGAACCGAGCCGCGCCGCCCGAACCGAGCCGCGCCACCCGACCTGAGCCGCGCCGCCCTACTGTGCCCCACCTGCAGCAACTCCTGTTCCTGTTCCTGTCGTACTACTGCTTCAACTGCTATTGCTACCATTGCTACTGTACCTACTACTACTGCTGCCACTATGGCCACTCCCTCTATTCTCACCTTTGACGCTGAGGGCCGCCCGATTAAGTTTGAAGTTTGGCTAGATGACCTCCACCTGTTCCTCCAGATCACTGCCAAGGACGATGTCTCCCTGTATGACCACACGTCAGGCGCTGCTCCCGCACCTCCCGCTACTACTGACAGTACTGCTCGCTCCCAGTGGCAGACCCGTGATGCTCACGCCCGCCTAGCCGTTCGTAGCCACCTGCTGTTAGATGAGCGCGAGCACTTGGGCCAGCATAAGACCGCTAAGGAGCTGTACGACGCAGTAGTCGCGCGCTACTCCTCCCCTGCCACTGCTGCTATAGGCCGTCTCTCACTGCCCTACCTCTTCCCCGACCTGTCCGCCTTTGCCACTGTAGCTGACCTCATCACCCACCTCCGTACCAGTGACCTCCGCTACCGTGCCGCGCTCCCCCCCGATTTCCTTGCCAAGAACCCACCCCCCCCCCCGATGTACCTCACACTGTACCACCTTGTCACCCGCCTCCCTGACTCCCTTCGCACTGTCAGGGACCAGTTTCTCGCCCTCTCCCCCACTGACCTCACTGTCGACCTCCTCAAGAAGGAACTCCTAGCAGCTGAGAAGAGCATTGTAGCTGTAGGTGCCTCTCGTGGTGACCCCCGCACCCCCTTCTTTGAGGGGTGCTCCCCCTCCCCCCTCCTCCCCTCCATTGCATCTACTGCTGCTGTCGACTACCTCGGAGCTGAGGGGGTCGGGGCCGCATCTGCTCCTAGTGGGAGGCGCAAGGGCGGCAGGGGCAAGGGGGGCAAGGGTGGTGGAGGTGGAGGTGAGGGCGGCGGCGGTGGAGGGGGTGGGGTGGGAGGGGGTGGTGGCGGAGGTGGGAGTGGCGCGGGTGGTGGGGGGGTCGGTGGCGGCACTGGTGGTGGTGTCGGCGGCGGTGGTGGAGGTGGTGGGGGTGGTGGTGGCAGTGGTGGCGGCGGTGGAGCGGGTGGCGGGCGCGGTGGAGCGATACAACGTGGGGGGTTCGGTGGTGGCCAGAAACAGCAGCACTAGCGTCCCGGTGAGACTCCCTCGCCCCAGCAGCTCCGTGAGTGGTACTCTCAGCGTGGGGGGTCTGGGGGTTGGGGTACCTGTCCGTACGCCATTCGCACAGGTGACCGCACTGGCCAAACCTGTGGGAGGTTTCACACGGCACAGCGCTGTTTCTTTCGCCTCGACGACACCTGGCGCGAGCAGTTTCCGGACGCCTCTGAGCTGCCCCGCTGGGCTGATCTGCTTAAGAAGGGAATTGATATCTTTACTCTTGATTATGATGCTATCCTTGCTGCTGTGTATGCATTGACTATTAGTGTTAAGGGTGACTGTTACCTGAGTGTACCGCCCGACCCAGGTATTAGGACCGGTGAGGCTGCCGCTCTAGGTGCTAGTGAGTCTGCTGCTCCAAGTCCTTGTAAGGTTGCTGCCCTAGGTGCTAGTGCGTCTGCGTCTGCTGGTACCGCACCTACTGAGGCACTTCACACCTTCAAACTGGACTCAGGTGCTTCTTGCTGTTTCTTTCGCGACCGCATTGCCCTAGACCAGCTCCCTAGACCGGTTGCTGTCTCCCTGGCTGACCCCTCAGGGGGTCCGGTCCTTGCGACCTCCACCACTGCCCTCCCTTGTCCTGCTGTCCCGTCTGGCACACTGTCGTTCTCTACGAACTTGGTGGCGGGTTCCGCGCTCCAAGACGCGGGTGTTCACCAGTTCACCCCGGCCTACGAGCGTGTGACGCACTGCACGTGTGCCCGGACGGGTCGTCACCTGACTACCTTCACTCGGCAGCCGGGGCCGGACTTGTACACGCTGACCACTGAGTCCCCTCAGGTAGCTGCATCTGCGTCAGGTCAGCTGTCAGCCCCCTCCTCGTGTCGGTCCCCGTCGCACATGAGTGTCCTCTGGCACCACCGCCTTAGTCACACGTCAGTGCAGCGCCTTCGCAGCATGCACTCCACGCACCTTGTCTCTGGTCTTCCCAGAGTTCTCCCTCGCCTACCACCCTCGCCTGCTCCTCTCTGTCTTCCCTGTGTCGAGGGGCGGCAGCGCGCCGCTCCTCACTCCTCCTTGTTCCCTCCCACAGAGGCTCCCCTGCAGACTCTCCACCTGGACGTGTGGGACCCCGCCCGCGTCCGGGGACAGGGCCACGAGCGATACTTTCTGCTGGTCGTCGACGACTACACGCGCTACACCACGGTCTTCCCCTTACGTACCAAGGGTGAGGTCCCTGATGTCTTGATCCCTTGGATCCGAGCTGCTCGTCTCCGGCTCCGCCAGCGGTTCCAGTCGGACTTTCTTGTCCTACGTCTGCACTCTGACAGAGGTGGCAAGTTTTCCTCTGACCTCCTAGCAGCCTAGTGTGCGGAGCACGGCATCCGCCAGACGTTCACTCTCCCGGCCTCTCCGCAGCAGAATGGGGTTGCTGAGCGCCGCATGGGTCTTATCATGGAGGTCGCTCGTACCTCCATGATCCATGCGGCTGCCCCCCATTTCCTGTGGCCGTTTGTACTGCAGTACGCCGCGCATTAGCTCAACCTCTCGCCCCGTGTCTCTGTTCCGGAGACCTCACCTACCCTGTGTTGGACCGGGGAGGTTGGCGACGTATCGGTGTTCCGAGTCTGGGGATGTCGAGCCTTTGTCCGCGATACATCCGCGGACAAACTCTCCTCCTATGCGGTTCCCTGTGTCTTCCTTGGCTTTGTCCCTAACGCGCCTGGCTGGCGGTTTTACCACCCCACCTCGCGTCGTGTCTTCGCCTCTCAGGACGTCACCTTTGACGAGTCGGTACCCTTTTACCGTCTCTTCCCCTACCGCACTACCCCGCTCCCCCCCCGCGCCGCTCTTCCTCACCCTAGGTGTCCCGTCGGTAGACCCCCTCCCTCCCCAGGGTGCTGCTCCCTCAGGTGTTTCCCAGGTAGACCCGGTCGAGCCTGTTGCGGTAGCTGTTGACTCTGGTCCTGCGCGAGGTACTAAGTGTGTAGAGCCTGGTGGTGCTGGGTTTGGGGGCACTGAGACTGGGGGTGCTGAGCCTGGGGGTGCGGAGAATGGGGGTGCTGAGCCTGGGGGTGCGGAGACTTTGGGTGTTGAGTGTGGAGGTACTGCGACTGGGGGTACTAAGCCTGGGGGTGCTGAGACTAGGGGTGCCGAGACTGGGGGTGCTAAGCCTGGTGGCGCTCCCTCTTCACAGCACCTGCGTGAGTGGTACTCTCCGTGCTACAGCCTCCATCGTGGGGCTACTGAGGCTGGGGAGTCTGCAGGAGTTGGAGCTGGTGGCCTCGCAGGTCCAGTGCCGCAGCCAGAGCCTCCCTCCCCTCAGTGGCTACGTGAGTGGTGCGCTCGGCGCTGCAGCCTCGGGAGTGGAGCTCCTAGCGTTGAGATACTGCCAGCTGGAGACCTTGCTACTGGAGGTGCTTCTGGCACTGGTGCTGCTAGAGGTGCTGCTGGTGCTACTGGAGGTCTTGGAGGTTCTGGAGCTGCTGGAGGTGCTGCCGGTGCTGGTGGAGGCTCTAGAGCTGTTGGAGGTCCTGCTGGTGCTGGTTCGGCTGGAGGTTCTGGTGTTGACTCTACTGCTTCTGGGGGCTCTTCATGGCCGCGGCCGTACTTCGTTCCGCTCCTTGAGCAGGTTCTTGGTCAGCCGCCTCCTCTTAGTCCTCCTCCCTCCTTAGAGTGTCCTCCACCTGTCCAGTCGCAGTCCCAGCTCCCACCTGCGCGGCCACTTCCTGGTCCTTCTCCCTACTCTGGTCCGACAAGCGGTCTTACATAGCTTTGTGAGCCTGAGTCTCGTCCTCTGTTGCCTGTGTCGCGTCCTGTGTCACCTGTTCTTGCTGCTCGCACTGGTCGCCATGGTCAGCGTGAGCGTCCTCCACCTCTGCCTGGCACACACTATATGACTCTACGTCCTTCCACTGCTCCACAGCGGGTCCCTCTACCGTCTCCTCCTGAGTCCTCTCTTCCTGTCCTTGCTGACCCGGAGTCTGACTCTCTTCGTGCTGCCAGTCCTACTATCACGCGTCTCCTGGCCACTGCTGTGACTAACCCTTCCTTTGAGTCTGCTGCTGCGTCTGCCCTAGTTGCTGAGCTTGTCGACTTTGCTGCTCGCTGTCGTCTAGACTAAACCGCGAGCCTTGTTGCTGAGTCAGAGTCTGTCTGTCCTGTGAAAATGAGAACGAGAATGAATTGACTAAGTGAAAGATGGGTACAAATACAAACCCTAGAAAAGCTGTACCCCATATGTGCTACCCCACTATAGCCTACAGTAGCTATGTCATATAAATCTGACACACCCCCATAGGCAAAGTGGGGGAGAACAAGGGGTCACAAGACCAGTCAAGCAAAGCAAAGCAAAGCAAGCTCAGGGTGGATCACAAAGTCACCACATTGTCTGAGCACAAGGTCAAGGCCACAAGGCCAGTTCACATGCAGGAGTGCACATACATATAACAGTAGACAAAGAAGAGCAGGTATATATATATATGCAAGAGTACAAATAAGATCAAGAGGTGAGTAAGTGAGGTAAGACAGGTACAAGTTCCAGCTGAGTGCAGAAGCGCTGATGATCACAAGGCGGAAGTGCCTTGGTGAAAACATCAGCAGTGTTGGCCTCAGAGGCCACGTACGCAAGTCGCAACTGACCACGCTGATGCAGCTCGCGAGCAAGAAAGTAACGGAGAGCAATGTGCTTCGTTCTGTGCTCCAGGCGCTGCTCTCGACACAAGGCCAGCATGGCCTTGTTGTCTACGTATAGCACTGGAGGAGAACGAGGCGGCTCTCCAAGGTCAGTCAGCAGGTAGGTGAGCCAGCGAAGCTCCTGAGCAGCCATGGCCCCGGCGTAGATCTCAGCCTCACAACTGGAGCCGAGAACACAGGACGAGCGAGTAGCCCGCCACGAAACAGAGCCGGAACCAAGACTAAAGGTGTAGCCCTGTGACGACCGCTGAGTAGCCTGGTCGTCAGCCCAAGAAGCGTCCGCGTGCCCAGTGAGGACCACTGGACTCCGCCCTCCAAGCACTAGCCCCATGCCCAACGTACTGCACAAGTAGCGCAACACCCTCTTCGCTGCAGCCATGTGCTCTGGTCGGTGTCTCCCAGGAGCAACATAGCGTGCAAGAATGCTAAGAGGGTATGCAAGGTCAGGTCGTGTGCAGGTCATCAGGTACATGAGGCAGCCAACAAGCCCTGGGTACGGGCCACTCGACTCTACGGACTCATCCGAAGGCAGAGCTGAGAGCGAGTGGCGAGTAGACAGAGGAGTGGCCTGAGGCGAGGAGTACGTGAAGCCGAAGCGCTGAAGGACCTGCTGCACCATGTGTGACTGAGTCAAGGTAATGGTGCGGCGTGCTCTGTCCCGAGTGATCTGCAAGCCAAGGTAGCTGCGCAGTTCACCCAGGTCTGTGCACGTGTGTCTCTTCTGCAGCTCGGACTTCACGTAGGCGAGTCCAGCAGTGTCCGCTATGGCAAAGACCAAGTCGTCGACGTACACGAGGATGTAAAACGGCGGCAGAGAAGTGTCGGTGCGCAGGAACAACGACGGGTCGCCAGTAGAGGGAGCAAACCCAAGAGCCGCAAGCGTAGTCCTCAGTGTGTCGTGCCACTCACGCGGTGCCTGGCGGAGACCGTAGACTGGCCGACGGAGGCTCCACTTGGTGCCAAGAGGGAAAGTCCCAGTGAAGCCAGGTGGACGGCGCAGCCAGATCTCCTCGTGCAGGCTACCCTGCAAGAAAGCAGAGCTCGTAGTCAAGAGAGTGGAGCTCGTAGTCGCGCTGAGCGGCTATGTGCAGCAGACCCGAAGAGTGGTCATCTTCGGGGTGGGAGAGAAGTTTTGAAAGTAGTCAACTCCCTGCCGCTGACTGAAGCCACGAGCGAGGTACCGCGCCTTGAAGACAGGTGGGGAGCCCGGCGGCTGCTTCACCCTGAAGATCCACATGCCACTGAAGATGTTCGCCCCAGGAGGGGGAACCGCGTCAACGTAAGTGCCTGTGGACTTCCAGGAAGCCATCTCTGCATCCATAGCTGCCTGCCACTGAGAGGAGTAGGGACCCTCTACGGCCTCCGCGTAAGAGCGCGGAGTCGGGATGTCTAGTGCATCCGGGTCTCCCTCAGGGGCAAGTAGTACGGACGCGAGATGAGGTGAAGCAGCAACCAGACACTGGAACTCCTCCTGCCTGTCCTCAAGGACGTCCGTGCCAAGAGCACACTCACCCCTGACGGACGGAGGACAGACAGACGCAGACTCAGCAACAAGACTGGCAGCGTAGTCTAGACGACAGCGAGCAGCAAAGTCGACGAGCTTAGCAACAAGCGCAGACGTAGTAGTGGACTCAAAAGAAGGGTCACTGACGACAGTAGCAAGGAGACGCGTGACAGTAGGACTGGAAACACGAAGAGAGTCCGACTCTGGGTCGGCAAGTGCAGGAAGAGAGGACTCAGGAGGAGAAGGCAAAGGGGCACGCAGAGGAGCGTTGGACCGACGCAGAGACAGCCGGTGCATGCCAGGGACAGGAGGAGGACGCTGACGCGAACCGCGACCACTAGCGCGAGCAGTACGAACAGGCGACGCGGGACGAGACGCAGGCTCACGACGCTCAGCAAGACCTCTAGTAGGACCAGTGTAAGGAGAGGGAGCAGGCAGTGGGGAGGCGGGCTCTAACTGTGACTGTGACTGGACAGGCGGTGGACACTCTACAGGAGGAGAAGGACCAAGAACCTGCTGCAGGAGTGGAACGAAGTACGGCCAAGGCCACGCGGCAACTCTTGACACAGCAGGGACAGCACCAGCACCCTCAGCGGCAGCACCAGCGCCAACAGCACCTCCAGCGGCAGGACCTCCAGCAGCACTAGCAGCACCCGCAGTAGCACCACCGCCAGGAAGGACAGCAACAGTCTCAGCACCAACACCCTCAGCAGCTCCAGTTCCAGGCGGACCCGAAGGCCCAGCAGCTCCGGGACCAGCGACACAAGTACCCTCAGCAGGCGAAGAAGCTCCAGGTCCAGCAGTACGCCTCCAGCGGCGAGCAAACCACTCGCGCAGCTCCTGTGGAGAGAGGGGCTCCCGCCGAGACAAAGCACCCGGAGAACCTGCAGGCCCCGCACCGCCAAACGCCACAAGGGGAGGTCCGATGGCCGCAGGCTCCGCAACTCCAGGCTCAGCAGCTCCATACGCAGCACCCCCTGGCTCAGTAGCTCCTGACGTAGCACCCCCAGGCTCAGCACCCCCAGGCTCAGCACCCCCAGTCTCAGAACCCCCAGGCTCAGCACCCCTAGGCTCAGCATCCTCGCGCCCAGCACCCCCAGAGTTAGCACCCCCAGGATCAGCACCCGCAGCAGTACCAGAGTCACCAGCAACCTCGACCGGCTCGACTGCGTCTACCTGGGACACACCTGAAGGGGCCGGACCCTGAGGGGGAAGGGGAACTACCGGGGGGGGACCTGGCACAAGGAAGTGCGGTGGCGGGGGGAGGGAAGGAGTGCGGTAGGGGAAGAGGCGGTAGAAGGGGACTGACTCGTCGAACGTGACGTCCTGGGAGGACAGAACACGACGAGAGGAGGGGTGGTAGAACTGCCACCCTGGGGCGTCAGGGGGGAAGCCTAGGAAGACACAGGGAGCAGCACGAGGGGAAAGTTTGTCCGCAGACAAGTCGCGAACAAACGCCCGTGATCCCCAGACACGGAACGCAGACGCATCGCCGACCTTCCCCGTCTACAGGAGAGCTGGGGAGGTCTCCGGCCGGGAGACCCTGGGGTGAAGGTTGATCTGATGCGCCGCGTACCGAACCGCAAATGGCCAGAGAAAATGGGGGGCAGCTGCATGTATCATGGACGTACGAGCGACGTCCATGACCATGCCAATGCGGCGCTCAGAAATCCCATATTGCTGTGGAGAGTCCGGAAGCGTAAAGGTTTAACGGATGCCTCGTGCACGACAGTAGGCTCGCAGAAGGCCAGAGGAGAACTCCCCACCTCGGTCAGAGTGCAGGCGTAGAACAGGAAAGTCCGAGCCGAAGCTCCTCCTGAGCTGGAGACAAGCTGCGCGGATCCAGTCGATCAACACCTCAGTGACATCACCCTTGCTGCGCAAGGGGAAGACTGTGGTGTAACGCGAGTAGTCGTCAACCACCAGCAGGAAGTAGCGCTCGTGACCCTGTCCACGGACGCGGGCCGGGCCCCACACGTCCATGTGAAGTGTCTGTAGCGGGGCCTCTGTCGGGGGAAACTAGGAGGAGTGAGGGGCAGCCCGGAGCCGCCCCTCGACACAGGGGACACAGGAAGGTCCTGGCCCCGAAGGAAGGGGAGGGAGAGACTGCGGGAGACCAGAGACAAGGACACGGGAAGCCATGCCCCGAAGACGAGGTAAGGAGGGGTGGCCAAGACGGTGGTGCCACAGGAGAGTCTCGTGAGACAGGAGGCGACACGAGCAGGGGGCAGACTTAGGACCAGACCTGGACGCAGCAGCAAACACCTGACCCGACGCAGCTACCTGGCCAGACGCAAGGACAGGAGGAGACTTAGTGGTCAGGGTGTAGAGACTCGACCCTGGCCGACGCGAAAACGTGGCCAGGTGTCGGCCTGCGCGGGCGTCCGAGCAGTGGGTCACCCGCTGACTCGCAGGAGTAAACTGGTGAACCCCCGCATCCTGCAGGTCAGCACCACTCACCAAGTTCGTCGAGAACGAGGGGAGGTACAAACCAGACAGGGTGCCCGAGGGGGCAGCCGGACACGGGAGGACAGTGGAGAAGTGAGAGAGAACAGGACCCCCAGAGGGGTCAGCCAGGGAGACTGCAACCGGCCGACCAAGCGGCGTGAGCGTGGTGCGGTCTCGAAAGAAGGAGCGAGAAGCCCCTGAGTCAAGTGTGAAGGTGAGGGAGGCCGAAGCCGACGCAGTACCTGAGAGCGCAGCCTCACCAGTACCTGAGAGCGCAGACGCACTGGCACCTAGAGCAGCAGCCTCACAAGCACCTAGCTCAGCAGTACCAATGCCCGGGTCAAGCGGGAGACACCGGTAACAGTCACCCTCCTCACTAATAGTCACAGCATACATGGCAGCAAGGATAGCATCAAAATCAAGATCAAAGATAGCTACGCCAGCCCTAGACAGCTCTCCCTGGCGGGGAATCTCACTAGCCTCGGGGAACTGCTGACGCCAAGCGTCCGTCAGGCGGCCAAAGCAGCGCTGGGTGGGGTGGGCACCCCCACACTGCTCACCCGCGCGGTCCCCGGAACGAAGGACGTAGGTGCACGGACCAAAACCCCCACCTTACGTTGCGTGTACCACTCACGGAGCTGCTAGGGCGGGGGGATGTCCCGCGAACGCTGCAGCTACTGCTGCTGCTGGCGGTGACCACCACCAGAGCCGCTCCGCTGCGGGGCACCACCCCGACCAGCTCCACCCCCTCCGCCACCGCCGCCCCCACCTCCGCCACCACCGCCGCCTCTACTCCCACCGCTGCCGCCGCCACCGCCTCCGCCTCCGCCGCTGCCACCACCACCACCGCCCCCGCCACCACTCCCACCGCCACCCCCACTCCCTCCGCCGCCTCCACCGCCACCTCCACCGCCCCCGCCGGCTCCACCCGCGCCCTTGCCCCCCTTGCCCTTGCCAGGGCGGCGTCTCCCGCTAGGGGCAGACGCCGCGCCAACCGACTCAAGACCAAGCAGGTCGGCAGCAGCAGCAGAGGCAATAGAGGGCAGTAGGGGGGAAGGAGAACACCCCTCAAAGATGGGGGTGCGAGGGTCACCAGGAGAGGCTCCTACAGCGACGATGCTCTTCTCTGCCGCCAGGAGGGCCTTCTCGAGGAGGTCAACAGTGAGAGTGGTGGGGCAGACTGAGAGGAAGTGGTCCCTGACTACGCGAAGGGAGTCAGGGAGGCGTGTGACTATGTAATAGAGAGTGATGTACATGGGGGGGGGGTTCTTGGCGCAGAACTCAACAGGAAGCGCGGCGCGGTAGCGAGTGTCACTAGTGCGGAGGTGCGTAATGAGGTGAGCGACTGTGGGAAAGGCAGCAAGGTCAGGAAAGAGGTACGGTAGCATGAGGCGGCTCAGTGCAGCAGTGGCAGGGGAAGAGTAGCGCGCAACTACAGCATCGTACAAGGTCTGAGCACTCTTGTACTGACTAAAGTGCGCGTGCTCAGTGGTAGGCAGGTGGCGATGCACAGCAAGACGTGCAGCAGCATCGCGGGTGGCCCACTGAGAGCGAACAGTGGGGTCAGCATCAGCAGCAGGGGCAGGAGAGGCGCCAGAGGTGAGGTGAAAGAGAGAAAGACCGTCCGCCCTATCGCACTGTAAGAACAGCTGCAGGTCGTCGACCTAGACCTCAAAGTCAATGGCTCGACCCTCAGCGTCAAAAGCGAGGACACTAGGGGTAGCCATGACGACGATAGTGGAGCAGTGCAAGCAGTAGGGGAAGGGCACGCAGTGACAGTGGTGATGTGCTCACCGGACAGGGCAGATCGGGCGGCTCGGCAGTAGGGCTGCCCGGCTGCTGGGCGGCTCGGCGGCTGGGCGGCTCGGCGGCTCGGCTGCTGGGCGGCTCGGCGGCTGGGCGGCTCGGCTGCTGGGCGGCTCGGCGGTAGGGCGGCTTGGCGGCAGGGCGGCTCGGCTCCCGGGCGGCTCGGCGGCAGGGCGGCTCGGCTGCTGGGCGGCTCGGCGGTAGGACGGCTCGGCTGCTGGGCGGCTCGGCTCCCGGGCGGCCCGGTTGCTGGGTGGCTCGGCGGCAGGGCGACTCGGCTCCCGGGCGGCTCGGCGGCAGGGCGGCTCGGCTGCTGGGCGGCTCGGCTCCCGGGCGGCTCGGTTGCTGGGCGGCTCGGCGGCAGGGCGGCTCGGCTCCCGGCGCTTCTGCTGCTAGGCGGCTCTGGTGCACGGCGGCGCGGTGGCGCTGGTTCAGGGCGGCGAGGCGGTCGTAGATAGGGCGGCGGGTGAGCCGCAAGTAGGGCGGCGGGTGAGCCGCAGGTAGGGCGGCGGGTGAGCCGCAGGTAGGGCGGCGGGTGGGCCGTAGGTAGGGCAGCGGTAGGGCCGCAGGTAGGGCGGCGGGTGGACCACAGGTAGGGCGGCGGTAGGGCCGTAGGTAGGGCGGCGGAAGGGCCGCCGGTAGGGCGGCGGTAGGGCCGCAGGTAGGGCGGCGAGTAGGGCCGCAGGGCGGCGGAGCACGAGGACTGGAGGAGAACGAGGCACCTCTCCAAGGTCAGTCAGCAGGTAGGTGAGCCAGCGAAGCTCCTGTGCAGCCATGGCCCCGGCGTAGATCTCAGCCTCACAGCTGGAGCCGAGAACAGAAGACGAGCGAGTAGCCCGCCAAGAAACAGAGCCGGAACCAAGACTGAAGGTGTACCCCTGCGACGACCGCTGCGTAGCCTGGTCGTCAGCCCAAGACGCGTCCGCGTGACCAGTGAGGACCACTGTACTCCGCCCTCCAAGCACTAGCCCCATGCCCGACGTACTGCACAAGTAGCGCAACACCCTCTTCGCTGCAGCCATGTGCTCTGGTCGGTGTCTCCCAGGAGCAACATAGCGTGCAAGAATGCTAAGAGGGTATGCAAGGTCAGGTCGTGTGCAGGTCATCAGGTACATGAGGCAGCCAACAAGCTCTGGGTACGGGCCACTCGACTCTACGGACTCATCCGAAGGCAGAGCTGAGAGCGAGTGGCGAGTAGCCAGAGGAGTGGCCTGAGGCGAGGAGTCTCCATAAAGTGTGTGCCAGGCACAGGTGGAAGACGCTCACGCTGACCACGGCAACCAGTGCGAGCAGCACAAACAGGTGACACAGGACGCGACACAGGCAATACAGGACGAGACTCAGGCGCACGACGCTCTGTAAGACCGCCTGTCGGACCAGTGTAGGGAGAAGGACCAGGAAGCGGCGAGACAGGTGGGAGCTGGGACAGCGACTGGACAGGCGGAGGACACTCTAAGGAGGGAGGAGGACGAGGAGGAGGTGGCTGACCAAGAACCTGCTGAAGGAGCGGAACCAAGTACGGCGGCGGCCGTGAAGTGCCCCAAGAAGCAGCAGAGACAGCACTAGAGGCACCAGCCAAACGAGCACCAGCAGCACCTCCGGTAGCTCCAGAACCTCCAGCAGCACCAGCAGCTCCGCCAGGACCTCCAGCAGCACCAGCACCAGCAGTACCTCCGGCAGCTCCAGAACCCCCAGTAGCCCAGGCACCACCTCCAGCAGCTCCAGAACCTCCAGCAGCACCAGTAACAGTAGCACCACCAGTAGCACCAGCAGCACCTCCAGCAGGCGGTACCTCAAGAGGAGGAGCTCCACTTCTGAGGCTTCAGCGCCGAGCGTACCACTCACGTAGCCGCTGAGGGGAGGGAGGCTCGGGCTGTGGGACTGCACCTGCGAGGCTACCAGCCCCGACTCCAGCAGACCCCCCAGCTCCAGTAGCCCCACGACGGAGGCTGTAGTGCTGAGAGTACCACTCACGCAGCTGCTGTGAAGAGGGAGCGCCACCAGGCTCAACACCCCTAGTCTCAGCACTCCCAGGCTCAGTACTCCCAGTCCTAGCACCTCCAGGCTCAGCACCCCCAGTCTCAGCACCTCCAGGCTCTGCACCCCCAGGCTCAGCAACCCCAGTCTCAGTGCCCCCAGACCCAGCAGGACCAGGCTCAGCACACTCAGTACCTCGCGCAGGACCAGAGTCAACAGCTACCTCGAAAGGCTCGACCGGGTCTACCTGGGAAACACCTAAGGGAGCAGCACCCTGGGTAGGGAGGGGGTCTACCGGCGGGACACCTGGGGTGAGGAAGAGCGGCGGGGGGGGAGCGGGGCAGTGCGGTAGGGGAGGAGATGGTAAAAGGGTACCGGCTCGTCAAAGGTGACGTCCTGAGAGGCGAAGACACGGCACGAGGTGGGGTGGTAAAACCGCCAGCCAGGCGCGTCCAAGACAAAGCCCAGGAAGACACAGGGAACTGCACGGGAGGAGAGTTTGTCCGCGGACGGATCGCGGACAAAGGCTCGACATCCCCAGACTCGGAACACCGAGGCGTCGCCAACCTCCCCCGTCCAACGCAGAGTAGGCGAGGTCTCCGGAACAGAGACACGGGGCCAGAGGTTGAGCTGATGCGCGGCGTACTACATTGCAAACGGCCACAGGAAATGGGGAGCAGCCGCATGGATCATGGAGGTACGAGCGACCTCCATGACAAGACCAATGCTGTGCTCAGCAACCCCATTCTGCTGCGGACAGCCCGGGAGAGTGAACGTCTGGTGGATGCCGTGCTCCGCACTGTAGGCTGCCAAGAGGTCAGAGGAAAATTCGCCACCTCTGTCAGAGTGCAGACGTAGGACAGGAAAGTCCGACTGGAACCGCTGGCGGAGCTGCAGACGAGCAGCGCGGATCCAGGGGATCAAGACATCAGGGACCTCACCCTTGGTACGCAAGGGGAAGACCGTGGTGTAGCGCGTGTAGTCGTCGACGACCAGCAGAAAGTATCGCTCGTGGCCCTGTCCCCGGACGTGGGCGGGGCCCCACACGTCCAGGTGGAGAGTCTGCAAAGGAGCCTCTGTGGGAGGGAACAAGGAGGAGTGAGGAGCGGCGCGCTGCCGCCCCTCGACGCAGGGAAGACAGGGAGGAGCAGGCGAGGGAGGAAGGGAAGGGAGAACTCTGGGAAGACCAGAGACAAGGTACCTGGAGTGCATGCCGCGAAGGCGCTGCACTGACGGGTGACCAAGGCGGTGGTGCCAGAGGACAGTCTTGTGTGACAGGGAGCGAAACGAGCAGGGGTTCGATAGCTGATCTGACGCAGACGTAGTGGCAGCTACCTGAGGGAACTCAGTGGTCAGTGTGTACAAGTCCGACCCCGGCAGCCGAGTGAAGGTAGCCAGGTGACGACCCGTCCGGGCACACGTGCAGTGCGTCACACGCTCGTAGGCCGGGGTGAACTGGTGAACACCCGCGTCCTAGAGCGCGGACCCCACCACCAAGTTCGTAGAGAACGAGGGGAGGTAGAGGCCCGAAAGCATGCCAGACGGGACAACAGGACAAGGGAGGGCAGTGGTGGAGGTCGCAAGGACCGAACCCCCTGAGGGGTCAGCCAGGGAGACAGCAACCGGTCTAGGGAGCTGCTTGAGGGCAGTGCGGTCGCGAAAGAAACAGCGGGAAGCACCGGAGTCCAGTGTGAAGGTGTGGAGTGCCTCAGTAGGTGCAGTACAAGCAGATGCAAACGCACTAGCACCTAGGGAAGCAACCTTACCAGGACGTGGAGCAGCGGACGCACAAGCACCTAGAGCTGCAGCCTCACCGGTGTCAATACCTGGGTCGGGCGGTACATTCAAGTAATAGTCACCCTCAGCACTAATAGTCAATGCATACATAGCAGCAAGGATAGCATCATAATCAAGAGCAAAGATATCAATCCCCTTCTAAACTAGATCAGCCCAGCGGGGCAGCTCAGAGGCGTCAGAGAACTGCTCGCGCCAGGCGTCCTCGAGGCGAAAGAAACAGCGTTGGGCCGTGTGAAACCTCCCACAAGTCTGGCCAGTGCGGTCTCCTATGCGGATGATGTACGGGCAGGTACCCCCACCCCCAGACCCCCCACGCTGAGAGTACCACTCACGGAGCTGCTGGGGCGAGGGAGTCTCGCCGGGGCGCTGCTTCTGCTGCCTCTGGCCATCGCCAGAGCCCCCACGCTGCACCGCTCGACCGCGCCCGCCACCCGCCCCACCGCCGCCACCACCCCCACCACCGTCGCTGCCGCCACTACCCCCGGTGCTGCCACCGCCCCCTCCACCACCCGTGCCACTCCCACTCCCGCCACCACCCTTGCCCCCCCCACCTCCTCCACCGCCGCCGCCTCCGCCTCCACCTCCACCACCCCTGCCCCACTTGCCCCTGCCGCCCTTGCGTCTCCCACTAGGAGCAGACGCGGCCCCGACTCTCTCAATTCCGAGGAAGTCGATAGCAGCAGCAGATGCAATGGAGGGGAGGAGGGGGGAGGGGGAGCACCCCTCAAAGAAGGGGGTGCGGGGATCACCACGAGAGGCACCTACAGCTACAATGCTCTTCTCAGCTGCTAGGAGTTCCTTCTCCAGGAGGTCGACAGTGAGGTCAGTGGGGGAGAGAGCGGGAAACTGGTCCGTGACAGTGCGAAGGGAGTCAGGGAGGCGGGTGACAAGGTGGTACAGTGTGAGGTACATCAGGGGGGGGTGGGGTCTTGGCAAGGAAGTGCTACACGGTAGCGGAGGTCACTGGTACGGAGGTGGGTGATGAGGTCAGCTACAATGGCAAAGGCGGACATGTCTAGGAAGAGGTAGGGCAGTGAGAGACGGCCTATGGCAGTTGTGGCAGGGGAGGAGTAGCGCGCGACTACTGCGTCGTACAGCTCCTTGGCGGTCTTATGTTGTCCGAAATGCTCACGCTCATCTAACGGTAGGTGACTGCGAATGGCTAGGCGAGCATGTGCATCACGGGTCTGCCACTGGGAGTGAGCAATACTGTCAGCAGTAGCGGGAGGTGCGGGAGCAGCACCTGACGTGTGGTCATAGAGGGAAACATCGTCCTTGGCAGTGATCTGGAGGTACAGGTGCAGGTCATCAAGCCAGACATCGAACTTAATCGGGCGGCCCTCGTCGTCAAAGGTGAGAACAGTGGGACTGGCCATAGTGGTAGTAGCAGGTAGCAGTAGTAGCAGTAGCAGCAGTAGCAGAGGCAACAGTAGTAGCAGTAGCCGGCGCGCGATCGCCGCGGGGCCTACGGGCGGGCGGCTGTGGGTCGCGCGTCGACCTAGGGGCTAGTGGGGCCTACGGGCGTCGGCCTGCTGGGGCTCGTGAGAAAAATCGAGCCGCCCTAGGCGGCGGTTTTCCTACGCGTGCTAAAACGGCGGGGCCGCGCTCGGGCTTCTAGCGGGCTGCACACGGGCAGCGTGAGAGGAGAGCGCACGATGGCGTACGAGAGGAGAGGCGCACAAGGGCGCACGAGGGCACCACTAGCGGAACGGTGGGCCCTTAAGTCTAGAACCTATAGCTCTTAATACCATGTCAGAATCAAGAAGTGATTGAACTATGAAAAGTTGGAGTACAAGTAGCAAACCCTAGTTTGTGTACCCCCTAAAGGCTAACCCACTATAGCCTACACAACAACAACACATATAGTGTTTGACATCAATAGCAGACGGAATGTACAATGCTTTGAGATGATTAAAACATGCAAATACAGAAAATATAAATATCAGTACAGGGAATTCGAATCGTCCTAACTAGCCATGTGTCAGAACATATAGCTTTTGCATATTGTGTAGGCCATAGTGGGGTAGCCCATAAGGGGTACAACCCAATTAGGGTTAGTACTTGTACTCACTTCATTCATAGTTCATTCATTCATTGCTAAACTCTTCTCATGGTATCGAGCAGGTTCCCCTGTGGGAACTGTGCCTAGGGCCCACCACTTCGAAAATATATTTTTTTTTTCCTGCCCGAAGCGCGCTCATCCCGAGTCGCGCCTCGGGCTATTACCTCGACGAGCCGCCCTAGCGGCCTTCCCTCCCCTAGCGGCCCCGCCGCCCTACTGACGCGGCCCCGCCGCCCTACTGTCGCGGCCCCGCCGCCCTACTGTCGCGACCCCGCCGCCCTGCTTTAGCGGCCCCGCCGCCCCGCCCTACTGTCGCGGTCCCGCCGCCCCACTTCGCGGCCCCGCCGCCCTGCTTTAGCGGCCCCGCCGCCCTACTGTCGCGGCCCCGCAGCCCCACTTCGCGGCCCCGCCGCCCTACTTTAGCGGCCCCGCCGCCCTACTATCGCGGCCCCGCCGCCCCACTTCGCGGCCCCGCCGCCCTACACCTGCGGCCCCGCCGCCCTACTTCACGAGCCCTGCCGCCCTACTCTACCGGCCCCGCCGCCCTACTGTTGCGGCCCCGCTGCCCGTCTGCTGCAGCCCCGCCGCCCTACACCTGTGGCCCCACCGCCCTACTTCACGGGCCCCGCCGCCCTACTCTACCGGCCCCGCCGCCCTACACCTGCGGCCCCGCCGCCCTTCTTCACGGGCCCCGCCGCCCTACTCTGCCGGCCCCGCCGCCCTACTGTCGCGGCCCTGCCGCCCGTCTACTGCGGCCCCGCCGCCCTACTGCAAAGGGCCCCGCCGCCCGTCTGCTGCGGCCCCGCCGCTCTCCCCTCCTGCCGCGCCGCCCGAGCCGCCGACCGCCGCACCACCCTGCAGCGCGCACCCGAGCAGCCGACCGCCGCGCCGCCCAGTACCGGAGGAGACGAGCCGCCCTGCCGCCGAGCCGCCCGGCCGCCCACCAGCCAAGCCGCCGTGCAGCCGAGCCGCCCAGCAGCCGAGCAGCCGAGCCGCGGAGCCGCCCAGCCGCCGAGCCACCAAGCAGCTGAGCCACCCCGCCATCGAGCCGCCGAGCCGCCCTACAGCCGAGCCGCCCGACCTGCCCTGTGCGGTGAGCACAGCACCACTGTCACTGCGTGCCCTTCCCCTACTGCTTGCACTGCTAGTCTATCGTCATCATGGCTACCCCTAGTGTCCTCGCTTTTGACGCTGAGGGTCGAGCCATTGACTTTGAGGTCTGGGTCGACGACCTCCAGCTGTTCTTACAGTGCAATAGGGCGGATAGCCTTTCTCTCTTTGACCTCACCTCTGGCGCCTCTCCTGCCCCTGCTGCTGATGCTGACCCCACTGTTCGCTCTCAGTGGGCCACCCGCGATGCTGCTGCACGTCTTGCTGTGCGTCGCCACCTGCCTACCACTGAGCGCGCGCACTTTAGTCAGTACAAGAGTGCTCAGACCTTGTACGACGCTGTAGTTGCACGCTACTCTTCCCCTGCCACTGCTGCACTGAGCCGCCTCATGCTACCGTACCTCTTTCCTAACCTTGCTGCCTTTCCCACAGTTGCTGACCTCATTACGCACCTCCGCACTAGTGACACTCGCTACCGCGCCGCGCTTCCTGCTGAGTTCTGCGCCAAGAACCCTCCCCCCATGTACATCACTCTCTATTACATAGTCACACGCCTCCCTGACTCCCTTCGTGTAGTCAGGGACCACTTCCTCTCAGTCCGTCCCACCACTCTCACTGTTGACCTCCTCGAGAAGGCCCTCCTGGCGGCGGAGAAGAGCATCATCGATGTAGGAGCCTCTCGTGGTGACCCTCGCACCCCCATCTTTGAGGGGTGTTCTCCTTCCCCCCTGCTGCCCTCTGTTGCCTCTGCTGCTGCTGCCGACCTGCTTGGTCTTGAGTCGGTCGGCGCGGCGTCTGCCCCTAGCAGGAGACGCCGCTCTGGCAAGGGCAAGGGGGGCAAGGGCGCGGGTGGAGCTGGCGGGGGCGGTGGAGGTGGCAGTGGAGGCGGCGGAGGGAGTGGGGGTGGCCATGGGAGTGGTGGCGGCGGCGGCGGTGGGAGCGGAGGCGGCGGTGGTGGCGGAGGTGGAGGCGGCGGTGGCGGAGGGGGTGGAGCTGGTCGGGGTGGTGCCCCGCAGCGGAGCGGCTCTGGTGGTGGTCAGCGCCAGCAGCAGCAGCAGCAACAGCGTTCTCGGAACATCCCCCCGCCTCAGCAGCTCTGTGAGTGGTACACCCAGCGTCAGCGTGGTGGGGGTTTTGGTCCGTGCACCTACGTCCTTCGTTCCGGCGACCGCGCGGGTGAGCAGTGTGGGGGTGCCCACCCCACCCAGCGCTGCTTTGGCCGCCTGACGGACGCTTGGCGTCAGCTGTTCCCTGAGGCTAGTGAGATTCCCCGCTGGGGAGAGCTGTCTAGGGCTGGCGTAGCTATCTTTGATCTTGACCTTGATGCTATCCTTGCTGCCATGTATGCTGTGACTATTAGTGATGAGGGTGACTGTTACCGGTGTTTCCCGCCCGACCTGGGCATTGGTACTGCTGCGCTAGGTGCTTGTGAGGCTGCTGCTCTAGGTGCCAGCGCGTCTGCGCCCTCAGGTACTGGTGAAGCTGCGCTCTCAGGTACCGCGTCGGCTTCCGCCTCCCTCACCTTCACACTTGACTCGGGGGCTTCTCGCTCCTTCTTTCGTGACCGCACCACACTCACGCCGCTTGGTCGGCCGGTTGCAGTCTCCCTGGCTAATCCCTCTGGGGGTTCTGTCCTCTCTCACTTCTCCACTGTCCACCCGTGTCCGGCTGCCCCCTCGGGCACCTTGTCTGGTCTGTACCTCCCCTCGTTCTCGACGAACTTGGTGAGTGGTGCTGACCTGCAGGATAGGGGGGTTCACCAGTTTACTCCTGCGAGTCAGCGGGTGACCCACTGCTCGAACGCCCGCACAGGCCGACACCTGGCCACGTTTTTGCGTCGGCCGGGGTCGAGTCTCTACACCCTGACCACTGAGTCTCCTCCTGTCCATGCGTCTGGCCAGGTAGCTGCGTCGGGTCAGGTGCGCAAGGGGAAGACATCAACAGTACCAGAAAGGTCAAGAGGTGAGCAAGTGAGGAAAGACAGGCACAAGACCCAGCTGAGTACAGAAGCGCTGATGATCACAAGGCGCAAGCGCCTTGGTGAAGATATCTGCAGTGTTGGCCTCAGAGGCCACGTACGCAAGACGCAGCTGACCACACTTCTGCAGCTCACGAGCAAGGAAGTAGAGAAGAGCAATGTGCTTCGTTCTGTGCTCAAGTCTCTGCTCTCGACACAAGGTCAGCATGGCCTTGTTGTCTACGTTCAGCACTGGAGGAGAACAAGGCGGCTCTCCTAGGTAAGTCAGCAGGTAGGTGAGGCAGCGAAGCTCCTGTGCAGCCATGGCCTCGGCTTAGATCTCAGCCTCACAACTGGAGCCGAGAACAGAAGATGAGTGGGTAGCCCGCCACGAAACAGAGCCGGAACCAAGGCTGAAGGTGTAACCCTGTGACGACCGCTGCGTAGCCTGGTCGTCAGCCCAAGAAGCGTCTGCATGCCCACTTAGGACCACTGGACTCTGCCCTCCAAGCACTAGCCCCGTGCCCGACGTACTGCACAAGTAGCGCAACACCCTCTTCGCTGCAGCCATGTGCTCTTGTCGGTGTCTCCCAGGAGCAACATAGCGTGCGAGAATGCTAAGAGGGTATGCAAGGTCAGGTTGAGTGCAGGTCATCAGGTACATGAGGCAGCCAACAAGCTCTGGGTACGGGCCACTCGACTCTACGGACTCATCCGAAGGCAGAGCTGAGAGCGAGTGGCGAGTAGGCAGAGGAGTGGCCTGAGGCGAGGAGTACGTGAAGCCGAAGCGCTGAAGGACCTGCTGCACCATGTGTGACTGAGTCATCGTAATCGTGCGGCGTGCTCTGTCCCGGGTGATCTGCAAGCCAAGGTAGCTGCGCAGTTCACCCAGGTCTGTGCACGTGTGTCTCTTCTGCAGCTCGGACTTCACGTGGGCGAGTCCAGCAGTGTCAGCAGTGGCAAAGACCAAGTCATCGACGTACACGAGGATGTAGAACAGCGGCAAAAACGTGTCGGTGCGTAGAAACAGCGACGGGTCGGTAGTAGAGGGAGCAAAGCCAAGAGCCGCAAGCGTAGTCCTCAGTGTGTCGTGCCACTCAAGCGGTGCCTGGCGGAGACCGTAGACTGGCCGCCGGATGCTCGACCGGGTGCCAGAAGGAAAAGTCCCAGTGAAGCCAGGTGGACGGCGCAGCCATATCTCCTCGTGCATGCTACCCTGCAAGAAAGCAGTGCTGAAGTCAAGGGAGTGAAGCTCTTAGTCACGCTGAGCGGCTATGTGCAGCAGCACCCGAAGAGTGGTCATCTTCGGGGTGGGAGAGAAGGTCTGAAAGTAGTCAACTCCCTGCCGCTAACTGAAGCCACCAGCCACGTACCGCGCCTTGAAGACAGGTGGAGAACTTGGCGGCCGCTTCACCCTGAAAATCCACATGCCACTGACAATGTTCGCCCCAGGTGGGGGAACCGCATCAACGTAGGTGCCTGTGGACTTCCAGGAAGCCATCTCTGCGTCCATAGCTGCCTGCCACTGAGAGGAGTAGGGACACTCTACCGCCTCCGCCAAAGAGCGCGGAGTCGTGATGTCAAGTGCATCCGGGTCTCCCTCAGGGGTAAGCAGTACGGACACGAGATGGGGTGAAGCAGCAGCCAGACACTGGAATTCCTCCTGCCTGTCCTCAAGGACGTCTGTGCCAAGGGCTCACTCACCCTTGACAAACGGAGGATAGACAGACGCAGACTCAGCAACAAGACTAGCAGCGAAGTCTAGACGACAGCGAACAGCAAAGTGGACGAGCTCAGCAACTAGGGCAGACGCAGCAGTGGACTCAAAGGAAGGGTCAGTGACTACAGTAGCAAGGAGACGTGTGAGAGTAGGACTGGCAGCACGAAGAGAGTCCGACTCCGGGTCGGCAAGAGTAGGAAGAGAGGACTCAGGAGGAGAAGGCAAAGGGACACGTAGAAGAGCAGTGGACGGACGCAGAGACATCTGGTGCGTGCCAGGGACAGGAGGAGGACGCTGACGCGAACCGCGACCACTAGTGCTAGCAGCACGGATAAGCGACGCAGGGCGAGACGCAGGCTCACGACACTCAGCAAGACCTCCAGTAGTACCAGTGTAGAGAGAAGGAGCAGGCAATGGGGAGGCCGGCTGTAACTGTGACTGTGACGAGACAGGCTGTGGACACTCGACGGGAGGAGGAGGACCAAGAACCTGCTGAAGGAGCGGAACGAAGAGTGGCCGAGGCCGCGCGGCGACTCCAGACACAGCAGGGACAGCACCAGTACCCCCAGCAGCAGTACCAGCACCAACAACACCTCCAGCTCCAGTACCTCCAGCAGCACCAGTAGCACCCCGAGTAGGAGCGCCACCAGGACCGACAGCAGTAGCCTTAGCGCCAACACCCTCAGCAGCTCCAGCTCCAGAAGTACCCGCAGGCCCAGCAGCTCCAGTACTCCCAGTACGAGCACCTCCGGGACCCGCGGCACCAGCACCCTCAGCAGCCGAAGAAGCTCCAGCTCCAGCAGTACTCCTCCAGCGCCGGGCAAACCACTCGCGCAGCTCCTGTTGAGAGAGTGGCTCCCGCCAAGAAGAAGCACCCAAAGGACCTCTAGGCCGAACACCGCCAGACGCCACACGAGCAGGCCCACCGCCTGCACGCTCCGCACCTCCAGGCTCAGCAGCTTCAGACGTGGCACTCCCATGCTCAGCACCTCCAGACGTAGCACCCCCAGGCTCAGCACCCCCAGGCGTAGCACCCCCAGGCTCAGCACCCCCAGTAGCACCACCAGTAGGTCCAGCACCCCCAGGCGTAGCACCCACACGCTCAGCACCCCCAGAGTCAGCACCCCCAGGCTCAGCACCCCCAGCAGCACCAGAGTCACCAGTAACCTCGAGAGGCTCGACTGTGTCTACTTGGGACACACCTGAAGGGGCAGGACCCTGAGGGGGGAGGGGGTCTACCGGGGGGGGACCTGGCACAAGGAAGAGCGGTGGCGGGGGGAGGGACAGAGTGCGGTAGGGGAAGAGGCGGTAGTAGGGGACCGACTCATCAAACGTGACGTCCTGGGAGGACAAAACACGTCGAGAGGTGGGGTGGTAGAACTGCCACCCTTTCGCGTTAGGGGGGAAGCCAAGGAAGACGCAAGGAGCAGCACGAGGGGACAGCTTGTCCGCAGACAAGTCGCGGACAAACGCCCGAGATCCCTCGACACGGAATGCAGATGCATCGCCAACCTTCCCCGTCCACAGCAAAGTTGGGGAGGTCTCCGGCATGGAGACCCTGGGGTGAAGGTTGATCTGATGCGCCGCGTACCGAACCGCAAACGACCACAGAAATTGGGGGGCAGCCGCATGCATCATGGACGTACGGGCGACGTCCATGACCATGCCAATGCGGCGCTCAGCAATCCCATTTTGCTGTGGAGAGTCCTGAAGCGTGAAGGTCTGGTGGATGCCTCGTCCACGACAATAGGCTCGTAGAAGGCCAGAGGAGAACTCTCCGCCTCGGTCCGAGTGCAGACGCAGAATAGGAAAGTCCGAGCCGAAGCTCCTCCTGAGCTGGAGACGAGCTGCGCGGATCCAGTCGATCAACACCTCAGTGACATCACCCTTGCTGCGCAAGGGGAAGACTGTGGTGTAACG
This sequence comes from Closterium sp. NIES-65, assembly GCA_948144175.1. Classification (NCBI taxonomy): domain Eukaryota; kingdom Viridiplantae; phylum Streptophyta; class Zygnematophyceae; order Desmidiales; family Closteriaceae; genus Closterium; species Closterium sp. NIES-65. The sequence continues at coordinate 256,680 of CANXME010000812.1, read as the reverse complement.
CGAGTAGTCGTCAACCACCAGCAGGAAGTAGCGCTCGTGACCCCGTCCACGGACGCGGGCCGGGCCCCACACGTCCATGTGAAGCGTCTATAGCGGGGCCTCTGTCGGAGGAAACTGGGAGGAGTGAGGGGCAGCTCGCTGCCGCCCCTCAACACAGGGGACGGAGGTAGGGCCAGGCCCTGGCGGAAGCGGAGGGAGGGACCGGGGAAGACCAGAGACAAGGACACGGGAGGCCATGCTTTGGAGACGAAGCAGGGAGGGGTGACCAAGGCGGTGGTGCCATAGGAGAGTCTCGTGAGACAGGAGGCGACACGAGCAGGGGGCAGACTCAGGATCAGACTTGGACGGTGCAGCAAACGACTGACCCGACGCAGCTACCTGACCAGACGCAGTGACAGGAGAAGACTCAGTGGTCAGTGTGTACAGGCTCGACCCCGGCCGACGTGTAAACGTGGCTAGGTGTCGACCTGTGCGAGCGTCCGTGTAGTGGGTCACCCGCTGACTCGCTGGAATGAAATGGTGAACCCCCGCATCCTGTAGGTCAGCACCACTCACCAAGTTCGTAGAGAACGAGGGGAGGTAAAGATCAGACAAGGTGCCACAGGGGGCCGCCGGACACGGGAGGACAGTGGAGAAGTGAGAAAGGACAAGACCCCCAGAGGGGTCTGCCAGAGAGAGTGCAACCGGCCGACCAAGCGGCGGAGTGTGGTGCGGTCTCGAAAAAGGAGCGACAAGCTCTTGAGTCAAGGGTGAAAGTGAGGGAGGCTAAAGCCGATGCGGTACCTGAGAGCGCAGAGTCACCAGCACCTGAGGAAGCAGACGCACTCGCACCTAGAGCAGCAACCTCGCTAGCACCCAGAGGAGCAGCCTCACCAGTACCTAGAGCAGCAGTCTCAATGCCCGGGTCGGGCGGAAAACACCGGTAACAGTCACCCTTATCACTAATAGTCACGGCAAAGATGGTAGCAAGAATAGCATCAAATTCAAGGTCAAAGATAGCTACTCCCGCCCTAGACAGCTCATCCCAGCGGGGGATCTCAGTGACCTCCGGAAACTGGTGACGCCTGGCGTCCGTCAGGCGGCCAAAGCAGCGCTGAGTGGGGTGTGCACCCCAACACTGCTCACCCGCGCGGTCGTCGGTGCGTAGGACGTAGGTGCACGGACCAGTACCCCCACCCCGCTGACGTGCAGCGTACCACTCACGGAGCTGCTGAGGGGGGGGGATGTCCCGAGTGCACTGCTACTACTGCTGTTGCTGCTGCTGCTGGCATGGACCACCACCGGAGCTGACCCGCTGCGTAGCGCCACCCCGACCAACTCCACCTCCTCCGCCACCGCCTTCTCCACCGCCGCCACCTCCGCTACCTCCGCTCCCACCGCCACCGCTGCCGCCGCCTCCGCCTCCACTGCCGTCACCGTCACCTCCACCCCCGCCACCACTCCCACCGCCACCCCCACTCCCTCCGTCGCCTCCACCGCCGCCTCCACCGTCCCCGCTAGCTCCTCCAGTGCCCCGGCCCCCCTTGCCTTTGCCAGAGCGGCATCTCCCGCTAGGGGTAGACGCCGCACCGACCGACTCAAGACCAACGAGGTTGGCCGCAGCAGCAGAGGCGACAGAGGGCAGCAGGGGGGAGGGGAAACACCCCTCAAAGATGGGGGTGCGAGGGTCACCACGAGAGGCTCCTATAGCGACTATGCTCTTCTCTGCTGCTAGGAGGGCCTTCTCGAGGAGGTCAACGGTGAGAGTGGTGGGGCAAACTAAGAAAAAGTGGTCTCGGACTACACGAAGAGAGTCAGGGAGCCGGGTGACTAAGTAGTAGAGGGTGATGTACATGGGGAGGGGGGTTCTTGGCGCAGAACTCAGCAGGAAGCGCAGCGTGGTAGCGAGTGTCACTAGTGCGGAGGTGCGTAATGAGGTCGGCGACTGTGGGAAAGGCAGCAAGGTCAGGGAAGAGGTACGGTAGCATGAGGCGGCTCAGGGCAGCAGTGGCAGGGGAGGAGTAGCGTGCAACTACAACGTCGTACAATCTCTGAGCACTCTTGTACTGGCTAAAATGCGCACGCTCAGAGGTAGGCAGGTGGCGACGCAAAGCAAGACGTGCAGCACCATCGCGTGTGGCCCACTGTGAGTGAACAGTGGGGTCAGCATCAGCAGCAGGGGCAGGAGAGGCACCAGAGATGAGGTCAAAGAGGGAGAGACCGTCCGCCCTATCGCACTATAAGAAAAGCTGCAGGTCATCTACCCAGACGTCAAAGTCAATGGCCTGACCCTAAGCGTCAAAAGCGAGGACACTAGGGGTAGCCATGACAGCAGTAGACTAGTAGCGCGAACAGTGGGGTAAGAGCAGTGCAGTGGTAGAGGCGCTGCTCTTATCGGACAGGGCGGCTCGGGTGGCTCGGCGGCTCTGCAGGAACTGCAGCTCGGCGGCTTGGCGACTCGGCGGCTCGGGCGGCTCGGCGGCAATTGCGGCTCGGCGACTCGGCGGCTCGGGCGGCAACTACGGCTCGGCGACTCGGCGGCTCAGGCAGCTCGGGCGACTCGGCGGCTTGGGCGACGCGGCAGCTCGGGCAACTCGGCGGCTCGGGCGGCTCAGGCGGAAGGGGTAGGCGACGGGGCCGGAGCCGCAAGTAGGTGACGGGGCCGGGGCCGCAAGTAGGCGACGGGGCCGGGGCCGCAGGTAGGCGACGGGGCCGGGGCCGTAGGTAGGCGAAGGGGCCGGGGCCGCAGGTAGGTGACGGGGTCGGGGCTGCAGGTAGGCGACGAGGCCGGGGCCATCGGTAGGCGACGGGGCCGGGGCCTCAGGTAGGCGACGGGGCCGGGGCCGCAGGTAGGCGATGGGGCCGGGGCCGCAGGTAGGCGAAGGGGCCGGGGCCGCAGGTAGTTGACGGGGCCGGGGCCGCAGGTAGGCGACGGGGCCGGGGCCGCAGGCAGGAGACGGGGCCGGGGCCTTAGGTAGTCGACGGGGCCGGGGCCGCAGGTAGGCGACGGGGCCCGGGCCGCAGGGAGGCGACGGAGCCGGGGCCGCAGGTAGGCGACAGGGCCAGGGCCGCAGGGAGGCGACGGGGCCGGGGCCGCAGGTAGGCGACGGGGCCGGGGCCGCAGGTCGGGCGGCGCGAGGGCCGCGAGGTAGGCGACGGGGCCGCAGGGCGGTGGATCGGGGCCGGGAAGGGCGGCGCCGGGGCCCCAGGGCTAGGCGACGGGGCCGCTAGGGCGGCGGATCGGGGCCGAGAGGGCGGCGCGACGGGATCAGAGAGGGGAGCGGGACGCGGGCAGGGGCTGAGCGCGCTCTGGGCAGGAAAAAAAATCGAATCGGTGGGCCCTAGGAACAGTTCCCACGAGGGAACCTGCTCGATAACATGAGAAAACTGAAACGAGAATGAAATGACTAAGTGGAAGTTGGGTACAAATACAAACCCTTGAAATTTGTACCCCATATGTGCTACCCCACTATAGCCTACAATAGCTATGTCATATAAATCTGACACAAAACGCTGTAACGATTTTTAATTTAACAGGCGAATGTTTGGCAGATTCGGTTCCCTTCACATTCGGACCCTGCACTGGATGCGGGTCCAATGAGCATGAGCTGTCAGGAGCTATCAGGAGCTGGTTGTGAGTCAGATTGGGTGTATCTCCCAGCGCGCGTGAAAATTTCACAGACGACCCCATGTAACTTCGACTAATTGAAAAGGCAAGCAGGAGATCTACAGCTTGGTGTCAAAAACTTAAAAATATATATATGTCATTTTATAAACGCCGGCGCTTATAAATTTACTCGATTATATGCCCACCCTCTTAAAAAAACCTTTTTATTATTGCCCACCATGGGGGTATTGACGAGAAGTGAGAATGGAATGGATGAACTATGAAACAGTTGGGTACAAGTACTAACCCTAATTGGGTTGTACCCCTTATGGGCTACCCCACTGTGAAAGGAAGAACATGAATGAATGAACTATGAAAATGAGTGAGTACAAGTACTAACCCTAATTGTGTTGTACCCCCTATGGGATACCCCACTATAGCCTACACAAAAGCATAAGCTATAATGTTCTGACACACCCCCATAGGCAAAGTGGGGGAGAACAAGGGGTCACAAGACCAGTCAAGCAAAGCAAAGCAAAGCTCAGGGTGGATCAAAAAGTCACCACACAGTCCGAGCACAAGGTCAAGGCCACAAGGCCAGTTCACATGCAAGAGGAGACACATATATATATAAGGCTAAACAAGCAAGAGCAGGTATATATATATATGCAAGAGTACAAACAAGGTCAAGAGGTGAGCAAGTGAGGTAAGACAGGTACAAGTCCCACCTGAGTGCAGAGGCGCTGATGATCACAAGGCGGAAGTGCCTTGGTGAAAACATCAGCAGTGTTGGCCTCAGAGCCACGTACGCAAGTCGCAACTGACCACGCTGCTGCAGCTCACGAGCAAGGAAGTAGCGGAGAGCAATGTGCTTCGTTCTGTGCTCCAAGCGCTGCTCTCAACACAAGGCCAGCATGGCCTTGTTGTCTACGTACAGCACTGGAGGAGAACGAGGCGGCTCTCCAAGGTCAGTCAGCAGGTAGGTGAGCCAGCGAAGCTCCTGAGCAGCCATGGCCCCGGCGTAGATCTCAGCCTCGCAACTGGAGCCGAGAACAGAAGACGAGCGAGTAGCCCGCCACGAGACAGAGCCAGAACCAAGACTGAAGGTGTACCCCTGTGACGACCGCTGCGTAGCCTGGTCGTCAGCCCAAGAAGCGTCCGCGTGCCCAGTGAGGACCACTGGACTCCGCCCTCCAAGCACTAGCCCCATGCACGACATACTGCACAAGTAGCGCAACACCCTCTTCGCTGCAGCCATGTGCTCTGGTCGGTGTCTCCCAGGAGCAACATAGCGTGCAAGAATGCTAAGAGGGTATGCCAGGTCAGGTCGTGTGCAGGTCATCAGGTACATGAGGCAGCCAACAAGCTCTGGGTACGGGCCACTCGACTCTACGGACTCATCCGAAGGCAGAGCTGAGAGCGAGTGGCGAGTAGCCAGAGGAGTGGCCTGAGGCGAGGAGTACGTGAAGCCGAAGCGCTGAAGGACCTGCTGCACCATGTGTGACTGAGTAAAGGTAATGGTGCGCCGTGCTCTGTCCCGAGTGATCTGCAAGCCAAGGTAGCTGCGCAGTTCACCCAGGTCTGTGCACATGTGTCTCTTCTGCAGCTCGGACTTCACGTAGGCGAGTCCAGCAGTGTCAGCAATGGCAAGGACCAAGTCGTCGACGTACACGAGGATGTAGAACGGCGGCAGAGAAGTGTCGGTGCGCAGAAACAACGACGGGTCAGCAGTAGAGGGAGCAAACCCAAGAGCCGCAAGCGTAGTCCTCACTGTGTCGTGCCACTCACGCGGTGCCTGGCGGAGACCGTAGACTGGCCGTCGGAGGCTCCACTGGGTGCCAGGAGGGAAAGTCCCAGTGAAGCCAGGTGGACGGCGCAGCCAGATCTCCTCGTGCAGGCTGCCCTGCAAGAAAGCTGTGCTGAAGTCAAGAGAGTGAAGCTCGTAGTCGCGCTGAGCGGCTATGTGCAGCAGCACCCGAAGAGTGGTCATCTTCGGGGTGGGAGAGAAGGTCTGAAAGTAGTCAACTCCCTGCCGCTGACTTGTTGAGATTAGAGAGAGAATGAGTGCACTATGAAAAGAAACAAGTACAAGTACCAACCCTAATTGGGTTGTACCCCCTATGGGCTACCCCACTACAGCCTAAATATAAGCATCAGTAATATAATCATGTGACACACCCCCATAGGCAAAGTGGGGGAGAGCAAGGGGTCACAAGACCAGTCAAGCAAAGCAAAGCAAGCTCAGGGTGGATCTCAAGGATACCACACAAATTCCGAGCACAAGGTCAAGGCCACAAGGCCAGTTCACATGCAGCAGAGCATATATATATAACAGTGCTAAACAAGCAAGAGCAAGGATATATATATGCAGCAGTACAAGCAAGGTCAAGAGGTAAGCAAGTGAGGCACAGTGGGCACTAGGCCTAGCAGAGTGCAAAAGCGCTGATGGTCACAAGGCGGAAGTGCCTTGGTGAACACATCAGCAGTGTTGGCATCAGTGGCCACGAAACGCAGGCGAAGCTGACCACGCTGCTGCAGCTCTCGAGCAAGGAAGTAGCGCAGAGCAATGTGCTTCGTCCTGTGCTCCAGTCTGTGCTCCTCACACAAGGCAATGGTTGCCTTGTTGTCGACGTACAGTATCGGAGGAGAACGAGGCCGCTCTCCAAGGTCAGTCAGCAGGTAGGTGAGCCAGCGAAGCTCCTGGGCAGCCATGGCCGTGGCGTAGATCTCAGCCTCACAGCTGGAGCTGAGAACCGAAGAAGAGCGAGTAGAGCGCCAAGAGACAGAGCCAGAGCCAAGACTAAAGGTGTAACCCTGAGATGACCTCTGAGTAGCCTGGTCGGCAGCCCAAGAAGCGTCTGAGTGCCCAGTGAGCACAGGCCGCTCATGCCCTCCAAGCACTAGCCCCATGCCCGACGTACTGCACAAGTAGCGCAACACCCTCTTAGCTGCATCCATGTGCTCCTTCCGGTGACGGCCAGGAGCAACATAGCGTGCTAAGATGCTGAGAGGGTATGCGAGGTCAGGTCGAGTGCAAGTCATCAGGTACATGAGGCAGCCCACAAGCTCTGGATACGGACCACTCGACTCTACGGACTCATCCGAAGGCAGAGCTGAGAGCGAGTGTCCCGTAGGCAGAGGAGTGGACTGAGGCGAGGAGTACGTGAAGCCGAAGCGCTGAAGGACCTGCTGCACCATGTGTGACTGAGTCAGGGTAATGGTGCGGCGTGCTCTGTCCCGGGTGATCCGCAAGCCAAGATAGCTTGTCAGTTCACCCAGGTCTGTGCACGTGTGTCTCTTCTGCAGCTCGGACTTCACGTGGGCGAGTGCGGCAGTGTCCGCAGTGGCAAAGACCAAGTCGTCGACGTACACGAGGATGTAGAACGGCGACAGCGAGGTGTCGGTGCGCAGAAACAGCGACGGGTCAGCAGTAGAAGGAGCAAACCCAAGAGCCGCAAGTGTAGTCCTCAGTGTGTCGTGCCACTCACGCGGCGCCTGGCGGAGACCGTAGACTGGCCGCCGGAGGCTCCACTGGGTACCAGGAGGGAACGACCCAGTGAAGCCAGGAGGGCGGCGCAGCCAGATCTCCTCGTGCAGGCGGCCCTGCAGGAAAGCAGTGCTGAAGTCAAGAGAGTGTAGCTCGTAGTCACGCTGAGCAGCGACGTGCAGTAGAACCCGAAGAGTGGTCATCTTCGGGGGCGGGGAGAAGGTCTGAAAGAAGTCAACTCCCTGTCGCTGACTGAAGCCACGAGCCACGTAGCGCGCCTTGAAGACAGGCGGAGAACCCGGCGGCCGCTTCACCCTGAAGATCCACATGCCACTGACAATGTTCGCCCCAGGAGGGGGAACAGCGTCAACGTAGGCGCCTGTGGACTTCCAGGAAGCCATCTCTGCGTCCATGGCTGACTGCCACTGAGAGGAGTAGGGACCGGCCATCGCCTCTGCGTAAGAGCGTGGGGTCGGGATGTCTAGAGCATCCGGGTCTCCCTCAGGGGCAACAAGCATGGACACGAGATGGGGCAAAGCGGCGGCAAAGCACTGGAACTCCTCCTGCCTGTCCTCAAGGACGTCCGTGCCAAGAGCACAGTCACCCCCGACGGACGGAGGACAGGCAGACGCAGACGCAGCAGACGCAGACTCAGCAGACTCTACAGACTCAGCAACAAGACTGGCAGCGTAGTCCAGACGACACGCAGCAGCAAAGTCGACCAGCTCAGCAACTAGGGCAGACGCAGCAGCGGACTCAGATGAAGGGTCAGTGACAAAAGAAGCAAGAAGACGCGTGACAGTAGGACTGGCAGCACGGCGAGAGTCCGACTCCGGGTCAGCAAGTGTAGGAAGAGAAGACTGAGGAGGAGAAGGCAAAGGGGCACGCAGAGGAGCAGTGGACGGACGCAGAGACATCTGGTGTGTGCCAGGGACAGGAGGAGAACGCTGACGCGAACCGCGACCACTAGGGCGAGCAGCTCGGACTGGCGACGCAGGGCGGGACGCAGGCTCACGACGCTCAGCAAGACCTCCAGTAGGACCAGCGTAGGGAGAAGGAGAAGGCAGGGGAGAGGCGGGATGTAACTGTGACTGTGACGGGACAGGCTGCGGACACTCTACGGGAGGAGAAGGACCAGTGGAAGGCGGGAGACCAAGAACCTGCTGAAGGAGCGGAACGAAGTACGGCCGAGGCCGCGCAGCACCGCCAGAGACAGCAGGGACAGCACCAACACCTCTAGAGGCAGCACCAGCACCAGTAGCAGCTCCAACTCCAGCACCACCAGGAGCTGCAGAAGTACCCGCAGTAGGACCGACAGTCGTAGCCTCAGCGCCAGCACCCGCAGCAGCTCCAGCTCCAGAGGCACCCCCGGGCCCGGCAGCTCCAGTACCCTCAGTACGAGCACCTCCGGGACCCGTGGTACCAGCTCCCTCGGCAGCAACGGAACCTCCAGCACCCGCAGTACCCCCAGCTCCAGCAGCTCGCCTCCAGCGCCGGGCAAACCACTCACGCAGCTCTAGAGGAGAGAGCGGCTCGCGGCGCGAAGAACGGTCTGGAGAACCACCAGGAACAGAAGCAGCAGGCGCAGCACTCCCAGACGCAGTACCCCCAGGCTCAGCACCCCCAGGCACAGCACCCCCAGGCTCAGCACCCCCAGGCTCAGTACCCCCAAGCTCAGCACCCCCAGGCTCAGCACCCCCAGTCTCAGCACCCCCAGGCTCAGCGCCCCCACTCTCAGCACCCCCAGGCTCAGCACCCCCAGTCTCAGCACCCCCAGTCTCAGCACCCCGAGGCTCCGCACCCGCAGCAGCACCAGAGTCACCAGTGACCTCGACAGGTTCGACCGCGTCTACCTGAGACACACCTGAAGGGGCAGGACCCTGAGGGGGGAGGGGGTCTACCGGGGGGGGACCTGGGACCAGGAAGAGGGGCGGGGGGGGGAGGGACGGAGTGCGGTAGGGGAAGAGCCGGTAGAAGGGAACCGACTCGTCGAACGTGACGTCCTGGGAGGACAGAACACGACGAGAGGTGGAGTGGTAAAACTGCCACCCAGGTGCGTCAGGGGGAAAACCCAGGAAGACGCAAGGAGCAGCACGAGGGGACAGCTTGTCCGCAGACAAGTCGCGGACAAACGCCCGAGATCCCCAGACACGGAACAGTGAGTGTGTACAGGCTCGACCCCAGCCCACGTGTGAACGTGGTCAAGTGTCGACCCGTGTCCGCGTCCGTGCAGTGGGTGTCCCGTCGGCGTGCAGGGGTGAACTGGTCGACCCCTGCATCCTGTAGGTCAGCACCCGCCACCAAGTTCGTAGAGAACGAGGGGAGGTAGAGACCGGACAGGGCGCCAGACGGGACCGCAGGGCACGGCAGGACAGTGGAGTAGCGAGCCAGAACAGGACCCCTAGAGGGGTCCGCCAGGAAGATCGCCACTGGCCGACTAAGCGGCGTGAGTGTGGTGCGGTCTCGAAAGAAGGAGCGAGACGCCCCTGAGTCAAGAGTGAAGGTGAGAGAGGGCGGAGCCGACGCAGTACCTGAGAGAGCAGACTCACCAGCACCTGAGGACACAGAATCACTGGCACCTAGAGCGACAGCCTCACCAGCACCTGGAGCAGCAGCCTCAACAGCACCTAGAGCCGCAGTACCAATGCCCGGGTCGGGCGGGAAACACCGGTAACAGTCACCCTCCTCACTAATAGTCACAGCATACATGGCAGCAAGAATAGCATCAAAGTCAAGATCAAAGATAGCTACTCCTGCCCTAGACAGCTGGTCCCAGCGAGGGATCTCAGAGGCGTCAGGAAATCGGCGGCGCCACGCGTCAGTCAGGCGGCCGAAGCAGCGCTGGGCGGAGTGTGGACCACCACACGGCTCACCCGCACGGTCGCCAGTGCGCAGGACGTAGGTGCACGGACCAGTGCCCCCACCCCTCTGACGTGCAGCGTACCACTCACGGAGCTGCTGCAGGGAGAGGGTCTCCTGACCACGCTGCTGCCGCTGCTGCTGGCGCTGACCGCCACCGGAGCCACTCCTCTGCGACGAGCCACGACCTCCTCCGCCGCCTCCTCCGCCGCCGCCGCCACCACCTCCGCAGCCACCGCCACTCCCACCGTCGCTGCCGCCACCGCCGCCTCCACCTCCACTCCCACCACCACCGCCGCTGCCACCCCCGCCTCCACTGCCGCCGCTGACACCTCGACTCCCGCCACCACTCCCGATACCACCCCCACCTCCTCCGCTGCCTCCACCGCCGCCTCCACCGCCCCCGCCGCCTCCACCACCGCTCCTGCCCCCCTTGCCCTTGCCAGAGCGACGTCTCCCACTGGGGGAAGACGCCGCACCGACCGACTCAAAACCAACTAGGTCGGACGTAGCAGCAGAGGCGACAGAGGGCAGGAGGGGGGAGGGGGAACACCCCTCAAAGATGGGGGTGCGCGGGTCACCACAAGAGGCCCCTACAGCGAGAATGCTCTTCTCGGCTGCTAGGAGGGACTTCTCGAGGAGGTCAACAGTGAGAGTGGTGGGGCAGACTGAGAGTAAGTCGTCCCTGACTCCGCGAAGGGAGTCAGGGAGGCGGGTGACAATGTAGTAGAGAGTGAAGTACTTGGGGGGGGGGTTCTTGGCGCAGAACTCAGCAGGAAGCGCAGCGCGGAAGCGAGCATCACTAGTGCGCAGGTGGGTAATGAGGTCGGCGACTGTGGCAAAAGAAGCAAGGTCGGGAAAGAGGTACGGTAGCATGAGGCGGCTCAGTGCAGCAGTGGCAGGGGTGGAGTAGCGTGCAATAACGGCGTCGTACAAGGTCTGAGCACTCTTGTACGACCCAAAGTGTGCACGCTCAGAGGGAGGGAGGTGGCGACGCACAGCAAGACGTGCAGCAGCATCGCGTGTGGCCCACTGTGAGCGAACAGTGGCATCCTCAGTAGCAGCAGGGGCGGGAGAGGCACCAGAAGTGAGATCAAAGAGAGAGAGGCCGTCAGCTCTGTCGCACTGTAGGAAAAGCAGCAGGTCGTCTACCCACACGTCAAAGTCGATGGCTCTGCCCTCAGCGTCGAAGGTGAGGACACTGGGGGTAGCCATGACAGCAGTAGGGTGAGGGCAGTGCGCAGAGTAAAGCTCACTGCTCACCAGACAGGGCAGTGCAGGCGGCTCGGGCGGCTCGGGCGGCTTGGGCGGCTCGGGCGGCTCGGCGGCTCGGGCGGCTCGGGCTGCTCGGCTGCTGGGGCGGCTCGGCTGCTGGGGCGGCTCGGCTGCTGGGGCGGCTCGGCTGCTGGGGCGGCTCGGCTGCTGGGGCGGCGCAGTTGCTAGGGCGGCGGGGCCGAGAGATGCAGCTGCGGGGCCTGGAGATGCAGTAGCGGGGCCGTCAGGGGTAGCGGCGGGGCCGATAGGTGCAGTGGCGGGGCCGTCAGTTGCAGCGGCGGGGCCGTCGGAGGGGACGGCGGGGCCGTCACGTGCAGCGGCGGGGCCGTCTGAAGCAGCGGCGGGGCCGGCAGAGGGCACGGCAGGGCCGTCGGGTGCAGCGGCGGGGCCGGCAGAGGGGGACGGCGGGGCCGTCAGAAGGGGACGGCGGGGGCGTCAGGTGCAGCTGCGGGGCCGGCAGGTGCAGCGGCGGGGCCGGCAGGTGCAACGTCGGGGCCTGCAGAGGCAGGGGATGAGGCCGCGTGGGCGGCGCTAGGGGGGCCGCGAGGGCGGCGCGACGCGGCCGTAAGGCCAGCGCGACGTGGCCCAAGCCGCGCGCGCGAAAAAAAAATAGTCGCGCGCGCGACTTGCGGGGGCCACAAGGGCAGCGCGAGAAGGACTAGGGGGAGCGCGCTTCGGGGAGAGAAGGGCGCGCTCCGGGCAGCGAAAATTTCGTGGGTGGGCCCTTAAAAAATGGTCCTTAGGAAGGACCCGCTCTATACCATGTTGAGATTAGAGAGAGAATGAGTGCACTATGAAAAAGAAACAAGTACAAGTACCAACCCTAATTGGGTTGTACCCCCTATGGGCTACCCCACTACAGCCTAAATATATGCATCAGTAATATAATCATCTGACATGACTGAAGCCACGAGCGACGTACCGCGCCTTGAAGACAGGTGGAGAGCCAGGCGGCCGCTTCACCCTGAAGATCCACATGCCACTGACGATGTTCGCCCCAGGAGGGGGAACCGCGTCAACGTAGGTGCCTGTGGACTTCCAGGAAGCCATCTCTGCATTCATAGCTGCCTGCCACTGAGAGGAGTAGGGACCGTCTACAACCTCCGCGTAAGAACGCGGAGTCGGGATGTCTAGTGCATCCGGGTCTCCCTCAGGGGCAAGCAGTACAGACGCGAGATCAGGTGAAGCAGCAGCCAGACACTGGAACTCCTCCTGCCGGTCCTCAAGGACGTCCGTGCCAAGAGCACACTCACCCCCGACGGACGGAGGACAGACAGACGCAGACTCAGCAACAAGACTGGCAGCGTAGTCTAGACGACAGCGAGCAGCAAAGTCGACGAGCTCAGCAACAAGAGCAGACGCAGCAGTGGACTCAAAAGAGGGGTCAGTGACAACAGTAGCAAGGAGACGCGTGACAGTAGGACTGGCAGTACGAAGAGAGTCCGACTCCGGGTCGGCAAGAGCAGGAAGAGAGGACTCGGGAGGAGAAGGCAAAGGGGCACGCAGGGGAGCAGTGGACGGACGCAGAGACATCCGGTGCGTGCCAGGGACAGGAGGAGGACGCTGACGCGAACCGCGACCACTAGCGCGAGCAGCACGAACAGGCGATGCGGGACGAGACGCAGGCTCACGACGCTCAGCAAGACCTCCAGTAGGACCAGTGTAAGGAGAGGGAGCAGGCAGTGGGGAGGCGGGCTCTAACAGTGACTGGGACTGGACAGGCGGTGGACACTCTACAGGAGGAGAGAGACCAAGAACCTGCTGCAGGAGCGGAACAAAGTACGGCCGAGGCCGCGCGGGGACTCTAGACACAGCAGGGACAGCACCAGTACCCCCAGCGGCAGCACCAGCGCCAACAGCACCTCCAGTGGCAGGACCTCCAGCAGCGCCAGCAGTAGGACCACCGCCCGGACAGACAGCATTAGTCTCAGCACCACCACCCTCAGCAGCTCCAGCTCCAGTAGGACCCGCAGGTCCAGCAGCGCCGGAACCGGCGGCACCAGCACCCTCAGCGGCAGAAGAAGCTCCACCTCCAGCAAAACGCCTCCACCGGCGAGCAAACCACTCGCGCAGCTCCTGTGGAGAGAGGGGCTCCCGCCAAGACGGAGCACCCGGAGAACCTCCAGGCCCAGCACCGCCAGACGCCACAAGGGGAGGTCCAGCGACCGCAGGCTCCGCACCTCCAGGCTCAGCAGCTCCAGACGCAGGACCTCCAGGCTCAACACCCTCTGGCGCAGCACCCCCAGACTCAGCAACCCCAGGCTCAGCACCCCAGGTGGCAGCACCCCAAGGCTCAGCAGCTCCAGACGCAGCACCCCCAGGCTCAGCACCCCCAGTCGCAGCACCCCCAGACTCAGCACCCCCAGGCTCAGCACCCACGCGCACAGCACCCCCAGAGTCAGCACCCCCAGGCTCAGCACCCGTAGCAGTACCAGAGTCACCAGCAACCTCGACCGGCTCGACTGCGTCTACCTGGGACACACCTGAAGGGGCAGGAACCTGAGGGGGAAGGGGGTCTACCGGGGGGGGACCTGGCACAAGGAAGTCCGGTGGCGGGGGGAGGGAGGGAGTGCGGTAGGGGAAGAGGCGGTAGAAGGGGACTGACTCGTCGAACGTGACGTCCTGGGAGGACAGAACACAACGAGAGGAGGGGTGGTAGAACTCGACGAGCAGCAAAGTTGACGAGCAGCAAAGTCGACGAGCTCAGCAACAAGAGCAGACGCAGCAGTGGACTCAAAAGAGGGGTCAGTGACGACAGTAGCAAGGAGACGCGTGACAGTAGGACTGGCAGTACGAAGAGATTCCGACTCCGGGTCGGCAAGCGCAGGAAGAGAGGACTCAGGAGGAGAAGGCAAAGGGGCACGCAGGGGAGCAGTGGACGGACGCAGAGACATCCGGTGCGTGCCAGGGACAGGAGGAAGACGCTGACGCGAACCGCGACCACTAGCGCGAGCAGCACGAACAGGCGACACGGGACGAGACGCAGGCTCACGACGCTCAGCAAGACCTCCAATAGGACCAGTGTAAGGAGAGGGAGCAGGCAATGGGGAGGCGGGCTCTAACAGTGACTGGGACTGGACAGGCGGTGGACACTCTACAGGAGGAGAGAGACCAAGAACCTGCTGCAGGAGCGGAACAAAGTACGGCCGAGGCCGCGCGGGGACTCCAGACACAGCAGGGACAGCTCCAGCACCCCCAGTAGCAGCACCAGCGCCAACAGCACCTCCAGTGGCAGGACCTCCAGCAGCGCCAGCAGCAGGACCACCGCCCGGACAGACAGCAGTAGTCTTAGCACCACCACCCTCAGCAGCTCCAGCTCCAGTAGGACCCGCAGGTCCAGCAGCGCCGGAACCGGCGGCACCAGCACCCTCAGCGGCAGAAGAAGCTCCACCTCCAGCAAAACGCCTCCACCGGCGAGCAAACCACTCGCGCAGCTCCTGTGGAGAGAGGGGCTCCCGCCAAGACGGAGCACCCGGAGAACCTCCAGGCCCAGCACCGCCAGACGCCACAAGGGGAGGTCCAGCGACCGCAGGCTCCGCACCTCCAGGCTCAGCAGCTCCAGACGCAGGACCTCCAGGCTCAACACCCTCTGGCGCAGCACCCCCAGACTCAGCAACCCCAGGCTCAGCACCCCAGGTGGCAGCACCCCAAGGCTCAGCAGCTCCAGACGCAGCACCCCCAGGCTCAGCACCCCCAGTCGCAGCACCCCCAGACTCAGCACCCCCAGGCTCAGCACCCACGCGCACAGCACCCCCAGAGTCAGCACCCCCAGGCTCAGCACCCGTAGCAGTACCAGAGTCACCAGCAACCTCGACCGGCTCGACTGCGTCTACCTGGGACACACCTGAAGGGGCAGGAACCTGAGGGGGAAGGGGGTCTACCGGGGGGGGACCTGGCACAAGGAAGTCCGGTGGCGGGGGGAGGGAGGGAGTGCGGTAGGGGAAGAGGCGGTAGAAGGGGACTGACTCGTCGAACGTGACGTCCTGGGAGGACGGAACACGACGAGAGGAGGGGTGGTAGAACTGCCACCCTGGAGCGTCAAGGGGGAAGCCAAGGAAGACACAGGGAGCAGCACGAGGAGACAGCTTGTCCGCAGACAAGTCGCGGACAAACGCCCGAGATCCCCAGACATGGAACGCAGACGCATCGCCGACCTTCCCAGTCCACAGCAGGGCCGGGGAGGTACGGACCTTCCCCGGCCGGGAAACCCCGGGGTGAAGGTTGATCTGATGCGCCGCGTACCGAACCGCAAACGGCCACAGAAAATGGGGGGCAGCTGCATGCATCATGGACGTACGAGCAACGTCCATAACAATGCCAATGCGGCGCTCAGCATTCCCATTTTGCTGCGGAGAGTCCGGAAGCGTAAAGGTCTGGCGGATGCCTCGTGCACGACAGTAGGCTCGCAGGAGGCCAGAGGAGAACTCTCCTCCTTGGTCAGAGTGCAGACGCAGAACAGGAAAGTCCGAGCCGAAGCTCCTCCTGAGCTGGAGACAAGCTGCGCGGATCCAGTCGATCAACACCTCAGTGACATCACCCTTGCTGCGCAAGGGGAAGACTGTGGTGAAATGCGAGTAGTCGTCAACCACCAGCAGGAAGTAGCGCTCGTGACCCTGCCCACGGACGCGGGCCGGGCCCCACACGTCCATGTGAAGCGTCTGCAGAGGAGCCTCTGTCGGAGGAAACTGGGAGGAGTGGGGGGCAGCGCGGAGGCGCCCCTCGACACAAGGGACAAAGGAAGGTCCTGGCCCCGAAGGAAGGGGAGGGAGAGACCGAGGAAGACCAGAGACAAGGACACGGGAAGCCATGTCCTTGAGACGGGGCAAGGAGGGGTGGCCAAGACGGTGGTGCCACAGGAGAGTCTTGTGAGACAGGAGGCGACACGAGCAGGGGGCAGACTCAGGACCAGACCTGGACGCAGCAGCAAACACCTGACCCGACGCAGCTACCTGGCCAGACACAGGGACAGGAGGAGACTCAGTGGTCAGGGTGTAGAGGCTCGACCCCGGCCGACGGGAGAACGTGGCCAGGTGCCGGCCTGTGCGCGCGTCCGTATAGTGGGTCACCCGCTGACTCGCAGGAGTAAACTGGTGAATCCCCACATCCTGTAGGGCAGCACCACTCACCAAGTTCGTCGAGAACGAGGGGAGGTACAGACCAGACAGGGTGCCCGAGGGGGCAGCTGGACACGGGAGGACAGTGGAGAAGTGAGCAAGGACAGGACCCCCATAGGGGTCAGCCAGGGAGACCGCAACCGGCCGGCCAAGCGGCGTGAGTGTGGTGCGGTCCCGAAAGAAGGAGCGAGAAGCCCCAGAGTCAAGTGTAAAGGTGAGGGAGGCCGAAGCCGACGCGGTACCTGAGAGCGCTGCCTCACCAGAACCTGAGAGCGCAGCCTCATCAGCACCTGAGAGCGCAGCAGTCGCACAAGCACCTAGCGCAGCCGTACCAATGCCCAGGTCGGGCGGGAAACACCGGTAACAGTCACCCTCATCACTAATAGACACAGCATACATGGCAGCAAGGATAGCATCAAAGTCAAGATCAAAGATCGCTACTCCAGCTCTAGACAGCTCTCCCCAGCGGGGGATCTCAGAAGCGTCAGGGAACTGCTGACGCCAAGCGTCCGTCAGGCGGCCAAAGCAGCGCCGGGTGGAGTGGGCACCCCCACACTGCTCACCCGCGCGGTCGCCGCTGCGAAGAACGTAGGTGCACGGGCCAAAACCTCCACCACGCTGACTCTGCGTGTACCACTCACGGAGCTGCTTAGGCGAGGGGACGTCCCGAGAACGCTGCTGCTGCTGCTGCTGCTGCCGCAAACCACCACCAGAGCTGCTCCGCTGCGGGGCACTACCCCGACCAGCTCCACCTCCTCCGCCACCACCACCTCCACCTCCGCCACCACCCCCGCCTCCGCTCCCACCGCCGCCGCCGCCACCGCCTCCGCCGCCGCTGCCGCCACCACCGCCACCGCTCCCGCCACCACTCCCACCGCCACCCCCACTCCCTCCGCCGCCTCCACCGCCACCTCCACCGCCCCCGCTAGCTCCACCCGCGCCCTTGCCCCCCTTGCCCTTGCCAGGGCGGCGTCTCCCGCTAGGGGCAGACGCCGCGCCGACCGACTCAAGACCAAGCAGGTCGGCAGCAGCAGCAGAGGCAACAGAGGGCAGCAAGGGGGAAGGAGAACACCCCTCAAAGATGGGGGTGCGCGGGTCTCCACGAGAGGCTCCTACACCGACTATGCTCTTCTCTGCCGCTAGGAGGGCCTTCTCGAGGAGGTCAACAGTGAGAGTGGTGGGACAGACTGAGAGGAAGTGGTCCCTGACTACGCGAAGGGAGTCAGGGAGGCGTGTGACTATGTAATAGAGAGTGATGTACATGGGGGGAGGGTTCTTGGCGCAGAACTCAGCAGGAAGCGCAGCGCGGTAGCAAGTGTCACTAGTGCGGAGGTGCGTAATGAGGTCAGCGACTGTGGGAAAGGCAGCAAGGTCAGGAAAGAGGTACGGTAGCATGAGGCGGCTCAGTGGAGCAGTGGCAGGGGAAGAGTAGCACGCAACTACAGCGTCGTACAAGGTCTGAGCACTCTTGTACTGACTAAAGTGCGCGCACTCAGTGGTAGGGAGGTGGCGACGCACAACAAGACGTGCAGCAGCATCGCGGGTGGCCCACTGAGAGCGAACAGTGGGGTCAGCATCAGCAGCAGGAGCAGGAGAGGCGCCAGAGGTGAGGTTAAAAAGAGAAAGACCGTCCGCCTTATCGCACTGTAAAAACAACTGCAGGTCGTCGACCCATACCTCAAAGACAATGGCTCGACCCTTAGCGTCAAAAGCGAGGACACTGGGGGTAGCCATGACGACAGACTAGCAGTGCAAGCAGTGGGGGGAAGGGGGGGGGGGGGGGGCAGGGCACGCAGTAGCAGTGGGGCGTGCTCACCAGACGGGGCAGAACAGGCGGCTCGGCAGAAGGGCTGCTCAGCTGCTCAGCTGCTGGGCGGCTCGGCGGCTCGGCTGCTGGGCGGCTCGGCAGCTCGGCTGCGGGGCGGCTCGGCGGCTCGGCTGCTGGGCGGCTCGGCGGCTCGGTTGCGGGGCGGCTCGGCGGCTCGGCTGCTGGGCGGCTCGGCTGCGCAGCTGCAGGGCGGCTCGGCCCTCCAGGGACTCGGCGGCGCGGCGGTCAGCTGCTCAGGTGCACGATGCAGCGGGCGAGGAGCCGAGGGCGGCGGGGCCGGTAAGTGCAGGGCGGCGGGGCCGCTAAGGGCAGGGCGGCGGGGCCGCAAAGGGCAGGGCGGCGGGGCCGCTAAGTGTAGGGCGGCGGGGCCGCTAAGGGAGGGCGGCAAGGCCGCAAAGTGCAGGGCATCAGGGCCGTGGTAGAAGGGCGGCGGGGCCGCTAAGGAAGGGCGGTGGGGCCGCGACTGAAGGGCGGCGAGGCCGCGAAGTGCAGGGGGCGGCAGGGCCGCGACGTGTAGAGCGGCGAGGCCGCGATGCGCAGGGCGGCGGGGCCGCGACGTGCAGGGCGGCGGGGCCGCGAAGGAAGGGCGGCGGGGCCGCCAAGGAAGGGCGGCGGGGCTGCTAAGGAAGGGCGGCGGGGCCGCGACGTATAGGGCAGCGAGGCCGCGACGTGTAGGGCGGCGGGGCCGCGAGTGAAGGGCGGCGGGGCCGCGTAGTGCAGGGCGGCGGGGTCGGTAAGGAAGGGCGGCGGGGCCGCGACGTGCAGGGCGGCAAGGCCGCAAGTGAAGGGCGGCGGGGCCGCGTAGTGCAGGGCGGCGGGGCCGCTAAGGAAGGGCGGCGGGGCCGCGACGTGCAGGGCGGCAAGGCCGCGTAGGCAAGGGCGGCTCGACGGGCCGCTAGAGGCGACACGAAGGGTCGCGAAAAAAAAAAATAAAAAATAAAAAAAAAAAAAAAAAAAAAAAAAAGGGAAGGCGCGCCTCGGGGCGCGCTTCAGTGGGCCCTAGTAGCTGTCCCTAAGAGGGAACCTGCTCTGATTCCTTGTGAAAGGAAGAACATGAATGAATGAACTATGAAAATGATTAAGTACAAGTACTAACCCTAATTGTGTTGTACCCCCTATGGGATACCCCACTATAGCCTACACAAAAGCATAAGCTATAATGTTCTGACACCCACTACAGCCTACACAAATGTATAAGCTATAATGTTCTGACACACCCCCATAGGCAAAGTGGGGGAGAACAAGTGGTCACAAGACCAGTCAAGCAAAGCAAAGCAAAGAAAGCTCAGGGTGGATGACAAAGCCACCACACAGTCCGAGCACAAGAGTAAGGCCACAAGGCCAGTTCACATGCAAGGTCATATATATAAAGGTAAAACAAGCAAGGGTAGGTATAGAAAGAAGACAGTACAAACAAGAGCAAGAAGTGAGCAAGTGAGGCACAGTATAGAAGCGCTGATGATCACAAGGCGGAAGGGTCTTGGTGAAGATATCAGCAGTGTGTCAGAATATAATTGTATGCATTACTATAACTGCCTGTAGTGTAGACCTAGTGTAGTTATATCGCTTTCATGTTAGGTGGTGCACCCTTTTCCTTCACTATATCTTGTACAACATTCCATAGTGAAACCCTCATTCTCTCGACTCTTTTCTCCTTTTCAACTTGGTCGATACTCAACTCACTCGACCTACTGGCTATGGCTCCTAAGCCTTTCTAGTCTTTTCACATGGTATCAGAGCGAGAAGGTCCTGACCTGTGGGCCCACCCTAAAGCTTCCGCTGCTACTCTATGTTCGGCACGCCCCGTGGCGTGCCCCTTATCCTTTTTTCTTAACAGCCCCGTTGCCGCCCTTTCAGGCCCCTCGCGGCCCCTTCGCGGCCCTCCCGCCGCCCTTCGCTGCGGCCCCGTCGCCCTTCGCTGCGGCCCCGCCGCTCTTCGCTGCGGTCCCGCCGCCCCTCGCTGCGGCCCCGCCGCCCTTCGCTGCGGCCTTGCCGCCCTTCGCTGCGGCCCTGCCGCCCTTCGCTACGGCCCCGTCGCCCACCACGGCCCCGTCGCCACCTGTGGCCCCGTCGCCCGTTGCGGCCCTGTCGCCACCTGCGGCCCCGCCACCTTCGGCCCCGTCGCCACCTGCGGCCCCGCCCACCCTTGCGGCCCTGTCGCCCACCATGGCCCCGTCGCCACCTGCGGCCCCGTCGCCCCCTTTGGCCCCGATGCCACCTGCGGCCCCGCCCACTTGCGGCCCCGACCTCGCCCCGGCCATGCCCTGTCGCCAGCCTCGGCACACCGGGGGCACGTGGACCCCCCCCCACCCCTTTTCCCGTCACCTGTCGAGGCGACCTGGAAGGCGTGGGCAGGCGTCGCCCCCTCTGCCGCCTGCTTTGGCGCCCGGGGAGGCCGTGCGTCGCCCCCCCCCCCCCCCCCCCCCCCCCTTTTTCCCCCCTTCCCTCTTCCCCCTTGGTCTCCCTGCAGCTGCAAGGGGGAGGGTCTGGGGGTGGCGGGTGTGGGGGTGATGCGTGTTGTGCTTCCCTTCCCCTCCTCCTCCTTTCGTTCCCACTACTGCAGCTGCTCATGGGGGGGAGGGTGTGAGGGTGTGGAGGAGCCGGGGGAGTGGCACTGGGGTGGCGGGTGTGAAACCAACCAGCCGCCGTCCCTCCACCTCTCCTCTCTTCCCCCCCTCTGCTGCTCCTACAGCAGTGTGTGGGGGAGGGGGAAGGGGAGGGGGAGGGTGAGGGGATGGAGTTGTTGCCTCTTTCTTTGCGCTTGGTGTACCTCTACAGGAGGTGTAATACACACGGTTCTTCCCTGCAGGCAGTTCGGGGGTGTGTCAGAATGTAATTGTATGCATTACTATAACTGCCTGTAGTGTAGACCTAGTGTAGTTATATCGCTTTCATGTTAGGTGGTGCACCCTTTTCCTTCACTATATCTTGTACAACATTCCATAGTGAAACCCTCATTCTCTCGACTCTTTTCTCCTTTTCAACTTGCTCGATACTCAACTCATTCGACCTACTAGCTATGGCTCCTAAGCCTTTCTAGTCTTTTCACACAGTGTTGGCCTCAGAGGCCACGTAGGTGAGGCAGAGCTGACCACGCTGCTCCAGCTCACGAGCCAGGAAGTAGCGGGGAGCAATGTGCTTCGTTCTGTGCTCCAGTCTGTGCTCCCGACACAAGGCCAGCATGGCCTTGTTGTCTATGTACAGAACTGGAGGAGAACGAGGCGGCTCTCCTAGATCAGTCAGCAGGTAGGTGAGCCAGCGTAGCTCCTGTGCAGCCATGGCCCCTGCGTAGATCTTAGCTCACAGCTGGAGCCAAGAACAGAGGACGAGCGGGTAGACCGCCACGAAACAGAGCCGGAGCCAAGGCTGAAGGTGTAACCCTGTGACGACCGCTACGTAGCCAGGTCGTCAGCCCAAGAAGCGTCTGCGTGACCTGTGAGGACTACTCGACGTCGCCCTCCAAGCACTAGCCCCATGCCCGACGTACTGCACACGTAGCGCAACACCCTCTTCGCTGCAGCCATGTGCTCTAGTCTGTGTCTCCCAGGAGAAACATAGTGTGCCAAGATGCTAAGAGGGTATGCAAGGTCAGGTCGTGTGCAGGTCATCAGGTACATGAGGCAGCCAACAAGCTCTGGGTACGGGCCACTCGGCTCTATGGACTCATCTGAAGGCAGAGCTGAGAGCGAGTGGGGAGTAGAAAGAGGAGTGGCCTGAGGCGAGGAGTACGTGAAGCCGAAGCGCTGAAGGACCTGCTGCACCATGTGTGACTGAATCAGAGTAATGGTGCGCTGTGCTCTGTCTCGAGTGATGTGCAAGCCAAGGTAGCTGCGCAGTTCACCCAGGTCTGTGCACGTGTGTCTCTTCTGCAGCTCAGACTTTACGTGGGCGAGTTCAGCAATGTCAGCAGTGGCAAAGACCAAGTCGTCGACGTACACGAGGATGTAGAACGGCGGCAGAGAGGTGTCGCTGTGTAGAAACAGCGATGGGTCAGCAGTAGAAGGAGCAAACACAAGAGCCGCAAGCGTAGTCCTCAGTGTGTCGTGCCACTCACGCGGTGCCTGGCGGAGACCGTAGACTGGCCGCCGGAGGCTCCACTGGGTACCAGGAGGAAACGACCCAGTGAAGCCAGGAGGGCGGTGCAGCCAGATCTCCTCGTGCAGGCTGCCCTGCAGGAAAGCTGTGCTGAAGTCAAGAGAGTGAAGCTCGTAGTCGCGCTGAGCGGCTATGTGCAGCAGCACCCAAAGAGTGGTCATCTTCGGGGTGGGAGAGAAGGTCTGAAAGTAGTCAACTCCCTGACGTTGACTGAAGCCTCGAGCCACGTAAGGTGCCTTGAAGGCAGGCGGAGAGCCTGGCGGCTGCTTCACCCTGAAGATCCACATGCCACTGACGATGTTCGCCCCAGGTGGGGGAACCTCGTCGACGTAGGTGCCTGTGGACTTCCAGGAAGCCATCTCTGCGTCCATGGCTGACTGCCACTGAGAGGAGTAGGGACCCTCGATCGCCTCAGCGTACGATCGAGGAGTCGGGATGTCTGGTGCATCCGGGTCTCCCTCAGGGGTAATCAGTGTGGACACGAGATATGGCAAAGCAGGAGCAAAGCACTGAATCTCCTCCAACCTGTCCTCAAGGACGTCCGTGCTAAGAGCACACTCACCCCCGACGGACGGAGGACAGACAAACTCAAACTCAGCAATAAGACTAGCAGCATAGTCCAAACGTCAGCGAGCAGCAAAGTCGACAAGCTCAGCAACTAGAGCAGACGCAGCAGTGGACTCAAAGGAAGGGTCAGTGACAATAGTAGCAAGAAGGCGCGTGACCAAAGGACTAGCAGCACGAAGGGAGTCAGACTCCGGGTCAGCAAGAGAGGGAAGAGAGGACTCTGGAGGAGACGGCAAAGGGACACGCAGAGGAGCAGTGGACGGACGCAGTGTCATCTGGTGTGTGCCAGGGACCGCAGGAGGACGCGGACGCGCAGCACGACGACTAGTGCGAGCAGCACGAACAGGCGACGTAGGACGAGACGCAGGCTCACGACGCTCAGCAAGACCTCTTGTAGGACCAGTGTAGGGAGAAGGAGCAGGTAGCGGGGAGGCAGGCTGTAACTATGACTGCGACTCGACAGGCTGTGGACACTCTAAGGGAGGAGCAGGACCAGGAGAGGGAGGGAGACCAAGAACCTGCTCCAAGAGCGGAACGAAGTACGGCCTCGGCCGCTCAGCGCCTCCAGAACTAGCAAGGATGGCACCAGTACCCCCAGCGGCAGCACTTGCGCCAATAGAACCTCCACCTCCAAAAGCGCCAACCCCAGTACCCTTAGAAGCACCAGCGCCAGCAGCACCGCCAGCGCCAACACCCCCAGCAGCTCCAGCTCGAGCAACACCAACTCCAAAAGGACCGTCAGCACCAGCAGCCTCAGCAGCACTCCCAGACACACCACCACCAGTAGAAACACCAGCGCCAACACCCCTAGCAGCTCCACCTCCGGCAGCACCAGCACCGATAGCAGCTCCACCAGCACCCCCAGACTCAGCAGCATGTCTCCAGCGGCGGGCGAACCACTCGCGCAGCTCCTGTGGAGAGAGCGGCTCCCGACTCGACGAAGCACTGCCGGCGGCCACACGAGCAGACCCAGCACCCCCAGGCTCCGCACCCCCAGGCTCAGCACCCCCAGGCTCAGCACCCCCAGACTCAGCACCCCCAGGCTCAGCACCCCCAGTCTCAGCACCCCCAGACTCAGCACCCCCAGACCCGGCACCCGCAGACCCGGCACGCGCAGGCTCAGCACCTCTAGCAGTACCAGAGTCAATAGCTACCTCGACAGGCTTGACTGCGTCTACCTGGGACACACCTGAAGTGGCAAGACCCTGAGGAGGGAAGGGGTCTACCTGAGTAGCACCTAGCGCAAGGAAGAGCGGCAGCGGGGGGAGGGGCGCAGTGCAGTAGGGGAAGAGATGGTAGTAAGGCACCGACTCGTCAAAGGTGACGTCCTGGGAGGACAGAACACGGGGCGTGGTGGGGTGGTAAAAGTGCCAGTTAGGCGCGTCGGGGGGGAAGCCAAGGAAGACGCAAGGAACAGCACGGGGGGACAGCTTGTCTGCAGACAAGTCGCGGACAAACGCCCGAGATCCCCAGACCCGAAACGCAGACGCATCGCCAACCTTCCCTGTCCACCTCAAGGCGGGGGAGGTCTCTGGCAAGGAGACCCGGGGCTGAAGGTTGAGCTGATGCGCGGCATACTGAACCGCAAACAGCCACAGAAAATGGGGGGCAGCCGCATGCATCATGGACGTACGCGCGACGTCCATGACCATGCCAATGCGGCGCTTAGCAATCCCATTTTTTTGCGGAGAGGCCGGAAGCGTGAAGGTCTGGCGGATGCCCTCTGCTCGAGAGAAGGCTCCCAAACGGGCAGAGGAAACCTCCAAGCCTCTTTCCGAGTGCAGACGCAGAACAGGAAAGTCCGAGCCGAAACTCTCTCTGAGCTGGAGACGAGCTGCGTGGATCCAGTCGATCAACACCTCAGTGACGTCACCCTTGCTGCGCAAGGGGAAGACTGTGGTGTGACGCGAGCAGTCGTCAACGACCAGTAGAAAGTACCGCTCTCTCCCCTGCCCACTGACGCGGGCTGGGCCCCACAGGTCCATGTGTAGAGTCTCCAGCGGAGCCTCTGTCGGAGGAAACTCGGGGGAGTGAGGGGCGGCGCGCTATCGGCCCTTGACGTAGGGGACGCAGGTAGGGCCAGGCCCCGGAGGAAGGGGAGGGAGAGACCGAGGAAGACTAGAGACAAGGACACGGGAGGCCATGCCTCGGAGACGAGGCAAGGAGGGGTGACCAAGGCGGTGGTGCCAAAGGAGATTCTGGTGGGACAGCAGACGACACGAGCAGGGGCAAACTCAGGACCAGACCTGGACGCCGCAGCAAACACCTGACTCGACGCAGCTACCACGGCAGACTCAGTAGTAGGAGGAGTCTAAGCAGTAAGGGTGTACAGGCTCGACCCTGGCCGACGGGTGAACATGGCCAAGTGTCGGCCTGTCCGAGCACACGTGCAGTGGGTCACTCGCTGACTCGCAGGAGTGAACTGGTCAACCCCTCGATCCTGTAGGTCCGCTCCACTCACCAAGTTCGTAGAGAATGAGGAGAGGTAGAGACCAGACAGGTTGCCAGAGGGGACTGCAGGGCACGGAAGGACAGTGGAGAAGCTAGCAAGGACAGGACCCCCTGAGGGGTCTGCTAGGGAGGCTGCAACCGACCGACTAAGCGGCGTAAGAGTGGTGCGGTCTCGAAAGAAGGAGCGCGACGCACCCGAGTCCAGGGTGAAGGTGTGGAAGGCCTGAGCCGACGTAGTACCTGAGAGAGCAGACTCACCAGCACCTGGGGCGGCAGACTCACTGGCACGTGGGGCAGCAGACGCACTAGCACCTAGAGCAGCAGCCTCACCAGCACCTAGCGTAGCAGCCTCAATGCCCGGGTCAGGCGGTACACACAGGTAACAGGCACCCTCAACACTATCAGCAACAGCATATATGGCAGCAAGAATAGCATCAAAGTGAAGATCAAAGATAGCAACCCCGGCCTTAGTCAGATCTCCCCAGCGAGGGATCTCTGACGCCTCAGGGAACTGGCGACGCCACACGTCCGTCAGGCGACCAAAGCAGCGCTGGGTGGAGTGCGGGCCTCCGCACTGCTCACCAGTGCGGTCGCTGGTACGGAGAACGTAAGAGCAGGGACCAAAAACCCCACCGCGCTGGCGTGCAGTGTACCACTCACGAAGCTGCTGAGGGGACAGGGTCACATCACTCTGCTGCTGCTGCTGGCGGTGACCACCACCGGCGCCACTCCTCGGCGCAGAGTCGAGACTCGCTCCACCACCGCCGCCTCCGCCGCCTCCTCCTCTCCGCCTCCTCCACTACCTCCGCCGCCTCCGCTTTCTCCGCCACCTCCACCGCCTCGGCCGCCTCCACTGCTGCCGCCGCCGCCGCCACCCCTGGCACCACTCCCACCACCACCCCCACTCCCTCCACCACCTCCACCATCACCTCCACCGCCCCCTCCACCCCCTCCAGTGCCCTTGCCCCCCTTGCCCTTGCCGGTGCGGCGTCTCCTGCTCGGGGCAGAAGCAGCGCCGACCGACTCGAAACCAATGAGGTCGGCCGCAGCAGCAGAGGCAACAGAGGGCAAGAGGGGTGAGGGAGAACACCCCTCAAAGACGGGGGTGCGAGGGTCATCACGAGAGGCTCCTACAGCGAGTATGCTCTTCTCTATCGCTAGGAGGGCCTTCTCGAGGAGGTCAACGGGAAGAGTGGTGTGGCAAACTGAGAGGAAGTGGTCCCTGACTACCCGAAGAGAGTCAGGGAGCCGGGTGATTATGTAGTAGAGGGTGATGTACATGGGGGGGGGGGGGGGTTCTTGGCGCAGAACTCAGCAGGAAGCGCAGCGTGGTAGCGAGCATCACTAGTGCGGAGATGCGTAATGAGGTCAGCGATAGTGGGAAAGGCAGCAAGGTCAGGGAAGAGGTACGGTAGCATGAGGCGGCTCAGTGCAGCAGTGGCAGGGGAAGAGTAGCGTGCAACTACAGCGTCGTGCAAGGTCTGAGCACTCTTGTACTGGCTAAAGTTTGCACGCTCAGTGGTCGGAGAGTGGCGGCGCACAGCAAGGCGAGCAGTAGCGTCACGTGTGGCCCACTGTAGCGAACAGTGGCGTCAGCATCAGCAGCAGGGGCAGGGGAGGCACCAGAAGTGAGGTCAAACAAGGAGAGGCCGTCTGCCCTATCGCACTGCAGGAAAAGCTGAAGATCATCTACCCAGACCTCAAAGTCCACTGCCCGACCCTCAGCGTCAAAGGTGAGAACGCTAGGGGAAGCCATAACAGCAGTACGCAGGGCAGTGCAGTGGCAGAGACTGTGCTCTTACCAGGTAGGTGGAGCGATTGGGCTGCTCGGCGGCTCGGTGGTCGGGCGGCTCGGCTGCAGGGCGGCTCGCGTGCTGGGTGGCTCGGCTGCTGGGCGGCTCGGCTGCGGGGCGGCTCGGCTGCACGGTGCTGGGCGCCTCGGCTGTCGGGCGGCTCGGCTGCTGGGCGGCTCGGCTGCTGGGCGGCTCGGTTCCTGGGCGGCTCGGGCGGTCGGGCGGCTCAGCTGGCCGGCGGGGACGCAGGTGGTGGCGAGGTCGCAGGTGGCGGCGGGGCCTAAGCGGGCAGCGGGCCGCAAGGGTGGGCGGGGCCGCGGTGGCGACGGGGCCGTAGCGGGGCGGCGTAGCGGGGCCGCGACGGGGCCGTAGGGGGGCCTAAGCGGGGCCGTAGCGGGGCCGACGGGGCCGAAGCGGGGCCTAAGTGGGTCCGTAGCGGGGCCGATGGGGCCGTCGCGGGGCCGTAGCGGGGCCTAAGCGGGGCCGACGTGGCCGAAGCGGGGCCTACGGGGCCGTAGCGGGGCCGTAGCGGGGCCGTAGCGGGGCCGACGGGGCCGGGGCGTGGCCTAAGCGGGGCCGTAGCGGGGCCGACGGGGCCTAAGCGGGGCCGTAGCGGGGCCGTAGCGGGGCCGTAGCGGGGCCTAAGCGGGGCCAACGGGGCCGTAGCAGGGCCGTATCGGGGCCGTAGCGGGGCCGTAGCGGGGCCGACGGGGCCGTAGCGGGGCCGACGGGGCCGTAGCGGGGCCGTAGCGGGGCGGTAGCGGGGCCGACGGGGCCGTAGCGGGGCCGCGACGTGGCTGTAAGCGGCCTAAGCGAGGCCGTAGAGGGCGGCTCGAGGGGCAGTAAGGGCGGCCAACAGGGGCCACTAAGGCAGCTCGAGGCGCTACTCGGGTTAGGAGCTAAGCGCGCTCCGGGCAGGGAAGGAAAAAAAAAAGTTCGTGGTGGGCCCTAGGCAGTATTCCCACTCGGGAACCTGCTCGATACCATGATGAGAAGTGAGAATGGAAAGGATGAACTATGAAACAGTTGGGTACAAGTACTAACCCTAATTGGGTTGTACCCCTTATGGGCTACCCCACTACAGCCTACACATATGTATAAGCTATAATGTTTTGACAGGTTTATTCGGGGTATGACGGTAACACCTTTCGAGTGAAAAAACAAAAGTTGATTTCCTGGGGTGCGGAGATGTGCGGCATGAAAGAAAGTAGCTATGACAACCAAGTGTTACGGGTGCAATGAATCGAGGTAGCGATGATTGCACAAAGGTGTCAAACAAGTACAAAATGTGAGCTAAGGTATGAGCGAACATTTATAGGCGAAACATGCAAACGGTAACGTGGTGCGTGGGAGCTAGCTAATGCTACGCTGGCGCGAGGTTCGGGCTAGTCCCGAAGCGTAGGCCGACTCGACTGCTCCAGCAGTGCGAGGTTTGGTGATACAGTGCGCGCGAAGTTGGCAAAGCCCCGTTAGCAGTAACGGGCGAACAACGGCTGCTGCTGTACACGATGTTGTAGGTTGCGATAAGGAATGGCGTGAAAAATCCTTTCACAATGTAATCAATATGTGTAGCATATCGCTTCATTTTTACTAATCACTTTGAAAGGACTGGGCTTCAGCATAGCACGCCACCCAGAAGAATGTGGCCAACTCGTTTACATTGATGATCGCATCTTTCTCGAAGATGAGAAAATCCTGCTGTGTCCAATAGCATAGCAAACACGAAGTGGGCAACCTGTTGCACGTCGTCAGTAACGCTCTTCGTACACTTGCGAAAGGTAAATCTTGCAGAATCCTTTTGCGACACCAGACTCTTTGCCCGTCGTGACCAGGGCTGTCGCTTGCAGGGCGTTTGCCCTGCTGGACCTTGAATTCCAGGGCTGGGTTGCCCTTGAAAACTGAAATTGATGGGCTGGAAATATTCTGGCCCTGATTCTTTACAGGGCTGATTTCGTGCTCAGGCTTGGTGTGTAAGGGCAGATTTTAGGCGAGCCCTGGAACGAAATCTCTCGAGACCCCCCTTCCACTCCCTCCCTCCCCCAACACTCCTCCCTCTCCTTCCCCTTCGTTTCTCACATGATTGCATCCAACAAGGCAATTTCGAGTTGCTTGGTTGGGCCACAAATTCAACTCAGCCTCGAACTTGTGCTTAAACCAATCACAGCTCGCTCTCTGTGGAGTGGGTGACGGTTAAGGTTGGGTAGAAGTGCACAAGAACTACCCTGAAGGCTGGGTAGTAAAGATGTGCAGACGATCATCGGTTCTGCAAAGGCTAGGAAGCCTGCAAAGCGTGCGTAGTGATATGACGCTAACTATTTCTCTTCTTGTCGTGTTTGCTTGCTTGACGTTGATCTCAAACGTAGTTGTAAGCTTGGTAGTTGAAATGAGGCTCCCGATTTTTTCGCGCCAAACCTGATTCAAGGGAGGAAAAATTTCTAGCCCTGAAGCCTAAAGGGCCGAGATTCGCCCAAACCCTGCTAAATACAGAGTCATACATGCCGGGCCCCCTGATTTGTCCGGGGGGCCCAAAACGAAACAACAGGCCTGCTGCTGACCAATCGCATGCACGCACCTGGTGACTCTGAAGGCAGAGAGATCCCGAGCAGGGCTGTCGCTTGCAGGGCGTTTGCCCTGCTGGACCTTGAATTCCAGGGCTGGGTTGCCCTTGAAAACTGAAATTGATGGGCTGGAAATATTCAGGCCCTGATTCTTTACAGGGCTGATTTCGGGCTCAGCTTGGTGTGTTAAGTGCAGATTTTAGGCGAGCCCTGGAACAAAATCTCTCGAGACCCCCCTTCCACTCCCCTCCCCCCCCAACACTCCTCCCTCTCCTTCCCCTTCGTTTCTAACCTGATTGCATCCAACAAGGCAATTTCGAGTTGCTTGGTTGGGCCACAAATTCAACTCAGCCTAGAACTTGTGCTTAAACCAATCACAGCTCGCTCTCTGAAGAGTGGGTGCGGTTAAGGTTGGGTAGAAGTGCACAAGAACTAGCCTGAAGGTTGGGTAGTAAAGGTGTGCAGACGATCATCGGTTCTGCAAAGGCTAGGAAGCCTGCAAAGCGTGCGTAGTGATATGACGCTAACTATTTCTCTTCTTGTCGTGTTTGCTTGCTTGACGTTGATCTCAAACGTAGTTGTAAGCTTGGTGGTTGAAATGAGGCTCCTGATTTTTTCGCGCCAACCCTGATTCAAGGGAGGAAACATTTCTAGCCCTGAAGCCTAAAGGGCCGAGATTCGCCCCAGCCCTGCTAAATACAGGGTCATACATGCCGGGCCCCCTGATTTGTCCGGGGGGCCCAAAACGAAACAACAGGCCTGGTCGTGACGTCCGCAGACCGAAACGATATCTTGCAGAAATCAAACTTGAAAATGTTGCACCCTTCAGATCTCAAGTTCTGACTGAGGACTCATCGGTGACTCGTTGATATCCCGATGAGATAATCTCGGCCGTGCATTCTGTGACACAAAGTCTCTGACACAGTCTGTGGGTTCGTCATTGACGGCTCAAGGCCGCTCTTGATTGGCTCCGCGTGTGAGATTGCAGCTTGCCTCACAGACCATAGACTTCGTGCAACACCAAGCTCTCATTGGCTTGTTTTCTCTTATCGAATCAAGCACCCGCATCTCCTGTCAGTCTCAATCCTCTTTAAGGGCGCGTTCTGATTCTCGCACGGTCACACGAGGACAGGCAGGTCTGGGAACTTTCCAAGGGGTTCGTTCATACATTTTGTGGACACTTCAACCACTGCCGACTGATCCCGTGCAAGAGTACCCAGTCTCTCTAGTGCAGCAAATCAAAATGCTCCTCTTCTCTGCCTCTGTTGCACCCCTCTCCGTCGCGGCAAACTAATGTTTTTCGCTTCTGAAACCTGCTCCCTCCTCGTCGCTTCACCTCCCCCCCATTCAACTGCCGCTCTCCGCCTCCCCAGTTGAAGCGTAACCAACTGAACGAGCGGCACCGTTCATCTGTATCGTAATGAATACGACCGCATAAGCACAACTCGGAAACTCGTGCTATCTCCTTTCGTAACCCATCCGTCACCATGTATTTTGGGTAAGTAACTTTGGAAGGGCTTACACTAGCGACCCTGTGCTCCGAGGGGGCCTACAGTGCAAGTAGAGGGCACTTTCCACCCCTCCGTGCCTCAGACAGGGAAGTTATAGAAACAGGACAGGGCAGATCCCCACATTCACCCACGTGTCAACAATTTCTATGCCACCTACTGTACTGGACATCTGACCACCTGTGCACAACAGATTTTTGTCCCCACTGCAGAATCGAATCCACAAACTGGGTGGCTCGGCTGCCACACTGTTTCGAAATCCGCTAGGCTACTGTTTCGCGCCCAGATTTTCGGAACGGCCATCAAGGCAGAAGGAAACGAAAACGGAGTAGCTCTCCGTCAAATCTTTCGAGTGACTTTTCCCGTCAGGGGTTTCTGTCACACATAACAGAGTCGCGATTTTGTACATGGGCGATACAACAACACATATCACAGCTGATAAATTTATGTTTCATATTCAGAAATATGAATATTGAAATATGTGTGTGTGTGTGTGTGTGTGTGTGTGTGTGTGTGTGTGTGTGTGTGTGTGTGTGTGTGTGTGTGTGTGTGTGTGTGTATGTGGGTGTGTATGTGTGTGTGTGTGTGTGTGTAAGTGTGTGTGTGTGTGTGTGTGTGTGTGTGTGTGTGTTTCAGCGCAAATCACATCGCTTCCTCCACAAACTGTAGTATGCATATCAAGTTGGTTGACATTTGAAATTACGATTTCGAAGTCTGAATTGTACTGCCATATGCTTCATTCGTGCATTAAGAAGATTGAGTACCCTAAACTAATTGCGAGACCCTAAACTCATATTTCAATATTCATATTTCTGAATATGAAACATAAATTTATCAGCTGTGATATGTGTTGTTGTATCGCCCATGTACAAAATCGCGACTCTGTTATGTGTGACAGAAACCCCTGACGGGAAAAGTCACTCGAAAGATTTGACGGAGAGCTACTCCGTTTTCGTTTCCGTCTGCCTTGATGGCCGTTCCGAAAATCTGGGCGCGAAACAGTAGCCTAGCGGATTTCGGAACAGTGTGGCAGCCGAGCCACCCAGTTTGTGGATTCGATTTTGCAGTGGGGACAAAAATCTGTTGTGCACAGGTGGTCAGATGTCCAGTACAGTAGGTGGCATGGAAATTGTTGACACGTGGGTGAATGTGGGGATTTGCCCTGTCCTGTTTCTATAACTTCCCTGTCTGAGGCACGGAGGGGTGGAAAGTGCCCTCTACTTGCACTGTAGGCCCCCTCGGAGCACAGGGTCGCTAGTGTAAGCCCTTCCAAAGTTACTTACCCATGTATTTTCGATCCCGAAGTCCCTCCTCCCTTCCCTCCCTCCCCACCCCACGACCACGGCATGACACCACAGTCGACTAGTTTGTCAAACAAGCAGCATTGCGCTGCACTGCAGTGCAGTCCTTGCTGCTTCAAATTTCTTGAGCTGGAACGACATGAGCTGAACGCAGGGAACATAGGGAGGAGCCGCCCACAGCACTGTACAAATCTTGGGAAAACTATCTTGTTTTTTCTTGTGGTCACGCGTGTGACAGCCGTGAGCGTATAAGGGAAAGTGCTGCCATGCAACCCCATGATATTCACAAAATTACGTCACGCCGCGTCGATTGCTCACGCACGCGCCGCGTTGTCGCGCTTACTCCCCTTAAGGCTGCTTCTACTGTACATCGACAGCCAGGCTGGCAGTCTGCTACATGCTCGTCCTCAGTGCTAGTGCACGGTGTTCGCCTTTCGAGCTCCTTCCAATTACACCCTGTTTCGCGCTAGCAGAGCATCTGGTTGCAGAACATGCACAGGTTGTAGAACGTCACCACGTTTGAAATGGTCTTATCACCGACGGTACAAGCACATTCACAAGAAAGCGGTTAGCTAGGATGCTGCATGGTAAAGAACATTAACCAAGCGTTTCAAAGCGGTTGAAAAGGGTATACAGCGATAAAGAAAATTTTTGCCCCCAGTACCACTCCGTCAGCTGGTGCGGCTTTGCCCGCAGGTTTCAGCCATACGGTTTATGGCACCTGACCGCACTGTAGCAGCGAATCGCGCAAGGTGAGAGGGTCGAGAAACAGGGTGTAGTACCGCAGGCGAACTAAGGCGAGGGAGACCGAGGGAGATGGATTGCCGCAGCGAAGCAAGCAGCGTGAGTCGAGGAGGGCTTTGGTCTGATTGGTCTTCCGAGTTCTTCTCCCACTGTTTAGCGTACACGAGGGGAATATACCGTCTTCGGGTCGGGGGAGGAGCTTGGTAGCAGGGGACTGTTGAAACACAAATCACTGTCGAGGCACGCTAGCAGCAATATCTCTGTCTAGCCATAGCTTCAGCCATAGCTGCAGCCAAACGCCTCAGCACTATAGGTTCTTAGCCAAGGTTTAGACTCCAGAGGCTCATTAGGTTTGGCGTCTTCGGATCCGATAGCATCGAAGACAGCCTGGCAACATCTGAGGTAGATCTAGCAGCATAGCGGAATGTTCTTCTGACAGCTCCAAGTGGCGAAAATAATAGGAAAACAAGGCGCATTTCCGTTACGTTGGCGTTATTGCAGTTTGTCAGCTTCTCGCCTCCCTGACATCACTTGTCGATAGTCATGGGTTGGAGGTCAGCTTCAGCTATTTAAACCATGGCTAGGAGTTCCCAGCTGTTCCATTCTTAACGTCGAAGTATCTAGCTTCCGAAGGTATAAAGTCACATCGCTAGCGAACCTCTTATCGAAACCAGCACGTACTGACTACACACCGAAGCAGCCTCTTCCTTCGCGTCAACAGCATTCTGAGTCGACTCGCTCAGTCCTTGCTCGGAGATTTTCGTTATTTCGTAATCCATGGCTGCGACGTCGGTTCACCCGGCGAGCATCCGCCACGCAACAACATTAGTACCCGTGGAAGCAGCAGAGTTATCAATAAGCACTTTCCTCAGTGGTGCTACTAGTACTATGGACGCGATCAGCGATACCGATGATACCAATGATACCACGGAAACGATCAATGCCATTGGTTTGATTGGTCCGAGTGCTGCTTCTTCGGAGGTTCCATTGCCGTCCATCTCCCCTCCGCTCCGCGGTGAGGTTACTCTTCGGAACGGCGGAAAGTTCGCGGAACAGGCGGAAAAACGGCGTGCGCGGAGCGGCGGAAGTTCCGCCGCAAGCTCTTCAACCGGGTGCGACCTTTTCCGGGCGGCGGGAAAGCTCTCCCCGCGCTCCCTGGCGGAGGAGCTGGAGCTGGAAGCGCTGCAGGGGAAGCTTCGTATTCTGGATACGCAGCGAGAGCTGAGCGCCGTCCGATGCCAGGAGTTCGTTTACATGATCGAACGGTCCTGGTCGTCCATGGAAGAATGCAGTCTGGACGAATCCACGGCGGGCAATACTACCTTCCCAGCAGGTTCAAACCCTTGCGGTTCCGAACCTCGCACGTCGGAGTCCGAACCTCGCACGTCGGAGCTTCGGAAACCCGAGCCTGGCGGGCTTGCGGCCGCACCTGAGGAAAACCCTGCCTCAATCAGTGCATCAGACTGTTGTTGCGCGACGGCATCAACGGCAGCGACGGCAGCGGCGGGAGCGGCGGCAGTGACGGAAGAATTTGGATTAAGCCAGCGCGAGACACGCGACTTGTACCGCCTAAGGAGGCAGTACCACGACAAATCGCGAAGCGACTTTTGGGGCTTTCGATGGGGCATCGAGAAGCAGTCCGCAAAATCTGGTTGCAACAAAAGCGGACCGTCGATCGGTGCTAGGACGCTGAATCCAACGGCTGCAGCGCGGAACGACCTCGGAACGGACGCTTCATCTAGAAGATCGGCAATCCCTAGGTCGAAATCTGCTGCTTGCTGTTCTAGCCTGCACTGCAGCGGAAGCAGACGATGTGTGGCTTTTTCGGGGCCTTGCAAGCCTACTGATAGCGGTCTGAGCGGCAGCGGTGGCGGCGCCACGGTGGCTGGAAGGTCGGCGTATGTTCCGAGCTTGCGAGATGACCTAAGCTTTTACGACAATCCCCAATCCGCTGCAGCCCACCCTGCTAATACTAATAAGCGTTGGTCGCGCCGCAGTTCCCCTAAATGCGGGTCCCGAAGCGCCGAGTTTCCCCTGCAGTCTACGTGCGAATCAACGGCTCTCGACCCACTGTGCGAATCAGCGGCTCTTGATTCGTCGTTGCAGGGCGGTTTGGACTCGAAACCGCCGGGGAAAGGGTCGCCACTGGCGATGGTCGCAGGAAACGGAGCGAGTTCTCGCGATGTGGGCTTTGAGGGTATGCGAAAAGTACCTGGTTACCGTGAGCGAAGAATGGCAAGATCGCTGAGGCGCCATGTCAGCGTGAACAGCAGCCTCGACACCTTCGCTACGCCGGCATAATTCGCGAATAAAAAGTACTGACGAGAACTGCTTCGCAAACGTTGGGTGTTGATCTTCTTCGCAAAGAGGTTGGTTATACCAATCACACCTGCTTGTGCCTCAACCCGACTCCCATTGACCTATATCTAGGAATTCCCTAAGCGAACTTCCATGTCCAATCCGTTTGGGCCAGTGCAGTACTAAACTAAGGCTTCTGGTCCATGCTGTTTTCCCAATGCCATGGCGCTTCCCCTGTGCTCGGTTGTGTGGAGTGCCTTGTTGGTTGGTGTCGGTTTTGTCAAAACATAGTGTTATGTTCATTTCACTCTAGGTTGTGTAGGGTTCTTTCCTTAGAGGGTACAACATTTCTCTCGATAGTCTTGTATCCCCCTCCCTTACCTAATCGACACTCCTCACCTAGCTAGTGATTCTAACAGGTTTTTCTAGCAATTGGCTTGCCCCACACCGCCACCAGCTGCTGCTGGTGCCACGATACAAATGGTTTAGGATCGGATTGGTTTTTTGGATGTGATGCTCTTCAGTTTGAAGTAAGTTAGCTTGGGTTTAGCATGGTAGCTTGTGGTTGCCAGACTCTTCATTCTTACTATGCACAACATAAGCCATACTACTACGGTACTAGGGAAACCCTATTGGTTGATGGATAGCTGACTAGGGAATTATGATAAGGATGAAAGAAAAGATCACTCGGACCTCTTAAAAGCTGATGTTCGCACAATATGCTACTCTTGGTACACTCAATGAGTTGCCATTGATAATTTCAAATGGGTTACAACTTTAGGTGACTTGCGCTCTTGGGTGAGATAAGTTTCTACAACTGACTTATACGTATGACCGATTCCACAATGGCAAGAATCAGGGTGTATAGAACAGCATTTTTTGTCTTCGCACATGGGCAGGAAGGAAGGTGCGAGCAGTTTCGAGAGAAAAGACGATGCTGCCCAGGGGCGGTAGCAGAAAGTGATTTCAAGTAACGAGTGAAGGCACTCACCTAATGTGGTTCAGTTTTCTGAGCCAAAAGCTACATCTTTGACGAACCTGGACAAGTCCGGTTCCATCTGTACACTCTACTGTGTATATCTGGCCAAATTCAACTGTTCGGGCAGCGGGCAGGCACCTACGTCAACTCATATCTCCATCAGCTTCGCTGCACTGCACACCATTCCTTGCGCAACGTCATCAAATGGTGCAGGCATCAGCGGTGCTCATTTCCCCTAGCAGTTACGATTCCGATGACGTTTGACGTGTAAAGGCGATTGTTGACGCACCTTCCTCGAATTCGTCACCAGGCTCACTTGAGCTGCTGATGTCGTAAGGTTCAGCCGCAACGGTCGCGCAGCGTCGCATAAATGCCCTGCGAACTGACATTCGGAGAAGCTTGACAAGCCTGACCTGACGGAAACGGAAGCGTTACTCACGTAGAGCTGATCTGAGCCGTAGATAACTTACTTCCAAGGGCTTCATCGAGCGGGACAAGGCCACCTTTCGTTCATGGCAGGTTGACACGTGTCGATTTACATATGCACCATAACCTTACCCCGTCGCCCCCCACAAAGCCTATCACCGACCAGATTCCTGGCATGTTGCACTATTCAAGCATGAAGCCCGAATCAATCCGCGACGCGACTGGTCGCCTCCATCTTCGTTTGATCTGCAGTTACCATACACCTTGTTTCTCGATGTTTGGACAATCAGGAGCCCTGGCTACAGTGCGCACGTGTGCTTGGATTCAGCGGGCTGGTGCTTGCAACCAAAATGCACCTGAGGAGAACGGTAGACAACGGTCATGAAAGAAAACGTGCTTTTGCGTTCGGTTTCGTGCGGCAAAAGTGCTTATATGGTATGTTCTGGGACCAATTTGGATGCATTGATGTCAGTACAACCGGGTTGTCAATATGACGAATATCAGTGTGTCACGAAACAAGGTGTACTTTATTTGTCGAATCAGATCAGAGCGCGACGATGGCAGAGCAATTCAGTACAGAACGGAATCTTGTTGGCTGGCCTTGAGTTTCTGATCAGACTTGGTGATTTGTCCCCTTTCCTCACCCATGCCCGCAAAAGCAACCCAGATTCGTTTCACCACTTCAGAAAGTTTAGAGTTGTATTTCTATTCTCGCTTAAAACAAATCACTTCAGAATGTCATCTGGGCATTATGGGCTTAACCAGCAATCCCTTTTGGATAGGCCTTCAGTGTAGTGCAGAAGCTCTTGAACGCGACTGTTTGGGGACCAATTGTCCTATTGAGTCGGATCCACAATTGGGTGGCAACACCGTCAGAGAGTTTGGCAAGAATTAAAGGTATAAAGAAGGGTTGGGGTATGTCTTTAGATTACCTGAAGTTTAGGAAGAAATCATACGAATTAAACTGTACTTTTGAAGGGTTTCACTTCCAAACGCGCAGCCCCCTAGGCGAAGAGCCCGTTTCGCGCTTTCCGTTGGCCGCACTTGCCCCTGACAGCGTGTCCGCTCCCGGAACCCAGCATCCACGGCAAGCTGGATGCCAAAGTCCGCGTGCTGCTGTCTGTCTCCCCCAGATCCTCCCCACCTCACACGGGTGTTTTTCGGCGCCGAGTGATTTTCTAACGCGGAGAGATTTCCCGGCAACGTGAGTGTCCCTCCCTCCCAACCCAATCTCTCCCCATCCCCACACGTCCATAAAGGCAACGTGACGAACATATTCTTCTGTCCACCATTCTAGCAACCAAGCTGCTTCTCCTTTATTGATCGGAGATTCGGAGTTTCTGCCAGGGAGCGCGCCGTAACGACTCAGTTTTTTATTGTGGCTGTACCTCACGCTGCAAGCTGTCGCTTTCAAGCTCAGTTCCTGTTACTGCACCTGGCAAAAGTGCGCTGTAAACGTAACTACTGTTCCTTGAAGCTCAGTTGATTTCGTCCACATTGGATAGCTCTTCAATGGCTTCACAGACCGCCATTGGCGTTAGAAATCACTTACAAGCGCCACCGAACAATGGAATCGACATCACGCCGTCCAACGTGATCCGCAGCACGCTCGCGGTCGAAATGGCGGCGCTGGAAGGCAAGCTGCAGCTGCTGCAGATTCAGCGAGAGCTCTCAGCCGTCCGATGTCAAGGCTTCATCGAGATGATCCAATCCTCGCTGCTCGCCGAACAAAAAGAAGCCGCCGCCAAATCCGCCGTGAAATCCGCTATAAAATCCGGTGCGAGATCCTCTGGCGACGGAGACGCTGACGGCGGCGCTGGCGCTGATCCGAGGTTGACGAGGAACAGCATCGAGCCGCTAGATCGATCGAGGCGCCAATCGCGGCAGCTTTTCCGGCACATGTCGCTCGATGTCCATCCAACGGCCGGCAACCAAACATGGAGAGAAGATCTTAGCTTTTACGACGAACCCACGTCGTGCTCCCCACGCGTTCAGGGTCATGGCGGTAATGCGGCTTCTCACGGTAGTCCTTCCCGGTTGCGCGGCTCCCCGCGACACAGATCCCCCCGCCACGCTGCCGCCGCGCGCGCGGCGCAGGCTGGAGGATCCGCTTCTCCGCGCACTCTTCCGCAAACGTCTGCTCTTCTGCGGCCCGGATCTCCGCTCGTTACTGCGCCGGGCGCGCGTCAGCTTCCGCTCACTCCGCGCACGGCTTCCGCCGCTTCTCCACGAGTTGCTGTGCTTGCGAATTCGCCCCTGCGGAGGCACGTCAGCCTGAGTGCAGGGTTCGAATCCCCGTGCCAATAAATTATATCAACTCCGTTCACGAAGCCTGCAACTTCAGCGAGCAAACTGTTTCGCAGACATGCTGTGTTACTCCGCAACTTCCAGCCTACTCAAAATGTGAGACTCATTACAGTTTGCTGAGCTGCTACTTGCAAGCAAAGCAAATAAAGTTAGTGTTACAACACTCAGCTAGGCTGCCACCTCTTACTGGCACAATGTCAGTACTTTTTAGTGAATTTCTAGAAGGGGTTTGCCAGAGCCGACCCCTCATCACACGGTGTAAGCAACGTGTTTGCTTTTTGTACATAATGGAAATGAGTACCAAATGCTCTGGTTTACATTTGCTTGCTGCTGACATAGTGGATTTTTATAATTAGTTGCAAGACGCACTGCATGCATCTCCTGTCAGATGCAAAAGTTGATGTGCAAATGGTTGAGAGTGATGCAACGTCAATATAATCTTACCCACAATGACTTCAATCAATACGGTACCCTCTGCCTGCTACCATATGCCCTGCACCCTCCCGCAAATTCTCATCCACCACAATTCTCGCTTTCGGTATCCGCCATATCAATTTCTCCTCTCCTCCCCACTGCTCCACACAGATTCCCTCTCCACTCCACTCCACCCTTCAATGGCGTCAATACCCCCCTCTCTGCGCCTCCCTGCTACCACCCGGTAAACCCCTCCACCATGGCTCTCTCCCACCCGCGCCTGTCTTCCCTCCCCTCCTTCACTTGGTAAACCCCTCCTCCCCACCACGGCTCTGTCCCCCTCTTCAGATACCCACTGGTATGCCAAAAGGTTCCCCAACCGCGCCTCCTTACACACTCTCGGTCCACCTGCAGCAGCCTCAGTAACCCCCTCCAGGAGATTCTAGGCTAGCAGATTTTCCTCCCACCCGCGCCTCCTTACACACTCTCACTCCACCTGCAGCATTCTCAGGAACCTCTGTCTTCCCTCCCCTCCTTCACTTGATAAACCTCCTCCTATGGCTGGCAACACTATGGCTCACTCCTCCTCACACACCCACTCGCTAAATCTGAGTCGCTTATGAGAGTTGTCAAAAGTCCTTCACTTGATAAACCCGTCCACTATTGCTCGCTCCTCCTCACACACGCACTGGTAGCCCAGCAGATTCTCCTCCCACCTGCTGCACGGCTGCCCCCCAGAATCCACCCACTGCAGCATGGCTGGCAGTCTGTGCCCTTGGGAGAATGCCTCAGCCTCTCTCACACTCCTCCCACCCCCTCCACGGTTCCTCCCCAGCATCCACCCACTGCACTGCAGCATGGGTGGCAGTCTGTGCCCTTGGGATGGGAGAGTGCCTCTGCTCTCCCACACACTCCTCCCACCCCCTCCACGGCTCTCCCTCACCGTCCACCCACTGCACTGCAGCATGGTTGGCAGCACTCTCTGCTGGCAGAATGCCTCTACTCTCACAGTAGCCCCTCTGTCAGCCCTGCCCTGCTTTCACTTGGTATGCCCCTCTACCACTTCCCTCTCCTCCTCCTCACACACCCACTGGTAGCCCAGCAGATTCTCCTCCCACCCACTCCACTCCACAGCTCCCCTTCCACCCTCCAGCGACCTCAGTAGCCCCTCTCTGCCCTGCCTTGCATCCACTGGGAATACCCCTCTACAACTTCCCTCTCCTCCTCCTCCGATACCCACTCATAGGCTAGCAGATTCTCCTCCCACCCGCTCCACGGCTCCCCCTCAGCATGCAACCACTGCAGCATGGCTGGCAACACGTGCTCTTGGGAAAATTCCTCTACTCTCTCGCACACAGCTCGTGACATGCGGAGCGATGGGGGGGGGGATGGGGAGGAGGATTGCGGGGAGGGAGAGGAGGAAGGTGGGGAGGAGAGAGGGGACACGCTGAGGGCTGGTTGAGATGTGCCAAGTGGCGAGAAGGCAGAGTGCCACTGCGTGTATAGCCTTAGTGCTTCCTGCTGCTGCTGCTGCTTGAAACGGTCTGTAGATTCAGCTTCTAGAGGAGCGCTGGACTGAGGAACCTCAAGTTCAGCAGCAGAGGAGGAGGATTTGTTTCCGGGCAGCTTCGGTGCTCGGAACGGCATGAAGGAGCAGTCGGCCAATAGGAGGCCTTGGGGTGGAGCGAGGGGCAGCACGATGCGGGAGTGGCGGGCAAGGGAGGGCAGCAGCATGGACGAGGGGATGGCTCCGTGGAGGATTGCTAAGGCTGTTCCCACCATTTTGCGGATCTGAGGGGCCAGGGGCAACAGCATGGGGGAGGCAAGAGG
This sequence comes from Closterium sp. NIES-65, assembly GCA_948144175.1. NCBI lineage: Eukaryota > Viridiplantae > Streptophyta > Zygnematophyceae > Desmidiales > Closteriaceae > Closterium > Closterium sp. NIES-65. Next base: position 215,260 of record CANXME010000812.1, on the reverse strand, counting down.
CAGAAGGGTGTTGGAGGGGGGAGCGGGGAGCAAGGCGGCGAGGGAGGGCAGCAGCACGGAAGAAGGGATGGCTCCGTGGAGCACTGCCAAGGCTGTTCCCACCAAAAAAAAGGTGGGGGAGATTTTTTTCTTTCCTTCTTTAAGTCGACTCAAAAATCGACTTCTCACACGGGGTTTGGGGAGGAGAAAAGAAGGGAAAAGAGAGGGCGGGGGGAGAGGAGGAGAAGTGGTGAGTTGCATGGAGCACGGAGGAGTGGAATAACTAAAGTGTCTCGTTCCTGAGAAGTGGTGAGTCGACACAAAAGTCAACATGCACCCTCCCCTCGACTCAACCAACAGGACATCCTCAACTCAACCTTGCCGTATCACAAGCCCCCAGTTTCCCCTCCCCCCTCCACCCCTCACCTGGTGAAGCTGAAACGACTCTCCTCGAATCACAACCCAAATCAATTTGGCCGCTACTGCCGTATCACTCCCCTATACTCCCCTCAGATCCCCCCCTTCAGTCCCCCCTCCCCCCCCCCCTCACCTGGTGAAGCATGAACGACTCTCCTCGAATCACAACCCAAACCAATCTTGGCCGCTACTGCCGTAACACACCCCATCAGCCCCCCCCTTCCCTTTTCCTCATCCCCCACCCTCACCTGGTGAAGCATGAACGACTCTCCTCGAATCACAACCCGAACGAACCTCCGCCGCTCCTGCCGTCCCACACCCCTCCCTCCTTCCGCCTCTTCTCCCTCCAATCTGCTCCCCTCCTCAAGTCTGCTGCTCCCCTCCACACTGCTACCATCAAACGCACCCTCTTCTAATCTGCCCCCAGCAAGGCTGCTCCCATCAAACACGCCCCCTTCAATCCACGGCAACACCGTGCAAGTCTCGATGGTTCTGAAATGTGCCGTACTGATCTTGTCGCTCTTATCTGTCTCATGAAGCCACACCGCCTTCCTTCCCGCCCTCTGCAATCCCCCTGCTGTATCCGCCCCCTCCTTCTCCTGCTCCCCTACACACCCTGCACCATCCGCATGTGCCGTACTGATCTTGTCACTCTTATCCGTCTCATGCAACCACACCGCCTTCCTCCCCGCCCTCTCCGCCCTCTCCGCCCTCTCCGCCCTCTCTGCCCTGTCCGCCCTGTCCGCCCTCTCTGCCCTGTCCGCCCTCTCCGCCCTCTCCGCCCTCTCCGCCCTGTCCGCCCTCTCCGCCCTCTCTGCCCTGTCCTCCTCCTCCCCCTCTTGGTCCCCTGCACCTCCGACCCTATCTACTCCCTCCCACTCTCGTCCCCCTCGTTCGTCTCCCGAGCTACTGCTCATCTCGCTTGCAACCTCCTCGATTTGAACCCTCTCAACCATCTCAGCCTCTTTCTCATCCCCTCTCTCAGCCTCTTTTTCAAACGTCATCACTGCTCCGTCTCCCACTCTCTCGCTTAACTCTCCGCCTGTCATCTCTGCCCCACCACTTATCACCTTTGCTTCTTCCTTTCCTTCGCCCCTTTCACTCTCCCTGCCTCTTCCCCATGCCCCTCCGCTCCTCAACCTCCTGTCGCCACCATTCCCCCTCTCTCCACCATCCCCTCTGTCTCCCTCCTCCTCCCCTTCTCCCCCTTCCCTCTTCTGCTTCTCGCGATACAGCCGCCGCACAGTGTAGTTGTGGAACGCGTGCTTGCCCTGGCGGGGAAGGAGGGATAGGGACGGCAAATGCAGATGGGAGAGAGCCAGTAAAGCACCCTCCTCCCCTTAATCCCTCTTCTGCTTCTCGCGATACAGCCGCCGCACCGTGTAGTTGTGGAACGCGTGCTTGCCCTGGCGGGGAAGGAGGGATAGGGACGGCAAATGCAGATGGGAGAGAGCCAGTAAAGCACCCTCCTCCCCTTAATCCCTCTTCTGCTTCTCGCGATACAGCCGCCGCACCGTGTAGTTGTGGAACGCGTGCTTGCCCTGGCGGGGAAGGAGGGATAGGGACGGCAAATGCAGATGGGAGAGAGCCAGTAAAGCACCCTCCTCCCCTTAATCCCTCTTCTGCTTCTCGCGATACAGCCGCCGCACCGTGTAGTTGCGGAACGCGTGCTTGCCCTGGCGGGGAAGGAGGGATAGGGACGGCAAATGCAGATGGGAGAGAGCCAGTAAAGCACCCTCTTCCCCTTAATCCCTCTTCTGCTTCTCGCGATACAGCCGCCGCACCGTGTAGTTGTGAAACGCGTGCTTGCCCTGGGGATGGCAAGGGGAGGAAATGCAATGGATCAAGGAAGGAAACACAATCTTGATCCTGGGTAAAATCAGCCTCCTCTCACTCCTCCTCCCCTTCCTCCCCTCATTCCTCCTATGAGTCTCACGATACAGCCACCTCACCACGTAGTTGCGAAAGGCGTGCTTGCCCTTGTTGGGAGACGAGGGTTGGGGGAGAGAAATGCAGAGGAACATGGAAATGCAGAGGAACATGGAAATGCAGAGGAACATGGAAATGCAGAGGAACATGGAAATGCAGAGGAACATGGAAATGCAGAGGAACATGGAAATGCAGAGGAACATGGAAATGCAGAGGAACATGGAAATGCAGAGGAACATGGAAATGCAGAGGAACATGGAAATGCAGAGGAACATGGAAATGCAGAGGAACATGGAAATGCAGAGGAACATGGAAATGCAGAGGAACATGGAAATGCAGAGGAACATGGAAATGCAGAGGAACATGGAAATGCAGAGGAACATGGAAACACAATAGTGATACTGGTGCGACTTTTGAGCTTTCTCAAAAGTCGCACCAATATACATGGAAACCCAATAGTGATACTCGGTAAGAAGAATAGCCTGCTGCTTCCTCCCCCCCGTCCTCCCCCCTTTCCTCCCCCCCTTCCTCCCCCCTTCCTCCCCGCCTTCCTGCCCCCTTCCTCCCCGCCTTCCTGCCCCCCTTCCTCCCCTTCCCTCTTCTTCTTCTCATGATACAGCCGCTTCGATAGTGTAGTTGTGAAAAGCAGTTTGCATTCGTGGAAACTGCTTGTCACCTTCACCACCTCTCATTATAGTCACCTCGAATGTGTTGAGTATCTGCTGAAACTCCTTCAATCGACTCCTGCATAGAGGCGAGTTCTGAGGCGCCTCAAAACAGAGTCAATCGTTATACTCACCTCGAATGTGTTGAGTATTTTCTGAAACTCCTTCAGTCGCCTCCTCAACTCCTCCTCCTCGTCCTCCTCATGCTTCCCCCCCACCCCTCCCAGTCCCCCCCTTCTCCTGCTGCTCCTAGGCAGCAGCAAATCAGCAGGGAGTAAGTAGTGGTAGGTGCGGCTCATACACGCCCTTCTGGCCGAGAAGCTCCTGCAGAGAGGGGAGAAGGGGGAGCAAGAAGGAGAAAATCAGGAATCTTCAATCTCCTTCTACTGCTGCTGCTCCTCGGCAGCATCAGGTCAGCAGGGATCAAGTAGCGGTAGGTGCGGCTCATACACGCCCTTCTGGCCGAGAAGCTCCTGTAGGGAGGGAAGTCGGATGCATGACAACGGAAAAAAGAAAAGGGAAACTTCAGTCTCATCCCCCCCTCTTCTCCCACCCCCTTTTCCAGTCCTCCACTCCTCCTGCAAGTAGTGGTAGGTGGGGCTCACACACGCCCTTCTGGCCAAGAAGCTCCTGCATGGAGGGGGAGATGGCCACAGGTGAGCACGACAGCAGGTGAGCACGACAGCAGGTGAGCATGAGAGCAGGTGAGCATGACAGCAGGTGAGCACGACAGCAGGTGAGCACGACAGCAGGTGAGCATGACAGCAGGTGAGCACGACAGCAGGTGAGCACGACAGCAGGTGAGCATGACAGCAGGTGAGCATGACAGCAGGTGAGCACGACAGCAGGTGAGCATGACAGCAGGTGAGCATGACAGCAGGTGAGCATGACAGCAGGTGAGCATGACAGCAGGTGAGCATGACAGCAGGTGAGCATGACAGCAGGTGAGCATGACAGCAGGTGAGCATGACAGCAGGTGAGCATGACAGCAGGTGAGCATGACAGCAGGTGAGCATGGCAGCAGGTGAGCATGACAGCAGGTGAGCATGACAGCAGGTGAGCATGACAGCAGGTGAGCATGACAGCAGGTGAGCACGACAGCAGGTGAGCACGACAGCAGGTGAGCATGACAGCAGGTGAGCACGACAGCAGGTGAGCACGACAGCAGGTGAGCATGACAGCAGGTGAGCACGACAGCAGGTGAGCACGACAGCAGGTGAGCATGACAGCAGGTGAGCATGACAGCAGGTGAGCATGACAGCAGGTGAGCATGACAGCAGGTGAGCATGACAGCAGGTGAGCATGACAGCAGGTGAGCATGACAGCAGGTGAGCATGACAGCAGGTGAGCATGACAGCAGGTGAGCATGACAGCAGGTGAGCATGACAGCAGGTGAGCATGACAGCAGGTGAGCATGACAGCAGGTGAGCATGACAGCAGGTGAGCATGACAGCAGGTGAGCATGACAGCAGGTGAGCATGACAGCAGGTGAGCATGACAGCAGGTGAGCATGACAGCAGGTGAGCATGACAGCAGGTGAGCATGACAGCAGGTGAGCATGACAGCAGGTGAGCATGACAGCAGGTGAGCATGACAGCAGGTGAGCATGACAGCAGGTGAGCATGACAGCAGGTGAGCATGACAGCAGGTGAGCATGACAGCAGGTGAGCATGACAGCAGGTGAGCATGACAGCAGGTGAGCATGGCAGCAGGTGAGCATGACAGCAGGTGAGCATGACAGCAGGTGAGCATGACAGCAGGTGAGCATGACAGCAGGTGAGCACGACAGCAGGTGAGCATGACAGCAGGTGAGCATGACAGCAGGTGAGCATGACAGCAGGTGAGCATGACAGCAGGTGAGCATGACAGCAGGTGAGCATGACAGCAGGTGAGCATGACAGCAGGTGAGCATGACAGCAGGTGAGCATGACAGCAGGTGAGCATGACAGCAGGTGAGCATGACAGCAGGTGAGCACGACAGCAGGTGAGCACGACAGCAGGTGAGCATGACAGCAGGTGAGCATGACAGCAGGTGAGCATGACAGCAGGTGAGCATGACAGCAGGTGAGCATGACAGCAGGTGAGCATGACAGCAGGTGAGCATGACAGCAGGTGAGCATGACAGCAGGTGAGCATGACAGCAGGTGAGCATGGCAGCAGGTGAGCATGACAGCAGGTGAGCATGACAGCAGGTGAGCATGACAGCAGGTGAGCATGACAGCAGGTGAGCACGACAGCAGGTGAGCACGACAGCAGGTGAGCATGACAGCAGGTGAGCATGACAGCAGGTGAGCATGACAGCAGGTGAGCATGACAGCAGGTGAGCATGACAGCAGGTGAGCATGAGAGCAGGTGAGCATGACAGCAGGTGAGCATGACAGCAGGTGAGCATGAGAGCAGGTGAGCACGGCAGTGGTAGGAGGTGCGGCTCACTCACACACACCCTCCTGCCTTAGAGGCTACAGCAGCAAAGCAGGAGAGGGAGATAGAACAAGGCACCCACTTGGACACTGCCAAGCCTTCCTGCTCCTCCTGCTGCTACTGCTGGTGCCCTCGCCCCTCTTCTAGTGAACACAGGAGTGACTGAGCGGGTTGCGAGAAGAGAAGGAACAGTGAGAAGAGAACAAGGTACTCACTTGGTCACTGCCATGCCTTCCTGCTCCTCCTGCACCCTCCTGAATGAGCGGCACTCACTTGGTGACGGGTACGGCGCCAAACACACGGATGGAGGGGGGCAGATGGGCGTGATGGCATTAGCTGCTGCTGCTGCTTCTCTCACCTCATTGCCGTGAACACAAACGCGGAGGACCGGGTGGGTGGGAGAAGCGAAGGAGAGGAGAGGAGAGCACAAGGCACTCACTTGGTGACGGGTACGGCGCCAAACACACGGATGGAGGGGGGCAGATGCGCATTGATGGCGTCAGCTACCGCTTGCCCTTCCCGCTCCTCCTCCTGGCGGTCTTGCCCCTTGTGAAAGAGGCTCTCTGGTAGTTCTAGTTTCACAGACACAACAGTTGCCACTGAGTGCACCTGAGGGGGAGGGAGAGAGCAGCAGGGGCAGACAGGGCCGTTGGGACATTAGTCACAGCTACTGCCAAGCCTGGCCGTTCCGCCTACCCACTCCTCCTGCTCCTCCTCCTGCTCCTCCTCCTGCTCCTCCTCCTGCTCCTCCTCCTGCTCCTCCTCCTGCGGGTGACCTTGCCTGCCCCTTCTTGAAAGGACTCTCTGGGACTCTCGGTCTGGCCTTGCCCCTTGTGGAAAAGACCCTCTGGCAGCTCGAGCTTCACCGACACCACCGTTGCCACTGAATGCACCTGGGGAGGGGAGAGGAGTGGGGAGAGGTAGGGAGCGGAGGAGGAGGAGAGAGGAGTGAGTGACGGAGTGGAGTGGTTGACTCGATGCTTCGCGTACCTATTACACTACCTACTGCACTGCACTGCACCGCACTCGACCCCTTATCCGTCCTGCTGTTCCTGCACCTCCCATTCTTGGCCAGAGTTTGCCTATTGCACTACCTACTATACTGCAGCACACTACCAGCAGCAACGCACCGCACCACACTTCACCGCATCTCGTCTCGCTGCACCGCACTCGCCCCTTTGTCCGTCCTGCTACTCCGGCTCCACCCAATCTTGGCCAGAATGCTAGGTTTACCTGTTACACTATCTACTGCACCGCACTGCACCGCACCAAACTCCACTCACCCCTTTGTCCGTCTTGGCCAGATAGCATACCTATTACAGTATCTATGCATGCACAGCACCACCCCGCACCGCACTGCACTGCATCGCACTCCACTCACCCCTTTGTCCGTCCTGCTGCTACGGCTCCACCCGATCTTGAACAGATCCCCGAAGTTGCTAGGAAGTATCATGCCCGCCGCCAGTAAAGCCTGCTCCAGATAACCCTCCACCGCTGGACAGAGAAAAGGGAGGGGAATGGACGGTCAGGGAGGGGAGGAATGGGGAAATGGTAGAATGGACAGACAGGGAGGGGAAGAATGGGGAAATGATAGGCGCTAGGCAGAGGAAGGGGGGGGTGTTGGGCGGTGGGGAAGCATCATGCCCGTCGCCAGTAAAGCCTGCTCCAGATAACCCTCCACCGCTGGAAGGGGTGAGTGAAGCAGTGGCATAAGGGGAAAAGGAGCAGCAGCGAAAGGTGGTAGAAAATGGGCGATGGGTGGTGGGGGATGGGATGCATCACTTGCGCATGCGTTTTTGAGACATTATACTTTTCAGATATTCACAAAGGTGACTCCAACATTTCACCAGGTGGTGGGATGAGAAGGGAGGGTATGCCTGTATCTCTTTTACGACTTCACCTAAAAAATATCATGACGCAGTGTTGGGTTTGAAGTGCGGGAAAGCCGATACGAGCCGGAAGAATTGCCTCTTGAGTCCTCTTTGTTACTGACCCTCTCATAGGAGAAAGAGGGGAGGAAGAGGTGAAGGGTTGGCTTTACTTACTGACCCTCTCATAGTCCTCTTTAAGTGCTGCACAGTGAAGCATAGGCATGTGAAGTGGATATCATGAGAACATATCATCAGAGGCACTCCTGAATTTCGCCAACACATCCCCTTTGACTCCTCGTATCACAGTCACTATCATCAGAGGCGTGCAATCTGAAGGGAGCTCTCACTTGGGACGGATTCAGTTGAGGGGGTGCTGGAAGAGCCGCTGCTACCGCCACTGCCGCTGCTGCCGCTGCTGCTGCCGCTGCTGCTGCCGCTGCTGCTGCTGCTGCTGCTGCTGCTGCTGCTGCTGCTGCTGCTGCTGCTGCTGCTGCTGCTGCTGCTGCTGCTGCTGCTGCTGCTGCTGCTGCTGCTGCTGCTGCTGCTGCTGCTGCTGCTGCTGCTGCTGCTGCTGCTGGTTTCCCCTTCGCTACTGTCACAGTCCTTGTAGTCACTCTCATCAGAGACGTCTGAAGGGAGAGGCACCGGGCTTGCTCGCTGAATCTGCAGGCCTGTGTGGCGAGGAGAAAGAAGGGAGAGGGAGGAGCAGGGGTTGGGATAAGGAAGTCAGGGCAGTGGTTAGGAGCAGTGTTGCCGTTACTGTCACAGTCCCCATAGACGCTCTCATTAGAGGCGTCTGAGGGGAGCGGCACTGGGCTTGCTCTCTGAATCTGCAGGCCTGTGGCAGGAGAGACCGAGGGGAGGGAGAGCAGCGGAGGTTGGGATAGGAGAGGAGCAGTGTTGCCGTTACTGTCACTATCACAGACGTCTGAGGGGAGCGGCACCGGGATTGCTCGCTGAATCTGCAGGCCTGTGGTGGGGAGACGAAGGGAGAGGGAGGAGCAGGTGTTAGGATAAGAAAGTTAGGGCAGTGGTTAAGAGCAGTGTTGCCGCCGTTACTGTCACAGTCATCATAGTCACTCTCACTATCATCAAAGGCATCTCAAGGGAGTGGCACCGGGATTGCTCTCTGAATCTGCAGCCCTGTGGGGGGATAGAGAGAGAGGAGCAGAGGGATTCGGATAAGCGTGTGGGATGAAGATGGTAGGACGGGAATGAAGCAAGAGGGACGGACGGATGTCTCTCAGACCCAGCCAAACCCCTCTGAACCTCCCTACTTTTGCGCCGCTCGCACCTGTGTGAAAAATGTCAGCGTTTAAAATGTAGAAAGGTTATGAGTCGGCTTTGTGACGTTCAGAAGTCAACTCACCCTTAGTCCCGGTGGTACCCTCGCACCCAAACCCCACCACCAGCTGCTGCTGCTGCTGCTGCTGCTGCTGCTGCTGCTTCTTCTTCTGTGAACCCCCAGGCAAACGTTTGAGGCACCTCAAAAGTCCCCTGTTACTCAGATTCCCAGCTGCTGCTGTAAATCCCAAGGCACACCCCGCCATAACCTCCTCTTTGTTTGACTTCATCCAACCGCTCCAAATGCCTTTGAACCCCGCCATACCTCAACTCCATCATATCGCACCCTGTCCAAACACTTGCGGCTAAAAACCCTCTTAACCCTTGAATCCCAGCCGTACCTCTGACGTATCTCACCCAAACAGATAAAATTTCCCCACCCCCTCCCCTCACCCCCTCCCCCTTTTCCCCTGGTTTCCAAACACAGATCCCCACTTACATATGACCTCCGTCCCAATGTATTTCACCCAGATTTTTTTTCCATCTCAGCAACGAGTTCTGCTTCACACCAGGTGTAATATAATGGCGGACAGCCTCACAGCCTCTTCACAGTCCTTTAACCTCTTCTTTAACCCTACTCCCCGGGCCTACATTTGAACTCCGTCCCAACGTATCCCACCCAGAGAGCCACCCGCCGCTTTCGCCACACCTAAATTACTTGGTGTCGCCCTCTCGTAAGCCCAAACCCTAAACCCTTTCTCTGGGTTCTTCCTCTTGGACCTCAAACCCCAAAACCCCAGCCTTACCTTTGAACTCCGTCCCAACGTATCCCACCCAAAGCGCCACTCGCCGCTTCCGAATCTTCCCGCCACCGGACGAATCTCCCTCTCCAACCACCGCCTGACACGTGTCCAAGGGTGGTTTGACGTCGGGATGACGTGTCACCGTTCCAGGGCCTGCCTCATGGGCCTCCTCACTAATAGCGGATCTTGCAGCGGCTCGGGTTATTTCACTAGCAGCCGTGCCACGTGGCACAACTTTTCGTGATTTACGGGAAATCTGTCTGAACTGGTATCCTCTATCCCAGCTGCTTCGAAAAACGCGATTCGAAACAGAGTTTTGGACTAAGGCTCTAGGATCTATGTGAGAATTAATCTCCTTCAAGGGACTAACCACTACATGCGCTGCGCGGGCGCAGCATTGATCAGGATGTAACACCTGCGCTCCGAGCAGGAAACGCATGGCTTTAGGAGCGACAGGAGTAACAGGAGTAACAGGAGGGAAGATGCTCTGGCGAGCAATCAAATGGGATTGCGAATGAGAGGTGAGGGATGTTTGACGCGCTTCGAGAACGGTTCTTAGAGGAACGAGCTGGCGTGCGATCATGCGGGAGTGGGAGACGATGGGTAGCATTCGGGTGATTCTAACGGGAAGCGCGGCCGGCAGGGCCAAGTATATGAAGTGACTCTATAGCCAACCTCGCGATCAGGCGAGAGTGAGAGGCGAAGTATGACATTCGCGTGGTTGATGGCCACGCCTCTAAAAGGGCCAATTGATGGCTAACACGAGCGAGTTGCAGGAACGAGCTACCAATGCGAGCCCAGACCGCCCCTGGTTCACCAGGTTCGTAGCCTGCCGAGTTGGGGATAAATCTGGCGGCGAGAATTGCGGCGCGGAGGCGTTGGGTTGGGTTGCGAGCGAACGGAGGACTGACAGGGAGTGGTAGGACACTTATGTTGTGAGTGAACTGAATCATTTAGAGCATCTCCAATCTTAATATATCGTCATTCAGATTTAGGGAACACCTTATTGATACATAGATGTGTAATAATATATTATAATAAGATTAAAATCATTAAAAACACCTGAAATATATGTATTTTTCAAAATTAAACATTCTCTAAATAAATTTATCTTCTTATCAAGTTGTAATATGATCGTTCGCTTTTTATGCTTCTTGATGTTGTGTTACAAAAGAAACGTTACGCTACAACGTAAAATTTGCGAGTCGGCGATGAGTCTCATGGCCCGTATGCTCTTCTGCGCGCGGGGCACATCCATTTTCCTCGATACATGCTTCTAGCATCCATTTCTCGAGCTGCCTAATTGGTGCTGCTCAGAATCGCCTATTCACCTGTAGACTCCTCCACGCACACCCGTAACCATAGTAGTCATAGTAGGTCGGAGACGTCTTTAGTCATCCGTCACGGGAGTCTCAGTCGTAGATCACGGGTCTTAGATCACGAGCCGTAGATCACGGGCTGTAGATCACGGGTTTAAAGCCATGGCGGACGAGGAGGCGAACCGGCAAGCGCAGGCGGAGGAAATGGAGGCACTGGAGGCCATCTACGGTTCAGATTGCTTCTCGTACTCGAGTGCCGAGCACTGCTGCAGAGTGAGCAGATCGCGTCGCTAACAGATCGCGTCGCTAATATAACGCGTCGCGAGCACGCCGTCAGAGACGAATCTTAGCGGATCACCGTCTGCATCTCAAATTTCCGAACTTATTGGCTCGACTCGTCGGCTCGCGCGCCATCTGCAGAGCCGAGCCCGTCGCCGAGCGCTGTGAGCTCGGTCCTGAACCGATCCGAGCCAAGCCTAGCCGAGCCGAGCCGAACCGAACCGAGCCAAGCCGAGCCGAGCCGAGCCGACCGACCCGAGCCGATCCAAGCCAAGCCAAGCCGAGCCGAGCCGCGCTTGACGAACTGGAGTGGCTCAGCGGCGTAAAATTTCTCAAAAATCGAATCTGCGCGGATCTAACGTCCGCTAATGCCCTGAGAATGCCGCATTCTCATTCGTTCTGAGAGGTCTGGCTCGTCGCGTTTTGAGACGTCTTTTGAGTAATTTTTAGGCGCCTCGAAAATCTTTGTTAGGCGTCTCATGATTGTTTAGGCGCCTCAAAAGTCTTAAATGCCGCGCGCAGGTCCGGCTCATCGCGTTTTTTCTAAAATTCAAAAAAATAAAAAGAAAAGGAAACAACAACAACACATTCGGCATACGTCGCCGGTCGCGACTCGCCCTGATTCGTTGCGACTCGCCCCGACCCGTCCCCGACCCGTCCCCGACTCGTCGCCAGCTGCCTGCTTGCGCGTTCCCCTTTTTCTCCCCTAAACCCCGCCCCCCTCCTCCTGACAACTCTCCATCCCTCCTCTCACTCACTCTCCTCTCCTGTCTCCGTTTCATCCCCTTAACCAATCGATAACCATCCAACACTTGATTCAGTCACATTCTTAGACAGTCACACCCACCCCTTCCCCTCACCTTCCTCACTCTCCTAGTGATTCTCCCGCACTCTCCTCGTGAATCACCCCACCTTGTCTCTTCCCCCTTCCCCTTCCCCCTTCCCTTCTCTCTTCCCCCTTCCCTTCTCTCTTCTCCATCCCCTTCTCTCTTCCCCCTTGCCTTCTCTCCGTCCCCAATTAAATAACCATTCAACACCCCGATTCAGTCACATCCTTGGGCAGTCACACCCACCACTACCCCTCCCCCTCCCTCACCCTCCTCCTGCACCTCCATGCCTTGTCCATTCCGTCTCCCCCCATTCCATCCTTCCTCCCCAAAACAGATAACCATCCAACACCCCGATTCAGTCACATCTCTGGACAGTCACACCCACCACCAACCCCCCTCTTTCACTCTCCTCGTCCACCTCCCGGCCGCCTACCCCTCCCACGCCGCCCCCGTTGCTGAGCTGGCGCGCTGCGATTGGCTCTCGGACGAAGAGAGAAGCAGGCTGTGCTGCCAGCTGGACAGGATGGGGGGAGGGGGAGGAGGAGGGGGAGGGGAAGGGGAAGGGGCACATGAGGGGGAGGCAAGTGGAGAGGTGGTGATTTTCCAATGGGTGGAATGGATTAAGGTGGGTAATGTACGCGATTACCCTCCCAATCCGCATTACAGTCACAATAGGTAGGCTGCATTACAGTCACAGCTCAGCTCACCATCCCATGCTTTGGAGGCGCCTCAGACGCGTTTTTGGAGTATTCACAACACCCCCTTTCAACAATATAGTAGTCACAGCTCCGCCCCGCATCCGATGCATCACAGTCCCTGCCTGCCTTTCTCTCTTCCCTCTCCCCATCCCTCCCAGTCCCCATGCCTCCCAGTCCCCATGCCTCCCAGTCCCCATGCCTCCCAGTCCCCATCCCTCCCAGCCCCCATGCCTCCCCATGCCTCCCCATGCCTCCCCACTCCCTCTCGTGTGTGCAGGAGCAGCAGTGGGTGTGGCAGCACGCTCCGGTGTTGGCAGAGCAGCAGCAGACGGAGAGACAGGAGAGAGAACCTGCCCAATCACCCACAAACACTCCCAATCTCTCCCAACCACTCCCAACCACTCCTTACCATCCGTCTCATGCGCGCAGGAGCAGCAGTGGGTGTGGCAGCACGCTCCTGTGTTGGCAGAGCAGCAGGAGACGGAGAGAGAGGAGAACGGCAGAGGGGAGGGCAGGGAGGCAACAGGGGAGACAGAAAGAGGTGCAGCAGTGGAAGCAGCTGCGGCGGCAGAGGCAACAGCAAGGAGAGGAGGAGGCAGAAGAGGGGAGGAGGGGAAGGTGGGGGAGAGTGGTGAGGAGGAGGCAGGGGAGATAGAGAGGGCTGTTGGCATTGTGCATGGCGTTCCTTTCACTGAGAAGAGAAGTGAGTGAGTGAGTGTGAGTGTGAGTGAGTGGCACCATTAGAGTTGATTCCCTTCACAAGTCGTCTGGTAGAGGGTGCTGGGTATCGTGCATGCATAGTGTCATTTGAAGCACCTCAGCTCAACAGGCGGGGGATGTAGGGAGGGCGCTGGGCATTGTGCATGGAGGAGCGCTGTTGACATCATCTCACCTCCGTTGAGAGGGGGATGTAAGGAGGGCGCTGGGCATTGTGCATGTGGTTCCACTCGCTCAGAAGAGAAGTGAGTGAGTGAGAATGTGTGAGTGAGTGAGTGAGAGAGTGAGTGAGAGTGTGAGTGAGTGAGTGAATGAGAGTGAGTGAGTGAGTGAGTAAGAGTATGAGTGATTGAGTGAGTGAGCGAGAGTATGAGTGATTGAGTGGGAGTGTGGGACATCAAGTTCACTGCCTCACTCACATGCCCTCCTTTCCCCATGACCGCACCTTCCAGGTACTTTCCAGGCCCACCTGGCACCTGTGGGCTCGCCTGCTGACGTGGCAGCGGTGATGGACGTCCTCTTGGCCAATCGCAAGATAGCAGGCGCCACGCACAACATCATGGCCTATCGGATCGTGACAGCTGGTGCAAATGGAAGCACTGTGAGTGCGGGACATTGGGGAAAAGGGGGGTGGGGGATGGGGGGAGAGAGAGGGGAGGGTAGGGGGGGAAAGGGAGAGGGGGGTGTTACTTCTGAGTATTCTCAAGAGCCGCGCATGGCATCATGGCCTATAGGATTGTGACAGCTGGCTCAAATGGCAGCACTGTGAGTGCCGTGCGTTTGGGAGGGGAGGGGGTGGGGGGAAGGGGGGAAGAGAGGGCTGGGGGAAGGGAGGGGGAAGGGGAGGAGGGAGGGGGAGGGGGAGGGGGAGGGGGAGGGGGAGGGGGAGGGGGAGGGGGAGGGGGAGGGATCTTTAGGATTCTCAAGAGCCACCATCACAGCAGCATGGCCTATCGGGTCATTTAGATAATGGCCCTCTCACTCCCTCTCACTCCCTCTCACTCCCTCTCACTCCCTCTCACTCCCTCTCACGCCCTCTCACTCCCTCTCACGCCCTCTTCCTCCCTCTTACTCCCTCTTATCCCCCCCAGCAGGTCATTCAGGGCAATGACAACGATGGGGAGGCAGCAGCAGGGAGCAGGGTGATAGGGAGTGAGGCGAAGGGGAAATCCTGCAGGAGAGTCACTAGCCTCTGTTTGACTTGACTCTGTTTGTTCCTCCTTGACTTTTGAGTCGACTCAAAAGTCAACTCGGAAATCCTGCAGGAGAGTCACTAGCCTCTGTTTGATTTGACTCTGTTTGTTCCTCCTTGTTGCTCCCAGCAGGTCATGTTTTAGACGTCTCAAAAGTCGTCTCCTTGTTGCTCCCAGCAGGTTATTCATGAGAACGACGACGATGGGGAGGCAGCAGCAGTATGGGGCAGGTCGCTAGTGGTGTGGGGCAAACAAGCGTACTCCATTTCACCCCCCCTTGCTCACTCTTACTCCCTCTTATCCCCTCTCAGCAGGTCATTCAAGAGAACGACGACGATGGGGAAGCAGCAGTATGGGGCAGGCAGAGAGTGGGTGGGCTGTATGGGGCTGCTAACTCCTCTTTACTCCTTCGTACCCCTCTTGCTCACCCTTTCCCCCTCCCAGCAGGTCATTCGGGACAATGGCGATGATGGGGCGGCAGCAGCAGGGGACAGGTTGCTAGTGGGTGGGGCGAATGGGGCTGCTTATTCCTACTTACTCCCTCTTACTCCCTCTTACTCCCTCTGACCCCTCCCAGCAGGTCATTGAGGACAACGATGATGATGGCGAGGCAGCAGCAGGGAGCAGGTTGCTAGTAGGTGGGGCGAATGGCCTTCTCACTCCTTCGTACTCCTCCTTACTCATTCTTACTCCGTACTCCCTCCGTGCCTCCCTCCCAGCAGGTCATCAGGACAACGATGATGATGGGGAGGCAGCAGCAGGGGGCAGGCTGCTAGTGGGTGGGGCGAATGGGGCTGCTTACTCCTACTTACTCCCTCTTACTCCCTCTTACTCCTTAATCCTTCGTACTCCTCCTTACTCCCTCTGACCCCTCTTTGCAGGTTGTTCAAGACAATGATGATGATGGGGAGGCAGCAGCAGGGGGTAGGTAGACAGTGGTGTGGGGCAAACCTGGGTGCTCCTTGTTACCTTCCCTTACCCCCTCTTACTCCTCCTTACTCCCTCTGACCCCTCTCAGCAGGTCGTTCAAGACAATGACGACGACGGGGAGGCAGCAGCAGGCGGCAGGTTGATGCATCTGCTGCAGATTGTGGGGGCGGCCAATGTGGTGAGTGACGGGTGGACTGTTGTGGGGAGTGGAGAGGGGGTGGTGAGGAGTAAGGTGTGGTAAGGTGTGGTGAAGGGTGGTGAGGAGTGGTGGAAATTTCCAGTTTTCCAGTTGGCTGAAAGCCACCTGGTGGGGGAGGCAGCAGCAGGGGGCAGTTTGATGCATCTGCTGCAGATTTTGGGGGTGGCTGATGTGGTGAGTAGAAGTGTGGTGGGGAGTGGTGGTGAGCAGTGGTGAGGCATGGTGAGGGGTAATAAAGAGTGGCGGAGATTTCCTTCTTTTGAGCCAACGTAACAGTCCATTTGGGGGGAGGCAGCAGCAGGGGGCAGTTTGATGCATCTGCTGCAGATTTTGGGGGTGGCTAATGTAGTGAGTGAGGGGTGGTGAGGGATGGTGAGGGATGGTGGAGGATGGTGGAGTTTTTGCTGCAGATTGTGGTGGAGGCTAATGTGGTGAGTGGAAGGGTGAGAGAAGGATGGTAATTTGAGGGCTGTGACACACACACACACACATACACACACACACACACACACATGTGACACACACACACACACACACACAAACATCTCGCACACACACACTCACGTGCGCGCGCGCGCATACAGATGCAAAACAGCAAACAGCTTTTGAGGCGCCTCAAAAGTGCAAAAAAGCAAATGGCTTAACCGTTTGATGGTCTAAGTGAACATCATTTTTCTCCTTCCGTTCTGCCAGGTGGTTGTGGTTTCAAGGTGGTTCGGAGGAATTCTACTGGGTCCAGATCGGTTCAGGCACATCAACAACGCTGCGAGATCGTTATTGGTAGAGTGCGGATATGTGGAGCAGCAGCAGCAGCAGCAAAAGCAGCAGCAGTTGAAATGGAAGACTACCAAATCTAGGCGGTGATCCTGAGGTCGCCTATGAAAATCCTCTTTTGAGAAATTTCTATGGTGAGTTATCTTCCGAGAATCCTTCTTCTAAAATAAACCAGCTGATTAATTTTCTTCTGTCTGAGAATCCCCTAATGAGAGTTCTCAAAAGTGGTTCAGATGGATCAACAATGCTTGTGCGGTCGCTGCTTGTGCGGTGTGGATGGGTGTAGCAGCAGCGGAATCTGAAGCAACAACAGGAAGAGGAGAAGCAGCGAAAGCAACAGAGGCAGAAGAAACAGAAACAGCGGCATCAACGGAAGCAGCAGAAGCAGCAGATTGGAATCAGCGGCAGCAATGGGAACAGCAAAGGCAGAAGCAGCAGAAGCAGCAAAAGGAACAGGAGCAGCAGAGAAAAAAGTCATGTGAAGCCAAGAGGTGATTTCAAGCTGGTTTGGAACGGTGGTGTGCCGTGCAGTGCGGTTGCTGCTTGTGGGTTATGGATGTTTGGAGCAGGGGCCGAATGAGAAGCAGCAGAGAAGCATGACAAGCGAAGCAAAGAGATGACTAAAGGTTCAGAACGGTAGAGTATGGTGCAGCGTAGTTACTGCTTGTGGGGCTTGGGTGTATGGAGCAGCAGCAGAGGCAGAAGAAACAACAGAAGGAGCAGCAGGAGCAACAGCAGCAGAAGCAGCAGCTGCACCAGCAGCACCAGCACCCGCAGCACCGGCAGCAGCAAGAAATGCAGCATCATTGGTGCAGGTTGGAGAAACAGAGAAGCAGCAGGGGGAGCAACAGGAGCAACAGATGCAGCAAAAACAACAGCAGGAAAAGCAGTATAGTAGCAGCATTAAGGAGACTCCTGGCAAAGCTACCGTACGAGGTTTTTGTGTGTGAAGCCTGCGGACAAGAGCAGCATTAGGGAATGAAACAGCACTATGAGCTGATGCTAATGTATTCTCAAAGTAAGAATGCAACGGAATGATGAGTTAAGGAATGTGGGTGATGCAAATCGCAAACCCTAACTGAGTTGTACTCACTAAGGAGCACTTCACTACAGCCTATCACAAATATCAACATTTGACACACTCCCATAGGCTAGGTGAGGGGCATCAAAGCAAGTAGGGTGAACAAAGGGTCACAAGACCAGTCAATGCAAGAAGCAAAACAAGCTCATGGTGGATCTCAAAGACACCACACAAATTCCGAGCACAAGCAAGCGGCCACAAGGCCAGTTCAAGAGTTCACTAGGATATATAATAGCGAAGTACAACAAGTAGAGCAAGCAACAAGTCTACACCAACCGAGGACCTGCCTCAACAAGCCCTAATTGCACACAGAACCGGTGGTGATCACCAGGCGCCAAGGCCTTGGTGAAGAGGTCAGCAGTGTTGGCCTCTGACGCCACAAAGTCCAGGTGCACCTGGCCGCGTCGCTGTAGCTCGCGCAGGAGGAAGTACCAGACGTCAATGTGCTTCACCTTGGTCTCCAATCGAGGCTCGCGACACAAGAGAATCATGGCCTTGTTGTCAGCGAACAAGGTCGGAGCAGTGCGAGGTCGCTCACCAAGGTCGGCGAGCAAGAAGGTCAACCAGCGAAGCTCCTGAGCAGCCATAGCCCCGGCGTAGATCCCTGCCTCTGCACTGGACGAAGCCACCGACGACGACCGTGTGGACCTCCACGACACAGCCCCAGCTCCCAGACTGAAACAGTAACCCTGGGTCGAGCGCTGAGTCTCCACGTTGTCAGCGTAAGAAGAGTCACAGAGGCCAGTCAGCTCAACTCGCCGAGTCCCTCCAAGCATAAGCCCCATGCCTGATATAGTCGCCAGGTACTTCGCCACCCTCACGGCAGCCGTCCAGTGAACAGGACGATGCCTCCCGGGCCCAGCAAAGCAAGAGAGGACACTAAGAGGGTAGGCGAGGTCCGGGCGAGTACATGTCATTAGGTACATGAGGCAGCCAACAAGCTTTGGGTAGGGATCACTGAGCTCAAAGGGCTCGTCGGGGAAGGGGCCGGTGAGTCTGTGGTTTACAGCAAGAGGAGTGGGCTGTGTGGTGGAGTACTGAAGCCCGAACCGCTGAAGGACCTGTTGCACCATGTGTGACTGCGTCAACGTGATGGTGCGAGCGGCTCTTTACCTGGTGATCTGCAGGCCAAGGTAGCGCTGCAGTTCACCAAGGTCAGTGCACGTGTGTCTCTTCCGCAGTTCGGAATTCACCTCAGCCAAAGCTGCCCTGTCTGGTGTAGCAAAGACCAAGTCGTCGACGTAGACGAGAATAAAGAAAGGAGTGGAGCCGGCACGAACAAACAGTGACGGGTCAGCAGAGGAAGGGCGAAACCCTAGGTCACGAAGTGTGGAGCGAAGGGTGTCGTGCCACTCATGGGGCGACTGGCGGAGACCGTAATCTGGTCGCCTCAGGCTCCACTAGGTCCCACGAGGGAAAGTACCAGTGAAACCGAGAGGACGGCGTAGCCAGATCTCCTCGTGCATTCGTCCCTGGAGAAAAGCAGTGGAGAAGTCGAGAGAGTGGAGCTCGTAGCCACGCTGTGCTGCTACGTGTAGTGACTCCCGAAGTTTAGTCATCTTCGGGGTTGGAGCAAAGGTCTGAAAGAAGTCAACTCCCTCGCGCTGACTGAAGCCTCTCGCCACATAGCGCGCCTGGCACAACGGGGGTGATCTAGTCGGCCGCTTCACCTTGAAGAGCCACATGCCATCGACTACATTCGCCCGGGGAAGGGGAACTGCGTCGACGTACGTGCCTGTGGATCTCCAAGACGCCAACTCTGAGTCCATGGCCACCTTCCACTGAGAGGCCCACGGCCCTGACACTGCCTCATGGTACGTGCGAGGAGTCGGTATGTCAAGGGCGTCTGGGTCTCCCTCAGGGGAAAGCAGCATGGCAGAAAGAGTGGGAGAAGCGACTGCCAGGTACTCCAGCTCAGAGTGCCTGTCCTCTAGGACGTCTCAGCGAAGGGCAAACTCACCCCTGACGGACAGGGGACGGGTAGGCAGAGCGGGCACCACACGAGTGCTGTAGTCAAGGCGGCTGGCGGCGGCAAAGTCAGCGACAGCGGCAGTGAGAGCCGAGATAGACGACGGAGAGAAACGAGGATCGGTGACACTAGTGGCTAGAACGCGGGAGACAACAGGGCAAACAGCACGGTAGTAGTCGGAGATAGGAGTAGGGGAGACAGGAAGAGACAACGGAGGAGGAGACGGGAGAACTGATACCGGAGGAGGAGAACAACAAAGAGAGGTACAAAGAAGGGCAGTGTGGAGGTCGGTAACGGGGGACGAGGGACGACCACTCGGAGGACAAGGACGGGAAAAGTAGTGACAGACAACAGGAGGAGGAGACTGCGGTGGAGGAAAAGACCAGACTGCCGGACGAGCGTTGAGAGGAGAAAACGTAGGACCAAACGCAGGAGGAGACGGAGAGCGGACAGGAGGAGAGGAGGGATAACCAAGGGCCCGGAGGCCACTGACGGGTGGGAACATTTGCCGCTCCAGAGGGAGCTGCTGCGGCTGCGGTGGCGGCGGCGGGTGCTGCTGCTGCTGCCGCTGCTGCTCCAGCAGGTCCAACTGCCGCAACTCCTGCCGCTCCCTCTCCAACCGCTCCTGCTCCTCGCGCGCACGCTGGCAGGCCGCCCGGTAACGCGTGTCGTGGTGGTGGGGAGGCGGAGTGCTCTCCGCAGACGTAGTGCCCCCAGCTCCAATCGCCTCAGAACTAGCACCCCCATTACCTGTGTCCCCAGAAGGGGTACCAACAGGGTCAGGGTCCCCAGCTCCAGCGCCCCCTGTCCTAGCACCCCCAGTGCCAAGACCTCCAACTCCAGCACCCCCAGAACTAGCACCTCCCATGCCAGCACCTCCAGCTCCAGCACCCCTGGAACTAGCACCTCCAGTGCCAGCACCTCTAGCTCCAGCACCCCCAGAACTAGCACCTCCAGTGCCAGGATCTCCAGCTCCGGCACCCCCAGGGGCTAGCGCCACCTGCGCCAGCACTTCCTACTCCAGCACCCCTCGAACGAGCACCCCCAGACCGAGTACCACAAGTGGCTGCATCTCCAGCTCCAACACCAACCGAGTCCACAGTAACCTGTCGCAGAAGTGCTGCAGGCTGCTGAGGGGACTGTGAGGAGGACTGCGGGGAGGGAGACGCTACCTGACACGCGACCGAGGGTAGAGGGGTAGCGTGAGACACACCTAACGAGGCAGGACCAGGGGGGAGGTGGGGGTACCGAAGGAGCGGGAGCAGGGGGAAGAGAGGGTGCGAAGAAAAGGGGGGAAGGGGGAATTGGAAGACCTCGACAGGGGTACCGGGTCTAGAAGGACACTAACTCGTCGAATCGGACGTCAAGGGAGTCTAGGAATTGGTGGAGAGGTGGGTGGTAAAATGACCAGTCGGCCGAGGCTATCGGGAAACCAAGGAAGACACAGGGGACGGCGCGAGCCGAGAGCTTGTCCGCAGAGGTGTCGCGGACAAGCGCAAGGCAGCCCCAGATATGAAATGCTGACCCAACACCAAGGGACCCGGTCCAAAGAATGGTTGGTGAAGCCTCTGGCCGCTAGACGCGCGGCTGGAGGTTAAGCTGGTGAGCGGCGTAGCGAGCCGCGTAGGGCCATAGAAAATGGGGCGCACGGGCATGAATCATGGACGTGCGGGTGATGTCCATGACCAAGCCAATGCGGTGCTCAGCAACCCCATTCTGTTGTGGGGACTCCGGCAACGTCCAGGACTGTACGATGCCCTGCTCGCCGCAGAATCCGGCAAGAATGCCTGAGTGAAACTCACCAAAACGGTCAGAGTGGAGACAGGAGACACGACGGCCACGAGTGCCCTCGGTGGCTAGAAGCCACCGGATCAGCGTAGAAGTCACCTCAGACTTCTTTGCGAGAGGAAACACCGTGGTTTACCTGGAGAAGTCGTCGACGACCACCAGAAAGTAGCGCTCCCTCTCAGGTCCCTGCGTAGGTGCAGGGCCCCAGACATCCAAGTGGAGTGTCTGGAAGGGAGCAGTGGCCGGACGAAGGGAGGAGGAGTGCGGAGTGGCACAAAGACGGCCGCCGACGCAAGGAGTGCATGGCGGCGCAGGCGAGAGACGGAGCGACAGGAAGACACGAGGGAGACCTTAAACAAGACGGTGACTAGCCATAGTGCGGAGGCAGGGGATCGTCAGGTGGTGCCACAAGACGGTCCGGTGGGTGAAAGACCGACACGAGCAAGACGTAGCAACTGGACCGGACACAGCAACCTGACCGGACACAACAACCTGACCGGACAAAGCAACCAGTGGAGACACAGTAACCTGAGCGGACTCTGCTACCGGGGGGGACGAAGCAACCTAACCAGACGAAGCTACCTGTGGGGGCGGAGTGTGCAAGACAAAGAGACCTGAGCGGGGCTCTCTGATGAACGTGGCAAGAACTGCCCCAGTGGAAGAGTCCGTACAAATCGCAGTCCTCTCGTGCGCGGGAAAAGTGACTCTGATCCTCTGGTCCTGAAGGTATCCAACACCCACCAAGTTCCGAGAGAACGAGGGGATGTAGAGACCAGTGAGGAAACCAGAGGGGATAGTTGGGCACGGGAGAGTGGTCGAGCTACGAGCAACCGCTGGTCTTGAAGTAGGACCAGCCAGGGCAACTGGGATTGGAGCCGAAAGAGGTGTGACAGTGGTGTGGTCATGGAAGAAGCACTGAGACGCGCCGGAGTCCAGCGCAAAGGAGAGCGACGCAACAGCAGTCGTCACGGCTGGGCAAGTGACTACACAAGCACCTACACTAAAAGCACAAGTTTCGACACCAGCAACAGGCAAAGGTCCTAAGCTAGGTGCGCGTAAGCCAAGAGATCCGTACGCGACAGAATGAACAACATCCATAGACATATCAAACGCATGGTAACCACTACGAAATAGACCGGGCCAGATCGGGGTAGCCGACCCAGGCCCTAAACGCTCACAGTAGAGGTCATCGAGGCGACTGTAGCAGCGCTGTGCAGAGTGGTCAGGACGCCAGCAGATAGTGCCAGCACCAGGGTCGGTGAGGATCCTGTACTGGCAGGGGCCGACGTCGCGGCCACCGCGACAAGCCCCCAAGCTGGCTGAGGCGCTGCTGCAGCCAACGCTACCCGAACTACCAGGCCCCCACGGCTGCTGAGGGCGGAGCTGCTGCTGAGGGCGCCACTGCTGCTACGGGTGCCACTGCTGAAACTGCCGCTGCTGCTGTCCCTACTGTTGGAGAACCCTAGTGGACGCCATAATAAAGGCTAGGAGCATCAGGAGCTAGGGACGGCTACAGTGAAACAACGAGAACAACTAGGAGTGCCAGGCGAAACTAGGCGAGGAACGACTGGAGCACAGAGCAATCTTAGCTAGGAGCAAGGAGCGAAAAGGACTGGAGCTAGAACGGCTAGAGCGAGAACAACTGGAGCTAGAGACTGTAAGTGCGGCTGTGGGCTGCCGCTAGTAGAGCCACTGGCAGTGGAAATTACGAGCGACAGTAGGGGCTGCAGTAGTGACGGCTGCGGTACGTAGGGAACTGTGCAGGTCGTCCGGCAAGCAGGAACGCTGGCAACAGTTGCAGCCCAACACCATGAACCCCTCTGTTTTTTTCTTTTTGGTTTAATTAATCAATTTATATTCTCGCGCTAAAGTGTTGCGGGGCGCGCTGCCTGCAGGGTGTGCTGCCTGCGGCCGCGGGGCGCGCTACCCGCGCGGCGCGCTACCCGCGCGGCGCGCTGCCTGCGGGGCGCGCTACCCACGGAGCGCGCTACCTGCGGGGCACAATACCTGCGGGGGCGCGCAGCCTAGGGGCAGGGCGACGTGCGGGCTAGGGGTTGACAAAAGTTAGAAGAAAGAAAGAGAGGATGAACTAGCAGAAATGGGGATACAAATAGCAAACCCTAGAAGGGTTGTACTCGCTATAGAGCACCCCACTACAGGCTAGAACATAAGAATAATATTCTGACACACCCCCATAGCCAAAGTGGGGTGTAATCAGCAGAGCAGGCAAAGTAGTACAAGCTCAGGGTGGATCACAATGTCACCACACATTCTGAGCACAAGTTCAAGAAGAGATAGTTTAGAGTTCACAATTATGAGCAGAGCTAGTGGTAGTCACAACGGGCAAGTGAGGAGGAGGAGAGAGAGTGAGGGGAGAGGAGATAGGAGGCGACGGCTGAAGCTGCAGGCACACGGGCAACAGGAGGCACACTGGCACAGCGGCTACCGGACAGCGCCCGGACTACAGGAGTAACAGGCCCCGCGGCTCAAATAGCGGCGGACGGGCAACGGACCCACGGGCGGCTGGCACAGCTGGCTACGACTAGGCTACCGGGACAGCGCCCCGGACTACAGGTGCTGCGAACGACAAACTGACAACCTCCACTCAACCTCCCGCACACAGTCCCACCCCCCTGATGCACACCCACTGCTACACCGCTAGCTGCACTCCCACGCACCCCCCTTAAACCCTAAACCCCAGTCTCCCACACAACCACCCCCCTCAGCGACAGCTGCAGCAGTGGGAGACGAAGGAGGAGGAGGAGCAAAGGGAGGAAGGCACACCGAGCACCCCCATACCCGCCACCCCACAGCAAGCGGCCCCCTCAGGTCGCCTCGACGGACGACGGGAAATGGCAGGGGGAGGGGGGGGGGGGGGGGGGGGGGAGGCGGTGTGGTGAAAGGGGCCCACCACGGGCCTGGTTGGAGGGCGGGGCCGCGACAAGGGGCGGGGCCGCGACGAGGGGCGGGGCCGCGACGAGGGGCGGGGCCGCGACGGTCGGGCAGGGCCGCTTCGAGAGGCGGGGCCGCGACGTAGGGCGGGGCCGCGACGGTCGGGGCGGGGCCGCGACGTAGGGTAGGGCCGCTTTGAGGGGCGGGGCCGCGACGCAGGGCGGGGCCGCGACGTAGGGCGGACGCCCGCGAAGGTAGGGCAGACGCCCGCCGCGCGCCTCGGGGCGCACAGCGGGCAAAGAACCGCCGCGCGCCCCGGGGCGCATGGCGGGCAGAAAACCGCCGCGCGCCTCGGGGCGCACGGCGGGAAGAAAAAACCGCCGCGCGCCTTGGGGCGCACGGCGGGAAGGAAAGGTAGCAGCGGAAGCGAGGTGGAAACCCACCCACAGGATCGATCCAAGGGGATCGACCTGCTCTGATAGCATGACAAAAGTTAGAAGAAAGAAAGAGAGGATGAACTAGCAGAAATGGGGATACAAATAGCAAACCCTAGAAGGGTTGTACTCGCTATAGAGCACCCCACTACAGGCTAGAACATAAGAATAATATTCTGACAGGGGTAGGGTGCACAGGCGCGCACGACGGGCTGGGGCAGGGGCCACGGGCCACGCGACAGGCTGGGGCAGGCGCACGGGCTACGCGACGGGCTGGAGCGACGGCCTAGGACGTGGGCTGAGGCGACAGACTAGGGCGCGGGCCGGGGCGACGGGCTAGGGCGCGGGCCTGGGCGACAGGCTAGGGCGCGGGCTGGGTCGATGGGCTAGGGCGTGGGCCTAGGCGTCGGGCTAGGGGCGCAGGCTAGGGGCGCGGAGGGCGCTAGGCGCGGAGTTCCGCGCCGGCGCGGGCTAGGGGCGCAGAGGGCGCTGACGCACGGAGCAGGAGGGCACTAAGGCGCGGAGACGGCGCGGAGGGCGCGGAGGGCGCGGAGGGCGGGGAGGGCATGGAGGCTAAGGCGTGGAGGGCGCGGAAGGCGCGGAGGGCACGGAGGGCGCAGAGGTGCGCTAGAGAGGGCGCGGAGGTGCGATAGAGAGGGCGCGGGCTAAGAAGGAACGATGAACTAACCTACTCGTGATACCATCTAAAGGTAAGAATGCAACGGAATGATGAGATTAGTAATGTGGGTGATACAAATAACAAACCCTAACTGAGTTGTACTCACTAAGAAGCACCTCTCTACAACCTATCTCAAACATCAACATTTGACATGTATAACTATCTTAGCTGTGCTCCTTCTAGGCAGAGAGCTCTTGAACCAATGCACCTTTCTACGGAATTAGACTGAGTGTTGCTTGTAATGCAACCAACCACTCTAATTATATTCTGTGTAGGAATTTATAGGGCAACATCAAGTGTGCACGCTTGCCTGGCTTGATTTCTGCGTTTGTTTGAAAGGAAATTTTTGTCAAAAGAAGACAAGGAAAGAGGGAAACATGAGAAGGTGTGTTGATCTTTAGAAGTGCTTGACACAAGGAGGGAGGGGGTGCCGATTAACCGGATACAGTACGCCACTGTTCCTTCACATCATTTTCTGTAGTATACATAGGTTTTGCTATATCTTCACTTTATTTTTAACACGTTATGTTATTGTCACAATATCAATATACATGTTACGGGTGCAATGAATCGAAGTAGCGAGAATTGCACTAAGGTGTCAAACGAGTACAAAGATGTGAGCAAAGGCGTGAGCGAACATTTATATGCGAACATGCAAACGGTAACGCGGTGCGTGCGAGCTAGCTACTGCTACGCTGGCAGCGAGGCTCGGGCTAGTCCCGAAGCGTAGGCCGACACAGCCGGGTCAACAGTGCGAGGTTTGGCAAAACAGTGCGCGCGAAGTTGGCGAAATCCCGTTAGCAGTAACGGGCGAACAATGGCTGTTGCTGTACGGGATGTAGTCGGGCTCCGTAAGGAATGCCGAGAAAAATCCTTACACTACCCCCCCCCCCCCCCCCCCTTCAAGAAGCCCCCTCCGCTACGCGAGTGCGTGTATATCGCGGAATCCCCGGCTCCTCAGGTACACTTGCAGGGCAGGGTGGTTTTCAAAGTTGGCCAGGGGCACCCAGCTATCTTCAGTTGGCGTGCGGTCCTTCCAGCGAACGAGGAATTCAATCCTCTTGATTCCCATGGGGTGGCGAATCCGATGGCTCAGGATTTTTTCGGGCTCGATGATCGGCTCCGATGCAGGGCGGGTCATGGAATGCGGGCGGTAACGAGGCAGTTGGCTGGTGGTTGGGAAGTAAGGGTGAAGTAGGCTGACGTGGAACAATGGGCTGATGTACCAGTCGCTCGGTAACAGTAGGTGCGCGGTTACTGGCGTGATCATGTGGCTGATTTGGAATGGGCCACAGCAGCGCGGTCGAAGTTTCGGTACATCTGGCAGTCGCAGATTTTGCGTGTCGAGCAGTACGTAATCCCCTGACTGGTATGAGACTGGGCGGCGGTGGCGGTCAGCGTTGCGCTTAGCGATGACGCTTGCTTTTTTTAATTGCTTCTGCGGCTCTGGTGCGGGCAACTTGCAGAATTTCGGCGAATTGTTGTGCACGTGGTGTTGGGTTGTCCGGACTCGGCGTCATGGGCACTGTAGGATTTTGCCCGTAGTTCAGGTAGAAGGGGGTCTGCTGCGTCGTTGCTGACGTGGCGTTGTTGTACCCGAACTCGATCAGCGGCAACTGCTGTCAAATGATAATGTTCTGTAGGCTGTAGTGGGGTAGCCCATATGGGGTACACATTTCTAGGGTTGCATATTTGTACCACACTCCATTCCTTAGTGCATCATTCTCGTTTCAGTTTTCTCATGGTATCGAGCAGGTTCCCTCGTGGGAACTGTGCCTAGGGCCCACCAAGTCGAAAGTTTTTATTTCCTGCCCGGAGCGCGCTCAGCCCGAGTCGCGCTCCCCTCTCTGACTTCGTCGAGCCGCCCTAGCGGCCAAGTCGCGCCGCCTTAGCGGCCTCTGATTCGTCGCCCTAGCGACCCCGTCGCCCTACCTACGCCTCGGCCCCGTCGCCCTACCTGCGCCCCAGCCCCGTCGCCCTACCTGCGCCCCGGCACCGTCGCCCTACCTGCACCCCGGCCCCGTCGCCCTACCAACGACCCCGGCCCCGCCGCCCCACCTGCGACCCTAGCCCCGTCGCCATACCTGAGGCCCCGGCCCTAGCCCCGTTGCCCCATCTGCGCCCCGGCCCCGGCCCCGTCGCCCTGCTTGCGACCCCGGCCCCGTCGCCCTCGCGACCCCGGCCCCGTCGCCCTGCTTGCGACCCCGGCCCCGTCGCCCTACCTGCGCCCTGGCCCCGTCGCCCTACCTGCGCCCCGGCCCCGTCGCCCTACCTGCGTACCGGCCCCGTCGCCCAACCTTCGACCCGGCCCCGTCGCCCTACCTACGGCCCCGCCCCGCGGCCCTACCTGCGGCCCAGCCGTCCTACCTGCGGCCCCGCCGCCCTACCTGCGGCCCAGCCGCCCTACCTGCGGCCCACCCGCCCTCACCTGCGGTCCCCGCCGCCCTTACTTGCGGTCCCCGCCGCCCTCACTTGCGGCCCCGCCGCCTTCCCTGCGGCCTCAACATCTGCTGCAGCGCCGCCCGCCACGCGAGCCGCCCGAGCCACCTCACCTAGCCAAGCAGCCGACCGCCGCGCCGCCGTACAGCAACACAGCCGAGCCGCCCAGCAGCTGAGCAGCAAGACAGCCGAGCAGCCAAGCCGCCCTGCAGCCGAGCAGCCCAGTAGCCGAGCCGCCGTGCAGCCAAGCCGCCAGGCAGCCGAGCCACTGAGCCGCCGAGCCGCCCTACCTCCGAGCCGCCCGAGCAGCCCCGTCCGGTAAGCACAGCGCCAATGTCACTGCACTGCCCTTTCCCTACTATGTGCGCTGCTAGTCTACTGTTGTCATGGCTACCCCTAGTGTCCTCGCTTTTGACGCCGAGGGTCGAGCCATTGACTTTGACGTCTGGATAGATGACCTGCAGCTGTTCTTACAGTGCGATAGGGCAGACGGTCTCTCCCTCTTTGACCTCACCTCTGGTGCCTCTCCTGCTCCTGCTGCTGATGCTGACGCCACTGTTTGCTCACAGTGGGCCACGCACGATGCTGCTGCACGTCTTGCTGTGCGTCGCCACCTCCCTACCTCTGAGCGTGCGCACTTTAGTCAATACAAGAGTGCTCAGACCTTGTACGACGCTGTAGTTGCACGCTACTCCTCCCCTGCCATTGCTGCACTGAGCCGTCCCATGCTACCGTACCTCTTCCTTGACCTTGCTGCCTTTCCCACAGTCGCTGACCTCATTACGCACCTCCGCACTAGTGACACTCGCTACCGCGCTGCGCTTCCTGCTAACTTCTGCGCCAAGAACCCCCACCCCATGTACATCACTCTCTACTACATAGTCACTTGCCTCCCTAACTCCCTTCGCGTAGTCAGGGACCACTTCCTCTCAGTCTGTCCCACCACTCTCACTGTTGACCTCCTCGAGAAGTCCCTCCTAGCGGCCGAGAAGAGTATAGTCGGTGTAGGGGCCTCTCGTGGTGACCCGCGCACCCCCATCTTTGAGGGGTGTTCCCCCTCCCCCCTTCTGCCCTCTGTCGCCTCTACTGCTGCGGCCGAACTCCTTGGTCTTGACTCGGTCGATGCGGCGTCTGCCCCTAGCAGTAGACGACGCTCTGGCAAAAGGCAAGGGGGGCAAGGGTACTGGAGGAGCGAGCGGGGCCGGTGGAGGTGGAGGTGGAGGCGGCGGGGGGAGTGGGGGTGGCGGTGGGAGTGGAGGTGGGGGTGGCGATGTCGGTGGCGGCAGTGAAGGCGGAGGCAGCGGCAGCGGTGGCGGTGGGAGCGGAGGTCGCGGAGGTGGTGGCGGTGGAGGAGGCGGCGGAGGAGGCGGTAGTAGCGGAGGCGGCGGAGGAGGCGGTAGTAGCGGAGGCGGCGGAGGCGGCGGAGGCGGCGGGGGTGGCGGTGGAGCTGGTCGCGGGTCTGCGCAGAGGAGTGGCTTCGGTGGTGGTCCACGCCAGCAGCAGCAGCGCGGTCGTGAGACCCTGCCCCCTCAGCAACTCCGTAAGTGGTACACTGCACGCCAGCGGGGTGGGGGCTTTGGTCCGTGCACCTACGTCCTGCGCACCGGCGACCGTGCGGGTGAGCAGTGTGGGGGTGCGCACCCCACCCAGCGCTGCTTTGGCCGCCTGACGGACGCGTGGCGTCACCAGTTCCCAGAGGCCACAGAGATCCCTCGCTGGGGCGAGCTGTCTAGGGCGGGAGTTGCCATCTAGGATCTTGATTTTGATGCTATCCTTTCTGCCATGTATGCTGTGTCTATTAGTGATGAGGGTGACTGTTAGCGGTGTTTCCTGCCCGACCCGGGCATTGAGACTGCTGCTCTAGGTACAGGTGAGGCTGCTGCTCTAGGTGCCTGTGAGGCTGCTGCTCTAGGTGCCACTGCGTCTGCGTCCTCAGGTGCTGGTGAGTCTGCGCTCGCAGGTACCACGTCGGCTTCGGCCTCCCTCACCTTCACACTTGGCTCAGGGACTTCTCGCTCCTTCTTTCGAGACCGCACCACACTCACGCCGCTTGGTCGGCCGGTTGCAGTCTCCCTGGCAGACCCCTCTGGTGGTCCTGTCCTTTCTAACTTCTCCACTGTCCTCCCGTGTCCGGCGGCCCCCTCTGGCACCTTGTCTGGTCTTTACCTCCCTTTGTTCTCTACGAACTTGGTGAGTGGTGCTCACCTACAGGATGCGGGGGTTCACCAGTTTACACCTGCGAGTCAGCGAGTGACCCACTGCTTGGACGCTCGCACAGGCCGGCACCTGGCCATGTTTACGCGTCGACCAAGGTCGAGCCTTTACACCCTGACCTCTGGAACTCCTCAGGCCTGTCCTCAAGGACGTCCGTGCCAAGGGCACACTCACCCCCGACGGACGGAGGACAGACAGACTCAGACTCAACGACAAGACTAGCAGCGTAGTCCAGACGACAGCGAGCAGCAAAGTCGACGAGCTCAGCAACTAGGGCAGACGCAGCAGTGGACTCAAAAGAAGGGTCACTGACGACAGTAGCAAGGAGACGCGTGACAGTAGGACTGGCAGCACGAAGAGAGTCCGGCTCCGGGTCGGCAAGAACAGGAAGAGAATACTTAGGAGGAGAAGGCAAAGGGGCACGCAGAGGAGCAGTGGACGGACGCAGAGAAATCCGGTGCATGCCAGGGACAGGAGGAGGACGCTGACGCGAACCGCAACCATTAGTGAGAGCAGCACGGACAGGCTACGCAGGGCGAGACGCAGGCTAACGACGCTCAGCAAGACCTCCAGTAGGACCAATGTAGGGAGACGGAGCAGGCACTGGGGAAGCCGACAGGTCACGTAGCTGCGTCGGGTCAGGTGTTTGTTGCAGCGTCCAGGTCTGGTCCTGATTCTACCCCTTGCTCGTGTCGCCTCCTGTCTCACAAGACTCTCCTCTGGCACCACCGCCTTGGTCTCCCCTCCCTGCTCCGACCAGAGACAAGGACACGGAAGGCCATGCCTCGGAGACGAGGTAGGGAGGGGTGACTAAGGCGGTGGTGCCAAAGGAGAGTCTCGTAAGATAGGAGGCGACACAAGCAGGGGGCAGACTCAGGACCAGACCTGGACGCTGCAGCAAACACCTGACCCGACGCAGCTACTTGACCTGCCGGCTTCCCCACTGCCTGCTCCGTCTCCCTACATTGGTCCTACTGGAGGTCTTGCTAAGCGTCGTTAGCCTGCGTCTTGCCCTGCGTAGCCTGTCCGTGCTGCTCTCGCTAATGGTTGCGGTTCGCGTCAGCGTCCTCCTCCTGTCCCTGGCAGGCACCGGATGTCTCTGCGTCCGTCCACTGCTCCTCTGCGTGCCCCTTTGCCTTCTCCTCCTGAGTCTTCTCTTCCTGCTCTTGCCGACCCGGAGTCGGACTCTCTTCGTGCTGCCAGTCCTACTAACACGCGTCTCCTTGCTATTGTCATCACTGATCCTTCTTTTGAGTCCACTGCTGCGTCTGCCCTAGTTGCTGAGCTCGTCGAATTTGCTGCTCGCTGTCGTCTAGACTACGCTGCTAGTCTTGTTGCTGAGTCTTAGTCTGCCTGTCCTCCGTCCGTCCGGGGTGAGTGTGCCCTTGGCACGGACGTCCTTGAGGTCAGGCAGGAGGAGTTCCAATGTCTGGCTGCTGCTTCACCTCATCTCGTGTCCGTACTACTAACCCTTGAGGGAGACCCGGATGCACCAGACATCCCGACTCCACGCTCTTACGTGGAGGCCGTAGAAGGTCCCTACTCCTCTTAGTGGCAGGCAGCTATGGATGCAGAGATGGCTTCCTGGAAGTCCACGGGCATCTACGTTGACGCGGTTCCCCCACCTGGGGCGAACATCGTCAGTGGCATGTGGATCTTCAGGGTGAAGCGGCCGCCAGGTTCTCCACCTCTCTTCAAGGCACGGTACGTGGCTCGTGGCTTCAGTCAGCGGCAGGGAGTTGACTACTTTCAGACCTTCTCTCCCACCCCGAAGATGACCACTCTTCGGGCGCTGCTGCACATAGCCGCTTAGCACGACTACGAGCTTCACTCTCTTGACTTCAGCACTACTTTCTTGCAGGGTAGCCTGCACGAGGAGATCTGGCTGCGCCGCCCACCTGGCTTCAGTGGGACTTTTCCTCCTGGCACCCAGTGGAGCCTCCGGCGGCCAGTCTACGGTCTCCGCCATGCACCACGTGAGTGGCACGACACACTGAGGACTACACTTGCGGCTCTTGGGTTTGCTCCCTCGACTGCCGACGTGTCACTGTTTCTGCGCACTGACACCTCTTTGCCGCCGTTCTACATCCTCGTGTACGTCGACGACTTGGTCTTTGCCAGTGCTGACACTGCTGGACTCTTCCACGTGAAGTCCGAGCTGCAGAAGAGACACACGTGCACAGACCTGGGTGAACTGCGCAGCTACCTTGGCTTGGAGATCACCCGGGACAGAGCACGCCGCACCATTACCCTGACTCAGTCACACATGGTGCAGCAGGTCCTTCAGCGCTTCGGCTTCACGTACTCCTCGCCTAAGGCCACTCCTCTTCCTACTCGCCACTCGCTCTCAGCTCTGCCTTCGGATTAGTCTGTAGAGTCAAGTGGCCCGTACCCAGAGCTTGTTGGCTGCCTCATGTACCTGATGACCTGCACACGACCTGACCTTGCATACCCTCTTAGCATTCTTGCACGCTATGTTGCTCCTTAGAGACATAGACCGGAGCACATGGCTGCAGCAAAGAGGGTGTTGCGCTACTTGTGCAGTACGTCGGGCATGGGGCTAGTGCTTGGAGGGCGACGTCTAGTGGTCCTCACTGGGCACACAGACGCTTCTTGGGTTGACGACCATGCTACACAGCGGTCGTCACAGGGTTACACCTTTAGCCTTGGTTTCGGCTCTATTTCGTGGCGGGCTACTCGCTCGTCTTCCGTTCTCGGCTCCAGTTGTGAGGTTGAGATCTACGCAGGAGCCATGGCTGCACAGACGCTTCTTGGGCTGACGACCAGGCTACACAGCGGTCGTCACAGGGTTACACCTTCAGCCTTGGTTCCGGCTCTATTTTGTGGCGGGCTACTCGCTCGTCTTCCGTTCTCGGCTCCAGTTGTGAGGCTGAGATCTACGCAGGAGCCATGGCTGCTCAGGAGCTTTGCTGGCTTACCTACCTGCTCACTGACCTCGGAGAGCCGCCTCGTTCTCCTCCAGTGCTGTACGTAGACAAGAAGGCCACGCTGGCCTTGTGTCGGGAGCAGCGCCTGGAGCACAGAACGAAGCACATTGCTCTCCGCTACTTTCTTGCTCGTGAGCTGCAGCAGCGTGGTCAGTTTTGACTTGCGTACGTGGCCTCTTAGGCCAACACTGCTGATATCTTCACTAAGGCACTTGCGCCTTGTGTTATCAGCGCTTCTGTACGATGCTTGGTCTTGTGCCTGCCTTGCCTTACTTGCTCACTCCTTGACCTTGCTTGTACTGTCACATATATGTACTCCTGCTCTTTCTTGTTTAGCCTTTTATATATATATGTGCTCCTGCATGTGAACTGGCCTTGTGGCCTTGAACTTGTGCTCGAAATGTGTGGTGACTTTGTGATCCACGCTGAGCTTTGCTTGTTCTTTTTGACTGGTCTTGTGACCCCTTGTTCTCCCCACTTTGCCTATGGGGGTGTGTCAAATGATAATGTTCTATAGGTTGTAGTGGGGTAGCCTATATGGGGTACACATTTCTAGGGTTGCATATTTGTACCACACTCCATTCCTTAGTGCATCATTCTCGTTTCAGTTTTCTCAGCTGCTGCTCCCAAGTCGTGGGGTCGTCGCACGTGGCACGAATCAACTGCTCCATCTTCTGATTCGTCCGCTCCGTTTGACCGTCGGTCTCGGGGTGTTATGAAGATTTGAACTGTAGCCTGGTCCCGAACTGCTCTGAGAGGTTCTTCTAGAAGTTGCTAGTGAACTTTGTATCCCTGTCGCTGATAATCGCTGCTGGTATCCCGTGCAGGCGAACAACGGTTTTGATGAACAGGCGAGCGGTCTCCTCGGCTGAGATCGACTTTTTGCACGCAACGAAGTGTGCCATCTTTATCAACCTGTCAACAACGACCATAACCGCGTCGTTACCCCTAGGGTTCGAAGGTAACCATGTGACGAAGTCCATGGTAACCTGCTGCCAGGCGCGCTCGAGCGGTGGTATCGGCTGCAATTGACCCGCCTTGCGCTTCCTCGAGCTCTTCATCACCTGACACGTGGGGCACGAGCCCAAGTGCTGCTGCACGCCGGTCAACAGCTCCGGCCAGTAGTAATACCGCTGCAGTTGCTGTCGCGTTTTCTCTACCTCAAAATGTCCCTAGGTAATTCCGTCGTTTGCCTCTTGCAGTAGCCGCTCCCTCAGTAGTGAGTACGCAGGTACCCAGATGCGGTTGGTGCCTGTTTTTACGTAATAGACTCCTTTAGCTTCTGCCAGTTGCTGTGAATGTCAGTAGATCTGCACTGTGGATGCCCGATTGATCCTGGAGAGGGTTACAGGCGCGTTCGCCTGGGGGGTTATGGGCGCACTAACCCGCTACTGAAACAAGCCCTTTTTTCTCAATGGTCTAGTGGTTGGGATTCTGACAGTGAATTTTCGGTCGTGAAAAATGGGTCGGTGCGGTACCCATGGGTGAATAGGCTTGTTAAAAGCAGGTTGGTTTGGGGGAGAAGGATGGCATGGAGTTGGGCAGTAGGGCGAGTGAGTGCGTCGGCGATGTTGGATGCGCATTTCTTGTACGTAACCGTATAGTGGAAGGGGTTGGACTCGAGGTAGTTCAGCCAGGGAATATGTCGCGGATTGAGATTTGGTTGGGCGCGTAGGTACTGTAGTGATCGGTGGTCTGTCCGTACTGTCACGTCGGCGCCAGTCAGGTAACATCGCCAAACCTTGAACGCGTGCACGATCTTCAACATTTCGCGGTCGTGTATCGGATAGTTGCGTTCGGGCGGGTGCAGCTTGCGGGACTCGTATGCGATTGGCTGGAGGCCGTTCCCGAAATCCTGGAACAGTACTGCTCCCACAGCGATGTCACTTGCGTCAGTGACGAGCTCGAGCGGACGTTGTGGATCTACGATGTGAAGCACGGGCGGTGAGCACAAAATGTTTTTGAGGGCCGAGAAGGCAGCTTGCTCTTTCTCCCCCCACGTGTACTCAACCCCCTTCCTCAGCAGGTCTGTCAGCGGGGCAGTCAGCTTTGCCATGTCGGGGACGAACCAGCGCACGTAGTTGACGAACCCCAAAAAACTCTGCAACTCGGTCAAGTTGGACGGCGCGTGCCATGCTTGAATCGTCGCAATTTTCTTCGGGTCTATTTCCACTTCTGCAGCTGAAATAACGTGTCCCAAAAACTCAAGGCGGTCCTGTAAAAACTCACACTTAGATGCTTTTGTCAGTAGGCGGTTCTCACTCAGTATTTTAAAAATCGCTTCGATGTCCTGTAAGTGTTGTGCTCTGTCAGGGCTGTAAATCAGTTTGTCGTCGAGGTATGCTATGACGCACTTATCTAAGAGCAGGCGGAAAGCTTCGTTCATGGTCATTTGAAAATTGGCGAGGGCGTTGGTTAGTCCGAAGGGCATGACGGTGTATTCAAAGGATACGTAGCGTGTGCGAAATGCGGTCTTAGGGCAGTCGGGCGGATTGACGCGAATCTAGTGGTAACCCCCTCAGAGGTCGATTTTCGAGAAAACCCGGGCTCTGCGAAGCTGGTCGATCAGTTCGTCGGCTCACGGGATGGGGTAATGGGACTTGATGGTAACCCTGTTCAGTGCTCTATAATCTATGCACATGCGAAATCCCCTGTCTTTTTTCGGTGCGAACAGTATCGGTGCTGCGAAAGGCGACGAACTAGGGCGAATAAATTCCTTCTCGAGCAGGTAATCGAGCTGCTTCCTCAGTTCGTCCAGTTCGGGTTGGGTCAGTTGGAACTGTCGCTGTACTGTCAGCTGTGCCCCTGGTTCTAGTTCTATCCTGTGGTCGTGCGGTCACTAAGGTGGCAGTCCCGTCGGTAAGTCGTCAGAGAAGATGTCGATGTACTGCTTCAATAGTGTTGCCAGATCACTCGGTACGTCGGCCAGCAGTTTCTGTAAATCCCCTCCTTTGTCTGCTGCCTCGGCTTCCCGAATGTCGGCCGCGTACACGTTAGCTACTGCCGCTATGGCGCGTTTCATCGTGATCGCGTTGACACGCACCGACGTAGACTCAGGCGAGCCCCAGCGAGGTAAGGCGATGTTGTTACCGTTCACTCGCACAGTGCAGTCACCCGTCGTCCAGTCGATTCGCAAATTGTGTCGTCGCAGCCAATCACGCCCGAGTAAAACATCACTTGGTGAGGGTCGGTTGGGTCGGGCGAGCGGCGTGACCTGTCAGTAGAGGGCCCGTCTGCTACTGACTCCCAGCGTTTCCTTGCTGCTTGGTCTGTTTCTGCTGCTCAGCTTCCCGCTTTCCCTTAACGTTTTCCGGGCATTCGCTCTTGCGATGTCCCGGCCGATTGCACGCAAAGCAGCACCCTTTGAACGGTGCGGCAGCGGCATTTGTGGCGACGGCACGTATCGTGGCGCCCTCGTTTGTCCCACGAGGCCGATGTCCCCAATGGCTGCTTCCGTAGGATCCCGGTCTCGGTCGGCGGAAGAAATCAAGTTTCTCTGCCATAGCGAGAATTTCTTGAAAGTCGGTGACGCCGCGAAGCTGGCTTCCTGAGCGATGTCCTGCTTCAGGCCGCCGATGTAGCGGTTGATGCACTCGCTCTC
Organism: Closterium sp. NIES-65; assembly: GCA_948144175.1. NCBI lineage: Eukaryota > Viridiplantae > Streptophyta > Zygnematophyceae > Desmidiales > Closteriaceae > Closterium > Closterium sp. NIES-65. The sequence continues at coordinate 178,907 of CANXME010000812.1, read as the reverse complement.
GTGCATATATCCCACCTGCTTGCAAAGGGCCAGAAATCCGCTCGTATAGTCTTGGACGGAACCGAGTTGGCGCCAAGTGCGGAGCTTCTGACGCACCGCGATCGAAGCCTCGATTGGCTTGAAACGAGCGCGCAGACCTGCGCGCCACGCGTCTCACGTGCGATACTGGGGCACCTCCACGAAATACAACGGCGCCCAGGGTCCGGTTTGTCCTTCCCGTGTCGGTAGAGTCGCGTAGTCTAGCGGCTTCGTGACGATGACGCGCCACCAATCCATGGCGGGTCCTCGCAGGAACGACACGGCGTAGCGGATTTTCGCCGTATCCTCCGAGACGTAGTTGGCATGGAAAAACACGTTTATCGGTAACAACCACGCTTGAACGGTAGGACCACCCCTCTGGCTGGGATCGAAGCATGGCGGACGCTGCGGCTTCAGCAGCATCGGTGACGGCAGTGCCGAACCGCCGGTTGGTGCCGAAATTGTGACGTGTGGCTGGCTTCGGGCCGCACTCGTTGCTTCGGGGTGTGTCGTGCCGCGGTCATCATCTCCGTCGGGGCGGACGACGCCATCACTGACCGCGCTCGCGGGTTGCCCCACGCTTCCGTGTTGTGATCCCTGTGGTGCGGGCTCTTCCGGAGTGCCATGTGCTTGAAATTATGCCTGTTGTGCTCGTGTGTCAAACTTATATGCTATAGTCTGTATAGGCTGTAATGGGGTAGACAATATGGGGTACAACATTTCTAGGTTTTCCTACTTGTACCCACCTGCTTGCTAGTTCATTCATTCCTCATTCTTCACATGGTATCAGAGCAGGTTCCCTAGTGGGAAAGTTTCCTAGGGCCCACCGAATATCGATTTTTTATTCCTACCCGTAGCGCGCTTCGCCCCTGCCCGTCGCGCCCCGTGTGCCTACTCTCCCGTCGCGTCCCCTGCCCTTAGTGGCCCGTCGCGCTCCCCTACGGCCTCGTAGCGGCCCCTCTTACGGCCTCTCACGGCCCCTCTCACGGCCCTTCGCGGCCCCTTCAGGCCCCTCGTGGCCCCTTCGCGGCCTCCCTTCGCGGCCCCTTCGTGGCACCTTCGTGGCCCCTTCACGGCCCCTTCACGGCCCCTTCACGGCCCTTTCGCGGCTCCCTTCACGGCCCCTTCACGGCCCCCTCGCGGCCCCCTCGCGGCTCCCTTCGCGGCCCCTTCGCGGCCCCGCCCCGCTGCCCGTAGCGACCCCGCCCCGTCGCCCTTCGCGGCCCCTTCACGGCCCCTTCATGGCCCCCTCGCGACCCCCTCGCGGCTCCCTTCGCGGCCCCTTCGCGGCCCCGCACCGCTGCCCGTAGCGACCCCGCCCCGTCGCCCTTCGCGGCCCCGCAGCGTCGCCCCCGCCTCGTCGCGTCGCTCCTGCGGGACCAGCGGGGCGCGGCACTTGTGCGTCGCGACGCCCTTGCGGGACCAGCGTGGCGTCACCGCTGCCCGCCGCGGCGCCCTGCCCTAACCCGCGCCCTAGAGCAGCCGCCACTGAAGCAACCGCCCCTGGAGCAGCCGCCACTGCAGCAGCCGCCCCTGGAGCAGCAACACCTGCAGCAGCCGCCCCTGGAGCAGCCGCCCCTGGAGCAGCCGCCACTGCAGCAGCCACCCCTGGAGCAGCCACACCAGCAGTAGCCGCCCCTGGAGCAGCAGCCACTGCAGCAGCCGCCCCTGGAGTAGCTGCCACTGCAACAGCCGCCCCAGGACTAGCTGCCACTGCACCAGCCGCCCCTGGAGCAACCGCCCTTGCAGCGGCCGCCCCTAGAGCAGCCGCCACTGCAGCAGCTGCCCCTGGAGCAGCCTCCCCTGCAGCAGCCGCCCCTGGAGCAGCCACCCCTGCAGTAGCCGCCCCTGGAGCAGCCGCCTCTGCAGCAGCCACCCCTGCAGCAGCCGCCCCTGGAGCAGCAGCCACTGCAGCAGCCGCCCGTGGAGCAGCCACCCCTGAAGCAGCCGCCCTAGGAGCAGCCGCCACTGCAGGAGCCGCCCTTGGAGCAGCCACCTCTGTAGTAGCCGCCCCTGGAGCAGCCGCCCCTACAACAGCCGCCCCTGCAGCAGCCGCCCCTGAAGAAGCCACCCCTGCAGCAGCCGCCCCTGGAGCAGCCGCCCCTGCAGCAGCCGCCCCTGGACCAGCCGCCACTACAGCAGCCGCCCCTGGAGCAGCCACCCTTGTAGCAGCCGCCCCTGGAGCAGCCGCCCCTGGAGCAACCGCCCCTGGAGCAGCCGCCCCTGGAGCAGCCGCCCCTGCAGCTGCCGCGGAGCCCTCGCCCTACAGTGGTAGCGGCCTCGCAGTTGCCGCCGCCGTACGCCTGCCCTTCTCGCCACTGGTGAGCACTGCCCTGCCCGTACTGCTGTTACTACTGCTCTTGCTGCTACTGCTCTTTCTACTGCTAGTGCTGCTCCTCGCGTGTCCAGATGCAGCTCCAGCACCGTCCGCGTGAGTCCCTCACCCCCCAACAGCTTCGTGAGTGGTACGCTAGTTGGGGTTGTCGAGGTGGCCGTAGTGGGAGTCATCCTGGAGTAAGTAGTTCGGTAGCTGCTTGTAGTGGCCAGGTGCAGCTTTAGCATCGTCCGTGCGCGGTTCTTTCACCCCAACAGCTTCGTGAGTGGTACGCTCAGCGTGACGGGTCACGGGGTACTGCTCGCTGTCCGTACGTCATTCGCACTGGTGCTCAGAGTGGTCAGCCTTGCGGGACGTTTGGTCACGCAGAGTCCCACTGCTTTGCCCGTCTGAGCGACGCCTGGCGTACAAAGTTTGGCGACGCGGCGGAGCTCCCCGACTGGGTGGAGCTGCTCCGGCTGCGGGTAGATATCTATACTCTTGATTATGATGCTCTCCTCACTGCCATGTATGCATTGCCTACGAGTGATGAGGGTGACTGTTACCTGTGTGTTCCGCCTGACCCGAGCATTGAGGCTGCTGCTCTAGGTGCTGGTGAGGCAACTACTCTAGGTGCTAGTGCGTCTGCTGCCCTAGGTGCTTGTGAGTCTGCTCTCTTAGTGACCACGTCGGCTCAGGCCTCACACACCTTCACCCTTGACTCGGGTGCTTCCCGCACCTTCTTTCTAGACCGCACCACGCTTACGCCACTCAGTCGGCCGGTTGCGGTCTCCCTGGCAGACCCCACTGGGGGTCCTGTCCTTGCTAGCTTCTCCACTATCTTACTGTGTCCGGCAGCGCCCTCTAGCACCCTGTCAGGTCTCTACCTCCCCTCGTTCTCTACGAACTTTGTGAGTGGTGCCGATCTACAAGATCGGGGGGCTGACCAGTTCAATCCTGCGAGTCAGCGGGTGACCCACTGTACTTGTGCTCGGACGGTCCGACACTTGGCCACGTTTACTCGTCAGCCGGGGTCGAGTCTGTACACACTGGCTACTGAGTCTCCTCCGGTTGCTGAGTCTGGTCAGGTAGCTGCGTCGAGTCAGGTGTTCGCTGCAGCGTCCAGGTCTGGTCCTGAGTCTGCTCCCTGCTCGTGTCGTCTCCTGTCCCACCAAACTCTCTGGTACCACCGACTTGGTCACCCCTCCCTGCCTCGTCTCCGAGGCATGGCCTCCCATGTCCTTGTCGCTAGTCTCCCCCGGTCCCTCCCTCCCATCCCTCCCGGGCCTGCCCCTACCTGCGTTCCCTGCGTCGAGGGGTGGCAGCGCGCCGCCCCTCACTCCTCCGAGTTTCCTCCGACAGAGGCTACGCTGCAGACTCTTCACATGGACGTGTGGGACCCCGCCCGCGTCCGTGGCCAGGGTCACGAGCGTTAATTCCTATTGGTTGTTGACGACTACTCGCGTTACACCACAGTGTTCCCCTTGCGCAGCAAGGGTGACGTCATTAAGGTGTTGATCGACTGGATCTGCGTAGCTCGTCTCCAGCTCAGAGAGAGTTTCGGCTCGGACTTTCCTGTTCTGCGTCTGCACTCTGACAGAGGCGGGGAGTTTTCCTCTGCCCGTCAGGGAGCCTTCTCTCGTACACACGGCATCCGCCGGACCTTCACGCTTCCGGCCTCTCCACAGCAAAATGGGATTGCTGAGCGCCGCATTGGCATGGTTATGGACGTCGCTCGTACGTCCATGATCCATGTGGCTGCTCCCCATTTTCAGTACATAGCGCATAAGCTCAACCTTCAGCCCCGGGTCTCCTTGCTAGAGACCTCCCCCACCTTGCGGTGGACAGGGAAGGTTGGCGATGCGTCTGCGTTTCGGGTCTGGGGATCTCGGGCGTTCGTCCGCGACTTGTCTGCGGACAAGCTGTCCCCCTGTGCTGTTACCTCCGTCTTCCTTGGCTTCCCCCTTGACGCGCCTGGTTGGCAGTTTTACCACCCCAGCTCGCGCCGTGTTCTGTCCTCCCAGAACGTCACCTTTGACGAGTCGGTGCTTTACTACCGTCTCTTCCCCTACCGCACTACGCCCCTCCCCCCGCCGCCGCTCTTCCTTGCGCCTGGTCCTCCCCTGGTAGACCCTCTCCCCCCTCAGGGTCCTGCCTTGTCAGGTGTGTCCCAGGTAGACGCAGTCGAGCTTGTTGAGGTAGGTGTTGACTCTGGTGCTGCTAGGGGTGCTGAGCCTGCGGGTGCCGGGTCTGGGGGTGCGGAGCCTGGGGGTGCTGAGACTTGGGGTGCTGAGTCTGGGGTGTTATGTGATGCTATCATTTGCATTCACGTCTGTCTGCCTCCCATCATGTGTTCGTGCGTTGCATGTGTGAAATGAGCGTGCGCAAGAATTTGTGTTTTTCTGTGGTTTGGATTTTCTGAGTGTGTGGGAATGTTATTTGGCTTGAGCAGATATCTGAAGTGACTCCACTGCTCAAGAGCTTTCCGACGAACCAAGAATCACTTCAATCGGAGCACGAACAAGAAAGTTACGAACGTTGGAGTCCGTATGCTTTTGATATTTTGTTGTGGTGACCATGGAGAGTTGTGGGGTTGACTCAATATGGGGTACAGACTTTTGGGGGTTGGGAAACTCGTCACTACTACTGTAGTTGCTGCCAATTGGTTGGGAGAAACCAAACCAGGTTGGCAAGTGTGGCCAAGTTGGGTTGAGGTGGATTGTGGAGGTTGGGATAGTGACAAAGGTCAAAGTTGGGTTGCCTATGGGGAAGGGAATTGTGTGGCATGGAGTTTTCTTTGGTTGGGGACTCCTTGGGACCTTCCCTCTCGTCCTCCTCTTTTCTCCTACCTGGTTTAGTGCTACTCTAACTCTCTTGTCTGCAACTCTTGTGAACTTGTGAAACTATTGTGAGTGAATTTAATTTCTATGTGGCAGCATACCCCCTGGTGCGCCGAGAAGCATAACTCGCTATTTACTCCACCTTTCAATACGATTCAAATTGGGAATGATAGCTACAAACAAGGGCTATAATATACTCAAGTTTCAGACAATTCTAACTGTGCACTTTCCGTCAACAACGTTTCTTGTGAAGTCGTGGTTTCTGTCCAGAATTTCAAGCCAACGATTTTGAGAAATTTAGGCTCCTCATCTTCACAGACTCGATCCTTAGTCTCTTACAAGTGGTTTCAGAGCTGATTAAGGACTTTGTGGAGAGTCTACTGAAGTGTGAAGACCCTCCTAGATCCACCATGGCCTGTGGGCGTGCCTAAGTGGAGTTCTGGAGGTTGGATGTGACTTCCGCTAAGGGGAAACTCTGCCGAAATTTCGTTGGCGCCGTCACTTGTGAAGATTGTGTGGATCTACATTGTGACCAGCAAAGGGGGGAGCTGAAACCTCTGATTGGAAGCAGAGGAGATGAATCAAGGGAGTGGAGATGCAGCTGAGAAGAGGAGTGAACCGCCACCATCCAAGATCGAAGCTTTGGATGGCTCCAACTACGAGGAATGGAGCGGGCGGATGCGGAGCGCCTTCAAGCGCTACAAGCTGCTGAAAATTGCAATGGGAGAGGAGAAGATGCTGGGGGAAGGAGACGCCCGCGATCGGTGGATTGAGAAGAGCGCGGTGCTGTACGACTTGATTCTACATTCGGTCAAAAACGACATGTTCCAGCATATCAAGGATTTGGTGGAGCTCGATGACTCGGGACCGAAGGCGTGGAAGCTGCTACGCGACGTGGTTCAACCCAACACGCTGCCGATGGTGATCGTATTGGAGAAGGAGATGGCTGCCCTCTCCATGCGGCCGGGAGATGATGTGAAGCCGGTCCTTGACAAGATCAAGGACACCTATGCGAGGATGGCAGCGGCGGGCAGCGAAGTGTCGCAGATGCAACAGTGCACCAAGATCATCTCGGTGCTCGACAACTCGTGGGACAACCTCATCCCCACCCTCAACGTTCAGCAGGATAAATGGACGCCTGAGTGGCTACGGCAGCAGATCCTGCAGGAGGACTTCCGCAGGCGCCACACTGGAGGTGGTGCTGCCAACAAAACTGCTGAGGGGTATGGAGCTGCAGGAGCCAGCAGAGGGAGAGGGGGAGGGAGAGGCCGAGGCCGTGGGAGAGGCTTTGGCAGAGGGAGAGGCCGAGGTGACTACAATGAGGGGCATGGGAGCTCTGGTGGCAGGGGGAGTACCCGAATGGAGGGTGCGTGCTGGTACTTCAAGAAGGCTGGACACCCATGGTTCAAGTGTTTCAGCCGGCCTGAAGGATGGGCGCCTCCAGGCATGAAGCCGCCAAGTGGTGAACGTGCACGAGGTGGTGCTGTGCAAGGTTCAGGTGCACAAGGTGATGGTGCACAAGGTAAAGCCGACCCTGGTATGTTCCTCATGGTTGAGGACGTGCAAGAGAGTGGGGGTGATGTGGGTTCAGTTGGGAAGGTTGTGATGCACCCCCTCACTCACTTGGTGATCGATTCAAGTTGCACGAGTCACATGACTCCATGGGCAGATTTTCTTGATGAGGTGAAGCCCCCTGGGAAGATAAAATTTGTGGCTGCCGCTTCAGGTGCCTTGCTTCCTGTGATTGGTGTTGGGAATGCCAAGGTTATGGGAGCTAATGGGGGGCTTGTGGGGCTGGGAAATGTGCTGTTGGTTGAAGGTTTATCCGCTAACCTCCTCTCTGTGCGCCGGCTGCTGAAAAGCAAGGCCAAAGTTACGTTCGGCCCAACCAGCTGCCGTGCAAAGCTTGGGAAGTTGCTGCTGTGGAATTTGGAGGAGAAGAGCAGCTGCATCAAGGACTTGTGGCAGCTGCCCATCATCCCTTGGAAGGGGAAACCACCAGCAACGGCAAAGGCAGCGGCAGCGGCTAAAGCAACTGCGGGAGGAGAGGAGACTGCACCAACTGCAGGGGCCCTTTCTCTCTCGGGCAGCCGCTACTTCTTGACAATTGTGGACAACCACACGTGTGCGGTGTGGGTGTACCCTCTCAAGACTAAGGGGGAGGTGGCAGCGGCTGTTCTTAAGGAGTGGATGCCGAGAGCACAAAGGGAGAGCGGACATAAGGTGAAGGTGATCCGCACCGACAATGGAGGAGAATTCATTGGCGCTGATTTTGAGGCGGTGCTGAAGAAGAAGGGGATCCAGCATCAGCTTACGGTTCCCTACAACCCTCAGCAGAATGGCGTGGCTGAGCGGTTCAACCGGACCCTGCAGGAAGGTGCTCGCACTCTCCTTGGGCGTGCAGGGTTGCCGGATCCGTTTTGGGTGACTGCACTGTGGCAGGTCGCCCTTGTGAAGAACAGGGTGCTGGCAACTGTGGGGGACAAGCAGTGGGTCCCCTACACCAAGTGGTATGGGAGTGTGCCTGCAGTCAACATGCTGAGAACTTATGGCTGCATGGTGGTGTTTCATGTGCCTAAGGAGAAGAGGGGAAAACTAGAAGCTTCTGGGAGATGGGGTGTGTACTTGGGGCTTGCTAAGGATCACAAGGGCTGGCTGATTTGGGACTTGACCAGCCAGCAGCTGACTGTGTCGAGGGATGTGAAGTTCCTTGAGTCCTTGTACTACAAGGAGTGGAAGCAGCAGCAGCAGAAGCTTCCCACTACACCGCTGATCATTGAGGCTGATGAGGTGCAGCGGCCTTCGAGGCAAGTGCAGGTCACTGTCTCAGAGGAGGAGATTTCTGGGGTGACTGAGGATGGGGGAGAACCTGAGGTGGAGGAGCAGCAGCAGCAGCAGCAGCAGCAACAGCAGCAGCAGCAGCAGCAGCAGCAGCAGCAGCAGCAGCAGCAGCAGCCGCAGCAGCAGCAGCAGCCACAGCAGCAGCAGCAAGGTGCTCCACAAGGTGCCGCGCGTCCGGCTGACCGTCCCCGGAGGGAAGTGCGCCCTCCTAACCGGCTGACCTATCGGAGCTTTGGCAAGCCAAAGGTAGTACGGGCTGGGAGTGTGGTTGAGCAGTGTGATGAGGATGAGATAGCACACTGCTACTGGGCAGCCGTCCCTGAGCCCAAGACGTTAGCCGAGGCATTGAGCGGGCCCAACGCTGAGAAGTGGAAGCAGAGTGTGAAGGAGGAGTATGACTCTCTGCTGGAGAATGAGACGTGGGAGCTGTGTGAGCTGCGTCCTGGGAAGAAGGCCATTTCTAAGGGGTTCCAACAGACAAAGGGGAAGGATTTTGATGATATCTATGCTCCTGTAGGGAAAGGCACTACACTGAGGACGATGTTGGCAATGGCTGCAAACCGTGGCTGGAAGATCAAGCACATGGACATAATCACTGCATTCCTCAATGGAATCATTCTGGAGGAGCTGTACATGCTGCAGCCTGAGGGGGTGGATGATGGGAGCGGCAGGGTGTGCAGGCTCAAGAAGGCCATCTATGGCCTGAAGCAGGCTCCTCGCGCATGGTACCACAAGCTGGAGGAGACACTGCTGGTCGGGGGGTTCAAGAAGAGCGAGTGTGATCACAGCCTGTTCCTGCTGCAAGAGAAGGAGCACTTCCTCATGCTCCTGGTGTACGTGGACGACATCCTGCTCTTCTCTGAGTCGTCTGCAATGATTGAACGTGTGGAGGAGATGCTGGAAATGCAGTTCAAGTGCTCCAAGATGGGAGATGTGAAGTACTACCTTGGGATGCATGTGGAGAGGGACCTTGACAAGGGAGTGTTGAGGTTGCACTAGAGAAAGTATTGTGAGGGGCTGGCTGAGAAGTATGGGCTGCAAGATGGAGGAAAGCCAGCCACCCCACTGCCTTCGGGGTTCACTGTGGAGCCCTGTGCTGATGAGGAGGTGGTGGGTGAGAGTGACAGGAAACTTTTTCATTCCATGGTTGGGGCACTCAACTATGCGGCTAACCACACACGGCCTGACATTGCCTTTGCAACATCTAGGTTTGCCAGTGTGGTTTCACGCCCCGGTCATGAGCAGCTAGAAGCGGCCAAGAGGTTGGTCCGCTATGTGAGTGCAACGGCATCAGTGGGTTTGGAGTACAGTGCTGTGAGGCAGAGGCTGCAGAGGGGTGCAGCTGATTTGAGCAAGGGGGAGATGCTCCTGACCTGCTACACTGACGCTAGCTTCAACTCGGTGAAAGCGGATGGCACCAGCATTGGAGGCTATGTGTGCCTCTCTGTAGGTGGTGCACTGAGCTGGCGCAGCAAGAAGCAGAACGAGGTGGGGCTGTCCTCGTGTGAGACCGAGTACATGGCCCTTCATCATGGGGCAAAGGAGGTGGTGTGGCTGAGGCGTTTGTTGGAGGAAATCGGAGTGTGTCAGAGGGAGCCGACTGTGATTTTCTGTGACAATGAGTCGGCGGTGAAGCTTGCAAAGAATGCCTGTCTTCATGGCTTGACAAAGCACATCAGGCCAAAAAGGCATTGGACAAGGAGGCTTCTGGACAAGGAGGTGCGGCTGGAGATTGTGAAGACCCAGCAGCAGGTAGCTGACATTCTCACCAAACGCCTGGCAGAACCTGAGCATTGGAAGGGCATGAAGCTTGCTGGGATGAGTGTGCATTGAGGGTGCATGCTTCAGCTATGGCATGTGGGATAATGGTTGGCAGCCAGAGGGGGAGTTTGTTATGTGATGCTATCATTTGCATTCACGTCTGTCTGCCTCCCATCATGTGTTCGTGCGTTGCATGTGTGAAATGAGCGTGCGCAAGAATTTGTGTTTTTCTGTGGTTTGGATTTTCTGAGTGTGTGTGAATGTTATTTGGCTTGAGCAGATATCTGAAGTGACTCCACTGCTCAAGAGCTTTTCGACGAACCAAGAATCACTTCAATCGGAGCACGAACAAGAAAGTTACGAACGTTGGAGTTCGTATGCTTTTGATATTTGGTTGTGGTGACCATGGAGAGTTGTGGGGTTGACTCAATATGGGGTACAGACTTTTGGGGGTTGGGAAACTCGTCACTACTACTGTAGTTGCTGCCAATTGGTTGGGAGAAACCAAACCAGGTTGGCAAGTGTGGCCAAGTTGGGTTGAGGTGGATTGTGGAGGTTGGGATAGTGACAAAGGTCAAAGTTGGGTTGCCTATGGGGAAGGGAATTGTGTGGCATGGAGTTTTCTTTGGTTGGGGACTCCTTGGGACCTTCCCTCTCGTCCTCCTCTTTTCTCCTACCTGGTTTAGTGCTACTCTAACTCTCTTGTCTGCAACTCTTGTGAACTTGTGAAACTATTGTGAGTGAATTTAATTTCTATGTGGCAGCATACCCCCTGGTGCGCCGAGAAGCATAGCTCGAGATTTACTCCACCTTTCCTTCAGGGGTGAGTGTGCTCTTGACACGGACGTCCTTGAGGACAGGCAGGAGGAGTTCCAGTGTTTTCCTGCTGCTTTGCCTCATCTCGTGTCCATGCTGATTGCCCCTAAGGGAGACCCGGATGCACCAGACATCCCGACTCCTGGATCGTACGCTGAGGCGATCAAGGGTCCCTACTCCTCTCAGTGGCAGTCAGCCATAGATGCAGAGATGGCTTCCTGGAAGTGCACAGGCACCTACGTTGACGAGGTTCCCCCACCTGGGGTGAACATCGTTAGTGGCATGTGGATTTTCAGGGTGAAGCGGCCGCCGGATTCTCCGCCTGTCTTCAAGGCACATTATGTGGTTCGAGGCCTCAGTCAGTGGCAGGGAGTTGACTACTTTCAGACCTTCTCTCCCACACCGAAGATGACCACTCTTCGGGTGCTGCTGCACATAGCCGCTCAGCGCGACTACGAGCTTTACTCTCTTGACTTTAGCACAGCTTTCCTGCAGGGCAGCCTGCACGAGGAGATCTGGCTGCGCCGCCCACCTGGCTTCACTTGGTCGTTTCCTCCTGGTACCCAGTGGAGCCTCCGGCGGCCAGTCTACGGTCTCCGCCAGGCGCCTCGTGAGTGGCACGACAAACTGAGGACTACACTTGCGGCTCTTGGGTTTGCTCCTTCTACTGCCGACGCGTCGCTGTTTCTGCGCACCAACACCTCTTTGCCGCCGTTCTACATCCTCGTGTACGTCGACGACTTGGTCTTTGCCACTGCTGCAGAAGAGACACACGTGCATAGATCTGGGTGAACTACACAGCTACCTTGGCTTGTAGATCACCTGGAACAAAGCACAGTGTACCATTACCCTGACTCAGTCACACATGGTGCAGCAGGTCCTTGAGCGCTTCGACTTCACGTACTCCTCGCCTCAGGCCACTCCTCGCTCTACTCGCCACTCCTCTGTCTACTCGCCACTCGCCTTAGCTCTGCCTTTGGATGAGTCCGTAGAGCCGAGTGGCCCGTACCCAGAGCTTGTTGGCTGCCTCATGTACCTGATGACCGGCACACGACCTGACCTTGCAAACCCTCTTAGCATCTTGGCACGCTATGTTGCTCCTGGGAGACACAGACCAGAGCACATGGCTGCAGCGAAGAGGGTGGTGCGCTTCTTGTGCAGTACGTCGGGAGTGGGGCTAGTGCTTGGAGGGCGACGTCGAGTGGTCCTCATAGGTCACGAAAACGCTTCTTGGGCTGACGACCAGACTACGCAGCGGTCGTCGCAGGGTTACACCTTCAGCCTTGGTTCCGGCTCTGTTTTGTGGCGGTCTACTTGCTCTTCTTCTGTTCTCGGCTCTAGCTGTGAGGCTGAGATCCACGCGGGGGCCATGGCTGCACAGGAGCTACGCTGGCTCACCTACTTGCTGACTGACCTAGGAGAGCCGCCTCGTTCTCCTCCTGGTGTGTACGTAGACAACAAGGCCATGCTGGCCTTGTGTCGGGAGCACAGACTGGAGCACAGAACGAAGCACATTGCTCTTCGCTACTTCCTTGCTCGTGAGCTGCGGCAGCGTGGTCAGCTGCGCCTTGTTTACGTGGCCTCTGAGGCCAACACTGCTGATATCTTTATGTCAAATTATAATGTTGTGTAGGCTGTAGTGGGGTAGCCTATATGGGGTACACAATGCTAGGGTTGCTTACTTGTATCGCTTTCATTCCTTAGTCATTCATTCTCGTTTCTTCTCATGGTATCGAGCAGGTTCCCTCATTGGAACTGTTCCTAGGGACCACCAAGTCGGAAAAAAAAATTCCTGCCAGGAGTGCACTTCGCTTAGGCCCGAGTCACGCCTCGTGTGCCCTCTCTACTGTCGCGCCCGTCCTAGGCCTCCTTCGGCCCCGTCGCGTCGCCCCTAGCGGCCTCCCTCGCGCCGCCCTTACTCGGCCCGTGGCCGCCCTTCGCGGCCTGATGCCGCCCTACGCGGCACGTCGCCACCCTCAGCGGCCCGTCCCCGCCCTTGCGCTGCCCGTAACGGCACGCCGCCGACCTCCGCGGCCCCTCGCACCGCCCTCACCCGCGGCCTTGCCACCTACCCACGGGCGCGCCACCCTACCAACGGCCCCTCAGCCCTTACCTTCGGCCCTGCTGCCCTTACCTGCGGCCCCGCCGCCCTTACCTGCGGCCCTGGTGCCCTTTGCTGCGGCCCCGCCACCTTGGTGCAGCCTCGCCGCCCTTCGCTGCCGCCCCACCACCTTACCTACGGCCCCGCTGCCCTTTCCTGCAGCCCCGCCGCCCTTACCTGCGGCCCTGTCGCCTGCTGCTGCGGCCCCGCCACCTTACCTGCGGCCCCGCCGCCCTTACCTACGGCCCTGCCACCTTACTTGCAGCCCCGCCGCCCTTCGCTGCGGCCCCGCCACCTTACCCGCGGCCCCGCCACCTTACCTGCGGCCCCGCCGCCCTTACCTGCAGCCCCGTCGCCTGCTGCAGCGCCGCCCGCCACCCGAGCTGCAGAGCCACCCTGCCGCCGAGCCGCCCAGAAGCCGAGCCGCCTAGCAGCCGAGCCGCCCAGCAGCCGAGCCGCCTAGCAGCCGAGCCGCCCGCACCGCCGAGTCCCTCGAGCCGCCCTCTCCGGTAAGAGCAGCGCCTCTGTGACTACACTACCCTTACCCTACTGTTTGCGCTGCTAGTCTACTTCTGTCATGGCTACCCCTAGTGTCCTTGCTTTTGACGCTGAGGGTAGGGCCATTGACTTTGACGTCTGGATAGATGACGTGCAGCTTCTCTTACAGTGCGATAGGGCAGACGGACTCTCTTTCTTTGACCTCACCTCTGCTGCCTCTCCTGCCCCTGCTCCTGATTCTGACGCCACTGTTCACTCACAGTGGGCCACGCGCAATGCTGCTGCACGTCTTGCTGTGCGTCGCCACCTTCCTACCTCTGAGCGTGCGCACTTTAGCCAGTACAAGAGTGCTCAGACCTTGTACGACGCTGTAGTTGCACGCTACTCCTCCCCTGCCACTGCTGCACTGAGCCGCCTCATGCTACCGTACCTCTTCCCTGACCTTGCTGCCTTTCCCACAGTCGCTGACCTCATTACGCACCTCCGCACTAGTGACAATCGCTACCGCACTGCGCTTCCTGCTGAGTTTTGCGCCAAGAACCCCCCCCCCCATGTACATCACTCTCTACTACATAGTCACCCGCCTTCCTGTCTCCCTTCGCGTAGTCAGGGACCACTTTCTCTCAGTCTGTCCCACCACTCTCACTGTTGACCTCCTCGAGAAGGTCCTTCTCGCAGCGGAGAAGAGCATAGTCGCTGTAGGGGCCTCTCGTGGTGACCCGCGCACCCCCATCTTTGTGGGGTGTTCCCCCTCCCCTCTTTTACCCTCTGTTGCCTCTGCTGTTGCGGCCGACCTTGTTGGTTTGGAGTCGGTCCGTGCGGCGTCTACCCCTAGTGGGAAGCGTCGCTCTGGCAAGGGCAAGGGGGGCAGGGGCACTGGAGGAGCTAGCTGGGGCGGTGGAGGTGGAGGTGGAGGCGGCAAGGGCAGTGGGGGTGGCGGTGGGGGTGGAGGTGGGGGAGGAGGTGTCGCCAGTGGCAGTGGAGGCGGAGGCGGCGGCGGCGGTGGCGGTGGGAGCGGAGGTGGCGGAGGTGGCAGAGGTGGAGGAGGTGGAGCTGGTCGGGGTGGCGCTGCGCAAAGGGTTGGCTCCGGCAGTGGTGAGCGCTAGCAGCAACACCAGCAGCAGAGCGCTCGTGACACCCCCTCCCCTCAGCAGCTCCGTGAGTGGTACACTGCTCGCCAGCGGGGTGGGGGTGCTGGTCCGTGCACCTACGTCCTGCGCACCGGCGACCGTGCGGGTGAGCAGTGTGGGGGTGCGCACTCCACCCAGCGCTGCTTCAGTCGCCTGACGGACGCTTGGCGTCACCAGATTCCGGAGGCCACGGAGATCCTTCGCTGGGGTGAGCTGTCTAGGGCGGGGGTAGCTATCTTTGATCTTGACTTTGATGCTATTCTTGCTGCCATGTATGCTGTGTCTATTAGTGATGAGGGTGACTGTTACCGGTGTTTCCCGCCCGACCCGGGCATTGAGACTGCTGCTCTAGGTACTAGTGAGGCTGCCGCTCTAGGTGCTAGCGAGGCTGCTGCTCTAGGTGCTAGTGCGTCTGCTCCCTCAGGTGCTGGTGAGTCCGCGCTCTCAGGTACCGAGTCGGCTTCGGCCTCCCTCACCTTCACCCTCGACTCTGGGGCGTCTCGCTCCTTCTTTCGAGACCGTACCACACTCACGCCGCTTGGTCGGCCAGTTGCGGTCTCTCTGGCAGATCCCTCTGGGGGTCCTGTCCTTGCTCGCTTCTCCACTGTCCTCCCGTGTCTAGCGGCTCCCTCTAGCACCCTGTCTGGTCTTTACCTCCCCTCGTTCTCTACGAACTTGGTGAGTGGCGCTGACCTTCAGGATGGGGGAGTTCACCAGTTCACTCCTGCGAGCCACAGGTGACCCACTGCACGGACGCTCGAACGGGCCGACACTTGGCCACGTTTACTCGTCGGCCGAGGTCGAGCCTGTACACACTGACCACTGGGTCTCCTTCACTCACTGCGTCTGGTCAGGTAGTTGCGTCGGGCCAGGTGTTTGCTGCAGCGTCCAGGTCTGGTCCTAAGTCTACCCCCTGCTCGTGTCGCCGCCTGTCCCACGAGACTCTTCTCTGGCACCACCGCCTTGGTCACCCCTCCCTGCTTCGTCTCCGAGGCATGGCCTCTCGTGTCCTTTTCTCTGGTCTTCCCCGGTCCCTCCCTCCCCTTCCTCCGGGGCCTGGCCCTGTCTGCGTCCCGTGCGTCGAGGGGCGGCAGCGGGCTGCCCCTCACTCCTCCCAGTTTCCTCCGACAGAGGCCCCACTGCAAACGCTTCACATGGACGTGTGGGGCCCGGCCCGCGTCCGTGGTCAGGGTCACGAGCGCTACTTCCTGCTGGTGGTTGACGACGACTCGCGTTACACCACAGTCTTTCCCTTGCGCACAAGGGTGATGTCACTGAGGTGTTGAACGACTGGATCGGCGCAGCTCATCTCCAGCTCAGGCAGAGCTTCGGCTCGGACTTTCCTGTTCTGCGTCTGCACTCTTACACAGGCGGAGAGTTCTGCGTCTTCTGCGAGCCTTCTGTTGTGCACGAGGCATCCGCCAGACCTTCACGCTTCCGGACTCTCCACAGCAAAATGGGATTGCTGAGCGCCGCATTGGCATGGTCATGGACGTTGGGCGTACGTCCATGATGCATGCGGCTGCCCATCATTTTCTGTGGCTGTTTGCGGTTCGGTACGCAGCGCATCAGATCAACCTTCACCCCAGGGTCTCCTGGCCGGAGACATCCCCAGCCCAGCTGTGGACAGGGAAGGTTGGTGATGCGTCTGCTTTCCGTGTCTGGGGATCTCGGGCGTTTGTCCGCGACTTGTCTGCGGACAAGCTGTCCCCTCGTGCTGCTCCTTGCGTCTTCCTGGGTTTCCCCCCTGACGCGCCAGGGTGGCAGTTCTACCACCCCACCTCTTGCCGTGTTCTGTCCTCCCAGGACGTCACGTTTGACGAGTCGGTCCCCTACTACCGCCTCTTCCCCTACCACACTCCGTCCCTCCCCCGCCGCCGCTCTTCCTTGTCCCAGGTCCCCATCCGGTAGACCCCCTTCCCCCTCAGGGTCCGTCCCCTACAGGTGTGTCCCAGGTACACGCAGTCGGGCCTATCGAGGTCTCTGGTGACTATAGTGCTGCTGAGGGTGCTGAGCCTGGGGGTGCTGACTCTGTGGGTGCTAAGCGTGGGGGTGCTGAGTCTGGGGGTGCTGAGCCTAGGGGTGCTGGGTCTGGGGGTGCTGAGCCTGGGGGTGCTGAGCCTAGGGGTACTACGCCTGGAGGTGCTGAGCCTGGGGGTGCGGAGCCTGGGGGTGCGGAGCCTGTGGGAGCTGCGCGTGCTGGTGCTGTGTCCGGCGGTCCTTTAAGTGCTTCGTCTCTCCGAGAGCCACTCTCTCCACAAGAGCCGCGTGAGTGGTTTGCCCAGCGCTGGAGGCGGGCTGCTGGAGCTAGAGGTTCTTCGACTGCTGAGGTTACTGGTGCCAAGGGTCCCGGAGGTGCTCGTCGTGGGAGTACTGTAGCTGTTGGGCCTGCGGGTACTTCTGGAGCTGGAGTTACTGAGGGTGTTGTCGCTGAGGCTACTGCTGTCGTTGCTGGAGGTGCTGCTGGTGCTGCTGGAGGTACTGGAGCTGGAGGTGCTGCTGGCGCTGGTGTTGCCGCTGGGAGTACAGGTTCTGTCCCTGCTGTGATTGGAGTGGCCGCGCGTCCTCGGTCGTACTTCGTTCCCCTCCTTCAGTTGGTTGTTGGTCTCCCGCCTTCTAGTGGTCCTCCTCCTCCCTTAGAGTG
The DNA here is from genome assembly GCA_948144175.1 of Closterium sp. NIES-65. Lineage (NCBI taxonomy): Eukaryota > Viridiplantae > Streptophyta > Zygnematophyceae > Desmidiales > Closteriaceae > Closterium > Closterium sp. NIES-65. Next base: position 161,944 of record CANXME010000812.1, on the reverse strand, counting down.
TCCACTGCCTGACCCGTCACAACTACAGTTACAGCCGACCTCCCCACTGCCTGCTTTGTCTCCCTACATTGGTCCTACTGGAGGTCTTGCTGAGCGTCGTGAGCCTGTGTCTCGCCCTGCGTCACCTGTCCGTGCTGCTCGCACTAGTGGTCGCGGTTCGCGTCAGCGTCCTCATCCTGTCCCTGGCATGCAACAGATGTCTCTACGTCCGTCCACTGCTCCACTGCGTGCCCCTTTGCCTTCTCCTCCTGAGTCCTCTCTTCCTGCTCCGGCCGACCCTGAGTCGGACTCTCTTCGAGCTGCCAGTCCTACTGTCACGCGTCTCCTTGCTACTGTCGTCAGTGACCCTTCTTTTGAGTTCACTGCTGCGTCTGCCCTAGTTGCTGAGCTCGTCGACTTTGCTGCTTGTTGTCGTCTTGACAACGCTGCTAGTCTTGTCGCTGAGTCTGAGTCTGTCTGTCTTCCGTCCGTCGGGGGTGAGTGTGCCCTTGGCACGGACGTCCTTGAGGACAGGCAGGAGGAGTTCCAGTATCTGGCTGCTGCTTCACCTCATCTCGTGTCCGTACTGCTTACCCCTGAGGGAGACCCAGATGCACTTGACATCCCGACTCCACGCTCTTACGCGGAGGCGATAGAGGGTCCCTACTCCTCTTAATGGCAGGCAGCTATGGACGCAGAGATGGCTTCCTAGAAGTCCACGGGCACCTACGTTGACGAGGTTCCCCCACCTGGGGCGAACATCGTCTATGGCATGTGGATTTTCAGGGTGAAGCGGTCGCCGGGTTCTCCGCCTGTCTTCAAGGCGCGGTACGAGGCTCGTGGCTTCAGTCAGCGGCAGGGAGTTGACTACTTTCAGACCTTCTCTACCACCCCGAAGATGACCAATCTTCGGGTGCTGCTGCACATTGCCGCTCAGCGCGACTACGAGCTTCACTCTCTTGACTTCAACACTGCTTTCTTGCAGAGCAGCCTGCACGAGGAGATCTGGCTGCGCCGCCCATCTGGCTTTACTGGGACTTTTCCTCCTGGCACCCAGTGGAGCCTCCGGCGGCCAGTCTACGGTCTCCGCCAGGCACCGCGTGAGTGGCACGACACACTGAGGACTACGCTTGCGGCTCTTGGGTTTTCTCCCTCTACTGCCGACCCGTCGCTGTTTCTAGGCACCGACACTTCTTTGCCGCCGTTCTACATCCTCGTGTACGTCGACGACTTGGTCTTTGCCACAGCTGACAATGCTGGACTCGCTCACGTGAAGTCCGAGCTGCAGAAGAGAGACACGTGCACAGACCTAGGTGAGATGTGCAGCTACCTTGGCTTGCAGATCACCCGGGTCAGAGCACGCCGCACCATTACCCTGACTCAGTCACACATGGTGCAGCAGGTCCTTCAGCGCTTCGGCTTCACGTACTCCTCGCCTCAGGCCACTCCTCTGCCTACTCGCCACTCGCTCTCAGCTCTGCCTTCAGATGAGTCCGTAGAGTCGAGTGGCCCGTACCCAGAGCTTGTTGGTTGCCTCATGTACCTGATGACCTGCACTCGTCCTGACCTTGCATACCCTCTTAGCATTCTCGCACGCTATGTTGCTCCTGGGAGACACTGACCGGAGCACATGGCTGCAGCGAAGAGGGTGTTGCGCAACTTGTGCAGTACGTCGCGCATGGGGCTTGTGCTAGGAGGGCGGAGTCCAGTGGTCCTTACTGGGCACGCAGATGCTTCCTGGGCGCACGACCAGGCTACGCAGCGGTCGTCACAGGGTTACACCTTCAGTCTTGGTTCCGGCTCTGTTTCGTGGCGGGCTACCTGCTCGTCTTCTGTTCTCGGCTCCAGTTGTGAGGCTGAGATCTACGCGAGGGCCATGGCTGCACAGGAGCTTCGCTGGCTCACCTACCTGCTGTCTGACTTTGGAGAGGTGCCTCGTTCTCCTCCAGTGCTGTACGTAGACAACAAGGCCATGCTTGCCTTGTGTCGAGAGCAGAGACTGGAGCACAGAACAAAGCACATTGCTCTTCGCTACTTCCTTGCTCGTGAGCTGCAGCAGCGTGGTCAGCTGCGTCTTGCGTACCTGGCCTCTGATGCCAACACTGCTGATATCTTCACCAAGGTACTTGCGCCTTGTGATCATTAGCGCTTTTGTACTCAGCTTGGTCTTGTACATGTCTCTCCTCGCTTGCTCACCTCTTGACCTTGCTTGTACTGTTACATATATTTACACCTGCTCTTGCTTATCTAGCCTTTTATATATATATATGTACTCCTGCATGTGAACTGGCCTTGTGGCCTTGAAGTTGTGCTCGGAGTGCGTGGTGACTTTGTGATCCACCCTGAGCTTGCTTTGTTTTGTTTGACTGGTCTTGTGACCCCTTGTTCTCCCCCACTTTGCCTATGGGGGTGTGTCAAATTATAATGTTGTGTAGGGTGTAGTGGGGTAGCCTATATGGGATACACAATGCTTGGGTTGCATACTTGTATCGCTTTCATTCCTTAGTCATTCATTCTCGTTTCTTCTCACTTTACCAAGACACTTCCGCCTTGTGATCATCAGCGCTTCTGTAGGATGCTAGGTCTTGTGCCTACTTGGCCTCACTTGCTCACTTCTTGACCTTGCTTGTACTATTATCTTTTTATACCTGCACTTGCTTGTTTACCTTTATATATGATCTTGCATGTGAACTGGCCTTGTGGCCTTGATCTTGTGCTTGGACTGTGTGGTGACGTTGTGATCCACCCTGAGCTTGCTTTGCTTTGCTTGACTGGTCTTGTGACCTCTTGTTCTCCCCCATTTTGCGTATGGGGGTGTGTCAAACTTATATGCTATAGTCTATGAAGGTTGTAGTGGGGTAGACAATATGGGGTACAACATTTCTAGGTTTTCCTACCTGTACCCACCTGCTTGCTAGTTCATTCATTCCTCCTCATTCTTCACATCGTGTGAGGTCATTTTGCAGGGACGAGCGTTCTGCCGTCTGCGTCGTGATTTCCTCTGCGCTCTCGCGGATTCGCCGCAGCAGATCGTTCAAGTGCTCCTGCGTGAGCGTCGTGATATCAATGTGCTCGGCCATTTCGAAGGGTGTCGGCTCGTCTTAGTCTAGGCGCAGTCGTGGCTGCACGCATTTATGAAAGAACGCGAGGACAGCGGCTACTAGGTGCTAAGGTGCGTGAGTCCCTTCGAGTGAAAAATCAAAAGTTGATTTCTTGGGGTGCGGAGATGCGCGGTCCGAAAGAAAGGGGCTATGAATAAATAGTGTTACGGGTGCAATGAATCGAAGTAGCGAGAATTGCTCTAAGGTGTCAAACGAGTACAAAGATGTGAGCGAAGGCGTGAGCGAACATTTATATGCGAACATGCAAACGGTAACGCGGTGCGTGCGAGCGAGCTAGTGCTACGTTGGCAGCGAGGCTCGGGCTAGCCCTGAAGCGTAGGCCGACACGGCCGGGTCAGCAGTGCGAGGTTTGGCAAAACAGTGCGCGTGAAGTTGGTGAAGTCCCGTTATCAGTAACGGGCGAACATCGGCTGTTGCTGTACGCGATGTAGTCGCGCTCGGTAAGGAATGCCAAGAAAATTCCTTACAATACCTCACTGTTCCACTTATGCTGAGAAAAATGATACACTTGATCAAGCTTATGATGAAGTGGAAACAAAGCGGTGGTGAATGGTTGGAACCTAATCGGCAATGATATGTTGGTGGTTCTTGAGAGATTCTGGCGCATTTTGAGCAGCAATAGCCCTTTTCCTGAACCAGTGGCCCATTCAACTCCTACGTGTAAACGCAATCAACAACTTGTAGGTCGAATGGCCTGGAGAAGGCAGCACACACGTGTCCGATAAATTCTCTGTGTACATGTCATGTGCAGAACCTTCGGACGCACGCTCTACAGATTGTGGCGGGACAATGGTGTGATTTAGGCAAATTTGCGGACGGAATTTGAGGCGCTCGAATGCAGGGCTGCTCCCTGGAACTTATGATGGAGCAAAAGCTGGGAGCAGTCGCTGCTACGTGGCTTCTCCCAATCTGATGGGAATGCTGTTCAATTTAGCCAGTTTTTGATTCTACGTACATAAAATGAGCGGCCCTGGAGCTGCCCGTGCGTTTCTATTTTAGGTCCTAAGGGGCTTTCGAGGGGGCCAACACGTGCAAACAGTTAAGTTGTCGTTATGATAGACCGTCTTGGTTACGTATATATAATTGCCTGGGCAGAAACTAGTTTCTCTGCCTGCGCTACCACACTACTGGAACTAGAAACCACAACCCAGCATCTGGCTTCTTACGTAAGATATTCTGAAGATCACAAATCTACATCCGGCTGCTAACTTAAGATCCTGAGGAATGGACTAAAAGCCGCGCATTTTGTGTGAAACGCAAGGCTTTTCAGCCCGGACCGGTGCGCACAACCTATTGGAAATAAATACAGGCTGTTCTCCCTAAGGTCAGTGTAGGTAGGGAAAGCATACACTGACAAAATAAAGAACTATCTGGGTGTCGAGCCAGTCACTGGGGGAGTGAGGGAATCACGTGTTGACAGTTAATCAACACCAAGCATGCGGGAATGCCCAACGAACTCAAATGACTGGATGGAAATGGAGGGAAAGTCGACCGAGGCAGTTGGCTAGGACACGATAGGCTGTGGGAAGAATCTCGCTTGACGTTCAGCATGAGGGGATTCCGGCGACGGACGGTCGACATGAAAGCGCTTGGATTCGCACCACGCTCACGAGATCACCTGACTGGTTCACCGAAGGCAGCGGGAGGGGGGGCGAGGAAAACCTCTGGACATCCGACGCGGAAATCTTTCTCAGTGAGCGCGACGCGAGATCTGAGGCAACAAAACCCCATGTCCACAATCTTCCCACACCTCCTTGTTCACCCCCTTCCTCCCTCTCTTGGTCCCCCCCCCCCAACCCAATTCTCCCGCCCCCCCCCCACCGAATCCTAATCGCTCTGTCCGCTCTACCTTCCATCCAGCAGATCCCCATTCTCCCATTCATTCCCCTTCCCCCATTCCTCTCTTCCATTTATTGTTTGCTGCTGTCATCCGCTGACTGCTTTGACACAACTGATCGGAACATATCGCTCACTACGATATTCCCTGCAATGAGATTCCAGTTGGGTGTCCTTAGCGTTGTTAGAGACTTATCCTGAAGCCCGTAGTTCAAACGTATACAGACGTCCGCAACTTCTACGAACTATTCTTTAGAGTGGAATTACCGCAATAGGAAGAAACTAACCCGCTAAACGAGTGCGGACCCGCTACATTAGGGCCCGCTAAAGGTGGTCAGGTTTGTTCACAATCATGGATTCGAGGTTCCAAGCTCCCCCATTACTCCATCCAGCCAGACCCGCCAGCGATATACGTATTTTCGAACCCGCACATCCTAGAGCACAACCCGCAATATCCGGTGCACAGACCGCATTCTCTGACTACTCAACATCCGCCGCATGTCCCGACATTTCACGCTCCAGCACTAATTCCGACGCGAATCTCGCCGCCATGCCAGCACTAGACCGCCGGCCAAGTTGCAGCCGTGTACTCGCTGACGTGGAAATGGCGGCGCTGGAGGGCAAACTGGCTCTTCTCGAGTCGCAGCGGCAGCTCAGCGCCGTCAAGTGTCGCATCTTCGTCGACATGATGGAATCAACTATGCAGTGCGCCGAGGAGTCTACTACCGAGAAATACGCAGCGTATTCTGAGAAGGACACCGATTTTAGCTTTGAGGTGCCCGCATACGAACCCTACAGTAAGAGGGACAACAGGTTGGCACGAACTCTATCATCATCAGGCGAGAAGCAGCACGCGCCGTGCGAAAGATTGCGCGCGACGAACACAGCTCGCAACAGTAATAGCAGCACCGGCGGCGGCGGCGGTAGCAGTGGTGACGGGCGGAGGGCGTACGAGCCTTTCGCGCCGCCGAGAGTCGACAGCGCGTATCGCCGGAGGTCCATCGACGTGCCGTCGGTGTCATCAGCATCGGCGCGCTGCGCGTCGTGGCCGGTAGATATGATCTTCTACACTCCCAGTGCAAGTGGCACCGGAAGCCCCGCCCGCCCTCTTTCCCACCGCCGCAGCGGCTCTTTCCGCGCGCCTGGTCACCCCCGCAGGACTCCGGACGCCGCCTGCGCCGTGCCGCTGCCCCGCGATGTGTCCGAATTGCCTCGTGGCGGCGGCGAGACCCGACGCGCAGCTACTGCGGGGCGGCGATCATTTCAAACGACTCGGGAGCTGCGATACGGGCAGGGGCACGAAGATCGCTGCGCCGCAGAGCTGCGCGGTGTGCGTTGGCCTGCCAGTGAACTCAGTCATGCGAGTCAACCGGATTTGCGCAGTCAATCGAGCCTGCGAATTCAACGGCTGTCGCAGAGAGATCTCGTTTCGGCGTCCGACGAATGCGATTGGCTCGCGAATCCGTCGTTGCCCTCGCGTGCGGCAACGGAACCCTCATCCAATGGCTGCATTCGCTCCACGTCATCGTCGTCGTTCATCGTGCCGTCCGTCTTCTCGTCCTCCAACTCTATCGCCACCACGTCCCCTTTCTGCGATTCATCCTTGGAAACAGGCTCTTCCCGCTCATCGTCCCCTGCTTCCGCATCGTCCGCTTCCCCCTCCAGCCCCGAAGCTTCTGCCCGCCTGCGCTCTCCCTGGACCAATGCCGCGGGTCCCTTCGATCAACCTGCGCCCGTTCCCGCTCCACCTGATGTCCCGCTGTCCGCCCTAGAGCCAACCCAAAATGGGCCGTGCGCCAAAGAAGAAACGAGCAAGTCGCGGGGAGGCTCCTGGCGCCGGCGCGCGCAACCGAAAGTGGAGCAGCGCGCGGAAATAGCAGCCGAGGTGTCAACTGCGCAGGAAGGGAAGCCGTCAGCGCACCGCGACAGACGCCGAATGAGTCTGGGAGGATTCGCGAGCAGTCTGTTGGGTGATTTGCGGTACAGATAGGTTTGTTACCGTACCGTTTTGTTCCAATAATGGGGCAGCTCGAAAGTGCATAACAAGGGCCGCATACGCTAAATTCGTTCCCATAACAGGCTTTGGTGATAGTCCTACACGATTACGACTACACTATTCCAAACCAGCTGCACCCACTGTGTATCTCAATTAGCAGACGAATGACGCTATATCAGACGGAAATTGTACACCAAGCTGTAAGAGTGTGAGTAGGTCATTATGCATCTGTTTGCAGATTCAAAGTCTACACTAAGGGTGCATTCCTGTGATAACATTTGTGTCTCAATCCCCATATTCCCGAGTTGTGTATGTGTCGAGCCACAAAAACTGAATGTATCGCCACAAAAATCGAATGTCGCAATGTCTTGCATCAGCCGCTGTCGCGAATTGCGCGACAAACTCATTCGATGCGGAGAGTCGATGTCAGAAGACGCCTTTGTCACAGTCGTCATTGACGGTCTTGGTCCCCATTGGCGCTCCACTCGCGCCATACTCCGAGCTCACGGGCAGATCTCCGAAGCAGCGCTATGCGCCGAAAGTCACGCTGAACAGCAAGACATGGACCTGCAAGAGGAGCGACACAAGAGGAAAACGTCAGTACCTGAATTTGCGTTTCACACCCAACAGCGCTACAATAACAACAACCGGCATCAACCAAAACCCGTACCTCCATTCTGTCATCTCTGCAAGACTTCAGGGCACATTCGCACACACTACCCAAATCGACAGCAGGCAACACCGCCGCAACGCCAACTTCGTCCTTCAAGTAGTCAAGTGGCGTCCACACTAGCACACCCCACGAGTCAAGTGCAGTCCTCAACGACATCGTCAACGCAATCTGTACAAGGAACAAGAAACATTGTCAGTTGCATGGCAAGACTGACTGACTCCTGCATCACCGAGTCACCACCACACTACTCACCGGAAGAGCAACTCGACAACAGCACCCCTCGCCGCGAGTCACTTCAACCAAACCGGACATATGGAGCCATCGCTCAAAGCGAGCCGTTCGGGAAAGATACCTGGTTCTTGGAGAGTTGCTGCGGACAGCACATGTGCTCTTCAGGTCGATTCGTTCAACGCGAACACCAACTTCAACGCGAAGTCGTCATCACCGTCGCCAACAACCAGAGCCTGCGCACACGACGACAAGGCGTGGTGCAACTTCAGTCACGAGAGACAAACGTCATATTGCAGATGTCAAAAGTGTTAATTGCGGAGGGACTCAGCTACAACTTACTGAGCGTCAGTCAGCTGATGGCGAAAGGCATCCACCTCGAAGCAGACAGCACAACACAGGAGTTTAAACTGTACCACGGGAGAGAAGGCCTCTACATCGGCAAGGCCGTACTGAAGAACAACGTGTTTGTTCTCGACTTCGTTCCAGATCTGGGCACTGCCGACAGCGACGGAATTGTCACCTTACCTCCTGGACACACCCACCGGATCTTGATCCCGACTTCAGACCCAAAGGATTCTGGTAGTCGCACACCATTCCCAAAGCAGAACGAACAAGAGCATTAGCAACAATTTAATCGGCACCAGCAGAGACAACATCTACAGCAGCAGAGACAACATCGGCAGCAGCAGAGACAGCATCGGCAGCAGCAGAGACAACATCGGTAGCAGTAGAGACAACATCTGCAGCAACAGAGACAACATCGGCAGCAGCAAGGACATGGCACCCCAAACTTCCGAGCAAGGACATGGCCTTCGATGACTTCGTCGCTTGGCTCCCAGCGGCAGAACGAGAATCGGGCGTCAAACTAAAAAGCTTCTAGTCAGACGGAGGAGGAGAATACACCTCACAGAGGTTCAAGCAGTACTTGGCAGAAAGAGGGATCAAGAGGCTCATCTCTCTTCCCTACGCTCACTAGCACCAAGGCGTAGTAGAAAGAATGAACAGAATTCTTCAGAACGCCATGCGCAAGCTGCTACGTGGCATGCGACTACCCAACCACCAGTGGCCCGAAGCAATGGACCACGCTATCATGCTGCACAACTTGCTCTCGTCATCATCGCTCCCGAACAACGCATCACCACACCTGCTGTGGACAGGAAAACACGGCAGCACAAAAATGTTAAGAGTTTTCGGCTGCATGGTACAGTACCGACCCCCATCTGCACGAGCCGACCGATTCTCCCAACGCGCACAGTGGGGGCTACACCTGGGCATCGAAAGAAATTACAACGTGTGGAAGATTTTCGACGTCCACTCCAAGGAAACACTAGCAGCACGTGATGTCATTTTCTACGAACGACTCACCCTTCCGACGTACCTTGCCAACCTGGAAGAAGATCGGGACCCCACAGGTGGTTTCCGTGGTGACCGAGCCTTCGCCTCGGCAGCAGACGAAGCTGACTAAGACGAGCAAAACGTGGATGCAGCCTTGGAGGAAGCCGGACCTCTCCCTTACTGCTCCGTCGACGTCCCAATGGATGACGAAAATCCTTGCGACAACGCCAACGCCGAACTATTTGACACTTCACCGACAACGGTTACGTTACACCTGCAGAAGTCAACACCAACGAAGCAGAATGCATAGGGCCCAACTTCATACCTGACCCAGAAGCAGGAGACAAAGCAGCTTATCCCGAGGACACAACACTCCCCCGCTACACACAAAGTGGTCTCCAGATACTCGGCCTCGTCACCGCGGTCCACGGGACGGAGATTCCTAAGGAGCCTGCCACAGTTCAGCAGGCTCCGGGGGGGGAGCATAGGGAAAAATGGCGCGCAGTCATGGACAAGGAGCTGAAAGCACTGGAGGAACGGAACACCTGGAAAGTCGTTCCCATCGGCGTGGCACGCAACAAAACGGTACTCACCGGAAAATGGGTCTTCTTTGTGAAGACAAAGGCAGACGGTACCATTGACAAGTCTAAGGCGCGCTGGGTCTAAGGCAAACGCTTCGGACTCACCCCGATCACCATCTCCACGCCATACCTCTACACCGCAGGAGATCACAAGAAAAGCTCCGCTCTACTTAAGCCCATAGGCACACGCGACTACCAGGGAAAGCTGGGGCGCCTCCTCTTCGCAGCCGTCACCTGCCGTCCGGATCTATCGTACTCTGCGAGTCAACTCGCCACCTACCTCAAAAGGCTCGAGGCAGAACATGTGGCGGAGCTCGACCGCGCTCTTCACTACCATGTTAGCACTCTGACGATCTGCCTGACCTATCATAAGAACGGAACCTCGACACCTAAGTTAATCAGCTACGTCGACGCCGATCACGCTGGCGACTTCGACAACAGACGCTCGCGCACCGGCTACATCTATCGCCTCGAACCTATCAGACCCATCTTTTGGCAGTCAAGCAAGCAGGATTTAATCGCTCTCTCTTTAGCTGAAGCAGAATATATTGCACTCTGCTCAGCCACCAAGGAAGGACTGTACCTTTGCGAACCCCAAGAGGAAGCGAAGCTGGCTTAGTTACCCAACTTCTCCTTGTTCTGTGACAACAAGTCGGCAATTCGCATAGCCAACAAAAATGGATTCGCAAATAGGACGAAGCACATCGCCCTGCGATATTTCTTCGTGAAGGACGAGATCGAGAAGGGGAGACTCGAGCTGTCCCACTGTCCCATGTCCGAGATGGCAGCTTATTACTTGACCAAGAAACTCGGAAGGTAGAAGTTTGAGTATTGCATGCTGCTGACTAGACAGAGCCACGTCACCAGCAGCGACACTCTAAAAGCGAAAGGGAGTGTTGGAAACAAGTAACTTAAGCGCCTCTGTCGTATCGAAGCACTAAGTTATAAGCAAAGCAAAACACAACGAAGCATTGACGAGTCAACCCTCGGAGGTTGAACAACTGCTGGAGGTTACGCGAAAGTCAAAGGTCAGTGACCTTTGACCTGACAAGTACAGCGCGACAGCAAGGACAAACAACTGACTCGTTATTGAGCAGTTGCCCGAGTCGTCACTGTATCGAACCGCAACAGCAACAGCAAAAAAATTATTAGTTATAACCCTTCATATTCCCTTGTACTCTTATAAAAGCTTGTATCTCTTTGTTTTAATCAATCTACTTTGCCCTCACATACTAGCGCAAGGTGGTTCACAAACCTTTCACAAACCTCACATACGCTTCCGCTATTACATTGTCCTACTCAGAATTTTGTCCTGCAAAGATCCTAAGGGCTTTTCTCAGCCCAACAACGTGCTTCATTTCAATGGGAAATTACACATGATAGTACCGATTGGGGGGGTGGGTGGGAAGTGGAACGGAAGTTCCGAAACGAAGACGTGGGTGCGTTGTCATAACATTATAGCTTACTTATTTGTGTAGGCTATAGTGGGGTATCCCATAGGGGGTACAACCCAATTAGGGTTTCCTATTTGTACTCACTTCGTTCATAGTCATTCCATTCCTCGTTCTAACTTTCTCTTGGTATCGAGCAGGTTCCCCCATGGGAACTGTGCTTAGGGCCCACCACATCGAACTTTTCTTCTGCCTGGAGCGCGCTCCGGGCCCTTTCTCTTTCTTTTTTGATCTGCCCTAACGGCCCCTAGACGCCCGCGTGCCGCCCTTAGACGCCCACGCGCCGCTCGTCGTGGCTCCTAGACGCCCGCGCGCCGCCCGTCTCTGCCCCTAGACACCCGCGCGCCGCCCGTCCAGGCCCCACGCCGCCCGCGCGCTGCCCTTCGAGCCCGCGCGCCGCCCGTCCAGGCCCCACGCCGCCCGCGCGCTGCCCTTCGAGCCCGCGCGCCGCCCGTCCAGGCCCCACGCTGCCCGCGCGCTGCCCTTAGTGCCCGCGAGCCGCCCGTCTCGCCCCCCCCTAGACGCCCGCGCGCTGCCCGCCAGGCCCCTCGACGCCGTGCGCCGCCCGATCCGGCCCCACGCCACCCGTGCGCCACCCGTCCCGGCCGCGCACACCCGTCCCGACCCCTCGTTGCCCGTGCGTAGCCCGTCTCGGCCCCGCTCCTAGCCGCCCGTGCGTCACCCGTCCAGGCCCCGCTCCCAGCCGCCCGTGTGCCACCCGTCCCGGCCCCGCTCCCAGTCGCCCGTGCGCTACCCGTCCCGGCCCAGCTTCCGGCCACCCGTCCCTGCCGTGAGCCACCGGCCCGAGCCACCTGCGCAGCTGTGGAGCCGAGCTGCCGGGGCCGCATGTGCGGCTGACCGCCCAAGCCGCCCGAACCGCCCAAGCCGCCCGAGCCGCCCGAGCCGCCCGAGCCGCCCGAGCCGGCCCAGCCGCCCCAGCCGCCCGAGCCGCCCGAGCCGCCCGAGGAGCCAAGCCGCTGGTGCCGAGGTGCTGCTGTTGCTGCTGGGCCGGCCGAGCTGCCGTGTTTGCTGTGCTGCTGTGCTGCCCGACCCGTCCTGTCTGGTGAGACCGCCGGCTGCAGTCATGGCTACCCCTAGTGTCCTAGCTTTTGACGCTGAGGGTCGTGCCATTGACTTTGAGGTCTGGGTCGACGACCTGCAGATGTTCTTGCAGTGCGATAGGGTAGATGACCTTTCTCTCTTCGACCTTACCTTTGGCGCCGTCCCTGCCCCTGCTACTGATGCTGACCCCACTGTTCGCTCCAAGTGGGCCACACGCGATGCTGCTGCACGTCTTGCTGTGCGTCGCCACCTGCCTACCGCTGAGCGTGCACACTTTAGTCAGTACAAGAGTGCCCAGACCTTGTACGATGCTGTAGTTGCGCGCTACTCCTCCCCTGCCACTGCTGCACTGAGCCGCCTCATGCTCCTCTTCCTCTTCCCTGACCTCGCCGCCTTTCCCACTGTCGCTGATCTCATTACGCACCTCCGCACTAGTGACACCCGCTACCGCGCTGCGCTTCCTGCTGATTTCTGCGCCAAGAACCCCCCCCCCCATGTACATCACTCTCTACTTTCTAGTCACTCGCCTCCCTGACTCCCTTCGTGTAGTCCGGGACCACTTCCTAACGGTCTGTCCCACCACTCTCACAGTCGACAGCCTCGAGAAGGCCCTCTTAGCGGCGGAGAAGAGCATCGTCGCTGTAGGAGCCTCTCGAGGTGACCCTCGCGCCCCCATCTTTGAGGGGTGTTCTCCTTCCCCTCTCTTGCCCTCTCTTGCCCTCTGTCGCCTCTGCCGCTGCGGCCGACCTCGTTGGTCTTGAGTCGGTCGGTGCGGCGTCTGCCCCTAGTGGGAGACGCAGCTCTGGCAAGGGCAAGGGGGGCAAGGGAGCGGGTGGGGCCAGCGGGGGCGGTGGAGGTGGAGGTGGAGGCGGCGGAGGGAGTGGGGGTGTCGGTGGAGGTGGTAGCGGGGGTGGGGGTGCTAGTGTCGGCAGTGGAGGCGGGGGTGGCGGCGGCGGTGGCGGTGGGAGCACAGGTGGCGGAGGCGGCGGCGGTGGAGGCGGCGGCAGTGGAGGCGGAGGCGGGGGTGGCGGTGGTGGAGGTGGTCGGAGTGGCGCTTCGCAACGGAGCAGCACTAGGGGTGGTCAGCGCCAGCAGCAGCAGCAGCAGCAGCAGCAGCAGCGTTCTCGCGACGTCCCCACCCCTCAGCAGCTCCGTGAGTGGTACACGCAGCGTCACCGCGGTGGGGGTTTTGGTCCCTGCACCTACGTTCTCCGCACTGGCGACCGCGCTGGAGAGCAGTGTGGGGGTACCCACACCGCCCAGCGCTGCTTTGGCCGCCTGACGGACGCTTGGCGCCACCAGTTCCCGTAGGCCGCGGAGATCCCCCGCTGGGGAGAGCTGTCTAGGGCTGGTGTCGCTATCTTTGATCTTGATTTTGATGCTATCCTTGCTGCCATGTATGCTGTGACCATTAGTGATGAGGGTGACTGTTACCGGTGTTTCCCGCCCGACCCGGGCATTGGTACTACTGCTCTAGGTGCTTGTGAGGCTACTGCTCTAGGTGCCAGTGCGTCTGTGCTCTCAGGTGCTGGTGAGGCTGTTCTCTCAGGTACTAGTGAGTCTGCGCTCTCAGGTACTGTGTCGGCTTCGTCCTCCCACACCTTCACACTTGACTCTGGAGCGTCTCGCTCCTTCATTCGGGACTGCACCACACTCACGCCGCTTAGTCGGCCGATTGCGGTGTTCGTGGCTGACCCCTCTGGGGGTCCTGTCCTGTCTCGCTTCTCCACAGTCCTCCCGTGTCTGGCGGCTCCCTCTGGCACCCTGTCAAGTCTCTACCTCCCCTCGTTCTCTACGAACTTGGTGAGGGGTGCTAACCTACAAGATGCGAGAGTCCACCAGTTCACCCCTGCTCGTCAGCGAGTGACACACTTCATAGACGCTAGAGCAGGTCGTCACCTGGCTACGTTTACACGTCAGCCAGGGTCGAGCCTGTACACACTGACCACTGCTTCTCCTCCAGTTCCTGAGTCTGGTAGGGTCCCTTTGTCAGGTCAGGTGTTTGCTGCAGCGTCCAGGTCTGGTCCTGAGTCTGCCCCCTGTTCGTGTCGTCGCCTGTCTCACGACACTCTCCTCTGGCACCACCGCCTGGGTCACCCCTCTCTGCTTCGGCTCAGAGGCATGGCCTCCCATCTTCTTGTGTCTGGTCTTCCCCGGTCCCTCCCTCCCCTTCCTCAGGGCCCTGGCTCTGCCTGTGTCCCTTGTGTTGAGGGGCGCCAGCGTGCTGCCCCTCGCTCCTCCCAGTTTCCTCCGACAGAGGCTCCGTTGCAGACGCTTCACGGGGACGTGTGGGGCCCTGCCCGCGTCCGTGGACTCGGTCACGAGCGCTACTTCCTGTTGGTGGTTGACGACTACTCGCGTTACACCACAGTCTTCCCCTTGCGCAGCAAGGGTGATGTCACTGAGGTGCTGATCGACTGGATCCGCGCAGCTCGTCTCTAGCTCAGGAGGAGCTTTGGCTCGGACTTTCCTGTGTTGCGTCTGCACTCGGACAGAGGCGGAGAGTTCTCCTCTGGCCTTCTACGTGCCTACTGTCGTGCGCAAGGCATTCGTCAAACCTTCACGCTTCCGGACTCACCGCAGCAAAATGGGATTGCAGAGCGCCGCATTGGCATGGTCATGGACGTCGCTCGTACGTCTATGATGCATGCGGCTGCCCCCCATTTTCTGTGGCCGTTTGCGGTCAGGTACGCGGCGCATCAGATCAACCTCCACCCCAGGGTCTCCAGGCCGGAGACCTCCCCAGCCCTGCTGTGGACGGGAAGGTTGGCGATGCTTCGGCGTTCCGGGTCTAGGGATCTCGGGCGTTTGTCCGCGACTTGTCTACGGACAAGTTGTCCCCTCGCGCTGCTCCCTGCGTCTTCCTGGGGTTCCCCCCCGACGCCCCTGGGTGGCAGTTCTACCACCCCACCTCTCGCCGTGTTTTGTCCTCCCACAACGTCACGTTCAACGAGTCGGTACCCTACTACCGCCTCTTCCCCTACCGCACTCCGTCCCTCCCCCCACCCCTGCTCTTCTTGGTACCAGGTCCCCCCCCGGTAGACCCCCTTCCCCCTCAGGGTCCTGCCCCGTCAAGTGTGTCCCAGGTAGACGCGGTCGAGCCTGTCGAGGTCACTGGTGACTCTGGTTCTGCTGTGGGTGCTGAGCCTCGGGGTGCTGTGACTGGGGGTGCTGTGCCTGGGGGTGCTGAGCCTGGGGGTGCGGAGCTTGGGGGTGCGGAGTCTGGGGGTGCTGAGCCTGGGGGTGCTAAGCCTGGGGGTGCTGAGCCTGGGGTTGTTGAGCCTAGGGGTGCTGGGCCTGGGGGTGCTGAGCCTGGGGGTACTCAGACTGGAGGCGCTCTGCCTGGAGGTGCTTTGCCTGAGGGTCCTGAGCCTCGAGGTTCTTTGCCTGGAGGTTCTTCGCCTGGAGGTTCTCCGCCTGCTTCGTCTCGCCGAGAGCAACTCTCCCCATAGGAGCTGCGTGAGTGGTTTGCCCGGCGCTGGAGGCGTGCTGCTGGTGCTGGAGGTTCTTCGGCTGCTGAGGGTGCTACTGCCGCGCGTCCCGAAGGTGCTCGTACTGGGAGTACTGGAGCTGCTGGGCCTGCGGGTTCTACTGGAGCTGGTGCTGCTGAGCGTGTTGGCGCTGAGACTACCGCTGGCGGTCCGACTAGCAGTGCTCCTGGTGCTGCTGGAGCAGCTGCTGGGGGTTCTGGAGCTACTAGAGGTGCTGGTGGAGGTGCTACTGGAGCGGGTACTCCTGCTGGGGGTACTGGAGCTGTCCCTGCTGTTTCTGGCGTCACCACGAGGCCCCGACCGTACTTCGTTCCACTCCTGCAGCAGGTTCTTGGTCTTACACCTTCTCCTGGTCCTCCTCCTCCTCCTCCCTTAGAGGGTCCACAGCCTGTCCAATCACACTCACATCTACAGCCTGCCTCCCCTTTGCCTGCTCCTTCTCCCTACGCTGGTCCGACTGGAGGTCTTACTGAGCGTCGTGAGCCTGCGTCTCGTCCTGCGTCGCCTGTTCGTGCTGCGCGCACTAGTGGTCGCGGTTCGCGTCAGCGTCCTCCTCCTGTCCCTGACACGCACCGGATGTCTCTGCGTCCGTCTACTGCTCCTCTGCGTGCCCCTTTGCCTTCTCCTCCTGCTTCCTCTCTTCTTGCTCTTGCCGACCCGGAGTCGGACTCTCTTCGTGCTGCCAGTCCTACTGTCACGCGTCTTCTTGCTACTGCCGTCACAGACCCTTCTTTCGAGTCTTCTACTGCGTCTGCCCTTGTTATTGAGCTCGTCGACTTTGCTGCGCGCTGTCGTCTAGACTACGCTGCTAGTCTTGTCGCTAAGTCTGAGTCTACCTGTCCTCCATCCGTCGGGGGTGAGTGTGCCCTTGGCACGGACGTCCTTGAGGACAGGCAGAAGGAGTTCCAGTGTCTGGCCGCCGCTTCACCTCATCTCGTGTCTGTACTGCTCACCCCTGAGGGAGACCCGGATGCACTAGACATCCCGACTCCGCGCTCTTACGCGGAGGCGATAGAGGGTCCCTACTCCTCTCAGTGGCAGGCAGCTGTGGATGCAGAGATGGCTTCCTGGAAGTCCACAGGCACCTACGTTGATGCTGTTCCCCCTCCTGGGACGAACATCGTCAGTGGCATGTGGATCTTCAAGGTGAAGCGGCCGCCGGGTTTTCCGCCTGTTTTCAAAGCGCGTTACGTGGCTCGTGGCTTTAGTCAGCGGCAGGGAGTTGAGTACTTTCAGACCTTCTCCCCCACCCCGAAGATGACCACTCTTTGGGTACTACTGCACGTTGCTGCTCATCGTGACTACGAGCTGCACTCTCTCGACTTCAGCACTGCTTTCTTGCAGGGCAGCCTGCACGAGGAGATCTGGCTGCGTCACCCACCTGGCTTCTCTAGGTCTTTCCCTCCTGGTACCCAGTGGAGTCTCCGGCGTCCAGTCTACGGTCTCTGCCAAGCGCCGCGTGAGTGGCACGACACACTGAGGACTACGCTGGCGGCACTTGGGTTTGCTCCTTCCACTGCAGACCTGTCACTGTTTCTGCGCACCGACACTTCTCTGCCGCCGTTCTACATCCTAGTGTACGTCGACGACTTGGTCTTTGCCACAGCTGACACTGCTGGACTCTCCTACGTGAAGTCCGATCTGCAGAAGAGACACACGTGCACTAACCTGGGTGAACTGCGCAGCTACCTTGGCTTGCAGATCACCCGGGACAGAGCACGCCGCACCATTACCCTGACTCAGTCACACATGGTGCAGCAGGTCCTTCAGCGCTTCGGCTTCACGTACTCCTTGCCTCAGGCCACTCCTCTGCCTACTCGCCACTCGCTCTCAGCTCTGCCTTCAGATGAGTCCGTAGAGTCGAGTGGCCCGTATGCAGAGCTTGTTGGCTGCCTCATGTACCTGATGACCTGCACACAACCTGACCTTGCATACCCTCTTAGCATTCTCGCACGCTATGTTGCTCCTGGGAGACACAGACCAGAGCACATGGCTGCAGCGAAGAGGGTGTTGCGCTACTTGTGCAGTACGTCAGGCATGGGGCTAGTGCTTGGAGGGCGCAGTCCAGTGGTCCTCACTGGGCACGCGGACGCTTCTTGGGCTAACGACCAGGCTACGCAGCGGTCGTCACAGGGTTACACCTTCAGCCTTGGTTTCGGCTCTGTTTCGTGGCGGGCTACCCGCTCGTCTTCTGTTCTCGGCTCCAGTTGTGAGGCTGAGATCTACGCCGGGGCTATGGCTTCCCAAGAGCTTCGCTGGCTCACCTACTTGCTGACCGACCTTGGAGAGTCGCCTCGTTCTCCTCCAGTCCTGTACGTAGACAACAAGGCCATGCTGGCCTTGTGTCGTGAGCCGCGACTGGAGCACAGGACAAAGCACATTGCTCTCCGCTACTTTCTTGCTCGTGAGCTACAGCAGCGTGGACAGTTGCGACTTGCGTACGTGGCCTCTGAGGCCAACACTGCTGATGTCTTCACCAAGGCACTTGCGCCTTGTGATCATCAGCGCTTCTGCACGCAGCTGGGTCTTGTGCCTGTGTTGCCTCACTTGCTCAATTCTTGACCTTGCTTGTACCTTCACCTATATATACTCTTGCTCTTGGTTGCTTGACTCTTGTATATCTCTATATGTGATCTTGCATGTGAACTGGCCTTCTGGCCTTTGGACTTGTGCTCGGAATGTGTGGTGACTTTGTGATCCACCTTGAGCTTTGCTTTGCTTTGCTTGACTGGTCTTGTGACCCCTTGTTCTCCCCCACTTTGCCTATGGGGGTGTGTTAGAACATTATAGCTTACATATTTGTGTAGGCTATAGTGGGGTATCCCATAGGGGGTACAACCCAATTAGGGTTTCCTATTTGTACTCACTTTGTTCATAGTCATTCCATTCCTCGTTCTAACTTTCTCATGCGTTACAGGCAGCTGCGCGTTCACAATATATATTTTTGGAAAGTGTATACACTTTTAAAAAATTCCATATTGAGAAAGCTTGCTGTCTGTTCCTTGCAAGGTGTTATTATAGGCATGTCATATATGTGTAGGCTGTAGTGGGGTAGCCAACATGGGGTACAACCCTATTAGGGTTTCATATTTGTACCAAACCTTGATCTAGTCAATTTATTCCTGCCACTAGATTCTAACATGGTATCTGAGCACTAGGTCCGTAGGACCGTCTTTTTTTTTTTTTCGGGCCCACCTATCGTTGCGATTACCGCGCTACTCCACGTGTTGTTTTGCGCGCGCCTTCTCCTGCCTTGCCTTGTGACGTGCTGCGCTGCGCGCGCCGTCCTGCAGCCCTCAAGCTGCCTACTATTGCCCTAGCTATGCGCGCACCGCCTTGCAGACCCGTAAGGCCAACGTGCAACCCCTGCAGGCCCGTAAGGCCAGCATGCCGCCCCTGCAGGCCCGTAAGGCTGGCGCGTCACCCCTGCAGGCCCGTAAGGCCCGCGCGCGGCCTTTGCAGGCTCGTCAGACCCGCGAGCCGCCCCTGCAGGCCCGTCAGGCCAGAGCGCCGCCCCGCCCTGCAGCCGATGCGGCCCCGCCAAGCCGCTGTCGCGGCCTCGCCCTGCCGCTGACGCGGCCCCGCCCTGCCGCTGACGCGGCCCCGCCCTGCCGCTGTCGTGGCCCCGCCCTACCGCCGACGCGGCCCCGCCAGGTCGCTGTCGCGGCTCCGCCCTGCCGCTGACGCGGCCCCGCCCTGCCGCTGTCACGGCCCCGCGCTGCTGCCGACGCGGCCCCGCCCTGCCGCTGTTGCGGCCCCGCCTTTCCGCCGACGCGGCCCCTCCCCGCCGCTGTCGCGGCCTTGCCCTGCCGTCGACGCGGCCCCTCACTGCCGCTATCGCGGCTCCGCTTTGCAGCCGATGCGGCCCCGCCCTGCCGCCAACGCTGCCCCTCCCTGCCGTTGTCGCGGCACCTCCCTGCCGCCGACGCGGCCCCGCCCTGCCGCCAACACGGCCCTGCCCTGCCGCTGTCGCTGCCCCGCCTTACCGCCGACGCGGCCCCGCCTGGCCCTGCCCTGCCGCCAACACAGCCCCGCCCTGCAGCAGCTGCCGCGGCCCTAGCCTGCCGCTGTCGTGTGTCAGAATTGTCAGAACATTATATCTTATGCTTTTGTGTAGGCTGTAGTGGGGTAGCCTATATGGGGTACAACCCAATTAGGGTTAGCACTTGTACCCAACTCTTTCATAGTGCATTCATTCTCGTTCAACTTCTCTCATGGTATCGAGCAAGTTCCCCTGTGGGAACTGCGCTTAGGGCCCACCACTTTGATTTGTTTTTTTTTTTTTTTTTTTTTTTTTTTTTTTTTTTAACTGCCCGAAGCGCGCTCATCTTGAGTCGAGCCTCGGGCTGTTAACTCGACGAGCCACCCTAGCGGCCTTCCCTCCCCTAGCGGCCTTGCCTCCCTACTGACGCGGCCCCGCCGCCCCTGATTCGCGGCCTCGCCGCCCTGCTTTACCGGCCCCGCCGCCCTGCTTTAGCGGCCGTGCCGCCCTACTACGCTACTTGTGCAGTACATCGGGCATGGGGCTCGTGCTTGGAGGACGGGGCGACGTTGTCCTCACTAGTCACTTAGACGCTTTTTGGGTTGACGAGGAGTGGCCTGTGCTGAGGACCAGGTGAAGCCAAAGCGCTGAAGGACCTACTGCACCATGTGTGACTGAGTCAGGGTGATGGTGCGCCGTGCTCTGTCCCGGGTGATCTGCAAGCCAAGGTAACTACGCAGCTCACCCAGGTCTGTGCACGTGTGTCTCTTCTGCCGCTCCGAATTCACGTGGGCGAGTCCTTCAGTGTCACTAGTGGCAAAGACCAAGTCGTCGACGTACACGAGGATGTAGAACGGTGGCAGCGAAGTGTCGGTGCGCAGAAACACCGACGGGTCAGCAGTCGACGGAGCAAACCCAAGAGCCGCACGTGTCGTCCTCAGTGTGTCGTGCCACTCACGCGACGCCTGGCGGAGACCGTAGACTGGCCGCCGGAGGCTCCACTGGGTACCAGGAGGAAACGACCCAGTGAAGCCAGGTGGGCAACGCTAGCAGATCTCCTCGTGTAGGTTGCCCTATAAGAAAGCTTTGCTGAAGTCAAGAGACTGAAGCTTGTAGTCATGCTGAGCGGCAACGTGCAGCAGCACCCAAAGAGTGGTCATCTTCGGGGTGGGGGAGAAGGTCTGGAAGAAGTCGACAGCCTTGAGCAACGTAACGAGCCTTAAAGACAAGCGGAGAACCTGGCGGCCGCTTCACCATGAAACTCCACATGCCATCGACGATGTTCGCCCCAGGAGGGGGAACCTCGCCGACATAGGTGCCTGTGGACTTCCAGGATGCCATCTCTGCGTCCATGGTTGTCTGCCAGTGAGAGGAGTAGGGACCCGCGATTGCCTCAGCGTAAGAATGCGGAGTCAGGATGTTTGGTGCATCCGGGTCTCCCTTAGGGGCAAGTAGCATGAACACGAGATGAGGCGCAGTGGCTGCAAGACACTCAAGGTCCTCCTGCCTGTCCTCAAGGACGTCCGTGCCAAGAGCACACTCACCCCCGACGGACGGAGGACAGACAGACTTAGACTCAGCAACAAGACTAGCGACGTAGTCTAGACGACAGGCAGCAGCAAAGTCAACAAGCTTTGTGACGAAGGCAGACGCAGCAGCACACTCAAACGACCGGTCAGTGACAACAGTGGCTAGCAGACGCGTGATAGTAGGGTGCTCAGCACAAAAACGGTCAGACTCAGGGTCAGCAACAACAAGCAAAGAAGACGCAAGAGGAGACGGTAGAGGAACACGCTGCGGAGTAGAGGAAGGACGTAGAGCCATGAGGTGTGTGCCAGGGACAGCGGACGGGCGCGGACGGGGAACACGACTACCAGTACGACCAGTGCGGACATTGCGAACAGGCAAGATAGGACGCGACGCAGGCTCACGACCTCCTGGCTGCCCAGTGTAAGGAGAAGGAGCAGCCAGTGGTGAGCCAGGCTGTAACGGAAGACCAGTAGACGACAGGAGGCTAAGATCCTAGCGAAGCACGGAGTCACGCGGTGGCAGAGACGACGGAGACGGCGGAGCAAAGAACAGTCGTGGCTGCGCAGCGCCAACCGAACTAGCAGCTCTAGCACCACCAGCAGCTTTAGCACCTCCAACAGCTCTAGAACCTCCAGCTCGAGCTCCTCGAGCGCCAGCACCACCAGTACCAGCGTCTCCAGCAGCTCCAGGATCCCCAGCGCCAGCACGTCCAGTACCAGCATCACCAACAGCCCCAGAACCTCTAGCGCCAGCACCTCCAATATCAGCGTCACCAACAGCTCCAGAACCTCCAGCGCCAGCACCTCCCGTACCAGTGTCACTAGCAGCAGCACCCCCAGAACCGGCACCTCCAGCCTCAGGGTCTCGAGCCTCAGCGTCTCCAGCAACGGCACCCCCAGACTCAGTAACTACAGCCCCAACAGCTCCAGTACCTCCAGTACGAGCACCTCCGGAACCAGCGACTCCACCACCTCCTGTAGACAAAGCACCAGCACCACTCCTAGCTGTAGAGCCCCGAGCTCCAGCAGCGCAACCGTGACGGCTAGCGTACCACTCGTGCAGCTGCTGAGGGGAGAGAGGCGCACGCGGACGAAGGCGTCCTCTCCAAGGAGACGGCGCACCCCCAGACTCAGCACCCCCACGCTCCTCACGCTCACGCGCAACACCCCCAGACGCAGCACCCTAAGGCGTAGTACCTCCAGCCTCCTCACGCTCAGGCGCAGCACCTCCAGGCTCCTCACGCTCAGGCTCAGCACCCCCAGGCTCCGTACCCCCAAGTTCAGCACCCCTAGGCTCCTCACACTCAGGCTCCGCACCCCCAGGCTCAGCACTCGCAGAGACAGCACCCCGAGCAGGACCACCTCCAGCAGGACCTGAGTCACCAGTGATCTCCACAGGCGCAGGCACGGGAGGGAGTACCTGAGAAACACCTGAAGGAGCTGGACCTGGCGCGGGGAGGGGGTCTATCTGAGGAGGACCTCGAGCGAGAAAGAGCGGCGGGGGGGGGGGGGGGGGGGCGAGGGGCAGCGCGTTAGGGAAAAAGACGGTAAAAGGGGACTGACTCGTCAAAGGTGATGTCCTAAGACGCAAAGACACGGCGCGAGGCGAGGTCGTAAAACTGCCAGCCAGGCGCGTCAGGGACAAAGCCAAGGAAGACGCAGGGAATGGCACAAGGGGAGAGCTTGTCCGCACTGGTATCGCGGACAAAGGCACGGGCACCCCAGACTCGAAAACGCGACGCATCGCCATCCTCCCTCGTCCAACGCAGTGTGGGTGAAGTCTCCGGCACGTAGACACGTATCAAGGTATTAGAGTTTAGAAGGCTTAGGAGCCATGGGTTTAAGTGACTCAGTGGTGAAGTTCGAGTTGTAGGGTGAGGAAAATGTCGAGAGATTTTAGAAGGAGAGTGTTGAAATTAGAAAGGAGGGGGATACAAGTAGTAAGCCCTAAAAGGGTTATACTCACTTTTGAGTACCCCACTACAGACTAGACATGCATTATAATCTGACACACCCCCATAGTCAAAGTGGGGTATAATCAGTATAGCATGCAGGCATAGAGCAAGAGTTCACAATAGGTAAGTAAGGCTAGAGCTAATTACAGAGGGCAAGTGAGGAGGAGGAGAGACTGTGGGGGAGAGAAGATGGGAGGCGACTGCTGACACTGCAGACAGACAGACGAGCTGCTGGCTCAGTAGCTACCGAAGCAAAGGCCCGGACTACACGAGTAACTGGCTCCGCGGCTATAGACGAGCGGCAGGAGCTACTGACCCACACGCGACTGGCGACTACCGAAGATTGTTGATGCTGCTGACGACTAGACTGCTGCCTCCACTCAACCTCCCCCAGCTGCCCAACGCCCCTCTCACACACCCCCTGCTCAAACCCTAGGCCTACACCCACAGCACTCCCTTAAACCCTAAACCCCAGACTCCCACACATCCACCCCCCTCAGCGATAGCTGCAGTAGTGGGAGACGAAGGAGGAGGAGGAGGAGGAGGAGGAGGAGGAGGAGGAGGAGGAGGAGGAGGAGGAGGAGGAGGAGGAGGAGGAGGAGGAGGAGGAGGAGGAGGAGGAGGAGGGGACGTCACGCACAACCGACACCCCCACAACCATCACCCCCACACCCACCCCCCCACGGCTGCACCGGGTCCAGGAGCGGCTGCTGCAGGGACCAGAGGCGGCTGCTGCACCGGCGGCTGCTCCAGAGGCTGCTGCTGCTAGGGCGGCTGCTCCAAGGGCTGCTGCTTCTGGGGCGGCTGCTGAAGGGGCTGCTGCTGCTGAGGCGGCTGCTGCGGGGGCTGCTGCTGGGGCGGCTGCTCCAGGGGCTGCTGCTGGGGCGGCTGCTCCAGGGGCTGCTGCTGCTAGGGCGGCTGCTCCAGAGGCTGCTGCTGCTTGGGCGGCTGCTCCAGGGGCTGCTGCTGCTAAGGCGGCTGCTGCAGAGGTTGCTGCTGCTGGGGCGGCTGCGCCAGGGGCTGCTGCTACTAGGGTGGCTGCTCCAGGGGCTGCTGCTGCTGGGGCGGCTGCTCTAGGGGCTGGTGCTGCTGGGGCGGCTGCTCCAGGGGCTGCAGCTGCTGGGGCGGCTGCTCCAGGGGCTGCTGCTGCTAGGGCGGCTGCTCCAACTGCTGCTGCTGGGGCGGCTGCTCCAGGGGCTGCTGCTGCTGGGGCGGCTGCTGCAGTGGTGGCGGCTCCAGGGGCTGCCGCTGCTGGGGCGGCTGCTCCAGAGGCTGCTGCTGCTGGGGCGACTGCTCCAGGGGCTGCTGCTGCTGGGGCAGCTGCTCCAGAAGCTGTTGTTGCTGGGGCGGCTGCTCCAGGGGCTGCTGCTGCAGCAGAAATTAGGAGGGAGGGGAGGGGAAGGGCAGGGCCCCCAGGGTGCCCTGACGGGCGACGTGCTAGGGAGCCGCGCAGGCCCCCGAAAGTGCCTCGACGGGCGACGGGAGGGGACCGCGCGCAGGCCCCTAAGGCGCCGCGACGAGGCAACGGGAGGGGCCGGCTCGCGGGCCCCGAAAGTGCCGCGTTGAGGCGACGGGAGGGGCCTGGATGCGGGCCCCCAAAAAGCCGCGACGAGGCGACGGTCAGGGCCAGTGCGCGGGCCCCCAAGACGCCGTGACGAGGTAGGAACCCGCCGCGCGCCTCGGGGCGCACGGCGGGCAGAAAACCGCCACGCGTTCCGAGCGCGTGGCGGGAAGAAAAATAGGATGTCGCGCGCCACGGGGCGCGCGACACACATTAGGGCAGCGGAAGCAAGTGGGCCCACAGGCCAGGAGCGTTAAGCTCTGATAGCATATCAAGGTATTAGAGTTTAGAAGGCTTAGGAGCCATCGGTTTAGGTGACTTACTGGTGAAGTTCGAGTTGTAGGGTGAGGATAATGTCGAGAGATTTTAGAAGGAGAGTGTTGAAACTAGAAAGGAGGGGGATACAAGTAGTAAGCCCTAAAAGGGTTATACTCACTTTTGAGTACCCCACTACAGACTAGACATGCATTATAATCTGACAACACGGGGCTAGAGGTTGAGCTGATGTGCGGCGTAGCGGACCGCAAACGGCCACAGAAAATGGGGGGCGGCCGCATGGATCATGGAGGTACGAGCGACCTCCATGACTAAGCCAATGCGGCGCTCAGCAACCCCATTCTGCTGCGGAGAGGTCGGAAGCGTGAACGTGTGGCGGATGCCGTGCTCCTCACAGTAGGCTTGCAAGAGGTTGGAGGAGAACTCACCACCTTTGTCAGAGTGTAGACGCAGGACAGGATAGTCCTACTGGAACCGCTCGCGGAGCTGGAGACAAACAGCGCGGATCCAGGGGATCAGAACATCAGGGACCTCCCCCTCGTGATGCAAGGGGAAGACCGTGGTGTAATGCGTGTAGTCGTCGACAACCAGCAGGAAGTACCACTCGTGGCCTTGTCCCTGGACGCGGGCTGGGCCCCACACGTCCAGGTGGAGAGTCTGCAGCGGGGCCTCTGTGGGAGGAAACGAGGAGTGAGGAGCGGCACGCTGCCGTCCCTCGACGCAAGGAATGTAGGGGGGTGTAGGCGAGGGAGGGAGGGCAGGCAGAAACCTGGGAAGACCAAAGACCAGTAGGTGAGAGTGCATGCCACGAAGGCGAGGCAGGGAGGGGTGACCAAGGCGGTGGTGCCAAAGGAGAGTCTGGTGCGAGAGGCGACGACACTCACACTAGGTAGCTACCTGAGCAGACGCGTACAGCTAAGGAGACAAAGGGGTAGAGCGCGACAGAGTGGTGAGGGTGTACAGACTGGACCTAGGCTCAGGGGTGAACGTGTCCAGGTGGCGGTCGGTCCGAGAGCACGTGCAGACCGCCACACGCTGCCCTCCAGGAGTAAAGGTGTCAACCCAATGATCCTGAAGGACGGCGCTGCTCACCAACGAGAACGAGGGGAGGTAGAGACCAGACAGCTCACTAGACGGGACCACTGGACACGGAAGCACAGTGGAAGACTGTGCAAGCACTGGGCCCCCAAAGGGGTCAGCCAGTGAGACAGGGACAGGTGCAAGGAGGGGAGTGACTATGGTGTTGTCGCGAAAGAAACAGCGTGAAGCACCAGAGTCAAATGTAAAGGTGTGCAAGGCTTGTGCAGACGCAGTACCAGGGGGAGCAGACTCACGAGCACCTAGAGCTGCAGTCGCTATACCTGGGGCTATACCGGGGTCAGGCGGCACACACAAGTAGTAGTCACCCTCAGCACTAACAGTCAATGCATACATGGCAGCAAGAAGTCATAGTCAAGATCAAAGATAGGTACATCACGCCTAAGCAGGTCTGCCTAGTTGGGGAACTCAGTAGCATCAGGAAACTTGACGCGCCAGGCGTCGCTAAGCCGAGCGAAGCAGCGCTGCTAAGCCTGTGCACTGGCGACCTGTGCGGGGACCTGCGCGAATGATATAGGGGCAGCGACCAGGACCCCCAGACGCCCCACGCACAGCATACCAGTCCTGAAGCTGCCAGGAAGTGGGGGTTTGGCGCTGACGCTGCTGCTGCCCCTGGCCACCACTGGTCTCACCCAAGCCCCCACCACCGCCGCCACCACCACTCCCCCCTCCGCCACCACCGCCGCCGCCACCGCCACTGTTCCCGGCACCACCACCGCCCACACCACCACCTCCACCCCCACGACCACCCCCACCACCTCCACCTCCCCCGCCGCCTCCACCACCGCCCCCTCCACCGCCACGTCCGCCACCCGTGCCACCCTTGCCTCCCCTGGAGCCGCTGCGCTTCCCTCTAGGAGCGGAAGCAGCTGCGACCTTCTCAAGACCAAGGAGGTCGAGAGCAGCAGCTGCGGAGGCGTAGGAGGGGGTAAGAGGGGAGAGGGAGCACCCATCAAAGAGGGGAGTGCAAGGAGTACCACGAGCAGCACCTACAGCGAGGATGTTCTTCTCTGTGGCTAGGAGGTGCTTCTCGAAGTCGGCGTCAGTGAGAGTGGTAGGGTCTAGGGCTAGGAAGTGTTCCTTGACGGAGCTAAGAGTGTCAGGGAGGCGGGTGACGAGGAAATAGAGAGTGAAGTACATCGGGGGGGGGGGGAGGGGGGGGTTCTCGGCGCAGAACTCGGCTGGAAGGGCGGCACGAAAGCGAGTGTCACTAGTGCGAAGGTGAGAAATGAGGTCCTCAGCAGTGGTAAACGAGGACAGGTCTGGGAACAGGTAGGGTAGCATGAGCCGATCTAGGGCTGCAGGGGCCGGGGAGGAGTAGCGTGCAACTACAGCGTCGTACAGTGCCTTAGCAGTTTTGTGCTGGCTGAAATGCACGCGCTCAGTGATCGGCATATGATTTCGAATAGCTAGGCGTGCAGCAGCATCGTGAGTCTACCACTGTGAGCGTTCGAGAGCGGTAGCACCGTCAGCAGGAGCAATGGTAGTGCCAGACACGTAATAGAACAGTGAAACGCCGTCTTTGGCATCAGTAAGAAGAAACAATTGGAGATCGTCGAGCTACGTGGCGAACTCTATCGGGCAACCGTCAGGCTCAAACGCGAGAACATGTAGTGTCGCCATAATTGCAGTGCAGGCAAAGGCAGTAGGCAGCAGGCCGCAGGCAAAGGGCGCGAGCAGCAAGGGCGGCGCTCAAAGCAGGCACAGGCAGCTCAGGCAGCGCGCGGGGCAGCAGCAGGCCGCGCGCAGGCTGCAGAGGCATGGCTCGAGCAGGTAGGGCAGCGCGTGTGGCTGCAGAGGGCCGCGCGCGGGCTGTTAGAGCGCGGCGCGGACTGCATGAATGGTGCGCGAGGCAGCTGCGGGCCATGTGCGCGCTGCGCGGGCTTGACGCGGGCTGCGCGGGCGGTGCGCGGGGCGCGACACGGCTGCCGATGCGCGATGCGAGCAGGGAGGGCGACGCGCGGGGCAAAAAGGGGCAGCGCGCGGGAATTAGGTCTATGCGCGCAAAGCAGCAGCAGAGAGCTCAGACAGCAGACAGCAGGCACCAGGCAGACAGTGCGCGCAGCGTAGCACGTCCTAGGCACAGTCACAGTCACAGTCGTGGGGTAGCGGTAGGTGGGCCCGAAAAATAAGTCAGTCCTACGGACCTACTGCTCTGAATACCATGTCAGAAGTCTAGGCAGGAATGAATGAACTAGGAAAGTGTTGGGTACAAGTATGAAACCCTAAAAGGGGCTGTACCCCATATTGGGTACTCCATTACAGCCTAAACATATATATCATACATATAATTTGACACCTATGGCCAGCACGGGACCCTCGGTCCCCTTCCCCCCATGGGGAAAGGCCCTATGGCCAGCATGGGACCCTCGGTCCCCTTCCCCCCATGGCGAACGGCCCTATGGCCAGCACGGGATCCTCGGTCCCCTTCCCTCCAAGGGGAACGGCCCTATGGCCAGCACGGGACCCTCGGTCCCCTTCCCCCCATGGGGAAAGGTCCTATGGCCAGCACGAGACCCTCGGTCCCCTTCCCCCCATGGGGAACGGCCGTATGGCCAGCACGGGACCCTCGGTCCCCTTCCGCCCATGGGGACAGACGTGGAGATGCAACAATTGACGATGTGGCCATCCTTGCCCACATTGTCACAAGTGATGCCCTCGTGCCACGTTGGCTGCCTCGCAATCCATTTACTGTGACCAAGAGAATAAACAAGCCAAGGAAACATAAGCTTATGTGTAAAAAAACGGGCAACACATACTGGTAGAAGATTAGTCAAGAGGTGTGTGTGTCTTGGCTGTTTCGTATAGGTGCGCGTCACTACAACTTTTGCCCGGAATGTCTGGCGATTACCTCGTCCGAGAAGCTTGTGGCAATTTCGTTGGAAGGCACCACCAATTACGACAATCTTGTCACCAGGCGCGCCATCGGCGAGCTCGTCGTGAGGAGCGAATGTTGCAATTTTGTCGCCAGGGGCGCGCCTATGGCGATTTCGTAGCCAGACGCGCCTGTGGCGATTTCGTCGCCAAGCGTACCAGTGGCGATTTCGTCGCCAGGCGCGTCACTCGCCGATCGCGCCAGTGACAATCTCGTCCCAGGCGCACCAGTGGCACGTTCGCCACTTGCTTTGGGCCCCACTGAGCCCTGTATCGCGGCCCAGAGATGAAGTCGCGGACGCGACCCTCTTGCCGTTGATGGCGCTGGAACTTCGTTTTAGGAGCTCGATATGGTAAGAAAGAGGAGAAGTAAACTAAATTAAGATAAAAAGCATATGAGTATAACATCACCACTCCATGTTAGAGTAGGTTGGTAGGGATGAGAAGGACTATCGAGAGAGTTGGGTACAAGAATGAGAACCCTAAGGGGTTGTACCCTACATAGGATACCCCACTAAAGCCTATAGCTACTTATAAACCATATATTGTTTGACACACCCCCATAGACAAAGTGGGGGAGAACAAGGGGTCACAAGACCAGTCAAGAGAAGCAATGCAAGCTCAGGGTGGATAACAGTATCACCACACATTCCGAGCACAAGCAAAGGAGACACAAGGCCAGTTCACATGCAGAGGTATATATGCAACAACAACAGTACAGTGATCACTACCTAGCAAGAGTAAACATGCAAGTATATATATGTATATATAGATCACTACAACCAAAACCTACAGCAAGTGAGGAAACGTAGGCACCAGGCCTAGAGCAGTGCAGAAGCGATGATGATCACCAGCCGGAAGGGCCTTGGTGAACACATCAGCTGTGTTGGCCCGGGTGGGCACGTGAGCGACACGAAGCTGACCACATTGCTGCAACTCTCGAGGAAGGAAATAACGCAGAGCGATGTGCTTCGTTCTGTGCTCCAGTCTGTGGTCTTGACACAAGGCAATGGCGGCCTTGTTGTCGATGGACAGAACTGAAGGAGAACGAGGCCTCTCTCCCAAGTCGGTCAGCACGTAGGTGAGCCAGAGTAGCTCCTGTGCAGCCATGGCTGTGGCGTAGATCTCAGCCTCACAACTGGAGCTGAGAATAGAAGACGAGCATGTAGACCGCCAAGAAACAGAGCCAGAGCCAAGGCTGAACGTGTAACCCTGTGACGACTGCTGCGTAGCCAGGTCGTCAACCCAAGAAGCGTCTGAGTGCCCTGTGAGGACAACTGAGCTCTGCCCTCCAAGCACGATGTCAAGTTACAAAACTTGAAGTGTTGACTAAGGAAAGTGAAAACAAGCAAGATATAGCAAGCATAACCCTAACCCTATGAAAACATAAAGTACACCTAGACTAACACAAATAAGCTATAACAAATATAGCTTGACACATCCCCATAGTCTAGGTGACGGTAGTCCTATGGAAAGCAGCACACAACAAGGGTCACAGGACCAGTTCGCAAAAAACACAACAAATCTCGGGGTGGATCTCAAGATCACCACATAGTCCGAGAACAAGCGAGGGGCCACAATGCCAGTCCAAATGCAAGGATATAGCAAATATAGAAGATGCAAGAGTACACGACAAGCATGTCTACAAAAGCACAAGGCCACAAGGCTAGTCTAGATGCATATATATACATATATAGCAAATATATAGAGATGCCAGAGTATAAAGCAAAGCATCTCTACACAAGCAAGTGAGGGCCTATGGCCACATGGCCAAGCTGGGTGCAGAAACGCTGGTGGTCACAAGGCGGCAACGCCTTGGTGAAGATATCTGCAGTGTTGGCCTCAGAGACCACACGTACCACGCGTGCCTGGCCACGCTGCTGCAACTCACGCAGAAGGAAGTAACGAAGCTGGATGTGTTTCGCCTTCCCAACCATTCGAGGCTCCTCACACAATAGGACAGCAGACCTGTTGTCGGCGAACAAGACTGGGGGAGAGCGAGGCCGCTCACCAAGGTCGGTGAGAAGGAAAGACAGCCAGCGAAGCTCCTGAGCGGCCGTGGCCGTAGCGTACACCTCTGCCTCACAGCTGGAACCGGCGACAGACGACGCCCGAGTCGACCGCCACGAAACAACACCTGCTTCGAGGCTAAAGGAGTACCCCTGTGTAGACCGGCCCGTCTCCGCGTCGTCGGCCTACGACGAGTCTGAGTACCTGTGAGTGTAACTGGCTGCTTCCCTCTAAGGACAAGTCCCATGCCTGATGTACTCGCCACATACTTTGCCACCCTCTTAGCCGCGTACCAGTGGGAAGGTCGGTGTCTCCCAGGCGCAACAAAACGCGCAAGGACGCTAAGAGGGTAAGCTGGGTTTGGGCGAGTGCAGGTCATCAGGTACATGAGACAACCCACCAGCTCAGGATATGGACCACTGGACTCAAATGGCTCGTCCGAAGGTAGAGCCGTGAGCCCATGATCCACACCAAGAGAGGTGAGTTGTACCTTGGAGAACGGGAAGCGAAACCGCGTGAGGATCTGCTCGACCATATGCAACTGAGTCAGCGTAATGGTGCGAGCTGCCCTGTCCCTGGTGATATGCAGGCCAAGGTAGTGCTGCAGCTAACCAAGGTCAGTACAAGTGTGTCTCCTCTGCAGTTCATCCTTCACGAAGGCCAACGCGCGCCGGTCGGGAGTGGCGAACACTAGGTCGTCGACGTAGACCAGGACAAAGAACGGGGTCGAGCCACGGCGAACGAACAGTGACGGGTCAGCAGACGACGGAAAGAAGTCAAGCGCTGCAAGGGTCGAGCGAATTGTGTCGTGCCACTCACGTGGAGCCTGACGCAGGCCGTAAACTGGTCGGCGCAGCTGCCACTGGGTCCCAGGTGGGAAAGAGCCAATGAAGCCAGGCGGGCGACGCAACCAGATCTGCTCGTGCAGGCTCCTCTGAAGGAACGCGGTGGAAAAGTCCAAAGAGTGCAACTCGTAGTCGTGCTGGGCTGCAATATGCAGCAACACCCAAAGAGTACTCATCTTCGGGGTGGGAGCGAAGCTTTGGAAGAAGTCCACCCCCTCTCGCTGACTGAAGCCTCTCGCCACATAGCGCGCCTTGAACACAGGTGGTGATCCAGGCGGCCGCTTCACCTTGTAGAGCCATCGGCCACTGACGACGTTCGTCCCAGATGGTGGGTCTGCGTCGACGTAGGTGCCTGTGGACCTATAAGATGCCATCTCTGTCATAATGAGAGAAGTGGTTGGACAAGCAAGATTGGGAGTGCAAGTAGGAAAACCCTAGAATGTTGTACCCCCCAAGGCTAAACCCACTGTAGCCTACAGAACAGTAACATATACAATGTTTGACAATCTCTGCCTCCTCAGCTGCTATCCAGTACGAAGCCCAAGGTCCCGAGACCGCCTCGGCGTGAGTGCGAGGTATCGGGATGTCAAGGGCGTCTGGATCTCCCTTAGGGGCAAGTAGCATGGCACAGAGATGAGGAACAGCGGCCGCAAGGAAACCAAGCTCGAACTGCCTATCCTCGAGGACCTCCAAGGGAAAGAAAGGAGCACCCCTAGAGAACGGAGAACGAGCAGGCCCACTCACCACGTGAGCGGCGTAGTCAAGGCGGTGGGAAGAGGCAAAGCCAGCGACAGTGGTAACAAGAGCTAAGACAGACGACAGGGGTGCAGTCAAGTGAGTGACCAACGCGGACAAAACACGGGAGACGACAGGACGGGAGGCACGGAGGTAGTCGGACAACGGGTCGTGAAGCACAGTGAGGGACGACTCAGGGGGCTGTGGAAGGACAGGTGGAGGTGGAATACAAGAGCAAAGAACAAGGTGGAACGGACCGTCTGCACGGTAACGGGACCGACGACGCTCTGGGGACGCAGCACGACTGAGGGGAGAGCGACGAGTCCACCGGGACGAGGAAAGGGACTCAACAGGGGGAACAGGAGGGGACGGTAGGGGACCACGAACAAAGCGTGCAGGTGCTGGGTTGGGGAGGTCGCGTAGTCGCAGTCGCTGCTGCCCCGCCTCCTCTGGCGTCTGTTGCGACGGTACCGGCCCCTGCTGCTGCTCCTGTGGCTCCGCCTCTGCCCTCTCCTGCTGCGACTGCAGCTGCACCCGCTGCTGCAACTGGGACTCCTGCACTACCCTCTTCTGCTGCGGCCGTGACTCCTCCTCTACTCTCTCCTGCTAGGTCTGTAACTGTACCTGCTGCTGCGGGTGGGAATCCTGCTCTACCCTCTCCTGGTGCGGCCAGGACTGCTCCTCTACTCTCTCCTGGTGTGTCTGTAACTGCACCTGTTGCTGCGGGCGGGACTCCTGCTCTACCCTCTTCTGGTGTGGCCGTGACTCCTCCTCTACTCTCTCCTGCTGCTGCTGCTGCTGCAGCTGCTGCTGTGTCTTCTCAAACTGCTCACGCTCCTCCCTCTCCAACCGAAGGAGACGCTGCCCACGGGTCAGGAAACGTACAGTGCGCGGTGTAGGCGCCACAGTGCCAGTGCCTCCAGCTCCAGCACCCCCAAAACCAGCACCTCCACCACCGACACCCCCGGGGCCTCCAGTACCTCCCGCAAGAACACCCCCAGGCTCCGCAGCAACCGGCGGCAGAGAAGAACGAGGGGGAAATTGCGAGACGGACGTGAAGGCAGGGGGTGAGGCGGGGCGAGGCCGCCGACTCGAGACTGCCGTGTCCTCCATAGGAGTGACCTCCACTCCCACAACCCCTGCACCCCCAGGGCCAACATCACCAACTCCTGCAGCCCCAGTACCCTCACCCTCCGCAACTGCACCTCCCGCACCCCCAGACACGATAGAGACTGGACGCTGCGGGGGGGACGACTGCGGAGTGACGTGCGACACACCTGACGGGGCAGGACGCGAAGAGGGGGGGGCTACCGGGGCAACCGGGGGAGGCTCAAGGGTGAGGAACAGCGGGGGGGAAAAGACCTCAGTACCTCGGTGGGGGCGACTCTTGTAGTAACAGACAGACTCGTCGAACGTGATGTCTTGAGAAGCGAAGAACCCGCAGGTGACCGGGTCGTAGAACACCCAGCCGGAGGCGTCCAAAGGAAAGCCAAGAAAGACGTAGGCACGAGTGCGTGGAGACAACTTGTTCGCGCCAGGGGCGCAAACGTGAGCCAGACAACCCAAGACACTGAAGTCAGCTGCTACACCCTGTAAACCTGACCAAAGAGAGACTGGTGTCACCCGTGGCCGTGCGTCACTAGGCCACAGGTTCAGCTGGTGCGCGGCGTAGCGGACCGCCTGAGGCCACAAGAACTGAGGGGCACCGGCATGGCACATGGAGGTCCGGGCAACCTCCATGACCA
Organism: Closterium sp. NIES-65; assembly: GCA_948144175.1. NCBI lineage: Eukaryota > Viridiplantae > Streptophyta > Zygnematophyceae > Desmidiales > Closteriaceae > Closterium > Closterium sp. NIES-65. Next base: position 127,577 of record CANXME010000812.1, on the reverse strand, counting down.
GGCCGATGCGACGCTCGGCTACCCCGTTCTGGTGCGGCAAGGCTGGTAGCGTGTACGACTGAATGACTCCCTGACCCTGACAGAACGTCTCCAAACGAGTGGAAGAAAACTCACCACCACGGTCCGAGTGTAGGCGAAGCCCACGGAGGCCCTGGGCACCACCCCACGCTAGTAGCCACGGCTCGAGGACGGTAGGCACGTCGGCCTTCCGTCGCAAGGGGAAAACCGTGGTGTAGCGGGAGTAGTCGTCCACCACAATCAGGAAGTAGCACTCCTGACGTGGTCCAAGGACCGGGGAGGGGCCCCAAACGTCCAAGTGCAGGGTCTGGAAGGGAGCCGTGGTGGGGGGGAACGAGGAAGAGTGAGGGGCAGCGCGCTGCCGTCCCTTGACACAAGGAGTGCACAGCGGCGCAGGCGAGCAAGGAAGCGGGGCAAGCGACTCTGAGAGACCTGAGACCAGACGGTAACGTGCCATCCTACTGAGACGTGGGAACGACGGGTGACCTAGACGGTGGTGCCAGAGGACAGATGGGTGGGTGAGGGAGCGACAGTCGCACGACACAGCAGCTACGTGACCTGACCTGACCTGCCCTGACCCAGTGCGGTGGGACCCAGTGTGTAATGAGAACAGGCCAGAGCCCGACTCCCTGTGGAAAGTGGCCAGAGGGGCCCCAGTGGTACCGACTGTGTAGGAGGCAACAGGCTCGTCCAGTGGGAAAGTGGTGACTACACCTAGGTCGTGGAGGTGACTGACACCCACGAGGTTCCTAGAGAACGAGGGGGTGTAGTAACCTGTAAGAAAACCTGAGGGAGCCGCCGGACACAGGAGAGTGGTGGTGCTGCGAGCAACTACACATCCCACAGAGGGGCCAGCTAAGGCGACAATGACTGGAGTGCGCAGTGGTGTGAGGTCAGTACAGTCGCAAAAGAAAGAGCTGGACGCTCCAGAGTCTAGGGTGAAAGAAAGCTGTGCAGTCTGTGAGGTCGCACCCAAACCAGCTACAAAGGCTAGTGCTAGACTAGTGGTAGCTGCAGCTCCTACACAAAGAACCTCAGAGGCGCCTGGACCGGAAACAACACACGCACCAAGACTGGAAACACAGGTCTCTACTCGTGCAGCCGGGAATGGTCCTAGACCAGGTAGGTGAGACTCAACTAGTGCAGCAGTGCGTTGGCGAAGTCGCGAGGGCCAGTGCGGTGTAATAGCGTGAGGACCAAAACGCTCACGGTGAAGGTCGTCGAGTCGACGGTAGCAGCTGGACGCAAAGTGATCAGGACTCCAGCAGGTAGTGCCAGCACCAGGGCCTGTCAGGGCCCAGTACCCGCAGGGGCCGACGTCTCGCCCACTGCTAGTTGAGCCACTGCTGAGGGCTCCACACTTTGGACCCGCAGGTCCCCACTGACGGGAGTGCTGCGGCTGGCCCTGCTGCTGTAGGACTCGAGTACAAGCCATGTGAGTAGCTAGAAACGGGGGTGGTGCTGGGAGGTGGGCCTAAACTGCTGCTGGCGGTAGGCTATCCTGCTGCTGGTTCCGCTGGGGGCAGCCTAAGCTGGTGCTGGTGCACTAGTGGTAGTCTAAGCTGCTGCTCGAGCACTGGGGTAGCCTAAACTGCTGCTATTGGTGCTGCTGGTATAGGTGGGGCACCGAGTGCGGTTTTGTGCGGCTATGAGCAGTTTAGTGCGGTTCTGCAAGGTGGAGAGTACCGGGTGGGGCGGCTGATTCCGGGTGAGGTGACTGGAACGGGTGGGGCAGCAGCTCTGACTAGTACAGGTGGGGCAGCGGGTGCGGTTCTGTACGATTCTATGCATTGGGGAGTACCGGGTGGGGCGGTGTAAGTTGCTGGCTTTGCTAGGGGGTAGTTCAAGTTGCTGGTGGTGTACCTGGCGGTAGGCTAGGCTGCTGGCGACGGGTGGGGAAGGCAAGGCAGCGGTTCTGTGCGGTTCTGTACGGTTCTGTGCGGTTCTGCGCGATTCTGCACGGTTATGTGCAGTTCTGTGCGGTTCTGCACGGTTCTGTGCGGTTCTGTGCAGGGGAGGGTACTGTGTGAAGTGACTGGAACGGGTGGGGTTGCAGATATGGCTGGGGCGGTGGGCTACAGGTGAGGCAGTGGAAACGGGTGAGGGCAGTAGAACTGGTTGGGGCGGCCTTTTAAGGGTGGGGCGGCAGAACTGGGAAGGGGCGGCTATTCTGGCTGGGGCGGCTTGCTAAGGCAGTGGGGACGGGTGGGGCGTCAAGCTACGGGGAAGGCTGTGGGACGGGTTGCAAGTGGCGTGGCGCGCAGGCCGCACGGGCTGCTGTGCGAGCGGACGGGCGAGCAGTCGCGCGTGGTGCTGTGTGTGCCGTCGCACGCAGCTGCGCGCGCGACCGTTTGTATGGGTGCGTGCGACTACGCGGGCGGATGTACGGGCAGCGCAACGGAGGGAAAAGGTAGGGCGCGACGGGGGAAAAACGGGCAGGTCGCGACGGGTGGGGGGGGAGAGTAACGACGCGACGGATCTGACGGGTGAGGCGACAAGAAAACGGGTGGCGCGCTGGGTACGGGCCACTACGAGACACGGATTGACGGGGCGCTACGGGCTAAGGCGCTTCGGGCTAGGGCGCTTCGGGCTAGGGCGCTTTGGGCTAGGGCACGTTACGGGTCGGTGGGCCCATGGGATCTTTTTATCGCTTTATACCATGTCAAGTTACAAAACTAGAAGTGTTGACTAAGGAAAGTGAAAACAAGCAAGATATAGCAAGCATAACCCTAACCCTAGGAAAGCATTAAGTACACCTAGACTAACACAAATATGCTATAACAAATCTAGCTTGACACACAAGCCCCATGCCAGATGTACTGCACTAGTAGCGCAGTACCCTCTTCGCAGCATCCATGTGCATGTTTCGGTGCCTACTAGGAGCCATGTAGCATGCCAGAAGGCCAAGAGGGTACGCGAGGTCATGACGAGTGCAGGTCATCAGGTACATGAGGCAACCCACTAGCTCTGGGTACGGACCACTCGGCTCTACGGACTCGTCCGAAGGTGGAGCTGAGAGCGAGTGACCTGTAGCCAGGGGAGTGGCCTGTGCTGAGGACCAAGTGAAGCCGAAGCGCTGAAGGGCCTGCTGCACCATGTGTGACATAGTCAGTGTTATGGTGTGGCGTGCTCTGTCCCGGGTGATCTGCAAGCCAAGGTCGCTGCGCAGCTCACCCAGGTCTGTGCACGTGTGTCTCTTCTGCAGCTCTGATTTCACAAGGGCGAGAGCCTCGGTGTCAGCAGTGGCAAAGACCAAGTAGTTGACGTACACGAGGATGTAGAATGGCGGCAACGAAGTGTCGGTGCATAGAAACAGCGACGGGTCAGCAGTGGAAGGTGCAAACCCAAGAGCCGCAAGTGTCGTCCTCAGTGTATCGCGCCACTTATGAGGCGCCTGACGGAGACTGTAGAATGGCCGGCGGAGGATCCACTGGGTACCAGGAGGGAACAACCCAGTGAAGCCAGGTGGGCGGTGTAGCCAAATCTCCTCATAAAAACTGCCCTATAAGAAGGCTGTGCTGAAGTCCAGGGAGTGAAGCTCGTAGTCACGCTAAGCGGCAACGTGCAGCAGCACCCAAAGAGTGGTCATCTTCGGGGTGGGGGAGAAGGTCTGGAAGAAGTCAACTCCCTATCGGTGACTGAAGCCTCGTGCAACGTAACGAGCCTTGAAGACAGGCGGAGAACCCGGTGGCTGCTTCACCCTGAAGATCCACATGCCATCAACTACGTTTGCCCCAGGATGGGGAACCGCATCGACGTAAGTGCCTGTGGACTTCGAGGATGCCATCTCTGCGTCCATGGCTGTCTGCCACTGAGAGGAGTACTCACCCGCAATCGCCTCAGCGTAAGAGCACGGGGTTGGGATGTATGGAGAATCCGGGTCTCCCTCACGGGCAAGCAGCATGGCCACGAGATGAGGCATGTCAGAATCCCAACCACTAGACCATTGGGATAAAAGGGCTTGTTAAGTAGCGGGTCAGAGTGCGCCCATAACCCCCCAGGGAAATGCGCCTGTAACCCCCCGTAGGATCAATCGGGCATCCACAGTGCAGATCTACTGACACCCCCCCCCCACATTGGGAGGCCCAGGACTGAGCACAGCGGCAACGGCCTACATGTGCATACACCGGGATTCGAACCCGAGACCACTCTGACACCATGTCAGAATCCCAGTCACTAGACCATTGGGATAGAAGGGCTTGTTAAGTAGCGGGTCAGAGTGCGCCCATAACCCCCCAGGCAAATGCGCCTGTAACCCCCCGTAGGATCAATCGAGAATCCACAGTGCAGATCTACTGACAAGGCACAGCGGCTGCAAGACACTCAAAGTCCTCCTGCCTGTCCTCGAGGAGGTCTGTGCCAAGAGTACACTCACCCTCGACTGATGGAGGACAGACAGACTCAGACTCAGCAAGAAGACTAGCAGCAAAGTCTAGACGACAAACAGCAGCAAAGTCAGACGCGTGACAGTGGGGTGAGCAGCACGAACCAGGTCAGACTTAGGGTCCTGAACATAAGGCAGAGAAGAGGCAGGAGGAGACGGCAGGGGAACACGCTGTTGAACAGAGGAAGGACGAAGTGCCATAGCGTGTGTGCCACGGACAGGAGGCGGACGCTCACGAGGAACACGATCACCAGTGCGACGCGCGAGAACAGGCGAGGCAGGACAAGACGCAGGCTCACAACGCTCTGTACGTGAGTCTGTCTGCTCACTGTAAGGAGAAGGAGCAGGCAGTGGTGCGCCGAGCTGTAACGGGAGGCCATTAGAAGACGGGAGGCTAAGAACCTAGTGAAGCATGGAGCCAGGCGGTGGCGGAGACGACGAGGACGGCGGAGCGAAAAACAGTCGCAGCGGTGCAGTGCCACCAGTACTAGTAGCTCCAGAACTCCCAGCTCCAACGCCTCCAGCAGTAGAACCTCCAGGTCCAACGCCTCCAGCAGCAGCACCTCCAGCTCCAGCGCCTCCAAGAGCTCCAGAACCTCCAGCTCCAACGCCTCCAGCAGCAGCAACTCCAGCTCCAGTGACTCCAGCAGCAGCACCTCCAGCTGCAGCGCCTCCAGCAGCTCCAGAACCTCCAGCTCCAGCGCCACCAATAGTAGCACCCCCAGAACCGGCACCTCTAGCCCCAGGGTCTCTAACACCAGGGTCAACAGCACCAGCTCCAGGGCCTCCAGCCTCAGTACCTGCAGCAGCAGCACCCCCAGAGCCGACACCTCCAGATTCAGGAGCAATTTCAGTCCCGTCAGTTCCAGTACCTCCAGTACGAGCACCTCCAGGACCAGAGACACCAGCACTCCTAGCGCCTCCGCGACAAGAAGCTCCAACAGCACAACTCCTCAAGCGGGTACACAACGCAAGCCACTCCCGTGCCTGCTGTGGTGAGACCGACCCGCGTCGTGAAACGAGACCCAGAGGAACGCCAGCAGACTCAGCACCCCCCGAACCGGCACCCTTTGGCTCAGCACCCCCAGGCTCCGTACTCGTAGGCTCAGCACCCCCAGGCTCCGCACCCCCAAGCACCACACGCGCAGGCTCAGCACCCCCAAGCTCCGCACTCCCCAGCACCTCACGCGCAGGCTCAGCACCCCCAGACGCAAAACCCTTAGGAGCACCTCCCGCAGCAGCACATGAGTCGCTAGTGACCTCTACAGGCTCAGCCAAGGGGGGCGGGTCTACGTGAGACACACCTGAGGGAGCAGGTGCCTGAGGGGGGAGGGGGTCTACCGAAGGGGGACCTGGAGCGAGGAAAAGTGGCGAGGGAGGGAGAGGGGCAGTGCGGTAGGGGAAAGGGATGGTATAAAGGAACCGACTCGTTAAAGGTGAAACTGCCAGCCAGGCGCGTCAGGGACAAAGCCAAGGAAGACACAGGGAATGGTGCGGGAGGAGAGCTTGTTCGCGGACGTATCGCGGACAAGGGTACGAGCACCCCAAACCCGGAAACGCGACGCATCGCCAACCTCCCCCGCCCAACGCAGTGTGGGCGAGGTCTCCGGCAAGGAGACACGGGGCCAGAGGTTGAGCTGCTGCGCGGCGTACCAGACCGCAAACGGCCACAGAAAATGGGGAGCCGCCGCATGGATCAAGGAGGTACGAGCGACCTTTATGACCAAGCCAATGCGGCGCTCAGCAACCCCACTTTGCTGTGGTGAGCCCGGAAGCGTGAACGACTGTTTGATGCCCTCCTCCTGACGGAAGGCCCGCAAGAGGTCGGAGGTGAACTGTGAGGATCTTGTTCAGGAAAGATAAATCTATTGAATGATTCACCTGGGTACAAGGCGAGGCTATATATAGGCTCGACACAAGGCAAGTAACCCAGGTGTTACGCGCATGTTCTGAGGGTCGCGAAGCGTCCCAAACAGAACCTTCCCGAACTCGGTAGAAAGCAATTTGGTGGGAACTGAAAAGGCTTGAGTTCGGTACACGTAACCTGGTTCGGTGCGATAACTATGAAAACATGTAGAAGTGCACCTAACCTAGGAAATCAAGCATATCTATACATGATAAATGAAACCCAAGCTAGTAATAGCATAAGAAAGTCTAGGCAAGCTAGCAAAGCCAGCATAAGCCGTCGTACTCTCACACGTCCCCCCCTCAAAGCTGGGTGGCGTGAGAAACACCCTGCTTGACAAGATAGTCCTTGAGAGCACGACGTGCGTTGCCCATATCAGCTTCTGCAACCCAACTGTCCTTCGATGGGTCATATCCCTTCCAGCGTATTAGGAACTCGAGCGTGTTGCCACGTCTGCGTCGATGAGCGAGCGCTCGTTCCACCTCGTACTCTGGTTCATCCTGTACAAGAACAGGTGGTGGTGGTGGTGGTAGCTGGCGTCCCTGGAACTGTTGGTTGGGGTCCTTGTAGGGCTTCAATAGCTGAACATGGAAAGCGTTGTGAAGCTTCCACAAAGTAGGTAAACGCAAGCGAAATGTTACCGGTGTCACCTGTGCCTCAACGCGAAAAGGACCACAGAAGCGAGGCCGGAGCTTGGACGGAAGGTGAGATAAGTCCAAGTTGCGTGTGTTAAGAAGCACCTGATCTCCGACTGCAAATGAGTGATCTCGACGCTGGCGATCGGCATACTGCTTCTGGGAGTTCTGCAACGTGGAAAGACGTCCCTGAGTCTTATCCCATAGGTGCTGCATGGTGGTGACGAAGTCGTGTGCGGCTTGGACGTGTGCCGGTGTGGTTGGCTGCAGTGGTGTAAGTGGTTCCCGCACAGGAAGAAAGGAGATTTCCCTGTGGCCATATGTGACGCGTTATTGTAAGCAAACTCAAGTGTCGGTAACTGTGAATCCCAGTGGCTGACGTCGTCTTTGCTAGCGGTGCGCAAGAACTGTTCAACCACCTGATCGAGTCACTCTGTTTGTCCGTCAGTCTGGGGGTGGTATTGTGAAGACATCGCAAGCTTCGTCCCCAACAATCCCATGAGTTCCCTCCAGAACTTACTTGTGAACTTAGGGTCTCTATCTGAGATGAGTGTAGCGGGAATGCCGTGGATGGCGATAATGCGGTTGAAGAAGAGGCGAGCAGTTGCTTCATCTGTAGCCGTGGTGTTGGTCGGGATGAAGTTACCCATTTTGGAGAACTTGTTGATCACCACGAGTATAGAGTCACGCCCTTGTGAGGTTGAAGGAAGTCTTGTGATGAAGTCGAGGCTAACGACCTGCCGTGGCTGCTCTCGTACGGGTAGAGGCTGAAGTAACCCTGCTTTTTTCTGCTTGCTACTCTTCATCCGATGGCCGTGTCACATGAGGCGACGAACTGCTGCACGTCTACTGCAATCCTGGGCCACTAGTAATACTTCGCTATCCCTGCTAACGTCTTGTTGCTCCCAAAATGTCCCGCGTACTGTACGTCGTGAAACTCCTCCAGTGGAATCTGACGGAGCGGGGCATAGTTTGGTACCCAAATCTTTCCTGATCCCTTTCTTATAGCTAAGTCCTTCTCCCACTGTAACAGCTTCTGTTTCTCTGCCGTAGTAATCTCTGCGTCCACGGAGTACCCATGTTGGAATAGACCCTTCAGTAGAGGGTTTTTCCCGTCGAGCTGGATGCCTGCTACATGTCTGGGGCGGCTCAACGCGTCTGCTTTGTTGTGTAGCCCGGGCTTGTAGACGATTTTGTAGTGGAAGTGGGTCTCCAAGAAGTCCAACCACCGCACCTGTCGTTGTGAGAGCGTCAGCTGCGACTTCAGGTATTTGAGGCTGCAGTGGTCAGTGTAAACTGTAGTTTTGGCTCCCTCTAGGTAACACCTCAACGCTTTGAAGGCTGTGAACATCACTAAAGCTTCCTTGTCATTGATTGGGTAATTCAATTCTGCTCCGTGTAGCTTCTTACTGAGGTAGGCGATGGGCTGCAAACTGCGTCCGTGATGCTGCATTAGTACTACTCTGACTGCTTGGTCACTAGCATCTGCTTCCACCACATAGTCTATGTCTGGATCCGGTAGGATGAGTACTGGCGCTGTAGTCAGTGCTGCCTGTAGCTGCTCCATGGCTTGCTATTGAGGAGTATCTTATTTGTAGGGTGTATCCTTTTTTTGTGGGCCGGTTAGTGGTGCTGATGTCTTAGTGTACTGTGGCATGAACATGTTGTAGTAGTTGGCGAAGCCTAGGAACTACTGCAACTCCTTCATGTTCTCAGGAACATTCCCTGTATCCGTCCAGCTTTGCAGCTCCACTAGTTTCCCGTTGTTGTAGATGCACGCTTTCCGGTTAACCCAGTCGATCTCGGGGTTGAACCGCTTCAGAAAATCACGCCCCAAGATGAAATATAATCCCTTTATGTTCGTGATCGGCAACGTCGGCTTCCACCTCAACGAACCTATCTGCAGCTGCAGTGTTGACTCGCCGTGGATGGGAAGCTTCGTACCGTCCACCATCGTTGCTGTAAACTAGGTCTCTTCTGGGGATTCTCCAATTTTCTCCAACGTCCCGCAGTCGCACACCGAGTGGGACGCACCACTGTCCACCAGGGCTTGAAGGCGATGCCTGTTGCAGATCACCTCGAGTACTAGGGGTTGCTGCTGCTCTGAGTAGCCGTAGATGGTATCGCTTATAGGATCATAGGTTATGTCGAATATGTCATCCCTAGGTCCTGCGCTCGAAGATGCAGCTTCAATATCAGTTTTAAATTTAGTTGGGTGAGAAGGATTTATCCGAGGCCGATTCAACTTCTCTTGGGACTAGAACCTTCCCCTAAGCCTTTGCAGCGGTGTAGGCTTGATCTGTGGGGAACATGGAGCCTTTAAACAGTGCTGCTGGGAAAGAATATCAACTCCTTTGAATGCTCAACCCGTATTAATGCTCTGGAGTAGGGTCCCCATATTACCCTATACCGGTTTAATTTCTGACTCTCCCTTAATAAAGGCTTAAAACCCACGAGAAGTAACATTCTTACTTGTCGGGGTGTACGGCTGGAGTTTCCCAGTCGGTGCAGGGTCTTGTTTCGCGGATCCTCCTTTAGTCTCGACGATTTCCCTTGGTGCGGGCTGGTCGTGACGTTTTACGCCATAATATTCTTTTTTTTTTTTTCGCCCTCTCCGAAGTTGCCACATTGTTCGTTTTCTGCTTTGGGGGTGCCGCACTGTTCTTGTCTCTTAGCTCCACACGCCTTCTCTTCATTTTCCAACACGCCAAGATATGATGTCCTATAGCGCCGCAAAATTTGTACGTCTCATTTTTTGCTAGCCGCTGCTCCACATTACCCTCGTCCTTCTCCATCGGGTCGGCAGTCGTGGTGGTGCCAATCGCCCCATGCCACTAGTTGGCTTGTTGTGTCGTGTTCCGTAGTAGCTACTATTCAACATGTCGAACAGCTCGATCAGTGCTGCCCGAAACTGCGCCCACGTCCCTTCGCCTTCGACTATGCTGTTGTTAATCCACTATAGAGCTGGGCCTTGTAACAGTGTCGCTGCGAGCCGTATGCGCATTGTCAGAATCCCAACCACTAGACCATTGGGGTAAAAGGGCTTGTTTCAGTAGCGGGTCAGTGCGCCCATAACCCCCCAGGCAAACGCGCCTGTAACCCCCCTAGGATCGATCGGGGATCTCACAGTGTAGCTCTACTGACACCCCCCCCACACTGGGAGGCCCAGGAATAAGCACAACGGCACCGGCCTACATGTGCATACACCGGGAATCGAACCCGAGACCGCTCTGATACCATGTCAGAATCCCAACCTCTAGACCATTGGGATAAAAGGGCTTGTTTCAGTAGCGGGTCAGTGCGCCCATAACCCCCCAGGCAAAGGCGCCTGTAACCCCCCCTAGGATCGATCGGGGATCTCACAGTGTAGCTCTACTGACACGCATTGCGTCTTGGTTGAGGGTCGTACATCCAACGGCTTCGAAGAACTTTTCTAGTACAGCAACAAATCGACGGACGTCGCTCCCTTTCGCGCTAGGATCGAACGTCTCTGGTTGCCTCGGCTTCACTGCTTTGAGATTAACTCTAGCTGCTGCCGTTGTCGCAGGTAGAATTGTCGGTGTCGCCGCTGCTGCTGCTCCTGTCGCTGCTGCATTCGCTGCTGCTGTGGCGGTTGCCGGCTGGTTAGCAAGGATTTTCTTGAGTCGTGGGAGCGCCGCATGTATCTGCTTATGCTCGGCACGTAACTCCGCGATGTTCTGTACTGAAATATCTCATTTCCCCTCCATTCGGCGAATTACAGGAAGATGCGCGACAAAAATATTCGAATTCTAGGTGCTGGTCGACTTACTGCGAGTCGAGGTGACTGTAGAATCGACGAGCGCGAATTCTGTAGATCGCGTTAATCTCCCTTTTTTGAAATTCGCGTTCGATTTTGGTCGTTGAGCAAAATTTCGATCCGACGCTCCAAATTCAAACGTTTTTGGGCGAAATTCTCTGGACCGTTGAGATGAAACTCGATCGAACGACCGAAACTCCAACCTTTTCACCAGTAAATCTGAGGAGGTTCGAAAACCAAATCGAGGGGGACTTAGGACGCGTTGAAAGTGCAAATATCGCGAGATCGCGAGCATAAATCGAGCCCCACAATCGAGTGGGCAGATCGATTGGCAAAACATGAAGACCGATACGTCGTAACGATCGCATCTGAGCTTTGTGATGGATGTTCCAGGGCCAAGATTACTGCCCTGCATGCGATTCACACCCAAAACATATACGTCGTCCATACCCACCTGCGACACTTGCAGCCAAAAGGGCAATCACCCTGACGATGTGATGTTCACAGATTTAGCCAAATGTGGACAATTTGGGCGACAGTGATTCCTGGCTCTGCGAAATTTCGGAAAGTCGTAGGCATCAGAATCAATCGCGCCAGGTAGGCTCGGTTCAAGAGCATCAATGACGCTTTGATGCCTCTCACTTATCTCCCTCGATCAGTGATCAGTCGCATTCACACACTGTGCACAAATTTTGGCAAAAAACCGCACTGTAGCAAGGTTACAGATCCGCACATCGATTGCCACCTACGATCGATCGTCTACTTTCAACGCGTCCTTCGAAAAATTGCGCGGAACTGGTTTTACATACCCGTATCGGCGCTTTCGTCGTTGCCCCCGCGGTTTTGAAAGGCTGGAACAAAGCGGTTGAAGACCTCGCGTGTAAACATACTCTGATTACCAAGTGTGAGGATCTGGTTCAGGAAAGATATATCTATTGAATGGTTCACCTCGGTACAAGGCGAGACTATAGGCTCGACACAACGCAAGTAACTAAGGTGTTACGCAACTGTTATGAGGGTCGCGAAGCGTCCCGAACAGAACCTTCCCGAACTCAGTAGAAAGCAATTCGATGGGAAGCGAAAAGGCTTGAGTTTGGTACACGTAACCTGGTTCGGTACTATTGTCAAATTATAATGTTGTCTAGGCTTTAGTGGGGTAGCCCATATGGGGTACACATTTCTAGGGTTGCATATTTGTATCACTTTCATTCCATAGTCATTTCATTCTCGTTCTAATTTCCTCATGGTATCGAGCAGGTTCCCCCGTGGGAACTGTGCCTAGGGCCCACCACATCGAGTTTTTTTTTTCCTGCCCGAAGCGCGCTTAGCCCGAGTCGCGCTCCGAGCTCTCACTTCGTCGAGCCGCCTTAGCGGCCCCAACGCCCTAGTGGCCCCGCAGCGCGTCGATTTGGCCCCGCCGCCCTTCGCTGCGGCCCCGCCGCCCTTCGCTGCGGCCCCGCCGCCCTTCGCTGCGGCTCCGCCGCCCTTCGCTGCGGCCTCGCCGCCCTTCGCTTCGGCTCCGCCGCCCCTCGCTGCGGCCTCGCAGCCCTTCATTGCGGCCCCACCGCCCTTCACTGCAGCCCCGCCGCCCGTCTCAGCGGCCCCGCCGCCCTTTGTTGCGGCCCCGCTGCCTCTCTCGCTGCAGCCCCGCCGCCCTTCTCAGCGGCCCCGCCGCCCTTAGCTGCGGCCCCGCCGCCTGTCTCAGCGGCCCCGCCGCCCTTCGCTGCGGCCCCGCCGCCCTTCACTGCGGCCCCGCCGCCTCTCTCGCTGCGGCCCCGCCGCCCTTCTCTGCTGCCCCGCCGCCTCTCTCACTGCGGCCCCGCCGCCCTTCTCAGCGGCCCCACCGCCCTTCACGGCGGCCCCGCCGCCCTTCACTCCGGCCCCGCCGCCCCTCCCACTGCGGCCCCGCCACCTACCTCGCGGCCCAGCCGCCCAACCAGCGGCCCTACCGCCCTACACCGCCTGAGCCGCCCGAGCCGCCCGAGCGGCCCGAGCCGCCAGAGCCGCTGAGGAGCCGAGCCGCCCAAGCCGCCCGAGCCGCCCGACCTACCCGAGCCACCCGAGCCGCCTGAGCCGCTGAGGAGCCGAGCCGCCCGAGCCGCCTGATCCGCCCAAGCCGCCCGAGCCGCCCGAGCCGCCTGAGGAGCCGAGCCGCTGGTGCCGCAAGCCGCAGTTGCTGCTGAGCCGTCCGAGCAGCCGTACTGCCGTGTTGGTGTGCTACTGAGCTGCCCGAACCGCCCTGTCTGGTGAGGGCAGCGCTTCTGTCACTGCACTGCCCCTGTCCTACAGCTGGTACTGCTATTCTACTGTTGTCATGGCTACCCCTAGTGTCCTCGCGTTTGACGCTGAGGGTCGAGCCATTGACTTTGAGGTCTGGGTCGACGACCTGCAGCTGTTCTTACAGTGCGATAGGGCAGACGGTCTCTCACTCTTTGACCTCACCTCTGGCGCCTCTCCTGCCCCTGCTGCTGATGCTGACCCCACTGTTCGCTCCCAGTGGGCCACGCGCGATGCTGCTGCACGTCTTGCTGTGCGTCGCCACCTGCCTACCACTGAGCGCGCGCACTTTAGTAAGTACAAGAGTGCTCAGACCTTGTACGACGCTGTAGTTGCGCGCTACTCGTCCCCTGCAACTGCTGCACTGAGCCGCCTCATGCTACCGTACCTCTTCCCTGGCCTTGCTGCCTTTCCAATAGTTGCTGACCTCATTACGCACCTCCGCACTAGTGATACTCGCTACCGCGCCGCGCTTCCTGCTGAGTTCTGTGCCAAGAACCCCCCCCCATGTACATCACTCTCTATTATATAGTCACCCGCCTCCCTGACTCCCTTCGTGTAGTCAGGGACCACTTCCTCTCGGTCTGTCCCACCACTCTCACTGTTGACCTCTTAGAGAAGGCCCTCCTAGCATCAGAGAAGAGCATAGTCGCTGTAGGAGCCTCTCGTGCTGACCCTTGTACCCCCATCTTTGAGGGGTGTTCTCCTTCCCCCCTTTTGCCCTCTGTCGCCTCTGCTGCTGCGGCCGACCTACTTGGTCTTGAGTCGGTCGGTGCGGCGTCTGCCCCTAGCGGGAGACGCTGCTCTGGCAAGGGCAAGGGGGGCAAGGGCGCGGGTGGAGCTAGCGGGGGCGGTGGAGGTGGCGGTGGAGGCGGCGGAGGGAGTGGGGGTGGCAGTGGGAGTGGTGGCGGGGGTGGAGGAGTCGGTGGCAGCAATGGAGGCGGAGGCGGCGGCGGTGCTAGCGGAGGCGGCGGTGGTGGCGGAGGTGGAGGAGGCGGTGGTGGAGGAGGTGGAGGTGGTCGGGGTGGCGCTTCGCAGCAGAGCAGCCCTAGTGGTGGTCAGCGCCAGCAGCAGCAGTAGCAGCAGCAGCAGCAGCAGCGTTCTCGGGACATTCCCCCCCCTCAGCAGCTCCGTGAGTAGTACGCTGCGCGTCAGCATGGTGGGGGTTTTGGTCCGTGCACCTACGTCCTTCGCTCCGGCGACCGCGCGGGTGAGCAGTTTGGGGGTGCCCACCCCACCCAGCGCTGCTTTGGCGGCCTGACGGACGCTTGGCGTCAGCAGTTCCCGGAGGCCAGTGAGATCCCCCGCTGGGGAGAGCTTTCTAGGGCAGGCGTAGCTATGTATGATCTTGACTTTGATGCTATCCTTGCTGCCATGTATGCTGTGAATATTAGTGATGAGGGTGACTGTAACCGGTGTTTCCCGCCCGGCCCGGGCATTGGTACTGCTGCTCTAGGTGCTAGTGAGGGTGCTGCTCTAGGTGCCTGTGCGTTTGCGCCCTCAGGTGCTGGTGAGTCTGCGCTCTCAGGTACCACGTCGCCTTCGGCCTCCCTCACCTTCACACTTGACTCAGGGGCTTCTCGCTCCTTCTTTCGAGACCGCACCACACTCACGCCGCTTGGTCAACCGGTTGCAGTCTCCCTGGCAGACCCCTCAAGGGGTCCTATCCTCTCTCACTTCTCCACTGTCCTCCCGTGTCCGGCTGCCCCCTCTGGCACCTTGTCTGGTCTTTACCTCCCCTCGTTCTCTACGAACTTGGTGAGTGGTGCTGGCCTGCAGGATGCGGGGGTTCACCAGTTTACTCTTGCGAGTCAGTGGGTGACCCACTGCTCGTACGCTCGCACAGGCCGGCACCTGGCCACATTTACGCGTCCGCCGGGGTCGAGCCTCTACACCCTGACCACTGGGTCTCCTCCTGTCCCTGCATCTAGCCACGCAGCTGCGTCGGGTCAGGTGTTTGCTGCAGCGTCCAGGTCTGGTCCTGAGTCTGCCCCTTGCTCGTGTCACTTCCTGTCTCACGAGACTATCCTGTGGCACCACCGTCTTGGTCACCCCTCCCTGCCTCGTCTCCGAGGCATAGCTTCCCGTGTCCTTGTCTCTGGTCTCCCCCGGTCCTTCCCTCCCCTTATTCCAGGGCCTGGACCTTCCTGTGTTCCCTATGTCGAGGGGCGGCTGCGGGCTGCCCCTCACTCCTCTCAGTTTCCCCTGACAGAGGCCCCGCTGCAGACGCTTCACATGGACGTGTGGGGCCCGGCCCGCGTCCGTGGACAGGGTCACGAGCGCTACTTCCTGCTGGTGGTTGACGACTACTTGCGTTACACCACAGTCTCCCCCTTGCGCAGCAAGGGTGATGTCACTGAGGTGTTGATCAATTGGATCCGCGCAGGTCGTCTTCAGCTCAGGAGGAGCTTCGGCTCGGACTTTCCTGTTCTGCGTCTGCACTCTGACCGAGGCGGAGAGTTCTCCTCTGGCCTTCTGCGAGCCTGGTGTCGTGCGCGAGGCATCCGCCAGACCTTTACGCTATCGGACTCTCCACAGCAAAATGGGATTGCTGAGCGCCGCATTGGCATGGTCATGGACGTCGCTCGTACGTCCATGATGCATGCGGCTGCCCCCCATTTTCTGTGGCCGTTTCCGGTTCGGTACGCGGCGCATCAGATCAACCTTCACCCCAGGGTCTCCATGCCGGAGACCTCCCAAGCTCTGCTGTGGACGGGGAAGGTAGGCGATGCGTCTGCGTTCCGTGTGTGGGGATCTTGAGCGTTTGTCCGCGACTTGTCTGCTGACAAGCTGTCCCCTCGTGCTCCTCCTTGTGTCTTCCTTGGCTTCCCCCCTGACGCACCAGGGTGGCAGTTCTACCACCCCTCCTCTCGTCGTGTTCTGTCCTCCCAGGACGTCACGTTTGACGAGTCAGTCCCCTACTACCGTCTCTTCCCCTACCGCACTCCTTCCCTCCCCCCGCCGCCGCACTTCCTTGTGCCACGTCCCCCCCAGGTAGACCCCCTCCCCCCTCAGGGTCCTGTTCCTTTAGGTGTGTCCTAGGTAGACGCAGTCGAGCCGGTCGAGGTTGTTGGTGACTCTGGTATTGCTGGGGGTGTTGACTCTGGGGGTGCTGCGCGAGTGGGTGCTGAGCCAGGGGGTACTGAGCTTGGGGGTGCTACGACTGGGGGTGCTGAGCCTGGGGGTCCTTTGCCTGGGGGTGCTGCGTCTGGAGCTGCTGAGCCTGGGGGTACTGAGTCTGGAGTTGCTGAGCTTGGGGGTGCGGAGCCCGCGGCCGCTAGACCTGCTCGTGTGGCGTCTGGCGGTGCTGGGCCTGGTGGTTCTCCAGGTGCTTCGTCTTGGGGGGAGCCACTCTCTCAACAGGAGCTGCGCGAGTGGTTTGCCCGGCGCTGGAGGCGTACTGCAGGAGCTGGTGCTTCTTCGGCTGCTGAGGGTGCTAGTGCCGCCGGTCTCGGAGGTGCTAACCCTGGGAGTGTTGGAGCTGCTGGGCCTGCGAGTGCGATTGGAGTCGGAGCTGCTGAGGGTGCTGGCGCTGAGGCTACTGCTGTCAGTCCTAGCGGCGGTCCTGCTGCGGGTGCTGCTGGTGCTGCTAGAGGTACTAGAGCTGGAGGTGCTGTTGGCGCTGGTGCTGCCACTGGGGGTGCTTGTGCTGTCCCTGCTGTATCTGAAGTCGTCGCGCAGCCTGGGCCGTACTTTGTTCCGCTCCTTCAGCAGGCTCTTGGTCTTCCTCCTCCCTTAGAGTGTCCACCGCCTGTCCAGTCACAGTCACAGTTACCGCCGGCCTCCCCACTGCCTGCTCCTTCTCCCTACACTTGTCCTACTGGAGGTCTTGCTGAGCGTCGTGAGCCTGCGTCTCGTCTTGCGTCCTCCTGTTTTTGCTGCTCGCGCTAGTGGTCGCGGTTCGCGTCAGCGTCCTCCTCCTGTCCCTGGCATGCACCGGATGTCTCTGCGTCCGTCCACTGCTCGTCTGCGTGCCCCTTTGCCTTCTCCTCCTGAGTCCTCTCTTCCTGCCCTTGCCGACCCGGAGTCGGACTCTCTTCGTGCTGCCAGTCCTACTGTCACGCGTCTCCTTGCTACTGTCGTCACTTACCCCTCTTTTAAGTCCACTGCTGCGTCTGCTCTTGTTGCTGAGCTTGTCGACTTTGCTGCTCGCTGTCGTCTAGACTACGCTGCTAGTCTCGTTGCTGAGTCTGCGTTTGTCTGTCATCCGTCCGTCGGGGGTGAGTGTGCTCTTGGCACGGACGTCCTTGAGGACAAGTAGGAGGAGTTCCAGTGTCTGACTGTTGCTTCACCTCATCTCGTGTCCGTACTGCTTACCCCTTAGGGAGACCCAGATGCACTTGACATCCCGACTCCGCGCTCTTACGCGGAGGCCGTAGAGGGTCCCTACTCCTCTCAGTGGCAGGCAACTATGGATGCAGATATGGCTTCCTGGAAGTCCACAGGTACCTACGTTGACACGGTTCCCCCACGTGGGGCGAACATCGTCAGTGGCATGTGGATCTTCAAGGTGAAGCGGCCGCCGCGCTCTCCGCCTGTCTACAAGGCCCGGTACGTGGCTCGTGGCTTCAGTCAGCAGCAGGGAGTTGACTACTTTCAGACCTTCTCTCCCACCCCGAAGATGACCACTCTTTGGGTGCTGCTACACATAGCCGCTCAGCGTGACTACGAGCTTCACTCCCTTGACTTCAGCACTGCTTTCCTGGAGGGCAGCCTGCACAAGGAGATCTGGCTGCGCCGTCCACCTGGCTTCACGGGGACTTTCCCTCCTGCAAGTGGTCACAAGACCAGTTCACATGCAGGTTTATAATAGAGCAAAAGGTACAATGATCACAACCTAACAAGAGTAAACATGCAGGTATATATATAGATATCAAAGTACAAACAGACTCAAGAAGTAAGCAAGTGAGGTCCAGTAGGCACAAGGCCTAGAAGAGTGCAAAAGCGCTGATGGTCACAAGGCTGAATCGCCTTGGTGAACACATCAGCAGTGTTGGCCTCAGAGGCCACGTAACGCAGGTGAAGCTGACGATGCTGTTGCAGCTCTCAAGCAAGGAAATAACGCAGAGCAATGTGCTTCGTTCTGTGCTCCAGTCTGTGCTCCTTAAAAAAGGCAACGGCTGCCTTGTTGTTGACGTACAGCACTGGAGGAGAACGAGGCTGCTCTCCAAGGTCGGTCAGCAAGTAGGTGAGCCAGCGTAGCTCCTGGGCTGCCATGGCTGTGGCGCAGATCTCAGCCCTACAACTGGAGCTGAGAACAAAAGAAGAGCGAGTAGAACGCCAAGAAACAGAACCAGAGCCAAGACTGAAGGAGTAACCCTGAGACGACCGCTGAGTAGCCTGGTCGTCTGCCCAAGAAGCGTCTGAGTGTTCAGTGAGAACAACTGGGACTCGCCCTCCAAGCACTAGCCCCATGCCCGACGTACTGCACAAGTAGCGCAACACCCTCTTAGCTGCATCCATGTGCTCCTTACGGTGACGGCCGGGAGCGACATAGCGTGCAAGAATGCTAAGAGGGTATGCAAGGTCTGGTCGAGTGCAGGTCATCAGGTACATGAGGCAACCCACAAGCTCTGTATACGGGCCACTCGGCTCTACGGACTCATCCGAAGGCAGAGCTGAGAGCGAGTGAGCGGTAGGCAGAGGAGTGGGCTGAGGTGAGGAGTACGTGAAGCGGAAGCGCTGAAGGACCTGCTGCACCATGTGTGACAGAGTCAAGGTGATTGTGCGGCGTGCTCTGTCCCGGGTGATCCGCAAGCCAAGATAGCTTGTCAGTTCACCCCGGTCTCTGCACGTGTGTCTCTTTTGCAGCTCGCACTTCACGTGGGCAAGTGCGATAGTGTCAGTAGTAGCAAAGACCAAGTCCTCGACGTACACAAGGACGTAGAACGGTGGCAGTGAGATGTCAGTGCGTAGAAACAGCGACGGGTCGGCAGTAGAAGGCGCGAACCCAAGAGCCGCAAGCGTAGTCCTCAGTGTGTCGTGCCACTCACGGGGCGCCTGGCGGAGACCGTAGACTGGCCGTCGGAGGCTCCACTGGGTACCAGGAGGGAACGACCCAGTGAAGCCAGGTGGACGGCGTCGCCAGATCTCCTCGTGCAGGCTGCCCTACACGAAAGCAGTGCTGAAGTCAAGCAAGTGGAGCTCGTAGTCACGCTGAGCGGCGACGTGCAGTAGAACCTGAAGAGTGGTCATCTTCGGGGTCGGGGAGAAGGTCTGGAAGAAGTGAACTCCCTCTCGCTGACTGAAGCCTCGTGCAACGTAACGTGCCTTGAAGACAGGCGGAGAGCCCGGCGGCCGCTTCACCCTGAAAATCCACATGCCACTGACGAAGTTCGCCCCAGCTGGGGGAACCTCGTCGACGTAGGTGCCTGTGGACTTCCAAGAAGTCATCTCTGTGTCCATGGTTGACTGCCACTGAGAGGAGTAGGGACAGGCCATCGCCTCTGCGTAAGAGCGTGGGGTCGGGATGTTTGGTGCATCCGGGTCTCCCTCAGGGGCAACAAGCATGGACACGAGATGGGGCAAAGCGGCAGCAAAGCACTCAAACTCTTCTTGCCTGTCCTCAAGGACGTCAGTGCCAAGAGCACACTCACCCTCGACGGACGGAGGACAAACAGACTCAGACTCAGCAACTAGGCTAGCAGCGTAGTCTAGACGACAGCGAGCAGCAAAGTCGACAAGCTCAGCAACTAAGGCAGACGCAGCAGCATACTCAAAGGAAGGGTCAGTGACAATAGTAGCCAGGAGACGTGTGACAGTAGGACTGGTAGCACGAAGAGAGTCTGACCTAGGGTCAGCAAGAGCAGGAAGAGAGGAAGCAGGAGGAGATGGCAGTGGGACACGCTGTGGAGCAGTGGACGGACAAAGCGCCATCTGGTGAGTGCCTGGGACAGCACGAAGACGCTGACGCTGGACTCGACTACTAGAGAGAGCAGTGCGGACAGGCAACTCAGGACAAGACTTAGGCAACGCAGGACGAGACACAGGCTCATGCCGCTCAGTAAGACCTCCAGTCAGACCAGTGTAAGGAGCAGGACCAGGGAGAGAGGAGGCAGACGGTAGCTGCGACTGCAGCTGGACAGGCGGAGGACACTCTAAGGAGGGAGGAAAAGGAGGAGGAAATTGACCAAGAACCTGCTGAAGGAGCAGAACAAAGTACGGCCGAGACCGAGCAGCGACACCAGAGCCAGCAGGGACACCCGCACCAGGGTCTGCAGCACCAGCAGCAGCTCCAGCGCCCACGTCCTTAGCACCAACGGCAGCTCCAACGCCCGGGTCCTTAGCACCAGTAGCAGCTCCAACGCCTGGGTCCGCAGCACTAGCGGCAGCTCCAACGCCTGGGTCCTCAGCACCAGCAGCAGCTCCAACGCCCGGGTCCTCAGCACCAGCAACAGCTCCAACGCGTGGGTCCTCAGCACTAGCAGCGGCTCCAACGCCCGGGTCCTCAGCACCAGCAGCGGCTCCAACGCCCGGGTCCTCAGCACCAGCAGCAGCTCCAACGCCCGGGTCCTCAGCACCAGCAGCAGCTCCAACGCCCGGGTCTTCAGCACCAGCAGCGGCTCCAACGCCCGGGTCCTCAGCACCAGCAGCGGCTCCAACGCCCGGGTCCTCAGCACCAGCAGCAGCTCCAACGCCCGGGTCCTCAGCACAAGCAGCGGGGTCCAACAGCAGCGGGGTCCGTAACACGAGGCACGCCACTCCGAAGAGTGCAGCGCCGCTCGTACCACTCACGGATCCGCTCGCGGGAGGGGAGCTCCCGAACGCGAGAAGAAGCACTAGCACCAGTCCTAGTAGTATGTCCGGCTCGAGCGGTACCTCTTCGGAGGCTGCAGTACTCTAAGTACCACGCACGCAGCTGCTCCGAGGAGAGGGCTCCTCCATGTGCAGGACTCCCAGGCCTAGTACCTCCAGACTCAGAACCCCAAGACTCCGGACTCCGCAGCTCAGCACCACGAGGCTCCACACCCCCAAGCTCAGCACCCTTAAGCTCCACACCCTCAGGCTCCACACCCCCATGCTCCACACCCCCAGGCTCCACGCCCGCAGGCTCAGCACCCCTAGGCTCAGCACCCCCAGGCTCAGCACCCCCAGCAGGACGAGAGTCGACAGCTACCTCAACAGGCTCAACCGGGTCTACTTGAGACACACGTGAGGGAGCGGCACCCTGAGAGGGGGGGGGGTCTGCAACAGCAGCACCTGGCGCGAGGAAGAGAGGCGGGGGGGGGAGCGGGGCAGTGCGGTAGGGGAAGAGGCGGTAGTAGGGGACGGACTCGTCAAAAGTGACGTCCTGGCAGGGCAAGACTCGGCGCGAGGTGGCGTGGTAGAACAGCCAACCAGACGCGTCCGGGACAAAGCGAGGAAGACGCAGGGAACAGCACGGGAGGAGAGCTTGTCCGCAGATGAATCGCGGACAAAAGCTCGAGACCCCCAGACGCGGAAACGCGACGCATCGCCAACCTCCCCCGTCCACAGCAGCGTGGGCGAGGTCTCCGGCAAGGAGACACGGGGCCTCCATGACGAGGCCAATGCGGTGCTCCGCAATCCCATTCTGCTGTGGAGAGGCCGGAAGCGTGAACAACTGCTCAATGCCATGCTCAGCACGGTAGGCTGCCAAGAGGTCGGAGGAGAACTCACCACCTCGGTCAGAGTGCAAGCGCAGGACAGGAAAGTCGGAGTGAAAACGCTCGCTGAGCTGGAGACGGGCTCTGCGGATCCAAGGGATCAAGACATCACGGACCTCACCCTTGGTGCGCAAGGGGAAGACCGAATTGTAGCGCGAGTAGTCGTCAACAACTATCAGGAAGTACCTCTCCTGACCCTGACCACGGAAGCGGGCTGGGCCCCACACGTCCATGTGGAGTGTCTGCAAGGGAGCAGTCGTCGGGGGGAACGAGGAGGAGTGAGGAGCGGCGCGCTGCCGTCCCTCGACACAGGGGAGACAGGTAGGAGCAGACGAGGGTGGGAGGGCAGGAAGGACCCTGGGCAGGCCAGAGACAAGGTAGCGGGAGTGCATGGCACGAAGCCGCTGCACAGACGGGTGGCCAAGGCGGTGGTGTCAGAGAAAAATGTCTCGTGTGCCAAAGAGCGACACGAGCAGGGGGCGGACAGCTGATCTGACGCAGACGCGGACACAGTCGCAGCAACATGAGGGGACTCAGTAGTCAGTGTGTACAGGTCCGACCCCGGCTGCCGAGTGAAGGTAGCCAAGTGACGGCCCGTACGAGCACACGTACAGTGTGTCACGCGCTCGTAGGCAGGGGTGAACTGGTGAACACCCCCGTCCTCGAGTGCACATCCTGCCACCAAGTTTGTAGAGAACGAGGGGAGGTGGAGACCTGACAGTGTGCCCGACGGGACCGCAGGGCAGGGAAGGACAGTGGAAGAGGTCGCAATGACCGGACCCCCAGAGGGGTCAGCAAGGGAGACAGCCATTGGCCGAGCAAGCGGCTCAAGGGCAGTGCGGTCACGAAACAAGCAGCGAGAAGCACCTGAGTCCAGTGTGAAGGTGTGTAGTGCGGCAGTCGACGCAGTACCAAGGGGGGGAGACACACGAGCACCTAGAGCAGCAGCCTCACCAGCACCTGGGGTAGCCGACACGCGAGTACCTGGAGCGGCAGACACACTGGCCCTAATGCCCGGGTCGGGCGGCACATACTAGTACTCAGCACCCTCTCCATTAGTAGACATCACATACATGGCAGATAGAATAGCATCAAAGTCTAGAGCATAGATATCAATCCCCTTCTTCAGGAGATCAAGCCAGCGGGGCAGCTCAGTGGCCTGAGGAAACTGAACACGCCAAGCGTCGTCGAGACGAGAGAAGCAGCGCTGTGTGGCGTGCGGTCGTCCACACTGCTGACCAGTGCGGTCGCCAGTGCGAATGACGTATGTGCAGCTAAGACCACCCCCACCCCCCTGCTGAGAGTACCACTCACGGACCTCCTGGGGCGAGGGAGTGTGCTACTGGCCCTGGCCACCGCCAGTGCCTCCACGTCCACCACCACCGCTGCCACCTCCTCGACCACCCCAACCCCTACCGCTGCCTCGTCCACCGCCACCCCAATCGCCGCCTCCACTCCTGCCACCTCCCCCGTCGCTGCTGCCACCACCCCCAACGCTACCACTCGCCCCTCCAGCCGAGCCACCACCCCCACTGCCTCAACCGCCCCCACCGCCGCCTACCCCGCCGTCACCGCCATCACCCTTGCCCCCTTTGCCCTTGCCGCTGTGGCGTCCACTCGAGGTAGACGCAACGCCGACCTTCTCAGTACCAAGAAGGTTGACAGCAGCAGCAGAGGCGACAAAGGGAAGAAGGGGGGAAGGAGAACACCCCTCAAAGAACGGGGTACGGGGGTCGCCACGAGAGGCACCTACAGCGACTATGCTAGTCTCAGCTGCAAGTAGCTCCTTCTTGAGGAGGGCAATGGTGAGCTCAGTGGGGCAGCGAGCTAGGAAGTGGTCCCTGACAGCACGCAGTGTGTCAAGGAGGCGGGTGACTAGGTGGTAGAGAGTGAGCCAGAGTGGAGGGGGGTGCGTGGCAAGGAACTCAGCAGGCATGGCGGCACAGAAGCGGGCGTCACTAGTACGGAGGTGCGTGATGAGGTCAGCGACTGTGTCAAAGGAGGCCCGGTCGGGAAACAGGTAGGGGAGGGAGAGACGGCCTAGTGCGGCTGAGGCAGGTGAGGAGTAGCGAGCAACTACCGCTGTGTACAGTGCCTGTGAAGTCTTGTGCTGACCAAAGTGCTCACGTTCGTCTATCGGCTGGGGGTTGCGAATGGCGAAGCGAGCGTGGGCATCACGAGTGTGCCACTGTGAGCGAGCAGTGCTGTCAGCAGTAGCAGCAGGGGCAGTGACATGTCCTAGGGCGTGATCGTTCGGTGAGATGTCATCCTTGGCTGTGAGCTGTAGGTAGAGATGCAGGTCATCAAGCCAGGTGTCAAACTTCACAGGGCGGCCCTCAGCATCGAACACGAGAACCTGTGGGCTAGCCATAGGAAGAGGAGAAATAGCAGTAGTAGCAGTAGGAGAAGCAGGTAGGACGAACCAGGTAGGGCAGGGCGGCGCGGCTCGGTTCAGGTCGGGTCGCGGCTTGGCTGGGTGGCGCAGCTCGGTTCAGGACGCGTGGCTCGGCTCGGGGCGCGCGGCCCGGCTCGGGGCGCGCGGCTCGGGTCACGGCAGGGACGGGCTGCCCGCTCTCCCTCGTGTGCTGCGGCGGGAACGGGCCGCCCGGGGCCTCTAGGTGGTGGGCACGTGTCGACGAGGTCGGCACAGGGCCGGTTGGGACCCTAGAGGGGCGAGCGCGGGGCCGATCGGGGCCTGAGCGGGGCTAGCGCGGGGCCAAACGGGGCCTTGACGGGGCTAGCTAGGGGCCGACGGGGCCTGAACATGGCTAGCGCGGGGCCGACGGGGCCCGAAACGGGGCCAACGGGGCCTAAAACGGGGCTAGCGCGGGCCCGATCGGGGCCTGAATGGGGCTAGCGCGGGGCCGACAGGGCCTAAGAGGGGCTAGCGCGTGGCCGACGGGGCCTGAAACGGGGCTAGCGCGGGCCGACGGGGCCTGAGAGGGGCTAGCGCGGGGCCGACGGGGCCTAAAACGGGGCCAACGGGGCCTGAAACGGGGCTAGCGCGGGCCGACGGGGCCTGAGAGGGGCTAGCGCGGGGCCGACGGGGCCTAAAACGGGGCCGACGGGGCCTGAAACGGGGCTAGCGCGGGCCGACAGGGCCTGAGAGGGGCTAGCGCGGGGCCGTCAAGAGGGGCCTCTAGGGGCGTGACACGCCGAGGCGCCCTACGGCACAGGTAGGTAGGTAGGTAGGTAGTTACGTAGTGGTGGGCCCTTAGAAAATTTCGGTCCTAAGAAGGACTTGCTCTATACCATGTTGGAATCACGGAACAGGAATGAATGAACTAGCAGTGAAATGAGTACAAGTACCTAACCCTAGAATTGTGTACCCCCTATAGGCTAACCCACTGTAGCCTAAACTAACACAACATATATAATGTTTGACACGGATGAGTCCGTAGAGTCGAGTGGCCCGTACCCAGAGCTTGTTGGCTGCCTCATGTACCTGATGACCTGCACACGACCTGACCTTGCATACCCTCTTAGCATTCTTGCACGCTATGTTGCTCCTCGGAGACACCGACCAGAGCACATGGCTGCAGCGAAGAGGGTGTTGCGCTACTTGTGCAGTACGTCGGGCATGGGGCTAGTGCTTGGAGGGCAGAGTCGAGTGGTCCTCACTGGGCACGCAGACGCTTCTTGGGCTGACGACCAGGCTACGCAACGGTCGTCACAGGGTTACACCTTCAGCCTTGGTTCCGGCTCTGTTTCGTGGCGGGCTACTCGCTCGTCTTCTGTTCTCGGCTCCAGTTGTGAGGCCGAGATCTACGCCGGGGCCATGGCTGCACAAGAGCTTTGTTGGCTCACCTACATGCTGACCGACCTTGGAGAGCCGCCTCGTTCTCCTCCAGTCCTGTACGTAGACAACAAGGCCATGCTGGCCTTGTGTCGAGAGCAGCGACTGGAGCACAGAACAAAGCACATTGCTCTTCGCTACTTCCTTGCTCGTGAGCTACAGCAGCGTGGTCAGTTGCGGCTTGCGTACGTGGCCTCTGAGGCCAACACTGCTGATGTTTTCACCAAGGCACTTGCGCCTTGTGATCATCAACGCTTCTGTACTCAGCTTGGTCTTGTCCCTGTCTTGCCTCACTTGCTCACTTCTTGACCTTGCTTGTACTGTTACATATATTTACTCCTGCTCTTGCTTGCTTAGCCTCATATATATATATATATATATGTGCTCCTGCGTGTGAACTGGCCTTTTGGCCTTGAACTTGTGCTCGGAATGTGTGGTGACTTTGTGATCCACCCTGAGCTTTGCTTTGCTTTGCTTGACTGGTCTTGTGACCCCTTGTTCTCCCCCACTTTGCCTATGGGGGTGTGTCAAATTATAATGTTGTCTAGGCTTTAGTGGGGTAGCCCATATGGGGTACAGATTTCTAGGGTTGCATATTTGTATCACTTTCATTCCATAGTCATTTCATTCTCGTTCTAATTTCCTCAACTATAACTATAATAACATATAGAAATGCACCTATTCTAGGAAATCAAGCATATCTATGCATGATAAATAAAACCCACGTTAGTAATAGCATAAGAAAGTCTAGGCAAGCTAGCAAAGTCAGCAAAAGCCGTGTACTCTCACATGAACTCGCCACCTCTGACAGACTGCAGATGCGAGACAGGTAGGTCCTGGCGGAACGTGCGGCGAAGCTAGAGACGGACTGCTTGGATCCAAGGGATCAGGACAGCAGGGACCTCACCCTTGGTGCGCAAGGGGAAGACCGTGGTGTAACGCGAGTAGTCTTTCACAACCAGCAAAAAGTACCGCTCACCGCCTTGTCCACGAACGCGGGCTGGGCCCCACACGTCCAGGTGGAGGGTCTGCAGAGGAGCCTCTGTCGGGGGAAACGAGGAGGAGTGAGGATTGGCGCGCTGCTGCGCCTCGACGCAAGGAAGGCAGGGCGGCGCAGGCGAGGCAGGGAGGGGATGGAGAGACCGGGGAAGACCAGAGACAAGGAGGCGACGGTGCATGCCACGTAGACGTGGCAGGGAGGGATGACCCTGGCGGTGGTGCCCAAGAAGAGTCTGTTGCGACAGGGAGCGACACTCACAAGGGGAGGCTACCTGAGCTGACGCAGACACCTGACCAGTAGCAGCTACCTGAGGAGGCGCGGTCGTCAATGTGTAAAGACTCGACCCTGGCCGACGGGTAAACATGGCCAGGTGGCGGCCGGTCTGGGAGCACGTGCAGATCGCCACACGCTGTCCTCCAGGGGTAAAGGTGTCAACCCACTGGTCCTCGAGAACTGCGTTGCTCACCAAGTTCGTAGAGAACGAGGGGAGGTGGAAGCCTATTAGTGAGCCAGACGGAACCGCTGGGCACGGAAGCACAGTGGTGGACTGTGCAAGAACTGGGCCCCCTGAGGAGTCAGCTAGAGAGACTACAACAGGTGCAGTGAGTGGTGTGAGTGCCATACTATCACGAAACAAACAACGGGAAGCACATGGGTCAAGCGTGAAGGTGTGCAAGGCCTCAGCAGACGCAGTACCTGAGAGAACAGACTCGCTAGCACCTACGACAGCAGCCTCACCAGCACCTAGAGTATCAGTCTCTATACAAGGGTCAGGCGGCACACACAAGTAACAGTCACCATCCGCACTAACTTCCAATGCATACATGGCAGAAATATTAGCATCAAAGTCAAGAGCAAAGATGCCTACACCAGCCTTAAGCAGGTCATACCAGGCGTCATCAAGGCGGGAGAAGCAGCGGTGCTGGGTGTGGAACTTCCCGCATGTCTGACCCTTGCAGTCACCTGTGCGAATGACATATGGGCAGCGACCACCACCCCCAGACCTCCCACGCTGAGCAAGCCACTCACAAAGCTGCTAGGTCGTCTGGGGACTCTACTGCTGCTGCTGCCTCTGACCAGCTCCCGTGCCTCCACCCCGACCGCCACCTCCACCACCACAACCGCCCCGGCCGCCACCGCCGCTGCCACCCCCTCCGCCACCACCGCCTCCACCGCCGCTACCGACGCTACCACTCACGCCAGCACTCCCGCCGCCACTACCGCTACCGATGTTGTCGTCGACCGAGTCAGAGTACGTGGCGGCCACCGAAGCCGGCAAGGAGGGACGCCGACTTCGTTTTCTCCTTGCAGAGTTCCGGCAGCTGGATGTCGGGAAGCCGACCGTCCTCCGGGTGGACAACAAGTCAGCCATCATAGTCGCCGAGGGCATGGGGTTGACGGGCAACCTCAAGCACCTGGAGCGGCGACAGGCCTGGCTGCAGCACATGGTAAAGCGCGGGAAGTTTTCGCTGAAGTACATCCCGACCGCTGAGCAGCCGTTCGACTTCCTAACAAAGGCGCTGCACTATCCGGTCTTCAACCGGTGCTCCGTCGCCATCGGCCAGGTGCGCTTGGCCGACGTGGGCGACGAAATTGATGACGTGCAGCAGTAGGTGCCATGCCCTCTTGCATGGCTGGTGCGGTGGAAGACGTGGTGTGAGTTGGGTGCACGTCGAGGAGCTATTCTCCAAGGAGTACTGCCGTGTGGGCTGGGGGCCCAAGCGTGAATGCGGCAGGGGAGTGTCAACGGGAGTTGTGTGTTGGCCCCGTCCTCGCTTGGGCGGAGCCAACTTCGTGGTCGGGTGTGAGGGGAGCAGCCGACCTGCAGCAGTGGGCGAGCTGGTTGACGAGGAGGTCGACCTGCACGGAGACCACTGTACGGGCACCGACTTCAGGGAGGTCGACTTGGGAAGTTGACCTGCGGAGGACGTCAACTTGGTGACGTCAACTTGGGGAAGCCGACTTCGGTGGTCGGGTGACCAAGCGTGCTGGTCGACCTGCTGGTGGTCGACCTGACCTGGTGGTCGACGAAGGAGGGGCCGACGTCGAGCTCGACTTAGGACGCCGAGCGGTTGGCTGTCGAGTAGCTGGGTGTCAACTTCGTGACGCCGACTTCGGGTAGCCGACTTGGGTGGTCGGCCGACAACTGAAGCTGGCCGACCACGACTGCTGGTCGACGTGGAGCTGGCAGACCAGGGGCGCGGTCGACCTGGTGAGGTCGACTTGGAGGTGGCCGTCAACTTGGGAGGTCAACGGGCACGTACGGGAGCAGCTAGTTGACGTGGTTGCCTGGTCGACTAGGTTATCTGGATGACGAGGTTCTGCGGAGGAGTGCGACGGTCGCCCAGGCGAAGTTGGCGAGCCCGACCTCGGTGGTGGTGTCCCGAGGTCGACGTGGCTGATTAGAAGCAGTCATCAGCGCCAGGTTGACTTGGTGTGTGCGTTGTGCAGGTGACGAGGCTCAGCCCGCCAATCACCTGGGTGCACCTGCGAAGCGGGTGCGCTGCTGTTCTGCGTGAGCAGCGCTGGCACGCCGTCAACCTGCAACGTTGGCACGCCGTCAACTTTGCACTGCTTGAGCGCGGTTGACCAAGTCGTGTTGGAACGCGCTCGACCATGCTGTGTTGGCAGTCGACCGACCTGAATGCTAGCTCTAATGTAGTCTTGCCATGCCAACTTCATTGTACCATTGTTGTCAACCTTCTCTAGCGAAACTCTTGCCAAAACTACCTTGTGAACTAGCAAGCAATGTTTGCACTAGGAAAACGACTAAGGACCAACGAACGCAGAGATCACACGAGCACCCGTGCCTAGCCCGTAGTGTAGCTCCCGTTGTATTAGTTATCTCGGCATGGTGCGGTGAGCGTGGACGGCACACGACTTACCTTTCAGGCAGGCCAACGTAGTGGTCACTTACCTAAGTTGCTCGTAGGCTGGCAGCCGTATAGTCCCTAGCGTGCGCGTAGGTGACACAGAGGTGATGGACACCCTGGAGGGACGGCTGGAGGATGCGAGGAGACACCATGAGGCCTAGGACTATGGGGCGATACCCTGGGCGGTCGTCGAGGTTGGACTCCGCTCCATGTGGGCGGCGGAGCATCCCCCTTCTCGACCGGCTTCTCCTCGACCGGTGACCAACGAAGGCGGCGTCGACGTGGGCGTCAACGCCGGAGGTGGCCAAGTCGGCAGCAGTGCGGGAGGCACGTCGAAGCAGAGAGGTGTGATTCATGCCGATGAAGTCGGTGGCGTTCAGGCGCGAGGAAGGCAGACGTCGGCGGCTGCAAGCTCCTCGCAGGGTGGCGTCGGAGGTCGACCAGACATTCTCACCTAGAAGGAGGCCATTGAGCCTCAGTTGGAGATGGCTGGGCTGATCGGTTTAGACCGAGGGACCGTGGCGACACCGAGGGAGCGCCACCCCGACCTGCGTGCAGAGTTTTGCGCCGTGCAGCTGTTGACCTTCACGGTCATCTTGCGGTGCTGCTCATTGGGCGTGCAGATTGCCTTGAAGTGGTGCCGAGAGTACCTCGACGCCGGCCACCAGGCGTGGCACTTCATCAAGTCGACCTATCAACTCACCGACAACTTAATCATCGCCCAGCTGGAGGGGCAGCTGACGCACCTGTGTATGGGCGACAAGGAGACGGCGACCGACTACTGCAACCGAGCCCGGCAAATACTCGCCACCATCAAGATGGCCGGTGCGCAGTACTCGACGGCGTCGTACGTCACCCATGTCATGCAGGGACTCTAGAGCAGCTACAACCTCCTGAAGAGGCTGTCAATGGCGCCGAGCACGAGGACAACACTCAACAAGGACAACTTGACCTCGTACATCCTGCAGGATGAGGCAATGCAGGAGGCAGAGCGGTCCCAGGAGCTCTTGGCGCAGGCAAACTTTGTCGCCCCGTCGAAGCAAGGAGGCCGACCGGGGCAGCGCGGACAGTCTGGCGGCGGTAGTAGCAGTGGCTGGAAGCCGGCCAAGGAGGTCGACAAGAAGAAGTCGACTAAGGACAGCGGTCGAGGAGGAGGAGGTCGACGTCGGGAGTGCTGGCTGTGCGGCAACCCCGACCACCTCTCCTTCGAGTGCCCCGACCGCAGTGACTCCGACGACGACGACGCCAAGGGAGGCCGTGGGAGGTCTATGTCAAACTCATATTATATAGCTTGTCTAGGCTATAGTGGGGTAGACACTATGGGGTACAGTTTCCTAGGGTTTCCTACTTGTACCCAACCTTGTGCTAGTTCATTCATTCCTTGTTTCTTCACATGGTATAGAGCATGTTCCCTCGTAGGAACGCTTCCTTGGGCCCACCACTAAATGTTTTTTCTAACCGGAGCATCAGACGCTCCTGCCCGAGGCCCGCCTTGTTCGCCGCCCTCCCACGCCCCTAGTGGCCCCTAGCGGCCTCGTTGCCGCGCCTACGCGGCCCCGTCGCCGCCCCTAGCGGCCCCGTCGCCGCCCCTAGCGGCCCCGTCGCCGCCCCTAGCGGCCCCGTAGCCGCCTCTCTCCCTACGCGGCCCCGTCGCCGCCCCTACGCGGCCCCATCGCCGCCCCTACGCGGCCCCGTCGCTGCCCCTACGCGGCGCTGTCGCCGCCCCTAGCGGCCTCGTCGCCGTCCCTAGCGGCCCCGTCGCCGCTCCCCTTCCTACGCGGCCCCGTCGCCGCTAGTACGTGGCCCCGTCGCCGCCCCTACGCGGCCCCGTCGCCACCCTTAGCGGCCCTGTCGCCGCTCCCCTACCTACGCGGCCCCGTCGCCGTCCCTAGCGGCCTCGTCGCCGCCCCTACGCGGCCCTGTCGCCGCCCCTAACGGCCTTGTCCCCGCCCCTAGCGGCCCCGTCGCCGCTCCCCTTCCTATGCGGCCCCATCGCCGCCACTACACGGCCCCGTCGCCGCCTCTACGCGACCCTGTAGCTGCCTCTGGCGGCCCCGACGCTGCTCCCCTCCCTACGCGGCCCCGCCGCCGCCCCTAGCGGCCCCATCGCCCCCTCTGCCGGCCCCATCGCCGCCTCTACCGAGCAGCCCAGCAACTGAGCCACCCAATAGCAGAGCCGCCCAACAGCAGAGCCGCCGAGCCGCTCAGCAGCCAAGTCGTCGAGCAGCCGAGCCGCCAAGCCGCCCAGCAACCGAGCCGCCGAGCCGCCCAACAGCCGAGCCGCCCAGCAGCCGAGCCGCCAAGCCGCCCACCAGCCAAACCCCCGAGCCGCCCGACAGCCGAGTCGCCCGACACCCGAGGCGCCCGAAAGCCGAGCCGCCCAACAGCCGAGCCGCTGAGCCGCCGAGCCGCCCTGCCGTCGAGCCGCTACTGTTCTTAGCGGCGCGCCCCGGCCCTACTTACTCGGACTGGTGAGCTCACTCCATGCTAAGCCAATGTAGTCATGGCTACCCCCAGTGTTCTTACCTTTGATACTGAGGGTCGTGCTGTTGACTTTGAGGTCTGGGTCGATGACCTCCAGCTGTTCCTACAGTGCGATAGGGCAGACGGACTCTCCCTATTCAATCTCACCTCTGGTGCCTCCCCTACCCCGCCTGCTACAGCTGACACCACTGTTCGTTCACAGTGGGCCACACGCGATGCTGCTGCCCGTCTTGCTGTGCTTTGCCACTTACCGACCACTGAGCGTGTGCAATTTAGCTAGTACAAGAGTGCTCAGACCTTGTACAACGCTGTACTTGCTCGCTACTCTTCCCCTGCCACTGCTGCACTGAGCCACCTCATGCTACCGTACCTCTTCCCTGACCTTGCTGCCTTTCCCACAGTCGCTGACCTCATTACGCACCTCCGCACTAGTGACACTCGCTACCGCGCTGCGCTTCCTGCTGAGTTCTGTGCCAAGAACCCCCCCCCTTATGTACATCACCCTCTACTACATAGTCACCCGACTCCCTGACTCCCTTCGCTTAGTCAGGGACCACTTCTTCTCAGTTTGCCCCACCACACTAACCGTTGACCTCCTCGAGGACCGCCTCCTAGAAGCAGAGAAGAGCATAGTCGCTGTAGGAGCCTCTCGTGGTGACCCTCGCACCCCCGTCTTTGAGGGGTGTTCCCCTTCCCCCCTTTTGCCCTCTGTTGCTTCTGCTGCTGCGGCCGACCTCGTTGGTTTCGAGTCGGTCGGCGCTGCGTCTGCCCCTAGCGGGAGACGCCGCACCGGCGAGGGCAAGGGGGGCAAGGGCGCTGGAGGGGCTGGCGGGGGCGGTGGAGGTGGTGGTGGAGGCAGTAAAGGGGGTGGGGGTGGTGGTGGGAGTGGTGGCGGGGGTGGCGTTGTTGGTGGCAGCAGTGGAGGCGGAGGAGGTGGCGGCGGTGGCGGAGGGAGCGGAGGCGGCGGAGGTGGCGGAGGCGGCGGGGGTGGCGGAGGCGGCGGAGGCAGCGGCGGCAGCGGTGGGGCTGGTCGCGGCTCTGCATAGAGGAGTGGGTCCGGTGGTGGTCCGCGCCAGCAGCAGCAGCGCAGTCGTGAGACCCTATCCCCTCAGCAGCTTTGTGAGTGGTACGCTGGCGTGTCAGCGCGGTGGGGGTACTGGTCCCTGCACCTACGTCCTCTGTACCGGCGACCGCGCTGGTGAGCAGTGCGGGGGCCCGCACTCCACCCAGCGCTGCTTCGGCCGACTAACGGACGTATGGCGCCACTAGTTTCGTGAGGCCTCTGAGATCCCTCGCTGGGGAGAGCTGTCAAAGGCGGTGGTTGCTATCTTTGATCTTGATTATGATGCTATTCTTGCTGCAATGTATGCTGTGTCTGATAGTGTTGAGGGTGACTGTTACCTGTGTGTTCCGCCTGACCCGGGCATTGAGGCTGCTGCTCTAGGTGCTGGTGAGGCTGCTGCTCTAGATGCTAGTGCGTCTGCTGCCCCAGGTGCTGGTGAGTCTGCTCTCTCAGGTACTACATCGGCTCAGGCCTTGCACACCTTCACCCTTGACTCGGGTGCTTCCCGCTCCTTCTTTCGAGACCGCACCACGCTTACGCCGCTTAGTCGGCCGGTTGCGGTCTCCCTGGTGGAACCCTCTGGGGGTCCTATCCTTGCTAGCTTCTCCACTGTCTTACCGTGCCCGGCAGCCCCCTATGGCACCCTGTCAGGTCTTTACCTCCTCTCGTTCTCTACGAACTTGGTGAGTGGAGCTGATTTACAGAATAGGGGGGTTGACCAGTTCGCTCCTGCGAGTTTGCGGGTGACCCACTGCACCTGTGCTCGGACAGGCCGGCACTTGGCCACGCTCACCCGTCGGCCGGGGTCGAGCTAGTACACACTTACTACTGAGTCTCCTTCGGCTACTGAGTCTGGTCAGGTAGCTGCGTTGAGTCAGGTGTTTGCTGCAGCGTCCAGGTCTGGTCCTGCGTCTGCTCCTTGCTCGTGTTGTCTCCTGTCCCACCAAACTCTCCTTTGGCACCACCGCCTTGGTCACCCCTCCCTGCCTCGTCTCCGGGGCATGGCCTCCCGTGTCCTTGTCTCTGGTCTCCCCCGGTTTCTCCCTCCCTGTGAGAGTACGACGGCTTATGCCAGCTATGCTTGCTTGCCTTTACTTTATCATGCTAGTTCTAGGATAGTATAATCGTATGCATGCATGAAATGCTTGAATTCCTAGGCTAGGTGCTTTCCTATATTATAGTTATAGCACCGAGCTAGGTTGCCTGCACTGAATTCTGGCTTTTTCGGTTGCCACCGAATTGCCTTCTACCAAACTCGGTAAAGGATCTGTTCGGGACACTACACGCCCCGCGGAACCTTCGCTTAACACCTGGTTACGGGGCCTTGTGTCAAGCCTATATATAGCCTCGTGTTGTACCCAGGTTATCATTCAATTCAATTAAAATTCTCTTTTGTGAGCTCGATCCTAGATCCTCACACTCCCCTACCTTCGGGGCCTGCCCCTACCTGTGTCCCCTGTGTCGAGGGGCAACAGCGCGCCGCCCCTCACTCCTCCGAGTTTCCTCCGACAGAGGCTCCGCTGCAGACGCTTCACATGGACATGTGGGGCCCCGCCCGTGTCCGTGGTTAGGGGCACGAGCGTTACTTCTTGTTGGTGGTTGACGACTACTCGCGTTACACCACGGTGTTCCCCTTGCGCAGCAAGGGTGACGTCACTGAGGTGTTGATCGACTGGATCCGCACAGCTTGTCTCCAGCTCGGAGAGATTTTCGGCTCGGACGTTCCTGTTCTGCGTCTGCACTCTGACAGAGGCAGGGAGTTTTCCTCTGCCCTTCTGGGAGCCTTCTGTCGTGCACTAGGCATTCGTCAGACCTTCACGCTTCCGGCCTCTCCACAGCAAAATGGGATTGCTGAGCGCCGCATTGGCATGGTCATGGACGTCGCCCGTGCGTCCATGATCCATGCGGCTGCTCCCCATTGTCTGTGGCCGTTTGCGGTTCAGTACGCAGCGCATCTGCTCAACCTTCAGCCCCGGGTCTCCTTGCCAGAGACCTCCCCCACCTTGCGATGGACGGGGAAGGTTGCGTCTGCGTTTCGGGTGTGGGGATCTCGGGCGTTTGTCCGCAACATGTCTGTGGACAAGCTGTCCCCCCGTGATGTTCCCTGCGTCTTCCTTGGCTTACCCGCTGACGCACATGGTTGGCAGTTTTACCACGAGTCGGTTCCCTACTACCGTCTCTTCCCCTACCGCACTGCGCCCCTCCCCCCACCGCCGCTCTTCCTTGCGCCAGGTCCTCCCCCGGTAGACCCCCTCCCCCCTCAGGGTCCTTACCCGTCAAGTGGGTCCCAAGTAGACGCAGTCGAGCCTGTCGAGGTAGCTGTTGACTCTGGTGCTGCTAGAGGTGCTGAGCCTGCGGGTACCGGGTCTGGAGGTTTTGGGCCTGTGGGTGCGGAGCCTGGGGGTGCTGAGCCCGGGGGTGCTGAGCCTGAGGGTGCTGAGCGTGGGGGTGCAGAGCATGGGGGTGCTGAGTATGGGGGTGCTAAGCCTGGGGGTGCTGAGCCTGGGGGTGCTGGGTCTGCTCGTGTGGCCGCTCGCGGTGCTTCGTCGAGGCGGGAGCCACTCTCTCCACAGGAGCTGCACGAGTGGTTTACCCGGCGCTTGGGCCGTGCTTCTGGAGCTGGAGGTACTACTGCTGCTGCTGGTCCCGGAGGTCCTCGTACTGGCGGTGCTAGAGCTGCTGGGACTGGGGGTGCTGCTGGGGCTGCTGGAGTTGGTCCTGCTGGAGGTACTGCTGGAGCTGCTGGCGGTACTGGAGCTGCCGGTCCTGCTGGAGCTGGAGCTGCTGGGGGTGTTGGCGCTGGTGGTTTTGCTGGCGCTGGTGCTTCTGAGGGTGCTGGAGTTGGCGCTGTTGGAGCTGGAGGTACTGCTGGCGCTGGTTCTGCCGCTGGGGGTACTGGTACTGTCCGTGCTGGTTCTGGAGGCACTGCGCAGCCGCGGCTGTACTTCGTTCCGCTCCTTGAGCAGGTTCTTGGTCTCCCGCCTTCTACTCGTCCTGCTCCTCCCTTAGAGTGTCCGCAGCCTGTCTAGTCGCAGTCACAGTTACAGCCCGCCTCCCCCCTACTTGCTCCTTCTCCCTTCACTGGTCCTACTGGAGGTCTTGCTGTGCGTCGTGAGCCTACGTCTCGTCCTGCGTCGCCTGTTCGTGCTGCTCACACTAGTAGTCATGCTCCGCGTCCACGTCCTCCTCCGGTCCCAGGCACACACTAGATGGCACTGCGTCCTTCCACTGCTCCTCTTCGTGTCCCCTTGCCATCTCCTCCAGAGTCCTCTCTTCCTATCCTTGCTGACCCGGAGTCTGACTCTCTTCGTGCTGCCAGTCCTACTATCACGCGTCTGTTGGCTACTGTTGTCCCTGACCCTTCCTTTGAGTCCACTGCTGCGTCTGCCTTAGTGGCTGAGCTTGTCGACTTTGCTGCTCGCTGTTGTCTCGACTACGCTGCTAGTCTTATTGCTGAGTCTGAAGTTGTCTGTCCTCCGTCCGTCGGGGGTGAGTGTGCTCTTAGCACAGACGTCCTTGAGGA
Source organism: Closterium sp. NIES-65 (assembly GCA_948144175.1). Taxonomy (NCBI): domain Eukaryota; kingdom Viridiplantae; phylum Streptophyta; class Zygnematophyceae; order Desmidiales; family Closteriaceae; genus Closterium; species Closterium sp. NIES-65. Next base: position 91,216 of record CANXME010000812.1, on the reverse strand, counting down.
CAGGCAGGAGGAGTTCCAGTGTTTTGCTGCTTCTTTTCCTCATCTTGTGTCCACGCTGATTGCCCCTGAGGGAGACCCGGATGCACCAGACATCTCAACTCCCCGATCGTACGCTGAGGCGATCGAGGGTCCCTACTCCTCTTAGTGGCAGTCAGCCATGGACACAGAGATGGCTTCCTGGAAGTCCACAGGCACCTACGTCGACGAGGTTCCCCAACCTGGGGCGAACATCGTCAATGGCATGTGGGATTTTCAGGGTGAAGCAGCCGCCGAGTTCTCCGCCGGTCTTCAAGGCGCATTTCGTGGCTCAAGGGTTCAGTCAGCGGCACGGAGTTGACTATTTTCAGACCTTCTCTCCCAACGTGAAGATGACCACTCTTTGGGTACTACTGCACATAGCCGCTCAGCGCGACTACGAGCTCCACTCTCTTGACTTCAGCACAGCTTTCCTGCAGGGCAGCTTGCACGAGGAGATCTGGCTGCGCCGCCCACCTGGCTTCACTGGGTCGTTCCCTCCTGGTACCCAGTGGAGCCTCCGGCGGCCAGTCTACGGTCTCCGCCAGGCGCCCCATGAGTGGCACGACACACTGAGGACTACACTTGCGGCTCTTGGGTTTGCTCCTTCTACAGCCGACCCGTCGCTGATTCTGCGCACCGACACCTCTTTGCCGCCGCTCTACATCCTCGTGTACGTCGACGACTTGGTCTTTGCCACTGCTAATACTACTGGACTCGCCCACGTGAAGTCCGAGCTGCAGAAGAGACACACGTGCACAGACCTGGGTGAACTGCGCAGCTACCTTTGCTTGGAGATCACACGGGACAGAGCACGCCGCACCATTACCCTGACTCAGTCACACATGGTGCAGCAGGTCCTTCAACGCTTTGACTTCACGTAGTCCTCGCCTCAGACTACTCCTCTGTCTACTCGCCACTTGCTCTCAGCTCTGCCTTTGGATGAGTCCGTAGAGCTGAGTGGCCCGTACCGAAAGCTTGTTGGCTGCCTCATGTACCTGATGACCTGCACTTGACCTGACCTTGCATACCCTCTTAGCATCTTGGCACGCTATGTTGCTCCTGGAAGACACCGACCAGAGCACATGGCTGCAGCGAAGAGGGTGTTGCGCTACTTGTGCAGTACGTCGGGCATGGGGCTAGTGCTTGGAGGGCGACGTCAAGTGGTCCTCACAGGTCACGCAGACGCTTCTTGGGCTGACGACCAGGCTACGCAGCGGTCGTCACAGGGTTACACCTTCAGCCTTGGTTCCGGCTCTGTCTCGTGGCGGTCTACCCGCTTGTCTTCTGTTCTCGGCTCCAACTATGAGGCTGAGATCTACGCGGGGGCCATGGCTGCACAGGAGCTACGCTGACTCACCTACCTACTCACTGACCTAGGAGAGCCGCCTCATTCTCCTCCAGTTCTGTACGTAGACAACAACGCCATGCTGGCCTTGTGTCGGGAGCACAGACTGGAGCACAGAACGAAGCACATTGCTCTCTGCTACTTCCTTGCTCGTGAGCTGCAGCAGCGTGGTCAGCTGTGTCTTGCCTATGTGGCCTCTGAGGCCAACACTGCTAATATCTTTACCAACGCACTTCCGCCTGATGATCATCAGCGCTTCTGTACGATGCTAGGTCTTGTGCCTACTTGGCCTCACTTGCTCACTTCTTGACCTTGCTTGTACTGTGATCTTTCTATACCTGCACTTGCTTGTTTACCTTTATACATGATCTTGCATGTGAACTGGCCTTTTCGCCTTGCTCTTGTGCTGTGATTGTGTGGTGACGTTGTGATCCACCATGAGCTTGATTTGCTTTGCTTGACTGGTCTTGTAACCTCTTGTTCTCCCCCACTTTGCCTATGGGGGTGTGTCAAACTCATATTATATAGCTTGTCTAGGCTATAGTGGGGTAGACACTATGGGGTACAGCTTCCTAGGGTTGCCTACTTGTACCCAACCTTGTGTTAGTTCATTCATTCCTTGTTTCTTCACAGTCTGGCAGTCGTTGTCCTCGTCGAGGGGGAAACAAGTCGCGCAAGGAGAAGCAGTCGACCAAGACGTCGACTTCGGCGAAGGACACCGACTCCTCTGCTGGCGGCAAGGCGCGGGACGACAAGACGACGTCGTGCTCACTGGTCGGCGTCTTGGAGTCGACCGTCTCGCTGGCGCCGGAGGCCGGAGAGGACTTCCAGGCGGGGGCGGCAGCTGTGCAGGCGAATCAGGCGGTGATCGTGCTCGACAGCGGTTGCTCCCACCACTTGATGGGGACGAAGGAAGTCTTTGTCGACTTGCAGCCAAGTGGGTCAATCAAGCATGTGCGCGACTTCAATGGGGCGCTACAGGATGTCCAGGGCCGCGGCACCGTCGCCCTACAAGGGGAGGCCGAGAAGAAGGTACTCATCCCCGACGTGTTGTACGTCCCGGGAGTTCGCGCGAACCTGCTGTCGGCTGGCCAGCTGAAGGAGCACGGCGTGAAGCTGCAAGAGGACGGCGACGGGATGTTGCTCGTCTCGGCGGCGGGAGAGGTTCTCGGTCGGGCGACGTACTCCGGGCGTGTACTCTGCACCGACCTACATCCCTGCTCAACGAGGTCGACGTCACCCATGACGGAGGTTGTGGCCCTACGGGCGATCGTCTCGAAGACAAAGTTGACGCAGGACAGGATGCACGCGCGGCTTGCACACGTCGGCATGGACACCATCAGGAGCGCGGCAAAGAACGAGGTCGCCATTGGGCTGGATTTCAAGTCGGCGACGGGCGCCGACTCCCCGTGTGTCTCGTGCGTTGGCGGGAAGCTGGCGCAGCACACCTTCTCCGACCAAGGCTCTGACGCCGACGACGTGCTGGCCGTCGTGCACATCGACCTGTGGGAAGCTGGCTGCCAAGGACGGCAGCTTGTACTTCCTGCTGCTGAAGGACCGCAAGACCCGCTTTGTGTGGGTGAGGCCGGTCGCCAAGAAGTCGGACGTGCTGCTGAAGTTCCAGAAGTGGCTGGTGTTGGTGGAGAGGCAGACGAAGAAGTCGGTGCTGATGCTTCGCTTCGACCGAGGAGGGGAGTTCCTCGGGAAGAAGTTCACCGACTTCGTGGACGGCAAGGAGATCGTCCACGACCTGACCTGCCCGTACACCCTGCAGCACAACGGCATGGCGGAAAGGGAGATGCGGACGGTGGTGGAGTCGGTGCGGACGATGTTGCTGCACATGGGCGTGCAGCACCACTGGTGGCACCTTGCTCTGCGGCAGGCCGTATGGGTCCGCAACTGCCTTGAGCGGTCGACGCTGCCGCCGGGGACGACGCCGTACCAGTTGCTGACCGGGCAGAAACCCGACTTGTCAATGGCGTGGGTGTGGGGCTGCATGGCACAGCTCCTTGTCCCCGAGCAGCAGCGTGGTGAGAAGCTGTGGTCGAAGGCCCAGTGGGGCCTTCACCTTGGCGTGTCGGGGGAGAGCAAGGGCTGGGAGCTCCTCGACATCGATGCCAAACGGGTGGTCACCACGTCGGACGTGGTGTTCTACGAGGAGCTATCGTTGGCCGAGTGGCAGCTGGAGCACGGGCCGGTGACCGGCCGAAAGCCGTCCACCCCGCCAAGCGACACCTTGTCGGCGACGCTGCCTCTGCTTGCCGAGGTCATTGAGATTACTGCTGAGGACATCAATGACGTCCACCCTTCTACCCCTCCCTCTCTGACCCTTACCCCTCCGCTCCTGGCCGGCCTGCACGGTCTGCCCTCGGTGTCGGCCTCCAACGATGAGGGGAGTAGTGGGACGTCGCCTTCGGCGCCGGCCAAGGGCATCGCCGATGGCCGATTGGACGAGCTGCAAGTTGGCGTGGGATTGAAGCAGACGACGATAGGGGAGGAACAGGTTGAGGAGCAGCAGCCGACAAAAGAGCAGGCAGCAGTGCAGCAGCCGACAGGGGAGCATGCAGCGGTGCAGCCGACCACGGAACCGTCGGCAAGCGGGCAGTCAGCAGGGGAGCCGACCACAGGGGAGAGGTCGACCAGGAAGTCGACCGCGGTGCAGCAAGACGACGAGGGCAGTGATGCCGGGGAGTCCACCAAGAGCGACGTGGTGGAGGTGCGGCCTGAACATCGGAATTCAGATCGAGCTCGAAGGCCGCCGGACTTCTTCGTCCCCGCCGCCTTCACCACAGTGTACGACGTGGACGACGACGATCTGGCGTATGACGACGCCAAGGAGGATGAGGAGTTTCCGGAGCTTGACCCTGATATGATTGCCGACCCCGAGCACCATTGGGATATCTCGACGATGACGATGAAGGAGGCTTTGGCGAATTGGAAGAACCCGGCGGTGAAGGCCGCCATGGAAGAGGAGATCCGCAGCCTCATCAACATGGGCACATGGGAGCTGGTCGAACGCCCGCCGGGGGTGAACGTCATGAAGAACCATTGGGTGTTAACAACGAAGTACCACGTCGACGACACCGTCGAGCGTGAGAAGGCAAGGCTGGTTGTGAAGGGCTTCACCCAGGTGTATGGCGCCGACTACGACGAGACGTTCGCGCCGGTGGGCAGCTACGTCACTCTGAGGATCTTCCTTAGCATCGTCGCCGTCCTCAACCTCAACCTGATGCAGCTCAACATGAAGAATGCCTTCCTACAGAGCAAGCTCGATCGGGTGCTCTACATGTCCCAGCCGGACTACTTCAACGACGGATCCCGCCGGGTGTGCAAGCTGCTAAAGAGCCTGTACGGGCTGAAGCAGTCGCCGCTGTTGTGGTACTTTGCGCTCAACGACGGGATGGTTGGCGCCAGCTTGACGAGGCTCTGTACTTCAAGGTCGACAAGGACGGAGTGGCCTGCTAGGTGCTGGTCTACGTCGACGACCTGCTCGCCGCCAGCAGTAGCACCGAGATGCTGAAGGGGCTGAAAGAGCTGCTGGAGTCCGCCTTCGAGCTGCGTGAGATCTCGCAGGTGCAGAAGTACCTCGGGCTGGAGATCGTCTGCGACAGGTTGGCGGGGAAGCTATGGCTGCACCAGCAGGGCTACACCGACAAGCTGCGTAGGCGCTTCATCGAGGAGGAGCAAACTGGACGCACCCCGAAGACGCCGGTCTCGGTCGACGCCTACGCCGAGCTCACCTTCGACGACGAGGAGGTGCACGAGCGACAGGAGGAGTACCGGCAGTTGGTCGGCTCACTGCAGTTCGCAGCGGCGACAACGAGGCTGGACATCACCTTCGCCTACAACGAGTTGGGGAGCGGCCTCACGGTGAGGAGCAACCAGCACTAGCGCGAGGTTGACCGCTGCCTCGCCTACCTCGCCAACACGCGTGACACCGCCCTGGAATTCGACGGTGGACCTGAGTCGCTGGAGCTGGTCGGCTACGTAGACGCCGACGACGCCGGTGACAAGCAGAATGGGACGAGCACTGGCGGCTACGTGTTTGTCTACGGAGGGGCCGCAGTCTCCTGGTCGAGCCAGCGCATCAAGTGCGCGACGTTATCGCCGACCGAGTCGGAGTACGTGGCGGCCACCGAAGCCGGCAAGGAGGGACGCCGACTTCGTTTTCTCCTTGTAGAGTACCGGCAGCTGGATGCTGGGAAGCCAACCGTCCTCCGGGTGGACAACAAGTCGGCCATCACAGTCGCAAAGGGCATGGGGTTGACGAGCAATCTCAAGCACATGGGGCGGCGACAGGCCTGGCTGCAGCACATGGTGAAGCGCGGGAAGTTTTCGCTGAAGTACATCCCGACTGCTGAGCAGCCGGCCGAATTCCTAACGAAGGCGTTGCATTATCCGGCCTTCAACCGGTGCTCCGTCGCCATCGGCCAGGTGCGCTTGGCCGACGTGGGCGACGAAGTTGATGACGTGCAGCAGTAGGTGCCATGCCCTCTTGCATGGCTGGTGCGGTGGACGACGTGCTATGAGTTGGCTGCACGTCGACGAGCTATTCTCCAAGGAGTACTGCCGTGTGGGCTGAGGGCCCAAGCGTGAACGCGGCACGGGAGTGTCAACGGGAGTTGTGTGTTGGCCCCGTCCTCGCTTGGGCAGAGCCGACTTCGTGGTCGGGTGTGAGGGGAGCAGCCGACCTGCGGCAGTGGGCAAGCTGGTTGACGAGGAGGTCAACCTGCACAGAGACCACTGTATGGGCACCGACTTCAGGGAGGTCGACTTGGGAAGTCGGCCTGCGGAGGACGTCAACTTGGTGACGTCAACTTGGGGAAGCCGACTTCGGTGGTCGGGTGACGAGGTGTGCTGGTCGACCTGCTGGTGGTCGACTTGACCTGGTGGTCGACGAAGGAGGGGCCGACGTCGAGCTCGACTTAGGACGCCGAGCGGTTGGCTGTCGAGTAGCTGGGCGTCAACTTCATGACGCCAACTTCGGGTAGCCGACTTGGGTGGTCGGCCGACAACTGAAGCTGGTCGACCACGACTGCTGGTCGACGTGGAGCTGGTCGACCAGGGGCGTGGTCAACTTGGTGAGGTCGACTTGAAGGTGGCCATCTACTTGGGAGGTTGACGGGCACGTACGGGAGCAGCTAGTTGACGTGGTTGCCTGGTCGACTAGGTTACCTGGGTGACGAGGTTCTGCGGAGGAGTGCGACGGTCGCCCAGGCGAAGTTGGCGAGCCCGGCCTCGGTGGTGGTGTCCCGAGGTCGACGTGGCTGATTAGAAGCAGTCATCAGCGCCAGGTTGACTTGGTGTGTGCGTTGTGCAGGTGACGAGGCTCAGCCCGCCAATCACCTGGGTGCACCTGCAAAGCGGGTGCGCTGCTGCTCTGCGTCAGCAGCGCTGGCACGCCGTCAACCTGCGACGCTGACACGCCGTCGACTTTGCACTGCTGGAGCGCGGTCGACCAAGTCGTGCTGGAACGCGGTCGACCATGCTGTGCTGGCAGTCGACCGACCCAAATGCTAGCTCTGATGTAGTCTTGCCATGCCAACTTCATTGTACCATTGTTGTCAACCTTCTCTAGTGAAACTCTTGCCAAAACTACCTTGTGAACTAGCAAGTAGTGTTTGCACTAGGAAAACGAAGGACCAACGAACGCAGAGATTACACGAGCACCCGTGCCTAGCCCGAAGTCTAGCTCGCGTTGTAGTAGTTATCTCCGCAGACGGGTGGTCATACAGCGGGACATTGTCCTTGCTATCGCTCATTAGGAACAGCTGCAGGTCATCTAGCCAGGTTTCGGACTGAATGGGGCGGCCCTCGGCATCGAACGACCAAGCTCAGAGGGTGGCCATAGCTGGTTGCGTGGGACTAGCAGGGCAGAGCGATTGCAGGCAAGCCGCAGTAGTAGTATCAGTAGTAGTAGCAGTAGCGCTAGTAGGGGAGAATGGCGCTCGGACCCTAGAGCTACACTCGAGGCAGGCAAGGGTGGCGCACAAGGAGGGCCGAACCGCGCGCTGCCAGAAGGGCAGCGCGGAGGGCAGACACCGGCGGCGCGAGGGCCGTAGGGGTGTGTGAGGGCGGGGCCGAGCTGCGCGCTGCCAAAAAGGGCGGCGCGGCGGGCACGAAAGGGTGGCGCGAGGGGCCCTATAGGTGTGCGACGGGCCATGCGAGGTTGCGCGCTGCCAGTAGGGCAACACGGCTGGCTCCTCAGGGCGGTACGAAGGCCCTAAGGCAACGTGACGAGTGGGGCCGGGCCCTAGGGCGGTGCGACGAGAAAACTAACGCGCGTTGCGCGGCCAGCAGGGCGGCGCGATGGGTAGGGCAGCTCGACAGGCAGGGTAAGGCTATAAAACATGAGAGTTAACGGTGGGCCCACTAGGAAATTAGGTCCTAAGACCTAAGTGCTCTGATACCATGTTAGAGTAGGTTGGTAGGGATGAGAATGACTATCGAGAGAGTTGGGCACAAGGATGAGAGCCCTAAGGGGTTGTACCCTATATTGGATACCCCACTACAGCCTTTAGCTACTTATAAACCATATATAGTTTGACACTCCTTGCTTCCTAGTTTTCTGGAGGTAAGAACGTTGGAAACTAGTAGGCATGGCTGAGGAGAGAACAGGAAAACTAGAACACGAGCAGGTAGTTGGACGAGAATGAGGTGGAACGGAAGTTCCGAAACGAAGACGTGGGTGGAGGCCTAATGGCCTTTAACCCTCGTTATATACTCAGAATGAAGTTCAGCAGTCGCCTTGCTGCATTACCGGTAGCTGCGCGTTCACAATAGATATTTTTGGAAAGTGTATACACTTTCAAAAAATTCCATATTGACAGTACTACGGTATGACCTCGGATATAAGCGCACCTGCACTTATAATAAAACAATGTTTTTTAGGGGGGTGCGCTTATAACTGAGTCAAATTTATAAGCGCATGCGCTTATATTGTCAGAATGCTAGGCAGGAATGAATGAACTAGGAAAGTGTTGGGTACAAATATAAAACCCTAGAAGGGGCTGTACCCCATATTGGCTGCCCCACTACAGCCTAAACACGTATAGCATATATAAAATTTGACACACCCCCATAGGCAAAGTGGGGGAGAACAAGGGGTCACAAGACCAGTCAAGAGAGGCAAAGCAAGCTCAGGGTGGATCAGAACGTCACCACACACACTGAGCACAATCAAAAGGCCAGTTCACATGCAGACTTATATATGCAACAACAGCAACACAGTGATCACTACCTAGCAAGGGCAAGCATGCAGGTATACATATACATAGATCACTGTAGAAGCAAAGTCTGCAGCAAGTGAGGAAACATGGGCACAAGGCCAAACAAAGTACAAAAGCGCTGATGATCACCAGGTGGAAGTACCTTGGTAAATATATCAGCAGTGTTGGCCCGAGTGGCCACGTGAGCAAGACGAAGCTGACCACGCTGCTGCAACTCTCGAGCAAGGAAGTAACGCAGAGCAATGTGCTTCATTCTGTGCTCCGGTCTGTGCTCCTCACACAAGGCAATGGCGGCCTTGTTGTCTACGTACAGCACTGGAGGAGAACGAGGCCGCTCTCCCAAGTCGGTCAGCAGGTAGGTGAGCCAGCGTAACTCCTGTGCAGCCATGGCTGTGGCGTAGATCTCAGCCTCACAACAGGAGCTGAGAACAGAAGACGAGCGTGTAGACCGCCAAGAAACAAAGCTAGAGCCAAGGCTGAAGGTATAACCCTGTGACGACTGCTGCGTATCCAGGTCGTCAACCCAAGAAGTGTCCAAGTGCCCAGTGAGGACAACTGGGAATCGCCCTCCAAGCACCAGCCCCATGCCTGATGTACTAAACAAGTAGCGCAGTACCCTCTAAGCAGCAGCCATGTGCTCCAGTCGGTGCCTACCAGGAGCCACATAGCGAGCAAGAAGGCCAAGAGGGTACGCAAGGTCAAGACGAGTGCAGGACATCACGTACATGAGGCAGCCCACTAGCTCTGGGTAGGGACCACTCGGCTCTACGGACTCGTCCGAAGGTGGAGCTGAAGCGAGTGACCTGTAGCCAGAGGAGTGGCCCGTGCTGAGGACCATGTGAAGCCAAAGCGCTGAAGAACCTGCTGCACCATGTGTGACTGAGTCAGTGTGACAGTGCGGCGTGCTCTGTCCTGAGTGATCTATAAGCCAAGGTAATTGCGCAGCTCACCCATCTCTGTGCACGTGTGTCTCTTTTGCAGCTCCAACTTCACCAGGGCGAGAGCCTCAGTGTCAGCAGTGGCAAAGACCAAGTCGTTAACGTACACGAGGATGTAGAACGGCGGCAGCAAAGTGTCTGTGCGCAGAAACAACGACGGGTCAGTAGTGGAAGGAGCAAACCCAAGAGCCGCAAGTGTCGTCCTCAATGTGTTGTGCCACTCACGTGGCGCCTGGCGGAGACCGTAGACTGGCCGCTAGAGGCCTCCACTGGGTACCAGGAGGGAACGACCCAGTGAAGCCAGGTGGGCGGCGCAGCCAAATCTCATCGTGCAGGCTGCCCTGTAAGAAAGCTGTGCTGAAGTCAAGAGAGTGAAGCTCGTAGTCACGCTGAGCGGCAACGTGCAGCAGCACCCGGAGAGTGGTCATCTTCGGGGTGCGGGAGAAGGTCTGGAAGAAGTCAACTCCCTCCCGCTCCCTGAAGCCTCGAGCAACGTAACGAGCCTTGAAGACAGGCGGAGAACCCGGCGGCCGCTTCACCCTGAAAATCCACATGCCACTGAAGATGTTCGCCCAAGGAGGGGTAACCTCGTCGATGTAAGTGCCTGTGGACTTCTAGGATGCCATCTCTACGTCCATGGCTGTCTGCCACTGAGAGGAGTACTCACCCGCGATCGCCTCAGCATAAGAGCGCGGGATCGGGATGTCTGGAGCATCCGGGTCTCCCTCAGGGGCAAGCAGCATGGCCAGGAGATGAGGCGCTGTGGCTGCAAGACACTTAAAGTCCTCCTGCGTGTCCTCAAGGACGTTCGTGCCAAGAGCACACTCACCCCTGGCGGACGGAGGATAGACAGACTCAAAACCTCCACCAACTCCAGAACCTCCAGCTCCAGCGCCTCCAGAGCCAGCACCTCCAGCACCAGCACCTCCAGCAGCTCCAAAACCTCTAGCTGCAGCACCTCCAAGACCAGTATCACCAGCAACAGCACCCCTAGAACCGGCACCTCCAGCTCCAGGACCTCGAACCTCATACTCAACAGCAGCACCTCCAGGTCCAGCAGTACCTCCAGCCCGAGTAGCTTCAGTACCTCCAGTACGAGCACCTCTGGGACCAACGGCTCCTGTAACCCCAGTAGAAACACCTCCAGTAGCAAAGTCACCTGCTCCAGCGCCTCCTGTAGTAGGGCCCCCAGCTCCAGCAGCCAACCCTGACAGCTAACGTACCACTCACGCAGCTGCTGTGGGGAGAGAGGGACAGCGCCAGCTCCAGTGCCTCCAGCGCCAACGCCTCCCGTAGCAGGGCCCCAAGCTCCAGCAGCGCGACCCTGACGGCTAACGTACCACTCACGCAGGTGCTGTGTGGAGAGAGGGACATGCCTACAAGAGCGCTGCGGCGAGGCACCAGCGGAGCGACTACGGAGGCGGTCGCTCCAAGGAGACTGCTCACCAGGCGCCTCACTGCCCCCAGGCACAGCACCCCCAGACTCAGCACCCTCAGGCTCAGCACCCCCAGACTCCTCACGCCCAGGCTTAGCACCTCCAGGCTCCGCACCCTCAGGCTCAGCACCCCCAAGCTCCATACCCCCAGGCTCAGCACCCCCAGGCTCCGCACCCCCAGGCTCAGCACCCCCAGGCTCCGCACCCCCAAGCTCAGCACCCCTAGAAGCAACACCCCAATCAGGACCACCCCCAGCAGGACCTGAGTCACCAGTGACCTCAACCGGCTCAGTCAAGGGAGGAGGGTCTACCTGAGACACACCTGAAGGAGCAGGTTTTGGAGCGAGGAAGAGCGGCGTGGGGGGGGAGAGGGGCAGTGCGGTAGGGAAACAGACGGTAAAAGGGGACCAGCTAGTCAAAGGTGACATCCTGAGACGGAAAAACACGACGCGAGGCGGGGTCGTAAAACTGCCAGCCAGGCGCACCAGGGGGGAAACCAAGGAAGACGCAGGGAATGGCGCGAGGGGAGAGCTTGTCCGCAGTGGTATCGCAGACAAAGGCACGAGCACCCCAGACCCGGAACCGCGACGCATCGCCAACCTCCCCCGTCCAACGTAGTGTGGGCGAAGTCTCCGAAACGGAGACACGGGGTCACAGGTTGAGCTGATGCGCGGCGTACTGGACTGCAAACGGCCACAGAAAATGGGGGGCAGTCGCATGGATCATGGAGGTACGAGCGACCTCCATGACTAAGCCAATGCGGCGCTTAGCAACCCCATTCTGCTGCAGAGAGGCCGGAAGTGTGAATGTCTGGCGGATGCCGTGCTTCTCACAGTAGGCTGGCGAGAGGTCGGAGGAGAACTCATCACCTCTGTCAGAGAGCAGACGGAGGACAGGAAAGTCCGACTCGAACCGCTCGCGGAGCTGGAGACGAACAGCGCGGATCCAAGGGATCAAAACAGCAGGGACATCCCCCTTGCGCTGCAAGGGGAAGACCGTGGTGTAACGCGTGTAGTCGTCAACTACTATCAGGAAGTACCGCTCGTGGCCGTGTCCACAGACGCGGGCTGGGCCCCACACGTCCAGGGTGAGAGTCTGCAGTGGAGCCTCTGTGGGAGGGAACGAGGAGGAGTGAGGAGCGGCGCGCTGCCGCCCCTCGACGCAAGGAATGCAAGGCGGCGCAGGCGAGGGAGGGAGGGAGGGCAGAGACCTAGGAAGACCAGAGACCAGTAGGCAAGAGTGCATGCCACGAAGGCGAGGCAAGGAGGGGTGACCAAGGAAGGAGAGTCTGGTGCAACAGGCAACGACACTCAAACTGGGTAGCTACCTGAGCGGATGCATACAACTGAGGAGACAAAGGGGTGTAGCGCGACACAGTGGTGAGGGTGTACAGACTGGACCTAGGCGCACATGTGAACGTGGCCAGGTGGCGGCCAGTCAGATAGCACGTGCAGATCGCCACATGCCGTCCTCGAGGAGTAAAGGTGTCAACCCAATGATCCTGAAGGACGGCATTGCTCACCAGGTTTGTAGAGAATGAGGGGAGGTGTAGACCAGACAGCTCATCAGACGGGACCGCCGGACACGGAAGCACAGTGGTGGACCGTGCTAGCACTGGGCCCCCAAAGGGGTCAGCTAGTGAGACGGGGACATGTGCTGGGAGGGGAGTAACTGTGGTGCTGTCGCGAAAGAAACATCGGGAAGCACCAGAGTCAAGTGTAAAGGTGTGCAAAGCCTGAGTGGACGCAGTACCAGGGAGAACAGACTCACTAGCACCTAGGGCTGCAGGCTCTATACCTGGGGCTATACCTGGGTCAGGCGGTACACACAAGTAGCAGTCACCCTCAACACTAACAGTCAATGCATACATGGCAGCAAGAATAGCATCATAGTCAAGATCAAAGATAGGAACATCACGCCTACGCAGATCTGCCCAAGGGGGAAACTCAGTAGCCTCAGGAAACTTGACGCGCTAGGCGTCGCTGAGCCGAGAGAAGCAACGGTACTCCGTGTGAAAGCCGTTGCATGGGCGACCAGCGCGGGGATCCTTGCGAATGGTATAGGTGCAGCGAGCAGGACCCCCAGATGCCCCACGCTGAGCGTACCAGTCATGAAGCTGTTGAGGCGTGGGGGTCTGACGCTGACGCTGCTGCTGCTGCTGCTGCTGTCCCTGGCCACCATTGGAGCTCCCCTTCTGGCCGGCTCCACTCCAGCTCCCACCACCGCTGCCACCACCGCTCCCTCCTCCCCCACTCCCGCTGCTTCCACCTCCACTCCATTGAGAGTCGCCATGACTGCAGCGCAGTTGAGAGTAGCACGTAGGCGGCAAGGCAGAGCACAGACAGGAGAAGCTGCGCACAGGGCGGCAATGGCGAACAAGGTGCTGAGACGGCACGCACGTGGCTAGGGCGGCACGCAGGGCAGCGGCGAGGCGCGAGCAGGCTGCTGAAGCGGCGTGCGGGCGGGTAAGGCAGCGCGCGAGGCAGGAGCGGGCCGCGCTAGGGCGGCGGACGCGGCGCGCTGAGCAGCAGCGGGCTGCGTGGGCGGCGGACGCGGTGCGCGGGGCAGCAGCAGGCTGCGCGGGTGGCAGACGCGGCGCGCGGGGCAGCAGCGGGCTGCGCAAGCGGCGAACGCGGCGCGCGGGGCAACAGCGGGCTGCAAGGGCGGCGGACGCGTCGCGCGGGGCAGCAGCGAGCCACGCGCGGGCTCCTAAGGCGGCGCGCGGGGCAGGACCAGGTGGCACGCTCAAGACTAGGGCAGCGAGCGCAGGCAAGGCAGAGGCGCGCGCGGGCAGCGCAGCGCAAGGAAGGCAGGGCGTGCGCGGGCAGCGCAGCGCAGGTACGACGTGGGGCAGCTCAGTAACCGTAACGGTAGGTGGGCCCTAAAAAACAATCGGTCCTACGGACCGGCTGCTCTGAATACCATGTCAGAATGCTAGGCAGGAATGAATGAACGAGGAAAGTGTTGGGTACAAATGTGAAACCCTAGAAGGGGCTGTTGTCAGAATGCTATAATTGTCTAGCCTGCAGTGGGGTACTCTATAGCGAGAACGACCCAATTAGGGTTTCCTATATGTATGCCAACTGCTGCTAGTGCAACCCTCTCTCTTCTTCATTTTTATTCTTCACATGCTATCAAAGCATCTACGCTCCCGGCCTCTGGGCCCACCTAACTGCTTCCACTGCTACTCTGTGTGTTGCACGCCCCGTAGCGTGCGACGGACATTTTTCTTCTTCTTCTTCTTCCCCTCCAAGAGGCCCCTCTCACGGCGCGACCCTTAGCGGCCCCGTCGCCGCCCCTAGCAGCCCCGTTGCCGCCCTTCCAGGCCCCTCGCGGCCCCTTCGCGGCCCCGTCGCCGCCCCTAGCGGCCTCGTCGCCGACCTTTCAGGCCCCTCGCGGCCCCGTCGCCGACCCTAGCGGCCCGTCGCCGCCCTTCCAGGCCCCTCGCGGCCCCTTCACGGCCCCGTCGCCGCCCCTAGCGGCCCCGTTGCCGCCCTTCCAGGCCCCTCGCGGCCCCTTCGCGGCCCCGGCGCCGCCCCTATCGGCCCCGTCGCCGCCACCAGCGGCCCCGTCGCCGCCCCTAGCGGCCCCATCGCCGCCCCTATCGGCCCCGACGCCGCCTCCAGCGGCCCCGTCGTCGCCACTTGCGGCCCCGTCGCCGCCCCTTTCGGCCCTACCTCGACCGTGCCCCGGCCCCGCCCCGGCCATGCTCCGTCGCCTGTCGCGGCGCACCGGGGGCTCGTGCACCACCCGCCCCCCCCTCTTTTCCCGTCGCCTATCGAGGCAACCTGAGGGGCGACCTGGGGGGGGGGGGGGGGGGGGGGGGCGAGCGTCGCCCCTTCTGCCGCCTGTTTTGGCGCCCTGGGAGGCCGCGCGTTGGCCCCCCCCCTCCCCCCCCCCCCCCCTCGTAACCTCCCTACCCGTCGTCCCGCCCTGCCCTGTGTTAGGGTCTGGGGGTGGCGAGTAGGGGGTGGCGGGTGTGTGGTCTCCCCTGCTCCTCCTCCTCCTCTGTCTCCCACTGCTGCAGCTGCCGCTGAGGGGGGTGGGTGTGTGGGAGTCGACGGAGTGGTGCTAGGGGGTGGGGTGTGAGTGAACCTAGGGTGCAGCAAGGGGTGTGTGAAAGGGGGGTTGCTGTGGGAGTGGAACTAGGGTTTGAGCAGGGGGTGTGTATTGAGGGGTGTGGGGCAGCTGGAGGAGGTTGTGTGAAGGTAGCTGTCGTGTTGCCTGCAGCGCCTGTAGCCCGTCGCCCTTGCTTCGGTAGCCAGTGAGCCTGTTGCACCAATTGCCAGTGGGTCCGTTGCTCCTGCCGCTCGTCTATAGCCGCGGAGCCAGTTACTCCAGTAGTTCGTTGCCCTTGCTTCGGTAGCCACTGAGTCAGCCGCTCCTGTGCCCGTGCCTCTGCAGCTTCAGTCGTTGCCTCCCATCTTCTCTCCCTCCACAGTTCCTCCTCTTCCTCACTTGCCCACTGTGATTAACTCTAGCTTTGCTCGCTATTGTGAACTCCTGCTCTATGCCTGCTTGCTCATTGTGCTGATTACACCCCACTTTGGCTATGAGGGTATGTCAGGATGTTATAATTGTCTAGCCTGTAGTGAGGTACTCTATAGCGAGTACGACCCAATTAGGGTTTCCTATATGTATGCCAACTGTTGCTAGAGCAACCTTCTCTCTTCTTCATTTTAATTCTTCACAGCTGTAACCCATATTGGCTGCCCCACTACAGCCTGAACATCTATAGCATATATATAACTTGACATATATTATGGCAAATACATAGTTATGCTTTAAAGCACTAGTACAGTTGCATTTTCAATCAAATCAAAATGGGCGTCAGAATCGTGCGAGGGCGATTTTGTGCCGGCGCACAGAGGCAAGGACACGTCAAGCTTGTTGCGCTGAGAAAAGCCCTTAGGATCTTTGTAGGACTAAACTCTGAGTAGAACAATGTAATAGCGGAAGCGTTTTAATGACATGTTTGTGAACCACCTTGCGCTGGTATGTGAGGGCAAAGTAGATTCATTAAAACAAAGAGATACAAGCCTTTATAAGAATACAAGGGAATATGAAGGGTTATAACTAATAACTGTTTTGTTGTTGCTGTTGCGATTCAATACACTGACGACTCAGGCAACTGCTCAATAACGAGTCAGTTGTTTGTCCTTGCTGTCGCGCTATACTTGTCAGGTCAAAGGTCGCTGACCTTTGACTTTCGCGTAACCTCCAGCAGTTGTTCAACCTCCGAGGGTTGACTTGTTGATGCTTCGCTGTGTTCTGCTTCGCTTATAACTTAGTGCTTCGACACGACAAGGGCGCTTAAGTTACTTGTTTCCAACACTCCCCTTCGCTTTTGGAGTGTCGCTGCTGGTGACGTGGCTCTGTCCAGTCAGCAGCATGCAATACTCAAACTTCTGCCTTCCGAGTTTCTTGGTCAAGTAATCACCTGCCATCTCGGACGTGGGGCAGTGAGACAGTTCGAGTCTCCCCTTCTCGATCTCGTCCTTCACGAAGAAAAATCACAGGGTGATGTGCTTCGTCCTGTTCGCGAATCCATTTTTGTTGGCTATGCGAATTGCCGACTGGTTTTCGCAGAACAAGGAGAAGCTGGGTAACTAAGCCAGCTTCGCTTCCTCCAGGGGTTTGCAAAGGTACAGTCCTTCCTTGGTGGCTGAGCAGAGTGCAATATATTCTGCTTCAGCTGAAGAGAGGGCGATTAGCTCTTGCTTGCTTGACTACCACGAGATGGGTCCAATAGGTTCAAGGCGATAGATGTAGCCGGTGTGCAAGTGTCTGTTGTCGGAGTCGCCAGCGTGATCAGCGTCGACGTAGCTGATTAACTTAGGTGTCGAGGTTCCGTTCTTATGATAGGTCAGGCAGATTGTCGGAGTGCTAACGAGGTAGTGAAGAGCGCGGTCGAGCTCCGCCATATGTTCTGCTTCGGGCCTTTTGAGGTAGGTGGCGAGTTGAGTCGCAGAGTACGATAGATCCGGACGGCAGGTGTCGGCTGCGAAGAGGAGGCACCCCAGCTTTCCCTGGTAGTCGCGTATGCCTATGGGCTTAAGTAGAGCGGAGCTTTTCTTGTGATTTCCTGCGGTGTAGAGGTATGGCGTGGAGATGGTTATCGGGGTGAGTCCGAAGCGTTTGGCGATAGTGTCGGCATATTCCGCGGTGTTGAGATAGATCGCGCCTTCCTCTTCCTGGATGTTTAGGCCGAGGTATTGCGTAACAGTTGATGACACTGTGAGGGTGAGGTCTTGCTGCAGTTCCCCTTTGAACCAAGTAGTGATGCCGTCAGTCGAGCCGATGTAAAGCAGGTCGTCCACGTAGACGATCAGTAAGATGTAGTCGTCGCCTTTCGTGAGCCGATACATGCCCTGGTCGTGTGGTAGCTGTCGGAATCCAATGCGAGTGAGTCGAGCGTGTAGATACTGCTGCCACAGTCTTGGGGCCTGCTTGATTCCGTACATAGACTTCAGCAACTGACAGACTTGGTTGGGCTCTCCGTTGGAGCCGTATGGAAGTTCGACGAGGATTTCGGCGTCAACAGGTGCGTAGAGGAATGCGTTGGCGACGTCAATTTGCCGCAGCTTTTTCTTCTTCATGGCGGCGATCGCGAGAAGAATTCGAAGTGAAGTGTGTCAACTGACCGGGGCGAATGTTTCGGTGAAATCCCGTCCATGCTCTTGGTCGAAACCGCGCACGACCCAGCGTGCCTCAAACTTGTCAATGGTACCGTCTGCCTTTGTCTTCACAAAGAAGAACCATTTTCCGGTGAGTATCGTTTTGTTGCGTGCCACGCCGATGGGAACGACTTTCCAGGTGTTCCGTTCCTCCAGTGCTTTCAGCTCCTTGTCCATGGCTGCGCGCCATTTTTCCCTATGCTCCCCCTCCAGAGCCTGCTGAACTGTGGCAGGCTCCTTAGGAATCTCCGTCCCGTGGACCGCGGTGACGAGGCCGAGTATCTGGAGACCACTCTGTGTGTAGCAGGGGAGTGTTGTGTCCTCGGAATAAGCTGCTTCGTCTCCTGCTTTTGGGTCAGGTATGAAGTTGGGCCCTATGCGTTCTGCTTCGTTTATGTTGACTTCTCCAGGTGTAACGTAACCGTTGTCGGCGAAGTGGTAACATACTTTGGCGTTGGCGCTTTCGCGAGGATTATCGTCGTCCATTGGGACGTCGACGGAGCAGTAAGGGAGAGGTTCGGCTTCCTCCGAGGCTTCATCCACGTTTTGCTCGTCCCTGTCAGCTTCATCTGCTGCCGAGGCGAAGGCTCAGTCACCACGAAAACCGTCAGTGGGGTCCCAGTCTTCTTCCAGGTTGGCAAGGTATGTCCGAAGGGTGAGTCGCTCGTAGAAAATGACATCATGTGCGACTACTGTTTCCTTTGAGTGGACGTCAAAAATCTTCCATGCGTTGTAATTTCTTTCGATGCCCAGGTGTAGCCCCCACTGTGCACGTTGGGAGAATCAGCTGGCTCGTTGAGAAAACTGAAACGAGAATGATTGACTAAGGAACGAAAGTGATACAAATATGCAACCCTAGAAATGTGTACCCCATATAAGCTACCCCACTATAGCCTACACAACATTATAACTTGACACACCCCCATAGGCAAAGTGGGAGAGAACAAGGGGTCACAAGACCAGTCAAGCAAAACAAAGCAAAGCTCAGGGTGGATCACAAAGTCACCACACATTCCGAGCACAAGTTCAAGGCCAGAAGGCCAGTTCACATGCAAGAACACATATATATATAACTGGCTAAACAAGCAAGAGCAGGAGTATATATATATGTCACAGTACAAGCAAGGTCAAGAAGTGAGTAAGTGAGGCAAGACAGGTACAAGACCAAGCTGAGTACAGAAGCGCTGATTATCACAAGGCGCAAGTGCCTTAGTGAAGATATCAGCAGTGTTGGTCTCAGAGGCCACGTACGTAGGTCGCAACTGACCACGCTGCTGCAGCTCACGTGCTCTAGGCGTTGCTACCGACATAAGGCCAGCATGGCCTTGTTGTCTACGTACAGCACTGGAGGAGAACGAGGCCGCTCTCCGAGGTCAGTCAGCAGGTAGGTGAGCCAGCGAAGCTCCTGAGCAGCCATGGCTCCGGCGTAGATCTCAGCCTCACAATTGGAGCCGAGAACAGAAGACGAGCGAGTAGCCCGCCATGAAACAGAGCCAGAACCAAGGCTGAAGGTGTAACCCTGTGACGACCGCTGTGTAGCCTGGTCGTCAGCCCAAGAAGCGTCCGCGTGCCCAGTGAGGACCACTGGACTCTGCCCTCCAAGCACAAGCCCCATGCCCGACGTACTGCACAAGTAGCGCAACACCCTCTTTGCTGCAGCCATGTGCTCTGGTATGTGTCTCCTAGAAGTAACATAGCGTGCAAGAATGCTAAGAGGGTATGCAAGGTTAGGTCGTGTGCAGGTCATCAAGTACATGAGGCAGCCAACAAGCTCTGGGTACGGGCCACTCGACTCTACGGACTCATCCGAAGGTAGAGCTGAGAGCGAGTGGCGAGTAGGCAGAGGAGTGGCCTGAGGCGAGGAGTACGTGAAGCCGAAGCGCTGAAGGACCTGCTGCACCATGTGTGACTGAGTCAGAGTAATGGTGCGGCGTGCTCTGTCCCGGGTGATCTGCAAGCCAAGGTAGCTGCACAGTTCACCCAGGTCTGTGCACGTGTGTCTCTTCTGCAGCTCCGACTTCACGTGGGCGAGTCCAGCAGTGGCAACAACCAAGTCGTCGACGTACACCAGGATGTAGAATGGCGGCAGAGAGGTGTCGGTGCGCAGAAACAGCGACGGGTCAGCAGTAGAGGGAGCAAACCCAAGAGCCGCAAGCGTAGTCCTCAGTGTGTCGTGCCACTCGCGTGGTGCCTGGCGGAGACCGTAGACTGGCCGCCGGAGGCTCCACTGTGTGCCAGGAGGGAAAGTCCCAGTGAAGCTCGGTGGACGGCGTAGCCAAATCTCCTCGTGCAGGCTACCCTGCAAGAAAGCAGTGCTGAAGTCAAGGGAGTGAAGCTCGTAGTCACGATGAGCGCCTGTGTGTAGTAGCACCCGAAGAGTGGTCATCTTCGGGGTGGGAGAGAAGGTCTGAAAGTAGTCAACTCCTTGCCGCTGAGACATCCGGTGCGTGCCAGGGACAGGAGGAGGACGCTGACGTGAACCGCGACCACTAGTGCGAGCAGCACGAACAGGCGACGCAGGACGAGACGCAAGCTCAGGACGCTCAGCAAGACCTCCAGTAGGACCAGTGTAGGGAGAAGGAGCAGGCAGTGGGTAGGCCAGCAGAAGCCGTGACTGGGACTGGATAAGCGGTGGACACTCTAAGGGACGAGGAAGACCAAGATCCTGCTGAAGGAGCGTAACGAAGTACGGCCGAGGCCGCGCGGCGAATCTAGACACAGCAGGGACAGCACCACCGCCAACACCACCGCCAGCTGCAGGACCTCCAGCAGTACCAGCAGCACCCGCAGAAAGACCAGAGCCAGCAGCACCTCCAGCAGCACCAGCAGCACCCCCTGCAGAACCGTCTCCAGGATTGACAGCAGTAGCCTCAGCGCCAACACCCTCAGCAGCTTCAGCTCCACGCGAACCCGCAGGCCCAGCAGCTCCATTACTCGCGGCACGAGCACCTCCGGGACCGGCGGCACCAGCACCCTCAGCAGCCGAAGAAGCTCCAGTAGTACGCCTCCAGCGCAGAGCAAACCACTCACGCAGCTCCTGTAGAGAGAGTGGCTCCCGCCGAGACAAAGCACCCGGAGAACCTCCAGGCCCAGCACCGCCAGACGCCACAAGAGCAGGCCCAGCGGCCGCCGGCTCCGCACCCCGAGGCTCAGCAGCTCCATACTCAGCACCCCCAGGCTCAACACCTCCAAACGTAGGACCTCCATGCTCAGCACCCCCAGGCGTAGCACCCCTAGGCTCAGCACCCCCAGGCGTAGCACCCCCAGGCTCAGCACCCCCAGACGCAGCACCCCCAAGCTTAGCACCCCCAGCAGTACCACCCGAAGGCCTAGCATCCCCAGGCGTAGTACCCACCCGCGCAGCACCCCCAGAGTGAGCACCCCCAGGCTCAGCACCCACAGCAGCACAAGAGTCACCAGTAACCTCGACCGGCTCGACCGCGTCTACCTGGGACACACCTGAAGGGGCAGGACGCTGAGGGGGGAGGGGGTCTAACGGGGAGGGACCTGGCACAAGGAAGAGCGGTGGCGGGGGGAGGGAAGGAGTGCGGTAGGGGAAGAGACGGTAGTAGGGGACCGACTCGTCAAACGTGACGCCCTAAGAGGACAGAACACGACGAGAGGTGGGGTGGTAGAACTGCCACCCTGGCGCGTCAGGGGGGAAGCCAAGGAAGACACAAGGAGCAGCACGAGGGGACAGCTTGTCCGCAAACAATTCGCGGACAAACGCCCGAGATCCCCAGACACGGAACGCAGACGCATCGCCTACCTTCCCCGTCCACAGCAAAGCTGGGGAGGTCTCCGGCCTGGAGACCCTGGGGTGAAGGTTGATCTGATGCGCCGCGTACCGAACCGCAAATGGCCACAGAAAATGGGGGGCAGCCGCATGCATCATGGACGTACGAGCGACGTCCATGACCATGCCAATGCGACGCTCAGCAATCCCATTTTGCTGTGGAGAGTCTGGAAGCGTAAAGGTCTAGCAGATGCCTCGCGCACAGCAGTAGGCTGACAGAAGGCCAGAGGAGAACTCTCCGCCTCTGTCAGAGTGCAGACGCAGAACAGGAAAGTCCGAGCCAAAGCTCCTCCTGAGCTGGAGACGAGCTGCGCGGATCCAATCGATCAACACCTCAGTGACATTGCCCTTGCTGCGCAAGGGGAAGACTGTGGTGTAACGCGAGTATTCGTCAACCACCAGCAGAAAGAAGCGCTCGTGACCCTGTCCACGGACGCGGGCCGGGCCCCACACGTCCATGTGAAGCGTCTGCAGCAGGGCCTCTGTCGGGGGAAACGGAGAGGAGTGAGGAGCAGCCCGTAGCCGCCCCTCGACACAGGGGACACAGGAAGGACCAGGCCCCGAAGGAAGGGGAGGGAGGAACCGGGGAAGACCAGAGACAAGGACACGGGAAGCCATGCCTGGGAGACGAGGCACGGAGGGGTGACCAAGACGGTGGTGCCACAAGAGAGTCTCGTGAGACAGGAGGCGACACGAGCAGGGGGCAGACTCAGGATCAGACCTGGACGCTGCAGCAAACACCTGACCCTACGCAGCTACCTGACCAGATGCAGGGACAGGAGGAGACTCACTGGTCAGGGTGTAGAGGCTCGACCCCGGGCGACGCGTAAACGTGGCCAGGTGCCGGCCTGTGCGAGCGTGCGAGCAGTGGGTCACCTGCTGACTCGCAGGAGTAAACTGGTGAGACCCCGCATCCTGCAAAACAGCACTACTCACCAAGTTTGTAGAGAACAAGGGGAGGTAAAGACCAGACAAGGTGCCAGAGGGGGCAGCCGGACACGGGAGGACAGTGGAGAATTGAGAGAGGACAGGTTCCCCAGAGGGATCTGCCAGGGAGACTGCAACCGGCTGACCAAGCGGCGTGAGTGTGGTGCGGTCTCAAAAGAAGGAGCGAGAAGCCCCTGAGTCAAGTGTGAAGGTGAGGGAGGCCAAAGCCGACGCGGTACCTGAGAGCGCAGACTCACCAGTACCTCAGGACGCAGATGCACTGGCACGTAGAGCAACAGCCGCACAAGCACCTAGAGCAGCATCCTCACCAGTACCTAGTGCAGCAGTCTCAACGCCCGAATCGGGCGGGAAACACCGGTAACAGTCACCCTCATCACTATAAGTCACAGCATACATGGCAGCAAGAATAGCATCAATGTCAAGATCAAAGATAGCTACACCTGCCCGAGACAGCTCTCCCCAGCGGGGGATCTCAGCGGCCTCCGGGAACTGGTGACGCCAAGCGTCCGTCAGGCGGCCAAAGCAGCGCAAGGTAGAGTGGGCACCCCCACATTGCTCACCCGCGCGGTCGCTGGTGCGAAGGACGTAGGTGCACGGACCAAAACCCCCACCACGCTGACGCGCAGCGTACCACTCACAAAGCTGCTGAGGGGGGGGGATGTCCCGAGAACGCTGCTGCTGGCGCTGACCACCACCAGAGCTACTCCGCTGCGAATCGCCACCCCTACCAGCTCCACCTCCTCCACCACCGCCTCCTCCACCTCCGCCACCACTACCGCCTCCGCTCCCATCGCTACCGCCTCCGCCGCCTCCGCCTCCACTGCTGCCACCGACGCCTCGACCCCCCGCCACCACTCCCACCACCACCCCCACTCCCTCCGCCGCCTCCACGGCCACCTCCGCCACCCCCGCTAGCTCCACCCGCGCCCTTGCCCCCTTTGCCCTTGCCAGAGCGGCGTCTCCCGCTAGGGGCAGACGCCGCACCGACCGACTCAAGACCAACAAGGTCGGCCGCAGCAGCAGAGGCGACAGAGGGCAAAAGGGGGGAAGGGGAACACCCCTCAAAGATGGGGGTGCGAGGGTCACCACGAGAGGCTCCTACAGCGACTTTGCTCTTCTCCGCTTCTAGGAGGGCCTTCTCTAGGAGGTCAACAGTGAGAGTGGTGGGACAGACCGAGAGGAAGTGGTCCGTGACTACACGAAGGGAGTCAGGGAGGCGGGTGACTATATAATAGAGAGTGATGTACATGGGGGGGGGGGGTTCTTGGGGCAGAACTCAGCAGGAAGCGCAGCGCGGTAGCGAGTGTCACTAGTGCGGAGGTGCGTAATGAGGTCAGCGATTGTGGGAAAGGCAGCAAGGTCAGGGAAGAGGTACGGCAGTATGAGGCAGCTCAGTGCACCAGTGGCAGGGGAAGAGTAGCGCGCAACTACGGCGTCGTACAAGGTCTGAGCACTCTTGTACAGACTAAAGTGTGCGCGCTTAGTGGTAGGCAGGTGGCGACGCACAGCAAGACGTGCAGCAGCATCGCGAGTGGCCCACTGGGAGCGAACAGTGGCGTCGGCATCGGCAGCAGGGGCAGGGGAGGCACCAGATGCGAGGTCAAAGAGGGAGAGACCGTCTGCCCTATCGCACTGTAGGAAAAGCTGCAGGTCATCTACCCAGACCTCAAAGTCAATGGCCCGACCCTCAGCGTCAAAAGCGAGAACACAGGGGGTAGCCATGACAGCAGTAGGCTAGCAGTGCGAACTGTAGGACAGGGGCAGTGCAGTGACAAAAGCGCTGCTCTCACCAGACAGGGGGGTTCGTGCAGCTCGGCAGCACAGCAACACGGCGGCTCGGGTGACTCGGGCGGCTCAGCAGCAACTGCGGCTCGGCGGCACCAGCGGCTCGGCTCCTCTGCGGCTCAGGCGGCTCGGGCGGCTCGGGCGGCTCGAACGGCTCGAGCGGCTCGATAGGGCGGCGGGGCCGCAGCGAAGGGCGGCGAGGCCGCAGCGAAGGGCGGCGGGGCCGCAGCGAAGGGCGGCGGGGCCGTAGCGAGAGGGGCAGCGGGGCCACAGCGAAGGGCGGCGGAGCCGCAAGGTAGGCGGCGGGGCCGTAGCGTCAGGGGCGGCGAGGCCGTAGCGAAGGGCGGCGGGGCCGCAGAGAAGGGCGGCGGGGCCGTAGCGAAGGGCGGCGGGGCCGCAGCAAAGGGCGGCGGGGCCGCAGCGAAGGGTGGCGGGGCCGCAGCAAAGGGCGGCGGGGCCGCAGTGACGGGCGGCAGGGCCGCAACGAAGGGCAGCGGGGCCGTAGCGAATGGCGGCGGGGCCGCAGAGAAGGGCGGCGGGGCCGTAGCGAAGGGCGGCGGGGCCGCAGCAAAGGGCGGCGGGGCCTCATCGAAGGGCGGTGGGGCCGCAGGGAAGGGCGGCGGGGCCGCAGTGAAGGGCGGCAGGGCCGCAACGAAGGGTGGCGGGGCCGTAGTGAAGGGCGGCAGGGCCGCAGCGAAGGTCGGCGGAGCCGCTAGGACGATGGGGCCGCCAGGGCGACGAGGCCGCTAGGGCGACGAGGCCGCTAGGGCGGCGCGACGCAGTGAGAGAGAGGAGCGCGACTCGGGCTGAGCGCGCTCTGGGCAGGAAAAAAAAAATCGATGTGGTGGGCCCTAGGCACAGTTCCCACTAGGGAACCTGCTCGATACCATGAGAAAACTGAAACGAGAATGATTGACTAAGGAACGAAAGTGATACAAATATGCAACCCTAGAAATGTGTATCCCATATAGGCTACCCCACTATAGCCTACACAACATTATAATTTGACACTCGTGCAGCTGGGGGTCGGTACTGTACCATGCAGCCGAAAACTCTAACATTTTTGTGCTGCCCTGTTTTCCTATCCACAGCAAGCGCGGTGATGCGTTGTTGGGGAGCGATGATGACGAGAGCAAATTGTGCAGCATGACAGCGTGGTCCATTGGTTCGGGCCATTGGTGGTTGGGTAGCCGCATGCCACGTAGCAGCTTGCGCATGGTGTTCTGCAGAGTCCTGTTCATCCTTTCTGCTACACCTTGCTGTTGGTGAGCGTAGGGAAGGGAGATGAGCCTCTTGATCCCTCTTTTTGCCAAGTACTGCTTGAATCTTTGTGAGGTGTATTCTCCTCCGTCTGACTAGAAGCTTTTTAGCTTCACGCCTGACTCTCGTTCTGCTACTGGGAGCCAAGCGACGAAAGCCTCGAAGGCCATGTCCTTGCTCACAAGGTTGAGGTGCCAAACGTAACGTGTGGCGGCATCGATGAACGTGATGGTGTAGCTGTATGTGTCAGAATCCCAACCACTAGACTATTGGGATAAAAGGGCTTATTAAGTAGCGGGTAAGTGTGCCCATAACCCCCCAGGACAACGAGCCTGTAACCCTTCCCTAGGATCAATCGGGGATCACTAGTGGACCTCTGACACCCCCCCGCACTGGGATGCCCGAAGTGCACACACCGGGATTCGAACCCGAGACCTTCGCTCTGATACCATGTCAGAATCCCAACCACTAGACCATTGGGATAAAAGGGCTTATTAAGTAGCGGGTCAGTGCGCCCATAACCCCCCAGGACAACGAGCCTATAACCCTTCCCTAGGATCAATCGGGGATCACCAGTGGACCTCTCACAGTATGCTCCTTGTCCAGGTTCGCGGTTTTACAGGATGTCGCTGTAAACTTTCTTGAGTGGTGCGTAAGCTGGTGCGCTGAGGTTGTGGTGAGAAGCGAACGGCCGATGTGGTAAGTCGGCTTCGGGGCAGGTAAAGCACGTTCCGCGAGCTCGTCGAAGTTCACTGCCGTCGGTTAGGAGCAGTGAGTCTTTGTCGAACACGCATGCTCTGATTGTGTTATTTAACACCGTGTTGCTTGGATGTCCCATTCGTGCGTGCCAGATATCTTCACCAGCTCGATGTCCGGGTGAGCGACGATACAAGTCGGAGTTGGAGTAGAAGCTTGCGGTGAAGTTTGCGCTTCGATGTACTTCTCGTGGTGTTGGGTTCAGTTGCTGCGCAGGAGTCGGTGGAGAGTCGTCGTCGATTGGGGCTGTTGCAGTTGAAGGACCCGCATTTGGTGCCAATGCTGTCTCTCCTGCTGCCGATGCTGTCTCTGCTACTGCATATGTTGTCTCTGGTGTTGCCGATGTTGTCTCTGCTGCTGCCGATGTTGTCTCTGCTACTGCAGATGTTGTCTCTGCTGGTGCCGATTGAATTGTTGCTAATGCTCTTGTTCGTTCTGCTTTGGGAATGGTGTGCGACTACCAGAATCCTTTGGGTCTGAAGTCGGGATCAAGATCCGGTGGGTGTGTCCAGGAGGTGAAGGTGAAAATTCCGTCGCTGTCGGCAGTGCCCAGATCTGGAACGAAGTCGAGAACAAACACGTTGTTCTTCAGTACGGCCTTGCCGATGTAGAGGCCTCCTCTCCCGTGGTACAGTTTAAACTCCTGTGTTGTGCTGTCTGCTTCGAGGTGGATGCCTTTCGCCATCAGCTGACTGACGCTCAGTAAGTTGTAGCGGAGTCCCTCCGCAATTAACACTTTTGACATCTGCAATATGACGTTTGTCTCTTGTGACTGAAGTTGCACCACGCCTTGTCGCCGTGTGCGCAGGCTCTGGTTGTTGGCGACGGTGATGACGACTTCGCGTTGAAGTTGGTGTTCGTGTTGAACGAAGCGTCCTGAAGAGCACATGTGCTGTCCGCAACAACTGTCCAAGAACCAAGTATCTTTCCCGGACGGCTCGCTTTGAGCGATGGCTGCATACGTCGGGTTTGGTTGAAGTGACTCGCCGCGAGGGGTGCTGTTATCGATTTGTTCTTCCGGTGAGTAGTGTGGTGGTGACTCGGTGATGCAGGAGTCAGTCAGTCTTGTAATGCAACTGACAATGTTTCTTGTTCCTTGTGCAGATTGCGTTGGCGATGTTGTTGAGGACTGCAGTTGACTCGTGAGGTGCGCTTGTGTGGACGTCACTTGACTAGTTGAAGGACGAAGTTGGCGTTGCGGTGGTGTTGATTGCTGGCGATTCGGGCAGTGTGTGCGAGGGTGCCCTGAAGTCTTGCAGAGATGACAAAATGGAGGTACGGGTTTTGGTTGATGCCGATTGTTGTTGCTGTAGCGCCGTTGAGTGTGAAACGCGAATTCAGGTACTTACGTTTTCCTCTTGTGCCGCTCCTCTTGCAGGTCCATGTCTTGCTGCTCAACGTAAATTTCGGCACATAGCGCTGCTTTGGAGATCTTCGCGTGAGCTTGGAGTATGGCGCGGGTGGAACGCCAATGAGGACCAAGACCATGAATAACGATTGTGACGAAGGCGTCTTCTGATATCGACCCTCCGCATCGAAGGATTTTGTTGCGCAATTCGCGACAGCGGCTGATATACGCCACCCTTTTTTCGCCCGGTTTCATTTCCGCTGTTGTCAGTTGCGCCATTAGTCGACTGTGATTGACGCTGTCTGTTGCCTGATACAGGTTCTTCAGGTGATTGTACGCGAGCTCGGCAGAGTTCCCGTATCCTCGGTAAGACCGAATGTTCTGCTGCTAGTTCGGTGTGACGTTGCGCAATAGGATTGTGTACGCCATCATGGACTGATATGTGTATTGCTGCTTGTCGTATTGCGTCCCGTGCGTTGGATATGGCAGGGACCCGTCGAAGAAGCCAAGAATGTGCGCGCCTTCCATCATCAACTCGAATTCGAATGACCAGGTGAAGAAGTCCTTTCCGTCGAACGGTCTTAACGTCTGCAGTTTTAAGATGTGTGCAGACTGTGACTGAACTTGAAGTGCATCTAATGTCTTCTCTTGCTCAGGTGAAGGCTGCTGGCGCGGCATGAAGCTGACAGAACCGCGCTGAGGTTCGTACGGGGCGAAGGTAGGTTGTTGTTGCTGATTTCCTCGTGCGTAGGATGAACCGTCGAGGCTCATCGGTGTAGCAATGTTGTTGTTGCTGTTGTTTGTCTGCGGAGGTGCCATTTGCTGGTGTTGTTCATAGAAGGACATGAAGGAGAAGAATTTCTCCATCATGTTTGGGTCGAAGCCCGCGGCTTGATTTGCGGGAGTTTGGTAGTCCCAGCTGCCGGTCTTGTTGCTGTGTCCTCCTCTGTCTGTAGGCCAGAGGCAGGAGGTTTGAGAATCTAGCAGCAAGAAGTAGAAACAAGAAAGAGAGGGTTGCACTAGCAAGCAGTTGAGTACATATAGGAAACCCTAAATTGGGCTGTACTCGCTATACAGTACCCCACTGCAGGCTAGACAAATACAACATTCTGACAGGAGGTGGAGTAGGAGTAGTACCAGGAGAGTCGCTAGAGGAGCTTTTCTAGTTCTGCATTGCCATGCCTTGTGATGTTGTAGAGGTCTTGATTGTAGTTGAATTTGTCCTAATAGCTCTCATACCATGTTGGGCTGAGAAAAGCCCTTAGGATCTTTGCAAGACTAAACTCTGAGTAGAACAATGTGTTAGACTCTTAGGCAAGGAGTGATTAAACCATCGAGAAGTTTGGTACAAAAGTGAAACCTAAGGGGTTGTACCCCACATTGAGTACCCCACTAAGCCTACCCAAACTAAAACATATAAATATATGTTTGACACACCCCCATAGGAAAAGTGGGGGAGAACAGAGGGTCACAAGACCAGTCAGGAAGTGCAAAGCAAGCTCATGGTGGATCACAACGTCACCACGCAATCTAAGCATAAGCAAAAGGCCACAAGGCCGGTTCACATGCAGAGATATATATGCAACAACAACAGCACAGTCACCTCTACCTACCAGAGCAAGCATGCGGGTATACATAAAGATCACAGTACAAACAAAGCCTACAGCAAGTGAGGAAGCGTGGGCACAAGGCCTAACAAAGTACAGATACACTGATGATCACCAGGCGAAAGCGCCTTGGTGAATATATCAGTAGGTTGGCCCGAGTGGCCACGTAAGCAAGACGAAGCTGGCCATGCTGCTGCAGCTCTCGAGCAAGGAAGTAACGCACAGCAATGTGCTTCGTTCTGTGCTCTAGTCTGTGCTCCTGACACAAGGCAATGGCGGCCTTGTTATCGACGTACAGCACTGGAGGAGAACAAGGCCGCTCTCCCAAGTCGATCAGCACGTAGGTGAGCCAGCGTAGCTCCTGTGCCGCCATAGCCGTGGCGTAGATCTCGGCCTTACAACTGGAGCCGAGAACTAAAGACGAGCGTGTAGAACACCAAAAACCTGAACCAGAACCAAGGCTGAAGGTGTAACCCCGTGACGACCGCTGCGTAGCCTGGTCGTCAACCCAAGAGGCGTCCAAGTGACCAGTGAGGACAACGTCCCCCCGTGCCCCATGCCCGATGTACTGCACAAGTAGCGTAGTACCCTCTTAGCAGCATCCATGTGCACCTTTCGGTGCCGACCAGGAGCCACGTAGCGAGCGAGAAGGCCAAGAGGGTACGCAAGGTCAGGACGAGTAGCACAAGTAGCGCAGTACCCTCTTAGCTGCAGCCATGTGCTCCAGTCGGTGCCTACTAGGAGCCACGTAGCGAGCAAGAAGGCCAAGAGGGTACGCAAGGTCAGGACGAGTGCAGGTCATCAGGTACATGAGGCAGCCCACAAGCTCTGGGTACGGACCACTCGGCTCTAAGGACTCGTAAGAAGGTGGAGCTCAGACTGAGTGACCTGTAGCCAAGGGAGTGGCCTGTGCTAAGGACCAGGTGAAGCCGAAGCGCTGAAGGACCTGCTGCACCATGTGTGACTAAGTCAGTGTGATGGTGCGGCGTGCTCTGTCCCGGGTGATCTGTAAGCCAAGGTAGCTGCGCAGTTCACCCAGGTCTCAACACGTGTGTCTCTTTTGCAGCTCCAACTTCACCAGGGCAAGAGCCTCAGTGTCAGCAGTGGCAAAGAACAAGTCGTCAACGTACACGAGGATGTAGAGCGGCAGCAGCGAAGTGTCGGTGCGCAGAAACAGCGACGGTTCACCAGTCAACGGGGCAAAGCCAAGAGCCGCAAGAGTCGTCCTCAGTGTGTCGTGCCACTCACGTGGCGCATGGCGGAGACTATAGACTGGCCGCCGGAGACTCCATTGGGTACCAGGAGGGAACGAACCAGTGAAGCCAGGTGGGCGGCGCAGCCAAATCTCCTCGTGCAGGCTGCCCTGTAAGAAAGCAGTGCTGAAGTCAAGAGAGTGAAGCTCGTAGTCACGCTGGGCGGCAACATGCAACAGTACCCGAAGAGTGGTCATCTTCGGGGTGGGGGAGAAGGTCTGGAAGAAGTCAACTCCCTCTCGCTGACTGAAACCTCGAGCAACGTAACAAGCCTTAAAGACAGGCGGAGAACCCGGTGGCTGCTTCACCCTGAAAATCCACATGCCACTGACGATGTTCGCCCCGGGAGGGGGAACCTCGTCGACGTAGGTGCTTGTGGACTTCCAGGATGCCATCTTTGCGTCCATGGCTGTCTGCCACTGAGAGGAGTGCTCACCCGCGATAGCCTCAGCGTACGAGCGCAGCATCAGGATGTCTGGAGCATCCGGGTCTCCCTCAGGGGCGAGCAGCATGGACACGAGATGAGGCGCAGCGGCTGCAAGACACTCAAGGTCCTCCTGCCTGTTCTCAAGGACGTCTGTGCGAAGAGCACACTCACCCCCGACGGACGGAGGACAGACAGACTCATACTCAGCAACAAGGCTAGCGGCATAGTCTAGACGACAGGCAGCAGCAAAGTCAACAAGCTCAGCGACTAAGGCAGACGCAGCAGTAGACTCAAACGACGGGTCGGTGACAACAGTGGCTAGCAGACGCGTGGCAGTAGGGTGCTCAGCACAAAACTGGTCAGACGCAAGGTCAGCAACGACCGGTAGAGAGGACGCAGGAGGAGACGGCAGGCGAACACAAGGCGACAGAGAGGAAGGACGAGAAACTACTAGGGGAGGGCCGGGGACTGCCGGCTGACACTGACGAGGAACATGACGACTAGAACGATTGGAACGGACAGGGGAGACAGGACGCGACGTAGGCTCACGACGCTCAGCAAGGCCCCCAGTCTGCTCTGTGTACGGAGGAGGAGCAGGCAGAGGTGAGCCAGGCTGTAACGGAAGACCAGTAGACAAGGGGAGACTGAGAACTTGGCGAAGCGCAGAGTCAGGCGGTGGCTGAGACGTCAGAGACGGCGGAGCGAAGAACAGCCGCGGCTGTGCAGCGCCACCACCACCAGCAGCTCCAGCACCTTCAGCAACTCCAGTATCCCCAGCAGCTCCAGCACCTCCAGCAGCTCTAGTACCTCCAGCAGCTCCAGTACCCTCAGCAACTCGAGCACCTCCAGCAGCTCCAGTACCCTCAGCACCAGCTCCACCTGTTGCAGCACCCCCAGAAACGGCACCTCCAGTCCCAGGGTCTCCAACCGCGGTGCCACCAGCAGCAGCACCCTCAGACACAACATCGCCAGCCCCAGCAGCAGCACCCTCAGACACAACATCGCCAGCCCCAGCAGCTCCACTACCCCCAGTACGAGCACCTCCGGGACCAGCGACACCAGCACCATCAATAGGCAAAGGACCAGCACCACTCCCAGCTCTAGTGACGCCGGCAGAAGAACCCCCAGCAGTAGAGCCCTCAGGTGCAGAAGCGCGATGCTGACGGCGACCGTACCAGACGTGCAGCTGCTGGGAGGTGAGAGGCACACGCGGACGAAGACGGCTACTCCTAGGAGACCCCGTAACAGCAGTCTTAGAACCCTCAGGCGACTCACCCCAAGACTCAGCACCCCCAGGCTCCGCACACACAGGCTCAGCACCCCTAGACGCAGCACCCCCAGACGCAGGACCTCCAGGCTCCTCACGCGCAGGCTCAGCACCTCCAGGCTCCGCACCCTCAGGCTCCTCACGCTCAGCGCCCCCAGACTCAGCACCCCCACGCTGCGCACCCCCAAGCTGCGCACCCCCAGAGACAGCACCACTCCCAGCAGGACCGGAGTCACCAGTGACCTCAACAGGCGCAGGGACGGAAGGGTCTACCTGAGAAACACCTGAAGGAGCAGAATCTGGCGCGGGGAGAGGGTCTACCTGGGGAGGACCTGGGGTGAGAAAGAGCGGCGGGAGGGAGCGAGGAGCAGTGCGGTAGGGGAAGAGGCGGTAAAAGGGGACCGAATTGTCAAAGGTGACGTCCTGAGACGCAAAGATACGGCGCGAGGCGGGGTCGTAAAACTGCCAGCCAAGCACATCAGGGACAAATCCAAGGAAGACGCAAGGAATGGCGCGAGGGGAGAGTTTGTCTGCAGTGGTATCGCGGACAAAGGCACAAGCACCCTAGACCCGGAAACGCGACGCCTAGCCAACCTTCCCCGTCCACAGCTTTGTGGGCGAGGTCTCTGGCAAGGAGACACGGGGCCAAAGGTTGAGCTAATGCGCGGCGTACTGGACCGCAAACGGCCATAGAAAATGGGGGGCAGCCGCATGGATCATGGAGGTACGAGCGACCTCCATGACTAAGCCAATGCGGCGCTCAGCAACCCCATTCTGCTGCGGAGAGGCCGGAAGCGTGAAAGTCTGGCGGATGCTGTGCTCCGCACGGAAGGCTGCCAAGAGGTCTGAGAAGAACTCACCACCTCTATCCGAGTGCAGACGTAGGACAAGAAAGTCCTACTAGAACCGCTCGCATAGCTGGAGACAAACAGCGCGGATCCAGAGGATCAGAATATCAGGGACATCCCCCTTGCGCTGCAAGGGAAAGACCGTGGTGTAACGCGTGTAGTCGTCGACAACCAGCAGTAAGTACCGCTCGTGGCCCTGTCCACGGACGCGGGTTGGGCCCCACACGTCTAGGTGGAGAGTCTGCAGCGGAGCCTGTGTGGGAGGGAACGAGGAGGAGTGAAGAGCGGCGCACTGCCGCCCCTCGACGCGAGGAATGCAGGGCGGCGCAGGCGAGGGAGGGAAGGGCAGGCAAAGACCTGGGAAGACCAGAGACCAGGAAGCGAGAGTGCATGCTACGAAGGCAAGGCAGGGAGGGGTGACCAAGGTGGTGGTGCCACAGAAGAGTGTCGTGCGACAGCCGGCGAAACTCACACTGTTTAGCTACCTGAGCAGACGCGTGTAACTGGGGAGACAAAGGGGCAGAGCGCGACACAGTGGTGAGGGTGTACAGACTGGACCCTGGCGCACGAGTGAACATGGCTAGGTGGCGGCCGGTCCAGGAGCACGTACAGATCGCCACACGCTGCCGGCCAGGGGTGAAGGTGTCAACCCCCGCATCCTGGAGGACAGCGTTACTCACCAAGTTCGTAGAGAACGAGGGGAGGTGGAGACCAGACAGCTCACCAGACGGGACTGCCGGACACGGAAGCACAGTGGAAGACCGTGCAAGCACTGGGCCCCCAGAGGGGTCAGCCAGTGAGATAGGAACTGGTGCAGGGAGGGGAGTGACTGTGGTACTGTCGCGAAAGAAACAGCGGGAAGCACCACAGTCAAGTGTAAAGGTGTGCAAAGCCTGTGCAGGCGCAGTACCAGAGGGAGCAGACTTACAAGCACCTAGTGCTGCAGGGGTTATACCAGGGGCTATACCAGGATCTGGCGGCACACACAAGTAGTAGTCACCCTCAGCACTAACAGTCAATGCATACATAGCAGCAAGAATTGCGTCATAGTCAATATCAAAGATAGGTACATCACGCCTAAGCAGGTCTGCCCAGTTGGGAACTCAGTAGCATCAGGAAACTTGGTGAAGCAGCGCTGCTCAGTGTGAAACCCTGTGCACTGGCGACTAGCGTGGGGACCTGTGCGAATGATATAGGGGCAGCGACCAAGACCCCCAGAAGCCCCACGCCCGGCATACCAGTCAAGAAGCTGCTGGGAAGTGGGGGTCTGGCGCTGACACTGCTGCTGCTGCTGCGACTGCTGCTAGCCCTGACCACCATTGCCACCACCGCTCCCTCCTCCCCCACTGCCGCTGCTGCCACCTCCACCATTCCCAGTGCCTCCGCCGCCCCCACCACCACCTCCACCGCCTCCACCCCAACGGCCACCCCCACCACCTCCACCTCCCCCGCCGCCTGCACCACCGCCACCTCCACCGCCACCCCCACCTCCCCTGCCACCCTTGCCGCCCCTGCCGCTGCGACGCTTCCCACTAGGAGCGGAAGCAGCCCTGAACTCCTCAGCACCAAGGTAGTCGTGAGCAGCAGCTGCGGAGGCGTAGGAGGGGGTGAGAGGGGAGGGGGAGCACCCCTCAAAGAGGGGAGAGCAAGGAGTGCCACGAGCAGCACCTACAGCAAGGATGTTCTTCTCTGCTGCGAGGAGGTGCTTCTCAAAGTCGTCGACAGTGAGAGTGGTGGGGTCTAGCGCTAGGAAGTGGTCCCTCATAGAGCTAAGAGTGTCAGGGAGGCGGGTGATGAGGAAATAGAGAGTGAAGTACATCGGGGGGAGGGGGGGGGGGGGGGGTTGCAGCGCAGAACTCGGCTGAAAGGGCGGCACGAAAGCGAGTGTCAGCAGCGCGCAGGTGGGAAATGAGGTCCTCAGCAGTGGTGAGCGAGGAAAGGTCGGGGAACAGGTAGGGTAGCATGAGCCGACCTAGGGCTGCAGTGGCCGGGGAGGAGTAGCGCGCAACTACAGCGTCGTGTAGTGTCTTAGCAGTTTTGTGCTAGTTGAAATGCGCGCGCTCAGTAATCGGCAGATGGTTCCTAGTAGCTAGGCGTGTAGCAGCATCGCAAGTCTGCCACTGTGAGCGTTCGAGAGCAGGAGCATCGACAGCAGGAGGAACGCTAGGGCCAGACACGTAATCGAACAGTGAAACGCCCTCTTTGGCATCGGTCAGAAGGAACAGTTGCAGGTCGTCGAGCCACACAGCGAACTCTATGGGGCGACCGTCAGGCTCGAATGCGAGAACATTAGGCGTCGTCATAACGGCAGCAAGCAAAGGCAGTAGGCAGC
Organism: Closterium sp. NIES-65; assembly: GCA_948144175.1. Lineage (NCBI taxonomy): Eukaryota > Viridiplantae > Streptophyta > Zygnematophyceae > Desmidiales > Closteriaceae > Closterium > Closterium sp. NIES-65. The sequence continues at coordinate 55,946 of CANXME010000812.1, read as the reverse complement.
AGGTAGCAGACAGAAGGCAGTAGGCAGCAGGCCGCAGGCAAAGACAGAGACATCAGGTGGCACACAGGAGGCAGCAGGCAATAGACCGCAGGCCAAGACAGAGGCAGCAGGCAGCACGCAACACAGGCAACTTGCAGGGCAGTAGCTTGCCGCACTCGAGCTCCTAAGGCGGCGCGCTAGGCAGCAGCAGGCCGCGCGCTTTCTAAGGCAGCGGGCTCAGCAGCAGCGGGCCGCGCAGGCAGGCACACGGGCAGGGCACGCGCGGCTGCTGGCTACGTGCGGCTGAGGGCTGCGCGCGGCTGCTGGCTGCGCGTGGCGACGAGTTGCGCACGGCTCCTGGCTGCGCGTGGCGACGGGCTGCGTGCGGCTCCTGGCTACGCGTAGCGTCAGACTATGCGCGCGGCTGCGGGCTGCGTGCGGCGGCTGACTGCGCGCGGGCGGCGTAAGTGGCGCGCGGGCGGGGCCTAAACGGGCTGTGCGGGTGGGGCCTAAACGGGCCGCGCAAGCTGCTTAAGAGGCACGCGCGGGGAAAAAAACAGGGGCCGCACGCGTGCAGCCGAGGCGCGCGCAGGCACTAGGCAAGGCAGGTAGGCACGTGAGGTAATATGGTATCTGGTGGGCCCTAATCCTAGGTCCTAAAGACCTATGCTCTAGATGCCATGTTAGAAACTTAGGCAAGGAGTGATTGAATTATCGAGAAGTTTGGTACAAAAGTGAAACCTTAGGGGTTGTACCCCACAGTGAGTACCCCACTGAGCCTACCCAAACTATAACATATAAATATATGTTTGACACAATGTAATAGCGGAAGCGTTTTAATGACAAGTTTGTGAACCACCTTGCGCTCGTATGTGAGGGCAAAGTAGATTAATTAAAACAAAGAGATACAAGCCTTTATATGAATACAAGGGAATATGAAGGGTTATAACAAATAACTGTTTTGCTGTTGCTGTTGCGGTTCGATACAGTGACGACTCGGGCAACTGCTCAATAACGAGTCAGTTGTTTGTCCTTGCTGTCGCGCTGTACTTGTCAGGTCAAAGGTCGCTGACCTTTGACTTTCGCGTAACCTCCAGCAGTTGTTCAACCTCCGAGGGTTGACTCGCCGATGCTTCGCTGTGTTTTGCTTCGCTTATAACTTAGTGCTTCGACACGACAAGGGGGCTTAAGTTGCTTGTTTCCAACAAAGCTTGCCTCTGCCCAGTGAATGAATCAATCACATGTTAGAATCTAGCAGGAGGAATGGTGCATTGAACAGAGATGTGGGTACATATGCTAACCCTAATTTGGGTTGTACCCCGTATGGGCTACCCCACTACAGCCAACACACCACAAGCATGATTATAGTTTGACACACCCCCATAGGCAAAGTGGGGGAGAGCAAGGGGTCACACGACCAGTCAAGAGAAGCAAAGCAAGCTCAGGGTGGATCACAACATCACCACACACACTGAGCACAAGCAAAGGGCCACAAGGCTAGTTCACATGCAGAGGCATATATGCAACAACAGCATCACAGTGATCTCTACCTGTCAGAATCCCAACCACTAGACCATTGGGATAAAAGGGCTTGTAAAGTAGCTGGTCAGAATGCGCCCATAACCCCCCAGGCAAACGCGCCTGTAACCCCCCGTAGGATCAATCGGGCATCCACAGTGCAAATCTACTGACACCCCCCCACAATGGGAGGCCCAGGACTGAGCACAGCCACAACGGCCTACATGTGCATACACCGGGATTCGAACCCGAGACTACTCTAACACCATGTTAGAATCCCAGTCACTAGACCACTAGGATAAAATGGCTTGTTAATAGCGGGTCAGAGTGCGCCCATAACCCCCCAAGCAAACGCGCCTGTAACCCCCCGTAGGATCAATCGGGCATCCACAGAGCAGATCTACTGACACTACCTAGCAGAGCAAGCAAGCAGGAATATATGTAGATCACAGAACAAACAAGGTCTACAGCAAGTGAGGAAAAGTGGGCACAACGCCTAACAAAGTGCAAAAACGCTGATGGTCACCAGACGGAAGTGCCTTGGTGAATATATCAGCAGTGTTGGCCCGAGTGGCCACGTTAGGAAGACGAAGCTGACCTCGCTGCTGCAAATCTCGAGCCAGGAAGTAATCCAGAGCGATATGCTTCGTTCTGTGCTCCAGTATGTGCTCCTGACACAAGGCAATGGCGGCCTTGTTGTCTACGTACAGCACTGGAGGAGAACGAGGCCGCTCTCCCAAGTCACTCAGCCGGTAGGTGAGCCAGCGTAGCTCTTGTGTAGCCATGGCTGTGGCGTAGATCTCAGCCTCACATCTGGAGCCGAGAACAGAAGACAAGCGTGTAGACCACCAAGAAACAGAGCCAGAGCCAAGGCTGAAAGTGTAACCCTGTGACGACCGCTGTGCAGCCAAGTCGTCAACCCAAGAAGTGTTCGAGTGCCCAGTGAGGACAACTGGGCTCCGCCCTCCAAGCACGAGCCCCATGCCCGATCTACTGCACAAGTAGCGCAGTACCCTCTTAGCTGCAGCCATGTGCTCCAGTCGGTGCCTACTAGGAGCCACGTAGCGAGCAAGAAGGCCAAGAGGGTACGCAAGGTCAGGACGAGTGCAGGTCATCAGGTACATGAGGCAGCCCACTAGCTCTGGGTAAGGACCACTTGGCTCTACAGACTCGTCTGAAGGTGGAGCTGAAAGCGAGTGACCTGTAGCCAGAGGAGTGTGCTGTGGCAAGGACCAGGTGAAGCCGAAGCGCTGAAGAACCTGCTGCACCATGTGTGACTGAGTCAGTGTGATGGTGCGGCGTGCTCTGTCCCGGGTGATCTGCAAGCCAAGGAAACGGCGCAGCTCACTTGGGTCTATGCACGTGTGTCTCTTCTGCAGCTCCGACTTCAGTAGGGCAAGAGCCTCAGTGTCAGCAGTGGCAAAGACCAAGTCGTCGACATACACGAGGATGTAGAACGGCGGCAGCGAAGTGTCGGTGCACAGAAGCAGCGACGGGTCAGCAGTAGAAGGCGCGAACCCAAGAGCCGCAAGTGTCGTCCTCAGTGTGTCGTGCCACTCACGTGGCGCCTGGCGGAGACCGTAGACCGGCCGCCGGAGGCTCCACTAATACCAGGAGGGAACGACCCAGTGAAGCCAGGAGGGCGGCGCAACCAGATCTCCTCGTGTAGGCTGCCCTGTAAGAAAGTTGTGCTGAATTCAAGAGAGTGAAGCTCGTAGTCACGCTGAGCGGCAACGTGCAGCAGCACCCAAAGATTGGTCATCTTCGGGGTGGGGGAGAAGGTCTGGAAGAATTCAACTCCCTCCCGCTGACTGAAACCTCGAGCAACGTAACGAGCCTTGAAGACAGGCGGAGAACCTGGCGGCCGCTTCACCCTGAAAATCCACATGCCACTGAGGATGTTTGCCTCAGGAGGGGGAACCTCGTCGACGTAGGTGCCTATGGGCTTCCAGGATGCCATCTCTGCGTCCATGGGTGTCTGCCACTGAGAGGATTACTCACCCGCGATCGCCTCAGCGTAAGAGCGCGGGGTCGGGATGTCTGGTGCATCCGGGTCTCCCTCAGGGGCAAGTAGCATGGACACGAGATGAGGCGCAGCGGCTGCAAGACACTCAAGGTCCTCCTTCCTGTCCTCAAGGACGTCCGTGCCAAGAGCACACTCACCCCCGACGGACGGAGGAGAGACAGACTCAGACTTAGCAACAAGACTAGCGGCGTAGTCTAGAGGACAGACAGCAGCAAAGTCAACAAGCTCAGCGACGAAGGCAGACGCAGTAGCAGACTCAAACGACGGGTCAGTGACAACTGTGGCTAGTAAACGTGTGACATTAGGGCTAGCAGCACGAACGCGGTCAGACTCAGGCTCAGGAATGGTAGGCAGAGAAGACACAAGAGGGGACGGCAGGGGAACACGCTAAGGAGGAGAGGAAGGACAACGAACTACAAGGTGGGTGTCGGGGACAACCGGCTGACGCGAACAAGGAACACAACGACAGAAACTACCAAAACAGACAGGCGAGACAGAACGTGACGCACGCTCATGTCGCTCAGTAAAATCCCTTGACTACCCAGTGTAAGGAGAAGGAGCAGGTAGCGGTGAGCCAGGCTGTAACGGGAGACCAGTAGACGAAGGGAGACTAAGAACCTGGCAAAGTACAGAGTCAGACGGTGGCTGAGACGACGGAGACGGTGGAGCAAAGAAGAGGCGCGGCTGTGTAGTGCCACCAGCACCAGCAGCTCGAGGACCTTCAACGGCTCCAGCACCTCCAGCAGCACCAGACCCCTCAGCGTCAGCTCCTCTAGGACCAGCTCCACCTGCAGCAGCACCCTCAAAACCAGCACCTCCAGTCCCAGGGTCCCCAGCCTCAGTGTCACTAGCAGCAGCACCCCAAGACCCAGGGTCTCCAGCAGTAGCACCCTCAGGCTCAGTACCTCCAGCCCCAGTAGCTCCAGTACCTCCAGTACGAGCACCTCCGGGACCAGCACCACTCCCAGCTCCAGTGAGTGCAGCAGAAGTACCTCCAACGGCAAAGCGCCGAGCTCCAGAAGCGCGACCCTGACCGCGAGCGTACCAGTCGTGCAGCTGCTGAGAGGTGAGAGGCACACGCGGACAAAGGCGGCTACTCCAAGGAGACCGCACAACAGCAGACTCAGATCCCTCAGCGCCAGCACCCGTAGCACCTTCAGGACCTCCAGCGCCAGTACCCTTAGCAGCTCCAAAACCTCCAGCTCCAGAACCTCTAGCACCAGCACCCGCAGCAGCTCCAGAACCTCCAGCTCCAGCACCCTCAGCAGCTCCAGAACCTCCAGCAGAAACAACTCCAGTAGCAAAGTCAACGGCTCCAGCGCCTCCCGCAGCAGGGCCCCTAGCTCTAGGAGCGCGACCCTGACGGCCAACGTACCACTCACAAAGCTGCTGTGGGGAGGGAGGGAGTCCACAACGAGAGTGCAGCGGCGAGGTGCCAGCGGAGCGACTACGGAGACGACCGCCCCACGGAGACTGCTCACCAGACGCCTCAGCGCTCCCAGGTGCAGCACCCCCAGACTCAGTACCCCCAGGCTCAGCACCCCCAGACTCCTCACGCCCAGACTCAGCACCTCCAATCGCCGCTTCCCCAGGCTCCGCACCTCTAGGCTCCGCACCCCCAAGCTCAGCACCCCCAGGCTCCGCACCCCCAGGCTCGACACCCCCAGTAGTAGCACCCCGAGCAGGACCACCCTCAACAGGACCTGAATCACCAGTGACCTAAACCGGCGCAGGCAAGAGAGGAGGGTCTACCTGAGACACACCTGAAGGAGCAGGACCGAGAGCGGGGAGGGGATCTACCTGAGGAGCACCTGGAGCGAGGAAGAGCGGCGGGGGGGGGAGAGGGGCAGTGCAATAGGGGAAGAGACCGTAAAAGGGAACCAGCTCGTCGAACGTGACGTCCTGAGAGGGGAAGACACGGCACGAGGTGGGGTGGTAAAACTCCCAACCAGGCGTGTCAGGGACAAAGCCAAGGAAGACACAGAGAACAGCGCGGGCGGAGAGCTTGTCCGCGGTTGTATCGCGGACAAAGGCACGAGCACCCCAGACCCGGAAACGCGACGCATCGCCAACCTTCTCCGTCCACAGAAGTGCGGGCGAGGTGTCTGGCAAGGAGACACGGGGCCAGAGGTTGAGTTGATGCGCGGCGTACCAGACCGCAAACTGCCACAGAAAATGGGGGGCAGCCGCATGGATCATGGAGGTACGAGCGACCTCCATGGCTAAGCCAATGCAGCGCTCAGCAACCCCATTTCGCTGCAGAGAGGCAGGAAGCGTGAACGTCTGGGTGATGCCATGCTCCTCACAGAAGGCTGCCAAGAGGTCGGAGGAAAACTCACCACCTCTGTCAAAGTGCAGACGCAGGACGGGAAACTTTGTTCCAAACCGCTCGCGGAGCTGGAGACGAGTAGCGCGGGTCCAAGGGATCAAAACATCAGGGACCTCACCCTTGGTGCGCAAGGGGAAGACCGTGGTGTAACGCGTGTAGTCGTCGACGACCAGCAGGAAGTACCGCTCGTGGCCCTGTCCACGGACGCGGGCTGGGCCCCACACGTTGAGGTGGAGAGTCTTCAAGGGAGCCTCTGTGAGAGGGAACGAGGAGGAGTGAGGAGCGGCGCGCTGCCGCCCCTCGACACAGGGAAGACAGGGAGGAGCAAGCGAGGGAAGCAGGGGAGAGAGTGTCAGATTATTATAGCTGATGCATGTTTGTAGGCTATAGTGGGGTAGCACATATGGGGTACAGTTTGCTAGGGTTGTATTTGTACCCAACTCTGACTTAGTCAATTCATTCCTGTTCATTCCTTTCACATGGTATAGAGCGGGTTCCCTGTGGGAACTTCGCCTAGGGCCCACCGAAGCGCGCCCCGAGGCGCGCGATCCTTTTTTTTAGCGACCCCCCCGAGTCGCCCTTCCCCTGCGGCCCCGCCGCCCTTCGTTCGCGGCCCCGCCGCCCTTCGTTCGCGGCCCCGCCGCCCTTCGTTCGAGGACCTGCAGCTGTACTTACTGTGTGATGCGGTAGATGAGGTCTCTCTCTTTGACTTTGTCTCTGGCGCTGTCCCTGCCCCGCCTGCTGATGCTGACTCTGCCGTTCGCTCCAAGTGGGCGACCCGCGATGCTGCTGCACGTCTTGCTGTGCGTCGCCACCTCCCTTCCTCTGAGCGTGCCCACTTTAGTCAGTGCAAGACCGCTCAGGCCTTGTACGACGCTGTAGTTGCGCGCTACTCCTCCCCTTCCTCCGCTACCCTTAGCCGCCTCATGCTACCGTTTCTCTTCCCTGACCTCGCTTCCTTTCCCACTGTCGCTGACCTCGTTACCCACCTCCGCGCTAGTGACACCCGCTACCGCGCTGCCCTTCCTGCTGAGTTCCGCGCTGCGAACCCTCCTCCCATGTACATCACTCTCTACTTTCTCGTCACCCGTCTCCCTGAGTCCCTTCGTGTCGTTAGGGACCAGTTTCTCTCTGTCTGTCCCACCACTCTCACTGTCAACCTCCTTGAGGAGTCCCTGCTAGCGGCTGAGAAGAGTATTGTCGCTGTAGGGGCCTCTCGAGGTGACCCTCGCACCCCCATCTTTGAGGGGTGTGGTCCCTCCCCCCTGCTGCCCTCTGTCGCCTCTGCCGCTGCGGCCGACCTCGTTGGTTTTGAGTCGGTCGGCGCGGCATCTGCCCCCAGTGGCAGACGCCGCACTGGCAAGGGCAAGGGGGGCAAGGGAGCGGGTGGAGCCAGAGGGGGCGGTGGAGGAGGCGGTGGGGGTGGAGGGGGGAGTGGGGGTGGCGGTGGGGGTGGTGGCGGGAGTGGAGGTAGTAGTGGCGGCGGTGGAGGCGGAGGTGGCGGCGGAGGTGGTAGCGGAGGAGGCGGTGGGAGCGGTGGGAGCGACGGTCCTGGTGGGGGAGGTGGCGGTGGCGACGGGGGTGGCGGTGGAGGCGGGGGTGGCGGTGGAGGAGGGGGTCGGAGTGGCTCGTCCCAGTGGAGCAGCTCTGGGGGTGGTCAGCGCCAGCAGCAGCAGCAGCAGCAGCAGCCGCAGCAGCAGCCGCAGCAGCAGCAGTGCTCTCGCACCGTCCCCGGCCCTCAGCAGCTCCGTGAGTGGTACTTGCAGCGTCAGCGCGGTGGTGCGCTTGGTCCCTGCCCCTACGTTCTTCGCACTGGTGACCGTGCAGGGGAAAGGTGTGGAGGCGCCCACACAGCCCGTCGCTGCTTTGGCCGCCTGACCGACGCCTGGCGTCAGCAGTTTCCGGAGGCCGCTGAGATCCCCCGCTGGGGAGAGCTGTCTAGGGCTGGTGTAGCTATTTATGATCTTGATTTTGATGCTATTCTCTCTGCTATGTATGCTGTGACTGGTAGTGATGAGGATGACTGTTACCGGTGTTTCCCGCCCGACCCGGGCATTGGTACTGCCGCGTCAGGTACTAGTGAGGCTGCTGCTCTAGGTGCCAGTGCGTCTGTGCTTTCAGGTACTGGTGAGTCCGCCCTCTCAGGTACTGTGTCGGCTTCGGCCTCTCACACCTTCACCCTTGACTCTGGAGCGTCTCGCTCCTTCTTTAGGGACCGCACCACTCTCACGCCGCTGAGTCGGCCTGTTGCGGTGTCCCTGGCGGACCCCTCTGGGGGGCCTGTCCTGTCTCGCTTCTCCACTGTCCTCCCGTGTCCGGCGGCCCCCTCTGGCACCCTGACTGGTCTCTACCTCCCCTCGTTCTCGACGAACTTGGTGAGTGGTGCTGATCTCCAGGATGCAGGTGTCCACCAGTTCACCCCTGCTCGTCAGCGGGTGACCCACTGTACAGAGGCGGATACAGGTCGCCACCTGGCTACGTTTACACGTCGGCCGGGGTCGAGCCTGTACACACTGACCACTGCTTCTCCTCCAGGTACTGCGTCTGGTAGGGTCCCTTTGTCTGGTCAGGTGTTTGCTGCAGCGTCCAGGTCTGGTCCTGAGTCTGCCCCTTGTTCGTGTCGTCGTCTGTCTCACGAGACCCTCCTCTGGCACCACCGCCTTGGCCACCCCTCTCTGCTTCGGCTCAGAGGCATGGCCTCGCGGGTCCTTGTGTCTGGTCTTCCCCGGTCCCTCCCTCCCCTTCCTTAGGGCCCTGGCCCTGCCTGTGTCCCCTGTGTCGAGGGGCGCCAGCGTGCTGCCCCTCACTCCTCCCAGTTTCCTCCGACAGAGGCCCCGTTGCAGACGCTTCACATGGACGTGTAGGGCCCAGCCCGCGTCCGTGGACAGGGTCAGGAGCGCTACTTCCTGCTGATGGTTGACGACTACTCGCGTTACACCACAGTCTTCCCCTTGCGCAGCAAGGGTGAGGTCACTCAGGTGTTGATCGACTGGATCCGCGCAGCTCGTCTTCAGCTTCGGAGGAGCTTTGGCTCTGACTTCCCTGTTTTGCGTCTGCACTCGGACAGAGGCGGAGAGTTCTTCTCTGCCCTCCTGAGTGCCTACTGTCGTGTGCGAGGCATCCGTCAGACCTTCACGCTTCCGGACTCACCACAGCAGAATGGGATCGCTGAGCGCCGCATTGGCATGGTCATGGACGTCGCTCGTACGTCCATGATGCATGCGGCTGCTCCCCATTTTCTGTGGCCGTTTGCGGTCAGGTACGCTGCGCACCAGATCAACCTCCACCCCAGGGTCTCTCGACCGGAGACCTCCCCAGCTCTGTTGTGGACGGGGAAGGTTGGCGATGCGTCGGCGTTCCGGGTCTGGGGATCTCGGGCGTTTGTTCGCGACCTGTCTGCGGACAAGCTGTCCCCTCGTGCTTCTCCCTGCGTCTTCCTCGGGTTCCCCCCCGACGCCCCTGGGTGGCAATTTTACCACCCCACCTCTCGACGTGTTCTGTCCTCCCAGGACGTCACGTTCGACGAGTCGGTACCCTACTACCGCCTCTTCCCCTACCGCACTCCGTCCCTCCCCCCACCCCCGCTCTTCTTGGTACCAGGTCCCCCCCCAGTAGTCCCCCTCCCCCCTCAGGGTCCTGCCCCTTCAGGTGTGTCTCAGGTAGACGCGGTCGAGCCTGTCGAGGTCACTGGTGACTCTGGTGCTGCTGCGGGAGCTGAGCCTGGGGGTGCGGAGTCTGGGGGTGCTGAGCCTGGGGGTGCTGAGCCTGGGGGTGCGGAGTCTGGGGGTGCTGGGCCTGGGGGTGCTGAGCCTGGGGGTGCTGTGCCTGGGGGTGCTGAGCCTGGGGGTGCTGTGCCTGGGGGTGCAATGTCTGGGGGTACTGAGCCTGGGGGTGCTGAGCCTGGGGGTGCTGAGCCTGGAGGTGCCGAGCCTGGAGGTGCTGTGCCTGGGGGTGCTTCGTCTCGCCGGGAGCCGCTCTCTCCACAGGAGCTGCGTGAGTGGTTTGCCCGGCGCTGGAAGCGTGCCGCTGGTGCTGGTGGTTCTTCGGCTGCGGAGGGCGCTGCTGCCACGCGACCTGGCGGTGCTCGTCCTGTGGGTGCTGGAGCTGCTGGGTCTGAGGGTTCTCCTGGAGCTGGTCTGCTGAGGACGTTGGCGCTGAGCCTGCGGTTGGTGGTCCGACTGACGGTGCTCCTGGTGCTGCTGCTAGAGGTTCTGGAGCTTCTGGTGGTTCTGCTGGAGGTGCTGCTGGAGTGGGTGCTCCGGCCGGAGCTGCTGGTTCTGTTCCTGCTGTTTCTGGCGTCGCCGCGCGGTCTCGACCGTACTTCGTTCCGCTCCTGGAGCAGGTTCTTGATCTTGCTCCTCCTCCTCCTCCCTTAGAGGGTCCGCAGCCTGTCCGGTCACAGCCACAGCTAGAGCCTGCCTCCCCTTTGCCTGCTCCTTCTCCCTACGCTGGTCCGACTGGAGGCCTTACTGAGCGTCGTGAGCCTGCGTCTCGTCCTGCGTCGCCTGTTCGTACTGAGCGCGCTAGTGGTCGCGGGTCGCGTCAGCGTCCTCCTCCTGTCCCTGGCACGCACCGGATGTCACTGCGTCCGTCCACTGCTCCTCTTCGTGCCCCTTTGCCTTCTCCTCCTGCTTCCTCTCTTCCTGCTCTTGCCGACCCGGAGTCGGACTCTCTTCGTGCTGCCAGTCCTACTGTCACGCGTCTCCTTGCTACTGCTGTCACTGACCCTTCCTTCGAGTCGTCTGCTGCGTCTGCCCTTGTCACTGAGCTTGTCGACTTTGCTGCGCGCTGTCGTCTGGACTACGCTACTCGTCTTGTCGCTGAGTCAGAGTCCGCCTGTCCTCCGTCCGTCGGGGGTGAGTGTGCCCTTGGCACGGACGTCCTAGAGGACAGGCACGAGGAGTTCCAGTGTCTAGCCGCTTCTTCACCTCGTCTCGCGTCTGTACTGCTAGCCCCTGAGGGAGACCCGGATGCACTAGACATCCCGACTCCGCGTTCTTACGCGGAGGCCGTAGAGGGTCCCTACTCCTCTCAGTGGCAGGCAGCTATGGATGCAGAGATGGCTTCCTGGAAGTCCACAGGCACCTACGTTGACGCGGTTCCCCCTCCTGGGGCGAACATCGTCAGTGGCATGTGGATCTTCAGGGTGAAGCGGCCGCCGGGCTCGCCGCCTGTCTTCAAGGCGCGTTACGTGGCTCGTGGCTTCAGTCAGCGGCAGGGAGTTGACTACTTTCAGACCTTCTCTCCCACCCCGAAGATGACCACTCTTCGGGTGCTGCTGCACATTGCCGCTCAGCGCGACTACGAGCTTCACTCTCTCGACTTCAGCACTGCGTTCCTGCAGGGTAGCCTGCACGAGGAGATCTGGCTGCGCCGTCCGCCTGGCTTCACTGGGACTTTCCCTCCTGGCACCCAGTGGAGCCTCCGACGGCCAGTCTACGGTCTCCGCCAGGCACCGCGTGAGTGGCACGACACACTGAGGACTACGCTTGCGGCTCTTGGGTTTGCTCCTTCTACTACTGACCCGTCGCTGTTTCTTCGCACCGACACTTCCCTGCCGCCGTTCTACATCCTCGTGTACGTCGACGACTTGGTCTTTGCCACAGCGGACACTGCTGGACTCGCCTACGTGAAGTCCGAGCTGCTGAAGAGACACACGTGCACAGACCTGGGTGAACTGCGCAGCTACCTTGGCTTGCAGATCACTCGGGACAGAGCACGCCGCACCATTACCCTGACTCAGTCACACATGGTGCAGCAGGTCCTTCAGCGCTTCGGCTTCACGTACTCCTCGCCTCAGGCCACTCCTCTGCCTACTCGCCACTCACTCTCAGCTCTGCCTTCGGATGAGTCCGTAGAGTCGAGTGGTCCGTATGCAGAGCTTGTTGGCTGCCTCATGTACCTGATGACCTGCACACGACCTGACCTTGCATACCCTCTGAGCATCCTTGCACGCTATGTTGCTCCTGGGAGACACCGACCAGAGCACATGGCTGCAGCGAAGAGGGTATTGCGCTACTTGTGCAGTACGTCGGGCATGGGGCTAGTGCTTGGAGGGCCGAGTCCAGTGGTCCTTACTGGGCACGCAGACGCTTCTTGGGCTGACGACCAGGCTACGCAGCGGTCGTCACAGGGTTACACCTTCAGCCTTGGTTCCGGCTCTGTCTCGTGGCGGTCTACTCGCTCGTCTTCGGTTCTCGGCTCCAGTTGTGAGGCTGAGATCTACGCCGGGGCCATGGCTGCACAGGAGCTTTGCTGGCTCACCTACCTGCTGACTGACCTTGGAGAGCTGCCTCGTTCTCCTCCAGTGCTGTACGTAGACAACAAGGCCATGTTGGCCTTGTGTCGAGAGCAGCGCTTGGAGCACAGAACGAAGCACATTGCTCTCCGCTACTTCCTTGCTCGTGAGCTGCAGCAGCGTGGTCAGTTGCGACTTGCTTACGTGGCCTCTGAGGCCAACACTGCTGATGTGTTCACCAAGGCACTTGCGCCTTGTGACCATCAGCGCTTTTGTACCCAGCTGGGTCTTGTACCTGTCTTGCCTCACTTGCTCTCTTCTTGACTTTACTTGTACTTTGACATATATATACCTGCTCTTGCTTGTCTAGTTTTATATATATGTCTGTACTCCTGCATGTGAACTGGCCTCTGGCCCTGCTCTTGTGCTCGGACTGTGTGGTGACTTTGTGATCCACCCTGAGCTTGCTTTGCTTTGCTTTGCTTGACTGGTCTTGTGACCCCTTGTTCTCCCCCACTTTGCCTATGGGGGTGTGTCAGATTATTATAGCTGATGCATGTTTGTAGGCTATAGTGGGGTAGCACATATGGGGTACAGTTTGCTAGGGTTGTATTTGTACCCAACTCTGACTTAGTCAATTCATTCCTGTTCATTCCTTTCACAGAGAGAACCCTGGGAAGACCAGAGACAAGGACACGGCGGTGCATGCTGCGAAGGCGCTGCACCGAGGGGTGACCAAGGCGGTGGTGCCAAAGGAGGGTCTGGTGCGACAAGGCGCGACACGAGCAGGGGGTCGGCAACTGACCTGACGCAGACGCAGACGCAGCTATCTGAGAGGACTCAGTGGCCAGTATGTGCAGGCCCGACCCCAGCTGCCGAGTGAAGGTAGCCAGGTGACGACCCGTCTGAGCACACGTGCATTGTGTCACACGCTCGTAGGCAGGGGTGAACTGGTGAACACCCGCGTCCTGGAGCACAGAACCCGCCACCAAGTTCATAGAGAACGAGGGGAGGTAAATACTCGACAGTGTGCCGGACGGGACAGCAGGACAAGGGAGGACAGTGGAGGTGGTCGCACGGAGTGGACCCCCTGAGGGGTCTGCCAGTGAGACTGGAACCGGCCGATTGAGCGGCGTGAGGGTGGTGCTGTCGCGAAAGAAGGAGCGAGAAGCACCAGAGTCAAGTGTGAAGGTGTACAAGGCCTCACGAGGCGCAGAACCAGAGAGAGCAGACTCACCAGCACCTCAAGCAGCAGCCTCACCAGTACCTAGAGCAGGAGACACACTAGCCCCTAGAGCAGCAGCCTCACCAGCACCTAGAGCAGCAGGCTCTATACCTGGGTCAGGCGGTACGCACAGGTAACAGGCACCGTCAGCACTAGTAGGCAATGCATACATGGCAGTGAGAATAGCATCATAGTCAAGAGAAAATATATCTACCCTCTGTCCAAGCAGCTCCACCCAGTCGGGGAGCTCAGCCTCGTCGCCAAACTCGGTACGCCAAGCGTCGCTCAGACGGGCGAAGCAGCGGGACTGTGTGTGACTGAGCGTCCCGCAAGTCTGACCAGTCCGTGCACCAGTGCGAATGACGTACGGGCAGCGAACGGTACTCAGAGACCCTCTACTCTGAGCGTACCTCTCACGAAGCTGCTGGGGCGTGCAAGACTCGCGCGGACGTCGCTGGAGCTGCATCTGGCCACCGCCAGTAGCAGCAGTAGTAGTAGTAGCAGTAGTAGCAACAGTAACAACAGTAGCAGCAGTAGCAGTAGTAGCAGCGCGGCCACCCCTACAACCCCAACTAGCGTACCACTCACTTAGCTGCTGGGGCGTGAGGGACTCACGCGGACGTCACTGGAGCTGCATCCGGTCACTGTTAGTAGCAGCAGTAGCAGTAGTAATAGCAGTAGTAGCAGCAGCAGCGCGTGCAGGGGAGGCGCGGCAGGCAGGCAGTTAGGCAGGCCGGCAGGCAGGAGGCAGGCAGGCGGCAGCACACGAACAAGGTAGGTGCTCGCCAGTGGCAGGCAGGGCCGGCGCTTTGCGGGGCCGCAACAGCGGCCGCAGAGTAGGGCCGCGTCGGCGGTAGGGCAGGCCCGCGACAGTTTCTGCAGGGCGGGGCCGTGACAGCTGCAGGGCGGGCCCGCAACGGCGGAAGAAGGCTCCGCGGCAGCTGTTACAGGGCGGGGCCGCGACTGCGGCAGGAGGCTCCGCGGCAGCTGCTGCAGGGTAGGGCCGCGACCGCGGCAGAAGGCTCCGCGACAGCTGCTGCAGGGCAGGGCCGCGACGGTGACAGGAGGCTCCGCGGCAGCTGCTGCAGGGCAGGGCCGCAACTGTAGTAGGGCGCTCCGTGGCAGCTGTTGCAGGAGCAACGGTGGCAGTCAGGCAGGGGCGGCGTCCAAGGGCAGCCGCGGCGCGCGAGGCTGCAGCGCGCTACGCGAGCTGCGGGCGCGGCGTGCGGGGCTACAGCGCGACGCGCGAGTTGCGGGCGCGCCGCGCGGGGCTGCAGCGCGACGCGAGGGCAGCGAAAGGGACACGCATGGCTGCAGCGCGACGCGCGGGCAGCAGGCGCGTCGCGCGGGGCGGCGACCTGGCCTGACGGGCCTGCAGGGGCGGCTCGCTGGCCGGACGGGCCTGCAGGGGCGGCTAGCAGGTCTGACGGGCCTGCAGGGGCAGCGAGCGGGCCTGTCGGGCCTGCAGGGTCGGCTAGCAGGCCTGACGGGCCTGCAGGGGCGGCGCACGGGCCTGACGAGTCTGTAGAGGCAGCGCGCGGGTCTACAGGACGGCGCGCGCAGCGCAGCACGTCACAAGGCAAGGCAGGCAGTCGCAGGACAACACGTGGGGTAGCGTGGTAACCGCAACGATAGGTGGGCCCGAAAAAAAAACGGTCCTACGGACCTAGTGCTCTGAAACCATGTTAGAATCTAGCAGCAGGAATGGTGCATTGAACAGAGATGTGGGTACATATGCTAACCCTAATTTGGGTTGTACCCCTTATGGGCTACCCCACTACAGCCAACACAGCACAAGCATGATTATAGTTTGACATCACATGCATTCGCTCGCTCAGTGCACAGTCTTCACGGCTGTGTCGTCAGTCAGCTTCGCCCCAGGCCAGCATACGAGCCACTCGCGTGCAGTCTCTCGCTCGCAGCGCATAGGCACGGTCCCTTTTCCCACCCCCCCCTTCGCCCCGAAAGGGCTGTCAGTCAAGTCAACGGCTTCGCAAGGTTCCGCCTTTCCTGATCGAATCGCCAGTCACTCAAGAGAGCCAACCGAAGTACGGTAGAAATGGATGTGGGTGGACTCACTGCAAAACAGGGAATCATTACCGTTTTAATCATGATTTAAAATAAAAGTTGTACATGCGCTTATAATAAATCAGGGTTTTACAAGGGGTGCGCTTATAATTGAGGATCAGCCATAAGCGCATTGCTCCAGATACAAGCGCATGCGCCTTTAATAGGCCTGCACTTATATCCGGGGCCATACGGTACTAACATGGCTGCAAGGCAGAGAGCAAATGAGTTGCAACCAGACATCCTACCACACCATCTAGTTAGGGTTTTTCTACAGCTTGCCACTAAACATGTTGCATTTCACTCAAACACCAATACACCCAGAAGATGTAGTGCACTTGGGAATAGGCGACATGAAGCGTTGTCCCCGCTTACACATGTTCCCCACGCCGCTCGCAAACATGAGATTGAAATGATCGTCTGCTGAAACAGTGTAGGTGAAGCTCCCCGATTTCGACGCTTTCTTGAGGGTCGTGGCCTTGCTGGTCTTGCACTGGGCCCAGTTCTTGGGTTGGGTGAATGTCGTTGGATCCGTGTATTGAGTGACAAACAGACGGATATCAGAGCGCTGTGTCCATTTGAATACTGCAACAACGGCAGCGAATCGGGTGGGCATGGGGAGGGGTGAGGGGGAAAGCGGGGAAGGGGAAAGAAGGGGAGGGCAGGGGGACAGGGGAGCTCTAGAGTCATTTCAGACACACCACGATCCAGTGCGTTTGAGTGCGGTTGAGTGCGTATACATGCGATGCAGTGCGGTGCAACACAATCCTGATGAGACGTTGTGCAGAGGGGTGCAGAGGGGGAGGGGCAAGGGTGCAGAGGGGGAGTGGTTAGAAGGGGGGGAGAGTGGGGAGGGAAGCAGGGGGGGTTTGACGAAGCTCAGCTGATCTAAACAGATGGCAATCACAGTTTTTTAAGGTGCCTCAGAAATCGTCTGTAGCCAATCAATGAAGAGGGCAAGAGCAGCAGCACCAGCGTCAGCGGTAGCAGCACCGCACTCTGCCACTCTGCACCGCACTCACCCAGTTTGTCGCCCTTTTCAACAGGCGGGCACTCAATCGTCAGCAGGGCCCACAGCGAAAGCCATACCCCTCAGCCTGTTTGCACCGCATTCAGCCTCTCTGCACCGCACTCAACCTCTCTGCACCGCATTCTGCACCGCACTCAGCCTCTCTGCACCGCACTCAGCCTCTCTGCACCGCACCCAGCCTCTCCGCACCGTACTTGACCTCTCTGCACCGCGCTCACCCTCTCCGCACCGCACTCACCCAGCTTGTCGCCCGTTTCAATAGGCGGGCACTTCCACTTAATCGTCAGCGGGCCCCACGGCGACAACCTGTAAGGGCCGCCCACTTGAATCTTCTTCGCCTGGCGTCGCGCGCATGAATGGGGGCGAGAGGAGGAAACA
This sequence comes from Closterium sp. NIES-65, assembly GCA_948144175.1. Taxonomy (NCBI): domain Eukaryota; kingdom Viridiplantae; phylum Streptophyta; class Zygnematophyceae; order Desmidiales; family Closteriaceae; genus Closterium; species Closterium sp. NIES-65. Next base: position 39,156 of record CANXME010000812.1, on the reverse strand, counting down.
CGGGCAAGTGACAGAGGTAGGAGAGACAAGCATGAGACGAACGGCGATGACGTGTAAGGCCCGCCCACGAGGATTGTCTTCGCCTGTCAGCGCGCGGATGAGGGCTGGGGGGCGGGGGGTGGGGGGGAAGGGGATGATTAAGGCATACACCTTTCTCCTCCTCTCTCCCACCTGCGAGCATACAAACGCCCTCGGTCAAGCGCCCTCGGTCTTCTGACATGTTCTCAGCGAGCAGCAAAACTCCGCGCATACACTCGTCCGCGAATACTAGCTCGTGCCCAACCTACGTCTGTCCGTCTGTCCGTCCGTATGTACGTACGTACGTACGAGCATTGGCCCGTGCTCTACGTACATTTCCCTGTCCCGTACGCTCTTCTTCAATCCGCAAGCCGTGAGGCTTGTGGTTGTGCGACATGGATCGGACGGTCAGGATCGCACGGCTGAAGACGCACGGCCACGATCGTGCAAACGGTCATTCGATCTTGACTAAAAAGGAGGAGGGGACGTTTATTGAGACGTCTCAGAAACGAAACATAAGCGGCAGGTGGGCAGTGCGGCTGTTTTTTGGAAGCCTAAGAAACAAGATAGCTGGTTTGAACTGAACTCTCGCTCTGTCCAAGAGGCGAACGAAAAGAACGAAAGAACAAGCGGCAATGTGAAAGGTGTGATTGTTGTTGTCACCTGGACTTGTGCGACGGCTGGCGACGAGGCGAGATAGAGCAGGAGCACACGAGACGGGAGACCCGCGACCGAGTGGGAAACGAGAGGTTGCGACGGGAACGCGACGGTCGACGGGCGACGGGCAAACGGCGAACGGCGAACGGTGACAACGACGGGCGATTGGAGACAGGGAAAATAAGATGGGGAGAAAGAACATACAGACGAGGAAGACAAAAATAATTAGGGAGAAGATTGTGTACGAGGGAAGAGCCGTGGAGGTGGAGCAATGGCGCCGCTAGCTCTGGCGCCGCTACATAAACATAACGAGACGTGGTAAAGCGGGGACGAAAGACGCCGCGAGTTTAAAAGACAGAACAGAACGTAAGAAAGCGAGGAGGCAAGGAGAGGCGCGCACTTGAGAGCAGGAGGGCGCAAGAGGTTGCTAGTAAGCCCAGAGATACGCGGCGCGTGGCCATGGCTGGAAGCGCGCAACCAAGGGGCTTTCGACTATTGGCCGTTCAAATGCTGAGGTGAGGAGTGAGCGAGGGAGGCACTCAAACGGGATACTGTAAAATGGCGCGAGGCACGAAAACGAAATGAAGGAAGGAATGCAGGAGGTCGAGGCGAAACTGTGTTCCTTGTGCTCTGTAAGTGAAGCTTGTCAAAGCATGAACTTGGTTTGGGTGGAGGGGGTTGGTTGTTGGCAGGAGCAGCAAAGCTTTTAGCGGGGTCAGTTGATCGGGGTCCGCGTAAGAAAGTGATAGGGGTGGAGCGGGCAGGGAGTGAAGGTTGGTGAAGACGTGTACAATCGTGTTCAAAATTGATTTCGCTTAGCTAAAATCCGAAAGCTGAATGCGTCGGAGAAAAAAAGGCGCTCCCGACACACAGCCCACACCGCCACCGAAAATCCACCCACCAATCCCGCAACGTGCGCGCGGCGAGGCAAGCACGCCGGAGCAGTTGGACTGTGGCACAAAAGACAGCAGCGTCCAGAGTGTCGCGTCGCTAATTCCATCCAGTAAAAAAGCCGGCTCCTCCGAGCCTGATGTACAGCCCACGTTTAGCGGCCATATTCTCCGATACTCAGTTTTTTCCTGAGCGCGTTCTCAGGTGTAATCACCAACAGAAACAGAGTTTCTCGATATAGTGTGAATCTATTCTGTTTTGTATTTGTATACAGTCACTCAAAAAGAGGAAGTCAAGCACTTGCAATAAAAAATATAATGCCCATAGCGAACCTATGTGTTTTCCGGGAAGGATCAACCCTAAACACCGAAAGCCTCCAAATATTTTGGAAAACATATTGCAGCCCACTTGACAAAAAAAAATACCCACCTCGGAAAGGGATGCGACTCGGGAGGCATCAACCCTAAAAACAATGCCCATTTCCGTGTTTAGGGTTGAGCCCTCTCGAAAATGCATCCAGGTTCCCTAGGGTTTTTTTTTTCTGCCATGCCCGAATAGGTCTCGGTAGCGTCGTCTAGTGCTTTCGGAAGCGTTGTTTAGCGGTCAGTTGCGCTACTGAGCACTACCAAGTGAATTATATGGGCTTCATTCTCTTACTACCTTAATTTCCGAACATATATCCAGGTCGGGAGGTTAAAGTGGATGGTTTTGTTTTTGTCACTTCCTAATGAGTTCGACCAGCGTAAAAAATGTGATTAAAAAGCGACGACCAATCAACGTTGAGAAAGTCCAGATTGATTACACCTGAGAGCGCGCTCAGGAAAAACCTGAGTATCAAAGATAACGGCCGCACGTTTAGCATGTCTGGTTTCACGCTCTGTACACGTGGACGGAATTTTGCTGAAAAACCTGGCTGCCAACGCGGCACGGCTGATGTGTTGTTTGCCTCACCTCGAGGTCTGGTTCGGAGAAGCAGGTGGTTGGCCTGTGCACTGAACTTTGGGGTGTCTGGGCAGGGTACCTCCAAGAGATGCCGGGGGAACTGGAATTGAGCATTCAAATAAATCCTGATTTCTAGAGGTAATAAAGGTAATAAAGCAACTTATGGGAATATACTTTTCGTTCAATTCTCAAAAACAGCCCTCCTACAAGGTGGAAAGCGTTTGATGCTGTGGTCGCACCACGTTTGTGAAAGCTGGTTGGTGGCGGTGTTCGGTTCTGTGGCACTGTACTTGTGGCGGTGAGTGTGTTCAGCTGATCGCGATTCGCGGTGTAGCAGGCTCGCTTTCTGCAATGCACGGTGCACCCCTCCCTCCCTCGGAGGTTTGTTTGTTTCCACAGCGTACACCCCTCTCCCACCTCACCAAACCAGGAAACCTGAACTGCCCAGCACCAACTCACCATTTCCACCCACCTTTCCTCTTCCCCCCACTTAGGTAGACCAAAGCTTTACAGAGCTTCAGTAATTGGCAGCGATCAGTTTGTTCTACGAGTATCGTCAGGCATACAGAGTGAAAGTAATTTTTGTTGGTACTCGTTGGCAATCTTATGCTTCTTGCAACAACGCCCGACGCCACCTTCTAACGTTAGGGTTTGGTTTCTAGTTTTAAGTTCGTTGTTTCTTTCAATCTCTAGTGTAGTCCTGCCTCCCGCTCATTCGCGACATTGCCGCGACGGCAGTGGCTTGACATCCTACAACAATGTCTACGCGGCTCGTGCTGTTTCTAGCAGGCATATCGCTTCTCGCTCTACTCTCAAGTGCGTAAGAACAATTGTCAGGCGACACTTGAGAAAATATAAAAACGACCCTACTTCCCGTTTCCGCCCCCTGTTATCCCCCGCATTTGCGTTTGCGTTTGCGTCTGCCTTTGCGCTTGTGTATGCGTTTGCGTTTTTGTTTGCATCGCTGGAAACGAGGTCGTATGTGAAACGCGTATACTTTATCGTTTCGATGAGCGAAACTCACGTGATGTGATGGAGCTGCCACTAATCACTCGTCGCGACTTTTGAGTGGACTCAAATGTCACCTCGGTGAGCGAAGAACACGTGACGTGACGTGTTCGGAGCAGCTGTCACTGATCATTCGTTGCGCGCCCTCGTTCTGCCCTGCACGTTCTGCCCTGCACGTTCTGCCCAGCACGTTCTGCCCTGCACGTTCTATCCTCCTTGCTCTCCCCCTTGCGTTCTTCTTTTCATGTTCTCCCCCTCGTTCTCCTCTCCATGTTCTTCCCACTTGTTCTTCCTCGTCCTCTCTTGCTCTTCCTCCATTCTGCGCCCATTGTTATTCCCCCCTTGTTCGTCCCCCGTTGTTTTTTTCCACCTAGTTCTTCCCCCATTGTTCTGCGCCCCTCACTCGTCCCCCCTTGTTCTCCCCTTCTGTCATGCGGTCATTGTTCTTCTTCCCCTGTTTTCCCCACCTAGTTCTTTCCCCATTGCTCTGCGCCCATTGTTTTGCGCCCCTCATTCGTTCCCCCATGTTCGTCCCCTTGTGTCATGCGGATCTTTTCTGACGCCACTGCTCTGCTGCCCTAGTCGTGCTCCCCCTTGTTCTGTCGCCCTCCTTCTCCTCCCCTCTCCTCCTCCCCCTCTCCCCGCCCTCCTCCTCCTCCCTCCCATAACCATTCCCCTCCCCATCATTCTCATGTCCTCCGGATCGTCGTCGCGTGTCGCGTCGGTTCGCTGCTCTCCGCACCACCATGGCCGTCTCGTCTCCACCGTGTCACGCGCACCCCTCCCCCGTGCTGCCGCTCTCACTCCTGAACACTCCTCCTCACCCCCTTCCCTCCTCCCCCTCCCCCCCCCCCACCCTCCTCCCTCCCATGTCCATTCCCCTCCCCGTCATTCTCATATCTTTCTGATTGTCGTCGCGTGTCGCGTCGGTTAGTTTCTCCACCGCCACTCTCCCGCGCTGCCGCTCCCACTCATGAACATTCTCTCCCCTTCTCCCTCCCCTTCCCCCCCGTCCCTCCCATTCCTCCTATCTTCCCAATCGTCGTTGCGTTTCTCTCCGACTGTGGCGTGTCTCTTCGATCGTCCTCATTTTCTCTCCGCGCCGCGTCTTTACCGCCATGGCCGCGGCGTCGTCGCTATCGACCGCGCCACGCGCACCTCTCGCTCCCGCGCTCGCGTTTTTCGGCACTGCCTCTAACCGATTCGGCGCTGCCTGTGTCTGTGTCGGCGAACCAGGCTTCTCGCTCGCAGAGGTTAGCGCTCTCTTCTGCCTCCTCTCCCCCTCCTCCCCCTCCCTTCCCACCCCCCCCCCCCCCCGCCCCCCCAATTACCCCCCTCGCCTCCCGTATCCCACTCGAATCCACGTTTCCCCCCATTCGCCTCCCTGTATCCCCCTCCCCTCCCCGTATATCCCCCCCCCCCCCCCCCATGTTTTCATACAAATCATTCACCTTCTCCCCCTTGTTTCTGTGGTACTACTGCGACCAACACTCCCTTTGTTGTGTGCTGACGTTTTTTTTCCTTCTTCCTCGACCGGGCAGGCGAAAAAAATCTATGTTGGTGGACGCAATGCGTGGAACCCGTGGGGCCCGGGAGTGAGGAAATGGAAGGGCCCTCACAAAGTCTTCAGAGGCGACACATTGGGTGAGTCCTTATCACATGCTCTCTCTCTCTCTCTCTCTCTCTCTCTCTCTCTCTCTCTCTCTCTCTCTCTCTCTCTCTCTCTCTCTCTCTCTCTCTCTCTCTCTCTCTCTCTCTCTCTCTCTCTCTCTCTCTCTCTCTCTCTCACACACACACACACTTCAAAACCTCTGTTCTGATTCATTTCAATTGATTGCTACAGTGTTCAGATGGAAGAAAAAATCAAACTTGGTTATGCTGGCCGATGAAACGGACCCTGCGGCGCCTTATTATTTCGACAAGTGTACATACGACACGACCAATCCCGCGTTGCACACTGTGGTTGCGGAAGCCAAGGCCTCGGGATCTGCCAAGTTCACGATTGCCAAGAACTCCGCGGCACTCCATTATTGGTTCATTAGTACTGTTGGCAAGACGTGCAAGAACGGGCAGAAATATGAAACGCCGCCTATCCTTACCAAGTAGTGATGGTAGTATCAACTGTGTGCAAATGGCTGGTTGAAGTATGCATGCTTGTTTAATTAGATTACTGGCACGTAGGTAGCATCTATCCTTTTGGTACTTAATATAATCTATCTACATTGATCCTGACAGGAAGCTGGATGGCAGTGTGATTCTAACAACAATATTGACTGTAGAGACTACTGAGGCCTCATATACTGGTACTGTACTTGCTTGGCCTGTGAATACCAGTCGTACCAATCATCTGGGTGCCGCTGATTGGACAAAGCAAGTCAGGGTTTGGATGGACTAAAGGCAAGTCTGCTAGGTAATGGACTACAATTCAGCACAGTACAGCGCCTTAATGAGAAGGGAACACACCCCCAAAGTGCCTGAAACGAGCAATTGGGGCGGCAGAAAGAAAAACGTTGGAAATGTTCAAGACTCCTGGGTATGTCCATCAAATGAGGGCCCAAGTCCGTCAATAGAAACATGCACACATAATCACCCTGCAGAAACTTTCAAGCATCAAGAAGAGCTTCAATGGATTAAAAAAAAGAAGAAAACACTCAACAATGAGAATTTAGGAAATAATGTACGTACACCAAACCAAACCTTCAATCTACACTTCCTACGCTCTATGCACTTAGCCTTCACAGAATGTCAAAACAAACCATTAAGATGTTTAAGGCAATCCCAAACCCATTCTCTGCGCATTCCCTCTATCCTCTCACTCTGCATTCTCTCTATCCACTCACTGCGCATTCAGCCGACCCACAAGCTCTTTTGCGCCCAGAAAAGGAGTCACAGCCTCTCTTCACCACCACTACCCTCTGCCGACCTCCATTCTCGAGGCACCTTCAACCCGAAATCTGAGGAATGGTTGACCCACTCACTGTGCATTCAGTCGATCGAGCTCTTTGGCGCCCAGCAGCGAGTCACGCCCTCTCTCCACAGCCACACAACACCATCATCCCCACCACTAGCATGCTCATTCTCCACCACCACTCACTGGGCATTCAGTCTGTCCACAAGTTCTTCTGTTCCCAGCAGCGAGTCACACCCTCCACCTTTTTGAGGCCTCAAAACTCTCCCACTATTGAGCCTCCCAATCCACTCACTGGGCATTCAGTCTGTCCACAAGTTCTTCTGCTCCCAGCAGCGAGTCGCATCCTCTCTCCACTGCCACCACCAGCTGCCGCCCGCCACTCCTTCTCTCCACCACCCACGCATTCCTCCCCACCTTCGATGCCACCTCCTCACTCTCCTCCTCACTCTCCTCCTCACTCTCCTCCTCAATCTCCTCCTCATCCCTCTCTGCAAGCCACTCCTCTCCCGCCTCTTCCACCCCACCCTCTCCTCCCTCCTCCGGACTTATCCCTTTCCTCTCCCCAACAACAGCTACACTCTGCTCCCCCTCGCCTCCCACATCTGCCGCTCCCTCCGCCTCTCTCCCTCTCCGATCCCCCTCTTCGCCCTTGGAATTCTCCATCTCCGAATCTATTCCTCGTGTGCTGGCCGAATGTTGCTCCTTCCAGCCTGCGCCGGGCACAGAAGCGTGGTCAGTGGGAAGGGAAGCAGTTTTGGCAAATCCACAAAAGAAAAAAACCTTCGAATTCTCCTTCTCTGAGTTACCCCCTCGTGAGCCGGCCGGATGTTGTTCCATCCAGCCTGCGCCGGGCACAGAAGCGTGGTCAGTGGGGAAAGCAGCAGTGTGCAAGTGACATGCTTTTTTTCTTTCAGATTTCTCAAAACTACCTAGAAATCTCCGCCCCTGCACTCTCCCGTTGTGTGCTGGCTGGATGTTGCTCCTTCCGGCCTCCGCCGGGCACAAGCGTGGTCAGTGGGAAGAGCAGGGGTGCAGTCAGAGAGAAGAGCAGGCAAGCAGTCAGAAGGACGAGCAGGAGAGAAGTCAATGAGAAGAGCAGGAGAGAAGTTAATGAGAAGAGCAGGAGAGAAGTTAATGAGAAAGCAGGAGAAAGTTAATGAGAAGAGCAGGAGAGAAGTTAATGAGAAGAGCAGGAGATAAGTTAATGAGAAAGCAGGAGATAAGTTAATGAGAAGAGCAGGAGAGAAGTTAATGAGAAGAGCAGGAGAAAAGTTAATGAGAAGAGCAGGAGAGAAGTTAATGAGAAGAGCAGGAGATAACTTCATGAGAAGAGCAGGAGAGAAGTTAATGAGAAGAGCAAGAGATAAGTTAATGAGAAGAGCAGGAGATAAGTTAATGAGAAGAGCAGGAGATAAGTTAATGAGAAGAGCAGGAGATAAGTTAATGAGAAGAGCAAGAGACAAGTTAATGAGAAGAGCAGGAGATAAGTTAATGAGAAGAGCAGGAGATAAGTTAATGAGAAGAGCAGGAGATAAGTTAATGAGAAGAGCAGGAGATAATTTAATGAGAAGAGCAGGAGATACGTTAATGAGAAGAGCAGGAGATAATTTAATGAGAAAAGCAGGAGATACGTTAATGAGAAGAGCAGGAGATAAGTTAATGAGAAGAGCAGGAGAGCAGTCAGAGGGAAGAGGAGCAAAGGTAGCTGTTGAGATGGCAATATCCTTTCTCCTCCCTGCACCCTCATCATCTCCCTCATCTGCTGCTGCCTGTCCACCTCCTGTCACATCCAGTTCAACACTGCATGGGAGAGCCCACCCACACCGAAGGTTCAAAATTATGGTCGTATTTTACGGTAAAATACGATAGATCGTGCTGTTTAAGGGTTGGTTCAAAAATACGGTCGTAATTTACGGTTGAAATTTTGAAACAATGAAGTGGAAAAAGAAATTGCAAGGGGGCCCCCTTGAGCGAAGCCTCTCTTTTAAAGTGGGGAAAGGGGGGATTAATTAGGACCGTATTCGTAGGAAATCGCAATGTTCCAGTTGCTATTGCGATGGGGAAATGTGTCGCTGCAGAATAGGTACGAGTGAGATCTAGATCTCACCCAGTCTCAGGGTACAAATGTTTGAAAGGTTGGGTTGGGTTAGGTAGAGGGAGTGGGATTTAGAGCGGTTGGGGGGAGTGCATGAGCTGGGAAAATTGGGATGCAAATCTTCCGTCTTTGAGCTCGCTGACATTTCGTCATGTAGAAACGCGAAGTGACGAGTAAGCCTATGCGATTGTGAACCCCCACTGCCACGTCGCACAGGGGTCAAGAATGCACCTCGCGAGTATTTTTCCCCTCGCCAAAACGTTTTTACTCGCTTTTCAAGTAATATTCTAGCCGCACAAGGCGGGACGCACGCCTATTGTCTTGAGGAGCATAGGGGAGCGGTTTTTTAGGCATAGATCCATAGATCCGTTGTAGACCATTCTAGGCCTGATAGTTAGCAATTTCACATCCCTAGAGGTGGTTGGTAGCAAGTCTGAATTTTTTTCTAGCAGGAAAAAAAATCTCTAACAGAAATACGGTCGAATTTTTGAAATCTGATCGTAAAATACGGTCCGGGAAACCGTATTTTTCATCCTTGCCCACACCTGTCTCTTTTTGAGTCGACTCAAAAGCGAAACCCTCCTCTTGAGTCGACTCAAAGGCGAAACCCTCCTCTTGAGTCGACTCAAAAGCAGAACCCTCCTCTGCTGCTGCCTGTCCACCTCCTGTCACATCTAGTTCAACACTGCATGGGAGGAGACGTTTGAGTCGACTCAAAAGTCACCTCCTGTCACATCTAGTTCAACACTGCATGAGAGGAGACTTTTGAGTCGACTCAAAAGCATCTCCCTCCTCTGCTGCTGCCTGTCCACCTCCTGTCACATCTGGTTCAGCACTGCAAGAGATCCCACCCATACCTTTCTCTCCTCTTCCTGCCCTCCCTGTGGACGCATCTCTTTTTGAGGTATTCTCGATCTCGTTGCATCAAAGAAATTCTTGAAGCGCTTAAGAGATTCAACCATACCTTTCTCTCCTCTTCTCGCCCTCCCAGTAAACGCATCTCTTCTCTTCCTTCTTCCCCCCTGCACCCTCATCATCTCCCTCCTCTGCTGCTGCCTGTCCGCCTCGTGTCTCATCTGGTTCAGCACCGCAAGGGAGTCCTGGGGGAGGGAGAGTAGAGTGACAGCGGTGCAAGATAGAGAGAGACAGAGAAAAGCATACTGTTGAATCAACAAGCCATCACCATCCCCTCTCTGCCTGTCCGCCTCGTGCCTCATCTGGTTCAGCACCGCAAGGGAGTCCTGGGAGAGGGAAAGGGGTGCATGAGAGGGAAAAGTATTGGTTGGGATCGCCAATGCATCACCACTTGCAATGATCCGCAACACACCCTCTCCTCTGCTACTGCCAGTCCACCTCGTGTCTCGTCAGGTTCAGCACTGCGAGGGAGTCTTGATGGAGGGAGAGGGAGAGAGAACAAGGGAGGGAGAGAAAGAGAGAACAAGAGAGCCGACTATTAAAAGCCATCAAGCCGTCGCCTCTCTGCCTGTCAAGCCATCGGCTCGTGTCTCATCGGGTTCAGCACAGCAAGGGAAAAGAGGCAAAAGGTGAATTCTGAGTCGATTTAAGAGTCACTTGGAGAGTGGTGTAGGAGAAGGCAAGGGAAAAGAAGGTGGGATTCTGGCTGGCTTGCCTCAGAAACACAAGGGAGACACCCGAGGTGACTGTTGAGTTGACTCAAACGACACACAAGAAGCAACGGAGTGGAAGGGAGCATGCAAACGAAGAGGAAGAGATGAGAAACACTCAGAGGCACCAACTTTGGTGAGGGTGGTGACTTTGCAGGGCGGGGAGGCGGCGGAGGAGCGAAGGAGAGTCGGAGAAACAAGGAGGGGGATGGGGAGGGGATGAGAGCAGAGGGGGACCGACCTTACAGGGGGTATGTGTCGAAGTGAAAGGCCCTGCCCTCGCTTGGGCGCAGGCGTCCTCGATGCCGACATGGTGAATTCGACAAACTGGTCGTCGAATGGGCTTTCGCTGTTGAACGACAGCGATTGTCGAAAAGGAGATTGCGTTGTCGACGACGGATCCTGTTGGTCGACAAGAATGGTCGTCGACGAGCTCGCCCTTGAGCTTTGATTGACGGGGCGCTTTTCGACGAGCCCGCCCCTCATCGACGGGCGTTGTTCGGTGAGCCTCGTCTTCTGATCGACGGGCGCGGTTCGGCGAGCCTTGTCTCGGCGAACTGGCCGACCGAATTTTCTCGACTACGAAACTCTGCGAGGGTGTGCGAATTTTGCCTAGGAGGTTTTTGCGAAGTCGATCCACGGAATGGCGTCACGTGCTCGACAGTGGACATCTGGCGAAACCGTGAACACGTGTTCTACCTGGCACCTACGCAATGTGCCTGACAGGCTGACAGTGCAACCCGTCGACCTGCACTTACTTGGTAGGTGCGTACATATGCGCACATGTTCACCTGCGACTGCAATGCTGACAGACCACTTTGGATGCAATGCTGGCAGGCCGCCCTGATGAAGCGTTGGCAAGCCGCTCTTCTGCTGCACTGGCAGTTCGCTTTACAAATTTCTTGCTAGGTGTTCGAATGCCTTCCTTGCTAATCAACTTGCATGCCTCATTGTAATCTAACGACGTAGCACCTTTAGGGAATTTGCCAGGATCGATCCCGAGTGGGGATCGATGTGCCAGGGGTACAATGTAATGTCGACATCGCCAAAAGCCTTGTATCCCAAAGTGGTGGCACCTCTTGCGCGCACGATCGATGTGCACATCGATCGTGCGTTTGGGTTGGCGAGAGAGCCGATCGCGCCAGATGTGACAGCCACGATCGATCGGAGTCACCCACGGTCGCATGCCGAAAATGCCCTAGTCGCTGCGACTGACATTGCTGGGCGACCAACCATGCTCTGCACTGATTGGCTGCGCGTTGCAGCGTGTTGGTATATTCCGACGCGGCTCCAACCTGCTCGACCCTGCAATCTCGATCCTGGCATCTCTAGCTCAATGTGTCTACCCCACTGCAATTTGCAGTGTGAGCACAACGGTGTGCCGATTGATGTGGCAGGGTTGGTGTAAGGCCCCGATCCTGGTAAATTCTCTAGAGGTGTCGCATTATAATGCTCCATCTCTTTTGCTAGTGAAACTCTTGCCAAATTTCTATAAACACAGAAAATAGTGAGAATGCTATTACAACAGTACGATCGCCCGCACAACCCCGTGCCCTCCTACGTAGTCCACTCCCGTTGCAGAATGACTCTATGCAGTATGAATTCACCTTGGCGAGGGTGGTGACTTTGCAGGGGGGGAGGGTGGTAGAGGAGCGACAAAGGGTCAGAGCAGCAAGACGTAGGGGGGTGGGGAGGGGATGATAGCAGAGGGGAACCGACCCTATAGGGGGTAAGAACCCACCTTGGCGAGGGTGGTGACTTTGCGCGGCAGTGAGGCGGCAGAGGAGCGAAGGAGGGTCGCAGCAGCAATTAGGAGGGGGATGGGAGGGGATGATAGCACAGGGGGACCAACCTTACAGGGGTTAAGAACCCACCTTGGCGAGGGTGGTGACTTTGCAGGGCGGGGAGGCAGAAAAGGAGCGGAGCAGAGGGTCGGTGCAGAGGTAGCGGCAGCCCTGAATGTGGGCGGCTTGCGGGTTGATGTGGTGCTGCTGAAGTGACGCCTCCAATGCTTCCATCTCCCTCAGCAGCTGATGATGAGTGGGAGGGGAGGGAGCAAGCATGGAGAGGCATGGAGGCAGGAGGTTCTTGCAGAGGTAGCAGCTGGCACCATGTAACTGGACGTGTGCTGCTTGCGGGTTGATGTGGTGCTGCTGAAGCGACGCCTCCAATGCTTCCATCTCCAGCAGCTGATGGGGATGGCGAGAGAGGAAGGGGGGGACGAGGGGGGTGGGAGATGAGGAGAGGAGGAAGGGAAGAAAGAAGGATTTTGTTAAGGGTGTGACGAAGAGACACATGTGCTAGGTGGGAGAAAGCGCCAACATTTGAAAATCTATAACATTCTTGCTGTAATGTTTTTGACAGGTTAACTCAGAAAACCAAACAAAATAGGAAACTAACAGACAAGGAACTCTTGTTTGTTTGTTTCTCTGTTTTTTTTTTTTTTTTTGCTTTTTTTTTTTCTTTGAGTTTCTTTTATTTCTTTCTTTCCTTCTTTCTCTCTGCTTTTTCTTGTTCTCATCGAAGCATGCCAGTTACATTCTCTTGCCCAAGACACGTCCTTCTTGTCTGTGCATACTGAGTCAGTTTGTAACGGGTCAGACAAGCAACAACTCACCTTGGGACGCAAATTCGCCTGACCAGCATCAGCATTCCTCCTCTCTCCCTCCCTTGCACCATGCCCTCCTCCTGCTGCTGCTGCTTGTGGTTCCACCACCAGGGCTGTCAGATCCTTGACAGAAAACACTCCCAGCACTTGCAGCACTCTCACCACTCCCAGCACTTGCAGACAAGGCAATCCACTCAACTCACCTCGGGGTGCAGATTTGCCGGACCAACTTCATCTTTCCTCGTCTCTCCCTCCCTTGCTGCTCCTCCCGCTGCTGCTGGTAATGGCTCCACCACCAGTGCTGTCAGGTCCTTCACAAAAAATACCCGCAGCACTCCCACCACTCCTGGTGCCCCTTCAGCTCCCCCTCCCCCTCCGCCTACCCCTCCCCCTTCCCCTTCCCCCTTTCCATCGCCCTTCTCCTGCTTTCCACCCGCCCCCTTCCCCTCCCCATCCCTGCGTTCTCTTGTCCCCCACTCCCTTTTCTCCCCACGTTCCTCAACCTCTCCTCCTTCCCCAACCCCTCCCCCCACCTCTACTCCCAAAGACCTTAGGTAGACAAGAGGGGGGAGAGGGGTGTTGCTTTGGGGATCCACTCCCCATGCTGAGGTGGAAAGGGAGTGGCCTGACGTGGATTTGGCCCAGGATGACGGGCGAAGCGGGAGGGGTGAGGAGGAGTAGGGGAGGGGGAAAGGGGAGGAGAGGGTGGGGGGGTTGGACGCGGAGGAAGAAAGGGGGAATGGCTGGTTGGGGTTGGGGCAAGCAGAGGGGGAGAGAGGGGGAGTGTGGCCGAAAGGGGAGAGGTGGGCGAGTGAGGGTGTGGAAGAGGAGCGAGGTAGGGTGGGAGCGAGTGAGGGAGTGAGTGAGGGAGTGATTGAGGGCCTGAGGGAAGAGGAAGAGGTGCGACGGGGCGAGGGGGAGGAGGGGCGGTGAGAGGAAGGGGAGGAGGAGGCGGAGGAGGAGGAGGTGAAGGGGGAGCGGAAGGGGGAGAGGGAGCGAAGGATGGAAGAGGAGGAGGAAGGGGAGAGGGAGGAGGGGAGGAGACGCAGGCATGCGTAAGAGTGTAATGCTGCAGTGTCAGCCTGAGGGAAGGCGGGGTGGAAAGGAGGAAAAGTGGAGAGGGAGGGAGGGAGGGAGGGGGGAGGGGGTAGGGGAGGCGGAAAGAGGACTTTGAAGTGGACAAAAAAGGCGCAGGCATGCGTAGGAGTGTAGTGCTGCAGTGTCAGCCTGAGGGTGGGTGGCGGAGAGGGGTGAGGGGGGAAATGGGTGGGAAGAAAAGAGGGAGAGAGAGTATTTTTCTTTGAGGGCAATCTCGAGGAAGAGCGGGGTGGGGAGAAGAGGAGGCATGTGTAGGAGTGTAATGTTGCAGTGTCAGCCTGAGACGGAGAGGGGGAGATGGGTGAGAGACTAGAAAAAGGTGTGGGAGTTGTGAGGGGTGAGAAGGGAGCGAGGGGATGAAGAGGGGTTAGAGGGGGAGAGGTGAGGTGAGGAGAAGCGGGAAGTGAGAAGCTAGCAGAAGGCGTGAGTGGTTACCGAGGCAAGCAGCAAGATGTGGCAGAGTAGCAGAGCATGGCTTGGGGCTTCTTTTGAGTCGACTCAAAAGCATGGCTTGGGGCTTGGGGCTTGGGGCTTGGGGCTTGGGTTGTAGACTAGAACAAACGGCCAGAATGGGTACCGGGAGGAAGGTTTGAGTGTGGTTACCAGGGAGAGGGTGGAGGCGAGCAACAGGTTGTGGCAGAGCAGCAGAACAAGGCTCTGGGTTTGACTCAGATAATTACCACGGAGAGGGCATGAGTGAGTGGTTACCAGGGAGAGGGTGGAGGCGAGCAACAGGTTGTGGCAGAGCAGCAGAACAAGGCTTTGGGTTTGACTCAGATAATTACCACGGAGACGGCATGAGTGAGTGGTTACCAGGGAGAGGGTGGAGGCGAGCAACAGGTTGTGGCAGAGCAGCAACGACGAGCCTTGAAACGGCGTTTTGAGGCGCGAGCATACCTTTGAGGCGCCTCGAAAAAAAGTTTTGAGGCGCCTCGAAAAAAAGTTTTGAGGCGCCTCGAAAAAACTTTTGAGGCGCCTCGAAAGGCGTTTGCTAGGAGATGAGCGAGCAGCAGAGCAACACTTGGGGCTTGGGTTTTGAGTTTTGGAGCGTGGGGTTTGGGACTTCAGGTTTGGAGCTTGGGTTTTGGAGCTTGGGGTTTGGGGTTTGGAGGGTTACCGGGGAGAGGGTGGAGGCGAGCAGCAGGTTGTGGCAGAGCAGCAGCGCCCCTCCTTGAAAAGCGTCCGCCAGGCGATGGGCGAGCGACTGGTGGGAGGAGGAGGGATGGGAGGGAGAAGGGAAAAGCAGAGCTGAGGGTGATTGAGAAAAGAGGTTGTGGCAGAGCAGCAGCGCCCCTCCTTGAAAGGCGAGATGGGAGGGAGGCGTTTAAGAGAGAGTAAAGTTGAAACAAAACGGCAGCAGCGCCCCTCCTTGAAAGGAGAGATGGGAGGGAGGCGTTTAAGAGAGAGTAAAGTTGAAACAAAACGGCAGCAGCGCCCCTCCTTGAAAGGCGAGATGGGAGGGAGGCGTTTAAGAGAGAGTAAAGTTGAAACAAAACGGCAGCAGCGCCCCTCCTTGAAAGGAGAGATGGGAGGGAGGCGTTTAAGAGAGAGTAAAGTTGAAACAAAACGGCAGCAGCGCCCCTCCTTGAAAGGAGAGATGGGAGGGAGGCGTTTAAGAGAGAGTAAAGTTGAAACAAAACGGCAGCAGCGCCCCTCCTTGAAAGGCGAGATGGGAGGGAGGCGTTTAAGAGAGAGTAAAGTTGAAACAAAACGGCAGCAGCGCCCCTCCTTGAAAGGCGACATGGGAGGGAGGCGTTTACGAGAGAGTAAAGTTGAAACAAAACGGCAGCAGCGCCCCTCCTTGAAAGGCGAGATGGGAGGGAGGCGTTTAAGAGAGAGTAAAGTTGAAACAAAACGGCAGCAGCGCCCCTCCTTGAAAGGCGAGATGGGAGGGAGGCGTTTAAGAGAGAGTAAAGTTGAAACAAAACGGCAGCAGCGCCCCTCCTTGAAAGGCGAGATGGGAGGGAGGCGTTTAAGAGAGTGTAAAGTTGAAACAAAACGGCAGCAGCGCCCCTCCTTGAAAGGCGAGATGGGAGGGAGGCGTTTAAGAGAGAGTAAAGTTGAAACAAAACGGCAGCAGCGCCCCTCCTTGAAAGGAGAGATGGGAGGGAGGCGTTTAAGAGAGAGTAAAGTTGAAACAAAACGGCAGCAGCGCCCCTCCTTGAAAGGCGAGATGGGAGGGAGGCGTTTAAGAGAGAGTAAAGTTGAAACAAAACGGCAGCAGCGCCCCTCCTTGAAAGGCGAGATGGGAGGGAGGCGTTTAAGAGAGAGTAAAGTTGAAACAAAACGGCAGCAGCGCCCCTCCTTGAAAGGCGAGATGGGAGGGAGGCGTTTAAGAGAGAGTAAAGTTGAAACAAAACGGCAGCAGCGCCCCTCCTTGAAAGGCGAGATGGGAGGGAGGCGTTTAAGAGAGAGTAAAGTTGAAACAAAACGGCAGCAGCGCCCCTCCTTGAAAGGAGAGATGGGAGGGAGGCGTTTAAGAGAGAGTAAAGTTGAAACAAAACGGCAGCAGCGCCCCTCCTTGAAAGGCGAGATGGGAGGGAGGCGTTTAAGAGAGAGTAAAGTTGAAACAAAACGGCAGCAGCGCCCCTCCTTGAAAGGAGAGATGGGAGGAGGCGTTTAAGAGAGAGTAAAGTTGAAACAAAACGGCAGCAGCGCCCCTCCTTGAAAGGCGAGATGGGAGGGAGGCGTTTAAGAGAGAGTAAAGTTGAAACAAAACGGCAGCAGCGCCCCTCCTTGAAAGGCGAGATGGGAGGGAGGCGTTTAAGAGAGAGTAAAGTTGAAACAAAACGGCAGCAGCGCCCCTCCTTGAAAGGCGAGATGGGAGGGAGGCGTTTAAGAGAGAGTAAAGTTGAAACAAAACGGCAGCAGCGCCCCTCCTTGAAAGGCGAGATGGGAGGGAGGCGTTTAAGAGAGAGTAAAGTTGAAACAAAACGGCAGCAGCGCCCCTCCTTGAAAGGCGAGATGGGAGGGAGGCGTTTAAGAGAGAGTAAAGTTGAAACAAAACGGCAGCAGCGCCCCTCCTTGAAAGGCGAGATGGGAGGGAGGCGTTTAAGAGAGAGTAAAGTTGAAAGAAAACGGCAGCAGCGCCCCTCCTTGAAAGGCGTATGCCAAGCGATGGGCGAGAGACTGATGATGGGGAGGGGAGGGGGAAGAGTTTCAGAACAAGAGCAGAGAGAGAGATAGTGGTGGAGAGGTAGTTGAGGAGAGCAGCGGCGAGAAATAGGTTAAGGGGTATGCGTGCAGGGACAAGGGAGTGACTCACCGGTGAGGGGAGTGTGAGGGAGCGGGGGAGGTTCAATTGACGACAGGAGAGGCGGTAGGAGAGGCGGTAGGAGAGGCGGTTGGAGAGGCGGTTGGAGAGGGAATCGAGGAGAGCAGGCATGCGCACTCGAGGAGGCGTGGGGTATGCATGCCACACGCCTCCTCGAGTGCGCATTCCTGCTCGCCTCAACCTGTTGCTCGCCTGTGCCACAGCGAGCGGCATGCATACCCCACGTATGCCTTTTGAGGCGCCTCAAAAGTCGCACTCGAGGAGGCGTGGGGTATGCATGCCACAGCGAGTCATCCAAGCGAGGAGAGAGTGACTCACCAGAGCAGGGAGCGTGAGGGAGCGGGAGAGGTTGAGCTGGCGGCAGGAGAGGCGGTTAGAGAGAGAGTCGAGAAGAGCAGGCAGGCGCACTCGAGGAGTGGTGGGAGCGGATAGGGCGAAGGGGAATGCGAGGGCGGATGGTTCTGGGGAGCCACCTGGAGGGATGAGGGGTGGGGGGGAGCGCAGTGAGGAGGGAAAAGGGGAGCAGTGAGGTGTGCGAGCAGTGAGGGGGAAGAGGAATGCGAGAGCGGAGGGTTCAGGTACCCGCCTGGAGGGATGAGGGGGGGGGGGGGGGGGGGGGGGGGGGGTTAAAGGAGGAGTGCGGGCAGGAAGTGGAAAGCATCGGTTGAGTCGACAAAACAAACGACAAGAGGAGGGGCAGAGGAGGGGAAGGTGAGAGAGGAGGTGAGAAGTGTGAGAGAGAGCAGTGAAAGCAGAAGGTGGGGAGGGGGGGTGGAGGGGGAAACGAGTACGATCCACACAAGTCAGAAGAGACAAAGTTTGGAGGAGCCTCTACAAGAGGCAAGTTTGGAGGAGCCTCTAAAAGAGGCAAGTTTGGAGGAGCCTCTAAAAGAGGCAAGTTTGGAGGAGCCTCTAAAAGAGGCAAGTTTGGAGGAGCCTCTAAAAGAGGCAAGTTTGGAGGAGCCTCTAAAAGAGGCAAGTTTGGAGGAGCCTCTACAAGAGCCAAGTTCGGAAGAGCCTCTACAAGAGGCAAGAGATACGCACCTGTGAGGAGGTCAGGAGGAATGCTTGCAGGCAGGCACGGGCTAAGTCAAAGTGTGAGAGAGATGAGAGAAAGGAGAGAGGAGAAAACAACATGCACTATACCCAGGCATGAGGCAGGAGGCAGGAGGCAGGAGGCAGAGGAGACACACACCTGTGAGAAAGTCCGGGAGGAAGGCTTGCAGGCAGGCACGGGCTAAGTCGGCTGAAAGGGGAACGGCCGACGGGGAATCGTGTGAAGGAGTGCTGGACTCAAGATCTGATGAAGTATTTGATGAGGGCCCAGTTGTTGCTTCTGAGGGGAGAGGAGGAGGAGGGTGGGGTTGCTGCTGCTGCAACAGGCGGTTGATGCTGCCGAAGAAGAGACAAAAAAGCCCATGCGCCTCCACCAGATACTGCCGAAGAGCTTCGTCGCGCACTGTAGCGTCGGGCGGCACGATGCCGTTCACCCCCCGACACTCCACCACCTGAGATTAGGTTCGGCATATGGGAAGCTGAAAGGTTAGGGCAGGTGGGCGGGGGTGTGGGGTGCGGAGTGTAGGGGAAGATGAAAGGTAAGGGTGGGGGGGGAGTATGGAAGATGCCCGGCTCACACTCCAGCAGCACGTGGCGGTGGAAGGAAGAGCGAGACTACGAGGTCTGTAATGACTGTGGGCATGTGCACGCGCCATGCACCCACCAGCACCACTCACCACCGCACTCACCATCACCATGAAGATGCCCGGATCACACTCCAGCAGCACGTGGCGGTGAGAGAAGGTGTGCTGACTACCACTGCCAGCCCCACTCACATCATGCACACTTCATAGTGCCTCAAGCACCCATCCAATCCACATGACACCATCACCGCACTCACCAGCACCATGAAGATGCCCGGCTCACACTCCAGCAGCACGTGGCGGTTGAAATGCGCTCGCATCACTTCACAGGGGCGATGGGGGGAGAAGATCCTGCAAGGGGGAGGGGGGGAGGCGGCACAGTAGGGGGAGAGGAAGGGAGGGCAGCACGTGGCGGTTGAAATGCGCTCGCATCACCTCACAGGGGCGATGGGGGGAGAAGATCCTGACGGGGGCGGAAGGCAATACGTGGATAGGCAGCAGAGTGGGGAGCGGGGGGGAGAGGGAGGGCAGCACATCGGGGCTTTAACGTGGGACTGGTGGGCGAGCAGGGGACACTGAGAGGGTGGTTCATTTGATGGGGGGGGAGCGGGAGGTAAGGAGGGCAGCGAGTGTGTTTATTGCCAGTGTGAATACTGCGAGTGTGACTGTCCAGTCTGCCTTTAGAGATTGTGACAATAGCGAGTATGGCTACCGCGAGGCACCTGGTGAATGCGAGGAGGCCCTCCCAGAGGCCCAGCAGCGCCAATTTCTCCGACGGCGGAGTCGCCTGTAACATAGGATATGACTATACTGGTGTGACTGCAACGTGTGTAACTCTAGCGAGTGTGACTATAGCGAGTCACATTTTATATGAGTCACCTGGTGAAGGCGAGGAGGCCCTCCCAGAGGCCCAGCAGCGCCACTTGCTCCGACGGCGGGGTGGCGGGCGGAAAGAATATGTCTATACGAGTGTGACTAAAACGTGTGTAAGTCTACCGGGGTGTGACTACAGCGAATGTGACGATACCTGGTGAAGGCGAGTAGCCCCTCCCAGAGGCCAAGTAGAGCCACTTGCTCGGACGGCGGAGTGGCGGGCGGAAAGAAGAACAGAAGCTTCTCCGCCTCTTCCCCCTCCCGCTTCCCCCTCCGCGAGTCGAACACGCACACGCGCACCGCGCTTCCCGCCGCTCCACCTCCCCCGCCGCCTCTCCCGCCGCTTCCCCCGCCGCCGCCCATCCCGGCTCCCCCTGCGCCCCCCCCGCCTTTCCCCATGCCGCGGGGAGACGCGCGGCGGGGCGAGAGCGCGGGGAAATCGCGACCACAAGGGGACTTCGACGCCGAATGAACTAACACGCGCGGAACGGCTGCGGAAGTGCGAATATGCGAAAACGCGAATTTGCGGAACGCGGAGACGCGGATATGCGGAGAATGAACGAAGTGCGTCGATAGCCAAGTGGCGGCTGAGCTTTTATAATGCGGAATGCGAATCCTGAAGAAAATTTGCAGTACAGTTCCGCGTTACTGCAAAACTCGATAGTTCCAATTGTACTGATAATTCTATGACTTGAGATCATTGCAGATCTGTTAAAACAATATATGTTGATAATGATCAAGATTCTTTAAACTTTGGTGAATCTCATTTTTCGCGTACAATTTCGACCAAGTGGCTCCATTCTGAGCCAAGAAAACAGTTTTCGTCACCTTGAAAGGCAAAGCGCTAACGGAGCGCGCTCACGAAAGAGACATTACTTACTAACTGTTGAAGGAATTTGGCCTCGCCCTCGCATGGGCAAAACTGACATCGTGGTCGGGTGTGCGGGAGGTGCAGCCGACCTTCTGCAGGTGTGCAAGGGTTGCATGTACACGAGGTGTACTAGGGAATCCATGCAAGAGTAACTGAAGCTTCCCTAAGTGCAACACATATGTCTCGTGCAGATGTACTAGTGGCGCAACTCGTACAGAGGTTCGCGGATGTTCGTCTGCGTAGGGTCGCGTCTGACCCTGCGCACCCTTGAGATTGCACTGGCGAATTTTGGCCAGAAATTCGAATGTGCCTTCATTTCGACCAATCAAGAGCTGACATTTTGACATATCGACCGAGGTGTTCGACAAAGGTGTTCGACGAAGGTTGTCGACCCGCGACGACGAAGGTCTGCCAGAATCCCAACCACTTGGACCATCAGGATAAAAGGGCTTGTTTGTGTAGCGAGTGAGTGCGCCCATAACCCTCAACGCCAACGTGCCTGTAACCCTTCCCTAGGATCAACCGGGGATCACCAATAGACCTCTGACACTCCTCCGCACTGGGATGCCCGAAGTGCACACACTTGGATTCGAACCCGAGACCTTCGCTCTGAAACAATGTCAGAATCCAAACCACTAAGACCATTGGGATAAAAGGGCTTGTTTGTGTAGCGGTGAGTGCGCCCATAACCCACCACGCCAACGTGCCTGTAACCCTTCCTTAGGATCAACCGGGGATCACCAGTGGACCTCTGACAAGGCCGTCAACCGGTGATGACGAAGGTCATCATCTTGCTGCAGGGTTGTCAATGACTTTACCTAGTTGACCAGGTTACCTGCTCGACGAGGTTCTGCGGAGGGTCGCGAACGTCGTCGAGGTTGTTGTGGCGGAGTCGACCGACGTGGCTCATCAGGTGCAACCGTCAGCATGTGGCTGACAGCCTGCGCAATGTGATCGACAGTGCACGTCGTGCATAACTGTCTACAAGCACTTGCGAAGTGTTGAAATCACGAGGAATGAATGCACTAGGAAACAGGTGGGTACAAGTAGGAAAACCTAAAAGTGTTGTACCCCATATTGTCTACCCCACTACAGCCTACACCGACTATAGCATATAAATTTGACACACCCCCATAGGTAAAGTGGGGGAGAACAAAAGGTCATAAGACCAGTCAACCAAAGCACAGCAAGCTCAGGGTGGATCACAACGTCACCACACATTCCGAGCACAAGTTCAAGACCACAAGGCCAGTTCACATACAAGATCATATATATAAAGGCAAACAAGCAAGTGCAGGTATAGATAGATCACAGTACAAGCAAGGTCAAGAAGTGAGCAAGTGAGGCCAAGTAGGCACGAGACCTAGCATCATACAGCTGCGCTGATGATCACAAGGCGGAAGTGCCTTGGTAAAGATATCAGCAGTGTTGGCCTCAGAGGCCACGTAAGCAAGGCGCAGCTGACCACGCTGCTGCAGCTCACGAGCAAGGAAGTAGCGAAGAGCAATGTGCTTCGTTCTGTGCTCCATTCTGTGCTCCCGACACAAGGCCAGCATGGCCTTGTTGTCTACGTACAGAACTGGAGGAGAAAGAGGCGGCTCTCCTAGGTCAGTCAGCAGGTAGGTGAGCCAGCGTAGCTCCTGTGCAGCCATGGCCCCCGCGTAGATCTCAGCCTCACAGCTGGAGCCGAGAACAAAAGACGAGCGGGTAGACCGCCACGAAACAGAGCCGGAACCAAGGCTGAAGGTGTAACCCTGAGACGACCGATGCGTAGCCTGGTCGTCAGCCCAAGAAGCGTCTGCGTGACCTGTGAGGACCAGTGAACGTCGCCCTCCAAGCACTAGCCCCATGCCCGACGTACTGCACAAGTAGCGCAACACCCTCTTCGCTGCAGCCATATGCTCTTGTCGGTGTCTCCCAGGAGCAACATAGCGTGCCAAGATGCTAAGAGGGTATGCAAGGTCAGGTCGAGTGCAGGTCATCAGGTACATGAGGCAGCCAACAAGCTCTGGGTACGGGCCACTCGGCTCTACGGACTCATCCGAAGGCAGAGCTGAGAGCGAGTGGCGAGTAGGCAGAGGAGTGGCCTGAGGCGAGGAGTACGTGAAGTCGAAGCGCTGAAGGACCTGCTGCACCATGTGTGACTGAGTCAGGGTAATGGTGCGCTATGCTCTGTCCCGGGTGATCTGCAAGCCAAGGTAGCTGCGCAGTTCACCCAGGTCTGTGCACGTGTGTCTCTTCTGCAGCTCGGACTTCACGTAGGCGAGTCCAGCAGTGTCAGCAGTGACAAAGACCAAGTCATCGACGTACACGAGGACGTAGAAAGGCGGCAAAGAGGTGTCGGTGCGCAGAAACAGCGACGGGTCGGCTGTAGAAGGAGCAAACCCAAGAGCCGCAAGTGTAGTCCTCAGTGTGTCGTGCCACTCGGCGCCTGGCGTAGACCGTAGACTGGCCGCCGGAGGCTTCACTGGGTACCAGGAGGAAAC
Organism: Closterium sp. NIES-65; assembly: GCA_948144175.1. Classification (NCBI taxonomy): domain Eukaryota; kingdom Viridiplantae; phylum Streptophyta; class Zygnematophyceae; order Desmidiales; family Closteriaceae; genus Closterium; species Closterium sp. NIES-65. Next base: position 16,159 of record CANXME010000812.1, on the reverse strand, counting down.
AACCGAGTGAAGCCAGGTGGGCGGCGCAGCCAGATCTCCTCGTGCAGGCTGCCCTGCAGGAAAGCTGTGCTGAAGTCAAGAGAGTGAAGCTCGTAGTCGCGCTGAGCGGCTATGTGCAGCAGCACCCGAAGAGTGGTCATCTTCGGGGTGGGAGAGAAGGTCTGTAAGTAGTCAACTCCCTGCCGCTGACTGAAGCCTCGAGCCACGTAACGCGCCCTGAAAATCCACATGCCACTGACGATGTTCGCCCCAGGTGGGGGAACCTCGTCGACGTAGGTGCCTGTGGACTTCCAGGAAGCCATCTCTGCGTCCATGGCTGACTGCCACTGAGAGGAGTAGGGACCCTCGATCGCCTCAGCGTACGATCGAGGAGTCGGGATGTCTGGTGCATCCAGGTCTCCCTCAGGGGCAATCAGCATGGACACGAGATGAGGCAAAGCAGCAGCAAAACACTGGAACTCCTCCTGCCTGTCCTCAAGGACGTCCGTGCCAAGAGCACACTCACCCCTGAAGGAAGGAGGACAGACAGACTCAGACTCAGCAACGAGAGTAGTGGCATACTCGAGACGACAGCGAGCAGCAAAGTCGGCAAGCTCAGCAACTAGGGTAGACACAGCAGTGGACGTAAAGGAGGGGTCAGTGACAACAGTAGCCAGAAGACGCGTGACAGTAGGACTGTCAGCACGAAGAGAGTCACACGTCGGGTCAGCAAAAGCAGGAAGAGAGGACTGTGGAGGAGACGGCAGCGGGACACGCAGTGGAGCAGTGGAAGGACGCAGTGCCATCTGGTGGGTGCCCGGGACCACAGGAGGACGCGGACGCGGAACACGACGACTAGTGCGAGCAGCACGAACAGGCGACGCAAGACGAGACGCAGGCTCAAGACGCTCAGCAAGACCTCCAGTAGGACCAGTGTAGGGCAAAGGAGCAAGCAGTGGGGAGGCGGGCTGTAACTGTGACTCGGACTAGACAGGCGGCAGACACTCTAAAGAAAGAGCAGGACCAGCAGAAGGCGGAAGACGAAGAACCTGCTCAAGGAGGGGAACGAAGTACGGCTGCAGCCGCGCAGCGCCTCCAGAACCAGCAGGTACAGCACTAGCACCCCCACGTGCAACACCAGCACTAGTAGCACCCCCAGCTACTGTACTGCCAACTCCAGTACCCTCAGAAGCACCAGTGCCAGAAGCAACTCCAGCGCCAACACCCTCAGGAGCTCCAGCTCCAGGCGGACCACCGGAAGACTCAACAGCCCCAGCTCCAGCACCTCCAGCAGCACTTGCTCCAGAAGTACCGCCAGCTCCAGCACCACCAGCAGCTCCAGTACAAGGAGCACCCCCAGGCCCAGCAGCTCCAGTACCTCCAGTACGAGCACCTCCGGGACCCGTGGCGCCAGCACCCTCAGCAGTAGCACCTCCAGCTCCAGCAGCACAGCTCCAGCGCCGGGCAAACGACTCACGCAACTCCTGTGGAGAGGGTAGCTCCCGCCGGGACGAAGCACCCAAAGGACCCCTAGACCCAGTACCGCCAGAGGCCACACGAGTAGACCCAGCACCCCTAGGCTCCGCACCCCCAGGCTCCGCACCCCCAGCCTCAGCACCTCCAAGCTCAGCACCCCAAGACTCAGCACCCCCAGACTCAGCACCCCCAGCAGCACGTGAGTCAACAGCTACCTCGACAGGCTCGACTGCGTCTACCTGGGACACACCTGACGGGGGCAAGACCCTGATGGGGGAGAGGGTCTACCGGGAGGGGACCTGGCGCGTGGAAGAGCGGCGGCGGGGGGAGGGGCGCATTGCGGTAGGGGAAGAGACGGTAGTAAGGAACCGACTCGTCAAAGGTGACGTCCTGGGAGGACAGAACACGGAGCGAGGTGGGGTGGTAAAACTGCCAACCAGGCGCGTCCGGGGGGAAGCCAAGGAAGATGCAGGGAACAGCACGGGGGGACAACTTGTCCGCAGACAAGTCGCGGACAAACGCCCGAGATCCCCAGACACGAAACGCAGACGCATCGCCAACCTTCCCCGTCCACCGCAAGGTGGGGGAGGTCTCCGGCAAGGAGACCTGGGGCTGAAGGTTGATCTGATGCGCCGCGTACCGAACCGCAAACGGCCACAGAAAATGGGGAGCAGCCCCATGGATCATGGACGTACGAGCGACGTCCATGACCATGCCAATGCGGCGCTCAGCAATCCCATTTTGCTGTGGAGAGGCCGGAAGCGTGAACGTCTGGCGGATGCCCTGTGCACGACGGAAGGCTCCCAGAAGGGCAGAGGAAAACTCTCCGCCTCTGTCAGAGTGCAGACGCAGAACAGGAAAGTCCGAGCCGAAACTCTCTCTGAGCTGGAGACGAGCCGCGCGGATCCAGTCGATCAACACCTCAGTGACGTCACCCTTGCTGCGCAAGGGGAACACCGTGGTGTAACACGAGTATTCGTCAACCACCAACAGGAAGTAACGCTCGTGACCCTGGCCACGGACGCGGGCAAGGCCCCACACGTCCATGTGAAGAGTCTGCAGTGGAGCCTCTGTCGGAGGAAACTCGGAGGAGTGAGGGGCGGTGCGCTGCCGCCCCTCGACACAGAGAACGCAGGTAGGGGCAGGCCCCTGAGGGAGGGGAGGGAGGGACCGGGGGAGACCAGAGACAAGGACACGGAAGGCCATGCCTCGGAGACAAGGCAGGGAGGGGTGACCAAGGCGGTGGTGCCAGAGGAGAGTCTGGTGGGACAGAAGACGACACGAGCAGGGAGCAGGCTCAGGACCAGACCTGCACGCTGCAGCAAACACCTGACCCAACGCAGCTACCTTTCCAGACTCAGCAACCGGAGAAGGCTCAGTACTCAGTGTGTACAGGCTCGACCCCGGCTGACGGGTAAACGTGGCCAAGTGTCGGCCCGTCCGAGCACACGTACAGTAGGTCACTCGCTGACTCGCAGGAGTGAACTGGTCAACTCCCCCATCCTGTAGATCAGCACCACTCACCAAGTTCGTAGAGAACGAGGGGAGGTAGAGACCTGACAAGGTGCCAGAGGGGGCCGCCCGACACGGTAAGACAGTGGGCAAGGACAGGAACCCCAGAGGGGTCCGCCAGGTAGACTGCAACCGGCCGACTAAGCGGCGTAAGCGTGGTGCGGTCTCGAAAGAAGGAGCGGGAAGCACCCGAGTCAAGGGTGAAGGTGTGTAAGGCCTGAGCCGACGAGGTACCTGAGAGAGCAGACTCGCTAGCACCTGGGACAGCAGACGCACTAGCACCTAGAGCAGCAGCGTCACCAGCACCTAGAGCAGCAGCCTCAATGCCCGGGTCAGGCAGAACACACAGGTAACAGTCACCCTCATCATTAGTAGACACAACATACATGGCAGCAAGAATAGCATCATAATCCAGATCAAAGATAGCAACCCCCGACCTAAGCAGCTCGCCCCAGCGGGGGATCTCAGTGGCGTCAGGGAACTGGAGACGCCAAGCGTCCGTCAGACGGCCGAAGCAGCGCTTGGTGGTGTGCGGGCCACCGCACGGCTCACCAGTGCGGTCGCCGGTACGCAGGATGTAAGCACAAGGACCAGCACCCCCACCCCGCTGACGCGCAGCGTACCACTCACGAAGCTGGAGGGGGGGCGGGGTCTCACGACTGCGCTGCTGCTGCTGGCGCAGACCGCCACCGAAGCCGCTCCGCTGCGCAGAGCCACCCCAACCAGCTCCACCTCCGCCGCCGCCACCTCCGCCACCGCCTCCTCCTCCGCTCCCACCGCCACCTCCGCCACCGCCTCCGCCTCCACTGCTGCCACCGAAGCCCCCACCGGCGCCACCACTCCCACCGCCACCCCCACTCCCTCCGCCGCCTTCACCGCCACCTCCACCGCCCCCACCAGCCCCTCCAGCGCCCTTGCCCCCCTTGCCCTTGCCGGTGCGGTGTCTCCCGCTAGGGGCAGACGCAGTGCTGACCGACTAGGTGCCAACGAAGTTGACGGCAGCAGCAGAGGCATCAGAGGGCGAAAGGGGGGAGGGGGAGCACCCCTCAAAGAAGGGGGCACGAGGGTCACCACGAGAGGCTCCTACAGCGACTATACTCTTCTCAGCTGACAGGAGGCGCTCCGCGAGGAGGTCAACAGTGAGTGTGGTGGGGCAAACAGAGAGGAAGTGGTCCCTGACCGAGCGAAGGGAGTCAGGGAGCCGGGTGACTAGGTAGTAGAGGGTGATGTACATGGGGGGGGGGGGGTTCTTGGCGCAGAACTCAGCAGGAAGCGCAGCGCGGTAGCGGGTGTCACTAGTGCGAAGGTGCGTAATGAGGTCAGCGACTGTGGCAAAGGCGGCGAGGTCAGGGAACAGGTACGGCAACATGAGGCGGCTAAGGGCAGCAGTGGTAGGGGAAGAGTAGCGTGCGACTACATCGTCGTACAAGGTCTGAGCACTCTTGTACCGACTAAAGTGCGCGCGCTCATAGGACGGCAAGTGACTACGCACAGCAAGACGGGCAGCAGCATTGCGTGTGGCCCACTATGAGCGAACAGTGCTGTCAGCATCGGCAGCAGGGGCAGTAGAGGCGCCAGACGTGAGAGCGAACAGTGAGAGACCGTCTTTCCTATCGCACTGTAGGAAAAACTGCAGATCATCGACCCAGACCTCAAAGTCAACAGCCCAACCCTCAGCATCAAAGACGAGAATGCTAGGGGTAGCCATGACAGCAGTAGCACTAGGCTAGGGGAAGTAGCAGCAGGCTGGGTGCAGCGCAGTCGCAGGGGCGCGGCTCGGCGGTGCTCTTACCAGGGCGGGAGGGTAGAGTGCCGCAAGTGGAGGGGCATGTTAAGATACTAGCGTGACTTAGGCTTAGGAGCCATGGTAGTTTAGGAGTGAGTTCGAGTTTTAGGGTGTAAGTGAAATGTCGAGAGAATTATGGAAGGAGAATGGTGAAACTAGAAAGGAGGGGGATACAAGTAGTAAGCCCTAAAAGGGTTATACTCACTTTTGAGTACCCCACTACAGACTAGACATGCATTATAATCTGACACACCCCCATAGTCAAAGTGGGGTATAATGAATACAGCATGCAGACATAGAGCTAGAGTTCACAACAGGTAAGTAAGGCTAGAGCTAATCACAGAGGGCAAGTGAGGAGGAGGAGAGACTGTGGGGGAGAGAAGATGGGAGGCGACTGCTGACGCTGCAGACACACACACCAGCTGCTGGCTCAGTGGCTACCGAAGCAAAGGCCCGGACTACAGGAGTAACTGGCTCCGCGGCTAAAAGTAGCGGCAGACGAGCAACTGACCCACAGGCGACTCGCGACTACCGGAGATTGTAGCCTCCGGACTGCTGGTGCTGCTGACGACAAGACTGCTGCCTCCACTTAACCTCCCCCAGCTGCCCAACGCCCCTCTCACACACCCCCTGCTCAAACCCTAGCCCTACACCCACAGCACCCCCTTAAACCCTAAACCCCAGACTCCCACACATCCACCCCCTCAGCGATAGCTGCAGCAGTGGGAGACTAAGGAGGAGGAGGAGGAGGAGGGGACGGCACGCACAACCGACACCCCCACAACCATCACCCCCACACCCACCCCCCCACGGCTGCACCGGGTCCAGGAGCGGCTGCTGCAGGGGCCAGGGGCGGCTGCTGCTGGGGCGGCTGCTCCAGGGGCTGCTGCTGCTGGGGCGGCTGCTCCAGGGGCTGCTGCTGCTGGGGCGGCTGCTCCAGGGGCTGCTGCTGCTGCTGGGGCGGCTGCTCCAGGGGCTGCTGCTGCTGGGGCGGCTGCTCCAGGGGCTGCAGCTGCTGGGGCGGCTGCTCCAGGGGCTGCTGCTGTTCGGGCGGCTGCTCCAGAGGCTGCTGCCGCTGGGGCGGCTGCTCCAGGGGCTGCTGCTGCTGGGGCGGCTGCTCCAGGGGCTGCTGCTGCTGGGGCGGCTGCTCCATGTGCTGGTGCTGCTGGGGCGGCTGCTCCAGAGGCTGCTGCTGCTGGGGCGGCTGCTCCAGGGGCTGCTGCTTCTGGGGCTGCTCCTGCTGGGGCGGCTGCTGCTGGGGCGGCTGCTCCAGGGGCTGCTGCTGCTAGGGTGGCTGCTCCAGGGGCTGCTGCTGCAGCGGAAATTAGGAGGGAGGGGAGGGGAAGGGCGCGGCCCCCAGGGTGCCCTGACGGGCGACGTGCTAGGGAGCCGCGCAGGCCTCCGAAAGTGCCTCGACGGGCGATGGGAGGGGACCACGCGCAGGCCCCTAAGGCGCGGTGACGAGGCAACGGGAGGGGCCGGCTCGCGGGCCCCGAAAATGCCGCGACGAGGCGACGGGAGGGGCCTGCGTGCGGGCCCCCAAAACGTCGCGACGAGGCGACGGTCGGGGCCAGTGCGCGGGCCCCCAAGACGCCGCCACGAGGTAGGAACCCGCCGCGCGCCTCAGGGCGCACGGCGGGCAGAAAACCGCCACGCGTTCCGAGCGCGTGGCGGGAAGAAAATAGAATGTCGCGCGCCACGGGGCGCGCGACACACAGTAGGGCAGCGGAAGCAAGTGGGCCCACAGGCCAGGAGCTTTAAGCTCTGATAGCATGTTAAGATACTAGCGTGACTTAGGCTTAGGAGCCATGGTAGTTTAGGAGTGAGTTCGAGTTTTAGGGTGTAAGTGAAATGTCGAGAGAATTGTGGAAGGAGAATGGTGAAACTAGAAAGGAGGGGGATGTCGAAATATATTTGTCATGTTTTATAACTGCTTGTAGTTGTAGTTAGTGTAGTTATTTAAACTGTTGTTGGTGGTGCACCTTATTTGGTTCCTATGCTATATGTACTTCGAACCCTATAGTGAAACCATCATTCTCCAATTTCTCTTCCAACTCACTCGATACTCACCCTAGGTAAAACCCGCTCGACATCCTACTTGGGCCTAGGCTACTAAGCCTAGGCCCTACTTTAATCTACTCGTTCTCTCATTCGTTCAACTCTCGACATGTTATCGGAGCGAATTACGTCCTGGCCTGTGGGCCCGCCCTACACTTCCGCTGCTAAGATTTTCCGGTCGCGCGCCTAGGGCGCGTGACGATTTTTCCTTGTCCCGCCCCCGGTTGGCGTGTGACGCCTTTTCTGCCCGTCGCGCGCCCCGTGGCACGCGACGGTGCCCTTAACCTGCCCATCGTGCGCCCCGTGGCACACGATGGTGCCCTGCTTGTCGTGCGCCCCGAGGCACACGATCGGGCCCTTTCTCTTATCCTACCCGTCGTGCGCCCCGTGGCACTGGCACGCGACGGGCCTTTCCGCCCCTGCTCTCCCTGAAGCCGCCCCTGATCCATCTGCGTCGACACCGTTTAGCCGCTCTGCGGCTTTCTTCCCGCCCACCCCCCTCCTCCTTTGTCTCCCTGCAGCCGTGGGGAGGAGGGAATGGGGGTGGCGGGTGTTGGAGTGTTGGGTCAACTCTCTCCCTTCCCCTCCTCCTTCTTCAGTCCCACCGCTGCAGCTGCCGCTGGGGGGGGAGGGTGTGAGGATGTGGGGGAGCAGGGGGAGTGGTACCGGGGTGGCGGGTGTGAGGCAACATGCAGCCGTCCCTCCACCTCTCCTCTCTTCCCCCCTTCTCTGCTGCTCCTGCAGCAGTGTGGGGGAGGGGAAGGAGGAAGGTGAGGAGATGGAGGGGGTAACTATTCAATGTTAGCCCGCCTGCAGTACCTGCTGTTGCTTGTTATTCTTTTGCACGGCGTAACTACATCTCTACCTACAAGCATTATGGGGGCGTGTCGAAATATATTTGTCATGTTTTATAACTGCTTGTAGTTGTAGTTAGTGTAGTTATTTAAACTGTTGTTGGTGGTGCACCTTATTTGGTTCCTATGCTATATGTACTTCGAACCCTATAGTGAAACCATCATTCTCCAATTTCTCTTCCAACTCACTCGATACTCACCCTAGGTAAAACCCGCTCGACATCCTACTTGGGCCTAGGCTACTAAGCCTAGGCCCTACTTTAATCTACTCGTTCTCTCATTCGTTCAACTCTCGACAGGGGATACAAGTAGTAAGCCTTAAAAGGGTTATACTCACTTTTGAGTACCCCACTACAGACTAGACATGCATTTTAATCTGACAGGGCAGGGCCGTGGCGCGCCTGCAGGGAAAGGGCCGCGACAGCTGCAGCGGCTCCTGCTGTAGGCGGCGGCGGGTGCTACGGCCCCGGTAGCGGCGGCGGCGGGTGCTGCGGCCGCCGGTAGCGGCGGCGGCGGCCGTTATGGGCAGCGGCGGCGGCTGCTGCTCCGGGCGGTGGTGGCGGCGGCCGCGGGCTCCGGCAGCGGCGGCGGCGGCGGCTGTCACGGCAGCGGGCGGCAGTGGCTGCTGCTGTCAGCGGCGGCTGCTGTTGTCGACGGCGGCGGTGGCTGCTGCTGTCACAGCACCGGCGGCGGCGGCTCTTGCTGTCAGCAGCGGCGGCGACGGCTGGGCGGCAGGGCCGTCAAGGAACCGAGAAGGGGCCGCTAAAGGGCGGCGAAGGGGCCACGAGGGCCGTGAAGGGGCCGCGAAGGACAGCGGCGGGGGTCGAGAAGGGGCCGCGCAGGGGCCGCGAAGGGCGGCGACGAGGCCGTGAAGGGCCGCGAGGGGCCGCAAAGGGGCCGCGAGGGGCCGCAAGGGGTCCGCGAAGGGCCGTGAGAGGGGCCGCGAAGGGCGGCGAAGGGGCCGCAAGGGAGCCGCGAAGGGGCCGCGAAGGGCCGTGGGAGGGGGCCGCGAGGGGCCGTAAGAGGGAGCGACGGGCCGCTTAGGGCAAGGGACGCGACGGGAGGGTAGGCACATGCGGCGCGACTCGGGCGGGAGCGAAGCGCGCTCCGGGCAGGAAAAAAAAAAATCGATTTGCAGTGGTGGGCCCTAGGAAACGTTCCCACTAGGGAACCTGCTCTATACCATGTTGAAATCACGAGGAATGAATGCACTAGGAAACAGGTGGGTACAAGTAGGAAAACCTAAAAGTGTTGTACCCCATATTGTCTACCCCACTACAGCCTACACCGACTATAGCATATAAGTTTGACACAAAGTAGGTGCTTGCACATGCGCTTACAATCACCTGCGGATGCAGTGCTGGCAAGCCGTGCGGATGCAGCATTGGCAAGCCGCACGGGTGCAGCGTTGGCAGGCCGCCATTCTGCAGCGTCGGCAAGTCGCACACAAGCTGCGTTGGCGCGCCGTAGAGATGCTACGTTGGCAGGTCGACGACTTTATCGTGCTGGCGATCGACCTGCCTGAGCACTAGCAAACCTTGCATGTGATGTATTCAATCTTTGCCATTGCTTGTTATAATTCTTAACTCTGTATTCTCAACTTTTCCTTAGTGAAACTCTTGCTGTTTTGCCCTGTGAAAACACAAGTCATAGAGAACACAGACAGAGCTACGATCACTCTACCAACTCGTGCCTACCCTGCGGTCTAGCTCCCACCGTTGTAGAGTTAATCTCCTCACTAATGACACGATGCTCAAGCTTACGCCTTTCCTAGCAAGATTTCCGAGCAAGAGGCACTAGAATGCTGCAGAGAAACCACGCACCAACCGCGAAGTCGCCGCAACCACGCATTTCACCGCATGTGTCGATTGGTTCGCTGCAGAAATCGCCGTAGGATCGTGACGAGTCATCACTTCCACCCCTCTGCGTGTTCCCCCTGCATAGATTTCTCTACCAACGGTCGAGCTCTACGAAATGCCTCTCCGCAGCCACACAAACTTTGTTGTTCACTAAGGAGAAAATTTGACTAAGTCTTGAAAAGGGACAGAGTTGGCACACAAATAATATTCACTATAATAAAATGAAAGAAAGAATTCAAAGGGTAAAAGAACTACCCAACCACTGAACCTAACAAGAGAACATTCACACAAGAAGGTTCAGATAACTACGACTTAGCTGCGCTTTGCCAAGTCAGCATCGGTAGGTGAAAAATACAACACATGCTTAGCTGGTAATTTTTACCTACCTAGAAGTAGTTATTTTAACTGATCAGGTTGTTTTGAACAACTTCCATGTCAAGAATGCCATTACCTGGCTATTACTTTCCCTCCCCCATGCAGATTACACAGACATCTTCGTAGTAGGGGTGGCTCATTCATCTTCACTTGACCCAAAAAGCAACCCTACCATCACGTCCTTCCCCACCCACCACCTCCCCCACCTCCACCACCACAAACCGGCAGTAGCACCCGGGGCAAGGCCAGGCCAGGCCAGGCAGCGTATGTTTTTCTAGAATTCGAACAAAACAAGGCCAGGCCAGGCGAGGCCGAGGCTTGCAGAGCAAGAGACGTTCTCCCCTCCAAGCCTCTCCCCATGCCTCCCCGCATCCCACCCCACGCGCCTGCCTCCGCGCCTCCCGGTACAAGCGAGACGCAGGGAGCAGGGCACAGCTCCCATGCTATGCAAGCGATGCAGGACACCCAGGTTCTGATACGTCAGATACGTCGGTTGTATCCGAGCGATTGAAAATGAAAATGAGGCATTACCACACGTACCGACGAGAGTGGCCTCTAAAGAACCCAAGGAGACCCTCCGAGCCACCCTCCTTGCCAACAAGCCCACGCTCTGGCGCTACCTTGTGTACTACCACACGCGGGACGGGCAGGGGAACCGGCTCGTGTCTCGCCCCTCTGCCTTTGCTTACGCGGTGCTGACTGATAGGATTCTCCTGCTTGCATCGTTTAGCGGCCTGGCTGAAGAGTTCTGCGAGCCATTTGAGCACGAGGCGGCGATTGAGGCTAGTGAAAGGGGCGGGTGGAAAGGCCAGCGAAGATGCGTCGTGGGTGCTGTTTTCATGGGCCGGATAGGGGCAAGTATGTGTGGGATGCTGCTGCGGTTTAAGGTGGATAAGGAGTGGAGGAAGTGTGCGAGGTGTCTTTTGAGTCGACTCAAAAGTCACTTTGATGGGTCGGATAAGGTCAAGTATGTATGGATGCTGCGGTTTAAGATGGCCAGGGAGTGGAGGAGCGTGCGCGAGGAGGAGGAGAGCGGCTTCGATGGTCCCACCAGTGTGCGTATGCCCGTGCTATGATATTCCTTGCCATGTCGTGACGTGCCATGCCATGCAATGCAACCTGTGTGTGTGCAACTCAACTCTCCAGCATTCCTTTTCTCACATGTCCGTATTCTTCCGTTTCCCTCATCCCCTTCCCGCTTTCGCTTCCCTCCTTCGCTTCTGCCTTCCTTCCTCTTCTCGTTCCCCTTCCCTTCCCTTTTCCTTGTCCTCTCCCCGACTCTCCTCCCCTGCAGCCTACGGGTTGACATCACCCATTTCACCAAACCATCCGGTCATCTCATTTTCTACGAAACCGAACAATAATGGCTCTCCAGAACCCCTACCCTCCTCATCTCCTCCAACCAATACCACCTCCTCGCCCTCTACCTCCCCCCCCTCTTTCCGCCGCCGCCTGCTCCTCCTCTTCCCCTCCCACCACCCCTTCCACCCCTCTCCCGCCTCCTCCTCTTCCCCAGCAACACCGCGTCTGGCCGCAACTCACCCACCGATTTCACTCCCTCATTCGCCCCAGCCGTTGCAAGAATAGGCCTGAAGGGGCGGTTTCAGAAGTAGGCATCGGAGAAAGGAATCCCTTGGGAGACAAGGGCTATGGGGCAGTGCTTGCTAGAGGCTCTTAACTCCTCTGTGCGTCGCACACGGGAGATGTTGCTTGCGAACCAGGGTGGTACGAATGGTGATAGAAGCAGCGGCAGTGGTGGTGATGGATGCAGAGCGGTTGGGAATGATTCTCCGAGCGGTGTGACTGATGTCATGGTGGCATTCTCTCAGTCCTGTGCTTGCTCACAGCCTCTTGTGATTGTAGCAGAAAATGTGCCAAGAGCACAGGTGACCGTGGGTAGCGACACACCTTGTGCTGCCACTGCAGAGCTTGAAAGTCCTCCCCAAAATGGTTTCCAAAACCCTACAGAAATGGTTGTTTGACTGACCGTGCGACGAGTCAGAGAACAACACCGACACCGACCTGTCGATCAGGCCATCCTAGGCATCTACACCCGAGCTTTCTTCTCTGACGCTCTTATTATTTCCTGGAACTCCACCCTTGATACGCCACGTTGCTCTCTTCAGAGTTCCATTTGTTTCTTTTGTGGGTCCCCACCGTGTACGCGGGCGCGACATGGCCCTGCTTGCATTCTCCACCTAGTAATGACCGGTGCTTATGGGGTTTCCAACAGCTGCAGCTGTCAGAATCCCAACCACTAGAACCATTGGGATAAAAGGGCTTGTTTCAGTAGCGGGTCAGTGCGCCCATAACACCCCAGGCGAACGCGCCTGTAACCATCTCAGGATCAATCGGGCATCCACAGTGCAGATCTACTGACACCCCCCCACACTGGGAGGACCCAGGACTAAGCACAGCGGCAACGACCTACATGTGCATACACCGCAAATCGAACCCGATGACCGCTCTGATACCATGTCCAGAATCCCAACCACTAGAGCATTGGGATTAAAGGGCTTGTTAAGTAGCGGGTCAGTTGCGCCCATAAACCCCCCAGGCCAACGTGCCCTGTAACCCTTCCCTAGGATCAATCGGGGATCACCAGTGGACCTCTGACACCCCCCCGCACTGGGATGCCCGAAGTGCATACACCCGGATTCAAACCCGAGACCTTCGCTCCTGATACCATGTCAGAATCCCAACCACTAGGACCATTGGGATTAAAGGGCTTGTTAAGTAGCGGGTCAGTGCGCCCATAACCCCTTAGGCCAACGTGCCTGTAACCCTTCCCTAGGATCAATCGGGGATCACCAGTGGACCTCTGACAGACCATTGGGATAAAAGGGCTTGTTTCAGTAGCGGGTCAGTGCGCCCATAACCCCCCAGGCGAACGCGCCTGTAACCCTCTCCAGGATCAATCGGGCATCCACAGTGCAGATCTACTGACAGCGGCTGCTGCTGTCTGTAGTGCTGATGTGCCGCTCATGCAGTGTGCAGATAGACCGACTGGGATTGCCGTCCGCCCGTTGGAGATGTGATAGGCTGATGAGTTTGTTTTATTTGCTTCATCTAACGACATTTCTTAATATACATTTGTGCTGGAGGTAGTATAGAGGTGCACGAAGTGAATTGGTGTAGGGAGTCAAAAGGGTTCCTTGAGAGAATTCCTCCAGACCCGGAAACGGTGATTTGCCGTTGCACACGTGGCCTTGAATTGCTACCAGTGGTCGGACAATTCGATGATAATTGCTCGAGTGGTCTTGCCAGAGGTTTCCTCTGGCATTTTTTTTATCGGGCACATTACCCAAACCGGTTTTTTAGCCTGAAATTCTTACGTCGAACTTGTCTCTTCCTGCGAAAGTGTGACGCACCCGGAAAGACGTGCACGAGGGCGGCGCCGTCACTGTTCGGATACGCGACAAAAAATCGGCACGGTAATCTAGGCAAACAATTGTCAGAACATTATAGTTTATGCTATTGTGTAGGCTATAGTGGGGTATCCCATAGGGGGTACAACCCAACTAGGGTTTCATATTTGTACTCGCTTCATTCATAGTTCACATCATTTTCTCGTTCTCATTCTCACAACAGTTGCGCTCAATTTCGGTCCATATCATAACCAATCCGCGCAATAGTTATATGATTCCACGATCACGTACTCAGTTGCACGGATGTTAGTACGCGCGCGACCAATTACAGAGTGCGCCTGATTGGTTGACTTTATGCGGGGGGCCTTTTCTGACCTTGCGCGTCCAATCAGACGCGGTCATGTAAGATTGCCCTCATATAAAACTGCATATTTACCTATATGAGCGCGCATATGTGATGCTCGAATGTGTGTGTGCTCTGTTTAATTAATATAAAAATTATCTTAATAAATTTGAGAGACGTTATCACTACCGGCGTTTTGCCATTATACCTATATCAAACTGTGCATACCTATATCGCACAACGTGATATAGGTATAATGGCAAAACGCCGGAAGTGATAATGTCTCTCGAATTTTATAATATAGTTTTGGATTAATAAAATATTATACACACATTCGTGCGAGAATTGAAACGAGAATGAATGAACTATGAAATGAGTGAGTACAAGTACTAACCCTAATTGGGTTGTACCCCCTATGGGATACCCCACTATAGCCTGCACAAATGTATAAACTATATAGCATTCTGACACACCCCCATAGGCAAAGTGGGGGAGAACAAGGGGTCACAAGACCAGTCAAGTAAAGCAAAACAAAGCAAGCTCAGGGTGGATCACAAAGTCACCACACAGTCCGAGAAAAGGGTCAAGACCACACGGCCAGTTCACATGCCACAGTACACACATATATATATAGCTAGACAAGCAAGAGCAGGTATATATAGATGTGAGAGTACAAGCAAGGTCAAGAGGAGAGCAAGTGAGGCAAGACGGGCACAAGACCCAGCTGAGAGCAGAAGCGCTGATGATCACAAGGCGGAAGTGCCTTGGTGAAGACATCAGCAGTGTTGGCCTCAGAGGCCACGTACGCAAGCCGCAACTGTCCACGCTGCTGTAGCTCACGAGCAAGGAAGTAGTGGAGAGCAATGTGCTTTGTTCTGTGCTCCAGTCGCTGCTCTCGACACAAGGCCAGCATGGCCTTGTTGTCTACCTACAAGACTGGAGGAGAACGAGGCGGCTCTCCAAGGTCGGTCAGCAGGTAGGTGAGCCAGCGAAGCTCCTGTGCAGCCATGGCCCCGGCGTAGATCTCAGCCTCACAACTGGAGCCAAGAACAGAAGACGAGCAAGTAGCCCGCCACGAAACAGAGCCGGAACCAAGGCTGAAGGTGTAACCCTGTGACGACCGCTGCGTAGCGTGGTCGTCAGCCCAAGAAGCGTCCGCGTGCCAAGTGAGGACCACTGGACTCCGCCCCCCCAGCACTAGCCCCATGCCCGACGTACTGCACAGGTAGCGCAACACCCTTTTCGCTGCAGCCATGTGCTCTGGTCGGTGTCTCCCAGGAGCAACATAGCGTGCAAGAATGCTAAGAGGGTATGCAAGGTCAGGTCGTGTGCAGGTCATCAGGTACATGAGGCAGCCAATAAGCTCTGGGTACGGGCCATTCGGCTCTACGGACTCATCCGAAGGCAGAGCTGAGAGCGAGTGGCGAGTAGGCAGAGGAGTGGCCTGAGGCGAGGAGTACGTGAAGCCGAAGCGCTGAAGGACCTGCTGCACCATGTGTGACTGAGTCAGGGTAATGGTGCGCTGTGCTCTGTCCCGGTGATCTGCAAGCCAAGGTAGCTGCGTAGTTCACCCAGGTCTGTGCACGTGTGGTCTCTTCTGCAGCTCGGACTTCACGTAGGCGAGTCCAGCAGTGTCAGCTGTGGCAAAGACCAAGTCGTCGACATAGACGAGGATGTAGAACGCGGCGGAGAGAGGTGTCGGTGCGCAGAAACAACGACGGGTCGGCAGTAGAAGGAGCAAACCCCCAAGAGCCGCAAGCGTAGTTTTCAGTGTGTCGTGCCACTCACGTGGCGCCTGGCGGAGACCGTAGACTGGACGCCGGAGAGTCCACTGGGTACCAGGAGGAAAGACCCAGTGAAGCCACGTGGGCGACGCAGCCAGATCTCCTCGTGCAGGCTGCCCTGCAAGAAAGCTGTGCTGAAGTCAAGAGACTGCAGCTCGTAGTCACGGTGAGCAGCAACGTGCAGCAGTACCCGAAGAGTGGTCATCTTTGGGGTGGGGGAGAAGGTCTGAAAGCAATCAACTCCCTGCCGCTGACTGAAGCCACGAGCCACGTAACGCGCCTTGAAGACAAGCGGAGAACCCAGCGGCCGCTTCTCACCCTGAAGATCCACATGCCACTGACGATGTTCGCCCCAAGAGGGGGGACAGCGTCAACGTAGGTGCCTGTGGACTTCCAGGAAGCCATCTCTGCATCCATAGCTGCCTGCCACTTAGAGGAGTAGGGACCCTCTATCGCCTCCGCGTAAGAGCGCGGAGTCGGGATGTCAAGTGCATCCGGGTCTCCCTCAGGGGTAAGCAGTACGGACATGAGATGAGGTGAAGCAGCTGCCAGACACTGGAACTCCTCCTGCCTGTCCTCAAGGATGTCCGTGCCAAGAGCACACTCACCCTCGACGGACGGAGGACAGACAGACTCAGACTCAGCGACAAGACTAGCAGCGTAGTCTAGGCGACAGTGAGCAGCAAAGTCGACGAGCTCAGCAACTAGGGCAGACGCAGCAGTGGACTCGAAAGAGGGGTCAGTGACAACAGTAGCAAGGAGACG